>CM053784.1:678257341-678904841 GCA_028749045.1 Cupressus sempervirens | reverse complement strand
CTTAACCACATAAGACACATCATACAAAAGCAAACACGCAAAGCAAACACGCACACCATACACATGCAAGTATCGGGTAAGTATCCATAAGAAAACACATATGATAATAAATCATCTTACTAATCATCATTAAAACTAAAGGCAATGTAATAATCATCATCAATAATTGCGAACACTAGAAATAATCATCATACATACATGAAATGTAGAGTCTAAGTAATCTCATCACATAATAAGCTACATCCATAGTAGAATATCTGATAATCTCAAAACAATGTTGCTAACTATCAACATAAAACTAGCTCCAAAAGAGTTCAGCAACGATAACAAAATGCGAACTAGGGGTAGGCACTACATAACCATTGGGAAAATACATGAATCACAAACATACATATGGATATCTGAGACATATGTGTCTCTTTAGATATCTAATCTATCTATTTAACTTGTAAATAGACATCAATGCTTAATTTAAATCCCATTCTTACCTGATATCCCCATCAATAAAATTACAACCCTGTTGATTCCTTGAAGCATTTACATAACCTCTTGGGTTATAAGAAATATTGAAATAACATACAACCTTAAGGGACTGCAATTACGACCTAAGCTCTATGTCAAAGATTGTAAAACATTGAAAGTTAGCTGATAAAGGAGACAGGATTCAAGTGAAACTCAACCATCTACTACTCTTTGTATTATTTCCTTGAAATTATACAGTCATATGCATGAAATGAAAAACATGAAACAACCTAATAGATTTGAATTGTCTGTATATTTCTTCTTAATGCTATTCATAAGAGAGAAAATGCTAAAAGAAAATTGTGTCTCAAAATTGGGAATGCATCAAGAACTGGATCCAAAATCTGGTATCATAGTAATGAGTAGATTTTCTCCAAAGAACTGGAGCCAACTGGTTTCTCAGTGACAAAAATTGGAATCCCTACAAAAGATGAGAGAAAGAAAGATATAGGAGAAGAGTTAATTCTCTAATCTGATCAAAACATGACATCTGTCCCCATGGAAAACCTTCTCAATAGGTTAAAAAAATCCTTCAAATCTTTTCTTTCAACTTACATATCAAATCTTTAATCAATTATGCCTCCAAAAGCATAAAATATCTAAAACATATGATTGAGCAAGTAACTGATTTCATACTTGATCTGGAACGACAAAATTTGGTTAAAAATGAACTCAAAAAGGGTAAAAACATATCCATAATTCATTTTAAGCTTCAACAAACATCACTATATGTTACCCAATTGATTCTGACATCCCATGATGAATTCTATCCCTTTTACTGAGAATGCCCAAAAATTCACAAAATTGCTTATAACTTGAACTAGTGGATTGTTGTGCATAATTTGACCCCAAATCTAGAAAATTCAGCTTGTCCCGGTTCCAACGGTATACTACACTACCTAGTTTGGACAAAAAGTGCCACCCTAGTAGCATTTTGAAAAATAGGCTCCCAAGCCATGAAAAAGCATTAAAAATGAAAATTTAAAAAAAAAAAAATAGTCTAAACTATATAAAACTTCACAATATTTCAATTTTCCAATCTATGTGTTGATCTTCTAAATTTTTATTTCAAACTCATTTTTACTCTATCTTCCTTATCTCTCCAATCCTATGACACCACATGGCCAGTCCCTATTTGTTGTGACCCCTTTTAAAATATTTGTAATTAATTAATTCCTACTCCAAATATCACCTTTAATCTTTAAATAATCTCACTATTGACTTCCCCGTATCACCATGAACCCTTGGATATCTTTTTACGCCTTCACGCACACATGAGTTTATTAATATTTTAATATTATCTCCTAAATCTTATAGCCTTGAGACCTTTGAAATGTTCCTTTTCTGCTCTTACACTTAGCCATCCCTTTATGTTCATACATGTCCAGCATAACAACGAGGGTTCTTAAAATATCATTTACAACCTTATGGGCAGCTTGCTTTCCTATAGTAGTGGAGAACTTAACAAATCAACTTCTACTCATATGCGTGAGCATAACCTCGTAGAGCCTTGGATTTTTCTCTCTGCTCTTACATTGGGTGTGACATCATAATAGTTTTGCAATTACCTTAGGCTCATACACATGGCTTGCTCTTATGCATTGACCGTCAAAATTCATTGTCTTTGACCCCACAGGCCCCTCTACAGCATAGCCCAGCTTCAAAAGCCGTGAGTTTTCAAGACATTACAGATTTTGCATGGAGTTGTATTTAAAATTCTTTGACATCCACCCCCTCCCCAATGTGGGATAAATGTGCTTGCATTTCTTTATCATTGACCATATGAGCTCTTTTTGATTATTCTACCCTGTCTTCGCGTGGATGCTTGAGCCTTCTCCTATCTTTAAGTGTTGCTGATTGTCATCAATGAGTGCACTTTCTCTGTCCACCTTTCTTGCACTTTCCTTCCATTTTTCTGCATGTTCTATGGTTTTCCCTTTTTTTTTTAACATGAGTGGCTTGCTCAGCTGCTTGGACAACATAGACTGGGATTGAGTCTCCTTTATAATGTCACTTCTTTCTTTGCATTTAACACTATCTTCATTACGTGTGAGCTTCATTGTTTCCTTAGTGTTCAACTCTCTACATGGTAGCTTTATGAGTAGGGTCTTCATCTCCAAATGTGGGTGGATTTCCATGTACTATCCATGCTCTATTTTTTATGGTGTCTACCTATGGATGTGTTGCGGCTAAAATTTCTTTGCCTCTATTTCTGGCTGCTCCTTTATGTTTGTTGTTGCGCTAGGCATGAGGAGCTCTTTTATTGGCTACATGTGATTTTCCCTTCTCAACATTAGCATGGAGGTTGTTTGAAACAGTGGCTTCCTTGTCTTAAGCCATCCCCTACTCTCCTTCATTGGCATAGGCTTTACTTTGTCAGTGTGAAGCTTCTCTTGCTTTCAACTGGCTCCTCTATTTTGGAGTATTCCTCCTTGCATGATGTGTCTTCTCCATACCATATGACATCAATAATCTTGCATCTAACAAGTATCCCTATAGCAGGCTAACATGTAGCAACTGAAAATCCCTTTGGACCATGATAATAACTGTAGCCCCAGGTCCAAACATAGCCATCAAACATGTTATGAACATTGCATGAGTGTGGATGAATGCAAGGATTTTTCTTCTAGTTTCTATGAAAATTTGCTAAAGACTCTTTTGGTAATCGAGAGAATACTGCAATTAGATGTGTTGAATGCCAATAATGCCATAGGCTTTTCTATGCTGATTGTTGTGTGCCATGGAAGTTTTAGAAATGTCTTTGAGATTGAAAGGAGCTCAACGTTACACATACATGATGAGATGGGTGCAACAGAGTCCCCACATCATCAACATTCAACTGTAATGAGAATTATTCAATCAAGTATCATGATTCATTTTAGTTCCATTGGATAACATTTCAGGATTCTCATTTGAATATGTTCCATCTAAAAATTCAATACTACCACCATCAACCTCACTCAACTCATGAGATGATGATGATTCTTCACTTTTAATCATCTCTTTTAGAACAAACTTGGGAGAAACAATGGAACTTGATTCATTGTTCACTCCAGTAGTATCTAAAAACCACTAGATCCATGGAGCCCAAACCTCCCACAATTTCACCATCAAATGTTAGAAGCTTCAGTTTTATGGGTAGTGAAATTGCTCATCAAAGCATGCCATATTATGTATCATGTATTTATTTGAGTCATTGAGGCACTTTAAGATCCCAATGCCTTATTAATCTGATAGAATTAGTTGGGCCCCAAAGTGGGTTCGACTAAAAAACAATTTGATTTTGGACAACTGAATCCTCAAAATGATCTACTGAGCTCTTCAAACTAACTGGAATCAAAATTGAGCATTGAATTATCCTCAAAAACTCATTTTTACCTTTTACTGCCCACTGTCATTTTAGTGCTAGATGGTCCTTTGTCTAACCTTAAAAAATGATCAAATCACCTGATCGAGCTCTGGAAACTGGCATACTGATTCTCTGTTCCACACACTTTCACCTTGTTGAATCTTTTCTCATGAAAAATTTGGGGTCAAAAGATATTTTCTGTCAAATTTGACCTCTCAGAATCAACTGCAGATAAACATGTCAGAAAGCAATAAACTAGGTTTGGATTCAGCTTCAAAAATTGGGCAAATGGACACATGGGAGAATGAAACTTTGGGTAGTGGTTCTCTATCATGAGGTGAGTATGGATTTGTGATTTGGGCTCATGAAAAATAACAAGGCGCAAATGGCGATCAATCAAAGTGGCCTACTCAGATTTTGCAAATTGCAAACACTGACAGAAAACATTTTTTGCAAATGGAATGGACCTGGAAAAGTGTGCAAATGGATTCATCACATGACTTACAAAAAAACACACTTGGATTACATTCTAAGGACAATACAGGGGTAAAATCCATTTGACTTGACCTATCATGGATCAGGAGATATAACATCACAAACAGGGGTACTAATCAAATCTATAAATACTGTCACCAGTAAAAAGAGAGAAATTGCATTTGGAATCACATTTGAAAACTGATCAAACGGATTCTTCATAAGCTGAAACTTGAAACATAACAAGTCTCTAATGTCTACAATACAATACAAAAGGAAATTTATCATTTTGGTCAACTAGGTCAAATTTATGGCTCATCAAACAGGGCTTCCTAGAAATCAAAACAAATTGCAAAAGCATGAAAACTATAACTGACCAAATTTGAGGGATTCAAAACCTAATCAAACGAACTTGAAATGACTCAAAATCTGAAACATAAGTTTTCAAGTATGGACACTAGATACACCCAAAGTGGCAAGTCACAAAACATTTCTGCATGTGAGATATTCAATGGAAAACATAGCTTCCTGTCGTTGTTTGACACTTAGGTGAAAAATGCAGAAATGACAATTACTCAAAACAAGACATTCACAGATTCAGAATGTCAATTTATCATGATGGAACACTTAACCACACTAAATGGAGGGTGTTAGAAACATTAAACACCTTACAAGCCTCAAAGGTACAGTCAGGTACATATGCTTTTATGGGCATTTATAGGGCTCAATTTCTTCAATGGTGCTCAATATTTGTGCTACAATTTTGAGTGCCAACACATTCAATCCTAGAGTAGTCTCATACATGGAAATTAATCTTATAGATCTAGATGATCGTGCTAATTTAGAAGCCACTTCTATATATCCTAAAGAAATATGATCAGAGATAGGAGTTTTGAAGAAATGGGTTATTGAGGAAGAAGCTAAACATGCTCATTTAAAAAAGGAAAGAGAGCAAGCCAACCTAGACACCATTGTTGAAAGAGACAATTTGGTTAGGAGGATGGCTACCTTAAAAGAAAAAAACAAGAAGTTAGAAGAAAGAAATTCAATCCTTCATGTTGATATCTTTGGAGATGTAGATAGTTTAAGAACCAAGGTTTAGGAACAAGAAAAGCTCCTAAGACAAAGACAAGAACTTGTTATCTCCCAAGTTCGAGATTCAACCCTATAAGCCTATCCAAAATAACTAGGTAGAATCTACTGTCAAGCAGATAGATAAAGGAAAAGGAAATGTTGTAGGGATCTAGATAAATGAGCCTCAAGTAGCATCAAGGAAATTTGTAAACTCACCTATGTCAAAGTTAGATTTAGATCTAGAAAATACAAGGAAATAGAAATAAGATCTTGCAAAGGAACTCAAAAAGGTTGAGAATGAAGCCCAAGCTACAGAAACTAGGAGAAAAATTTAGTTCATAACATCTAATTCTGCATTGGCTTCTTGGCCAAACTTGCCTACCTTGGTTGCAACTTCTGTACCTATTTGTGGACTAGTAATTTCAAATTAGGGAATATCTCAATTTGCCCCTGCCTCATCATCCATCATTAGTACTCAAATCCCAATCATCCAACCTCAACAATCTCAAAGTGTTGTTCACCAAGACAATATAGCAAGTACCTCAAATATTGTTGGTTTTAAGAAGAATCCCATCTACATGAAAAAATAAAGACAAATGACAATTGTAGATATCCTTGGTGCTCCACACCCTATATCTTTTGATTTAAGATATAAAGTTGTCAAGTTCTCTGGAAATAATGTTGTTACTAGTGAAGAGCAATTGAGAATTTTAATAGATACACTAAATGACTTTGAAGTTGACCATGAGGATGTTGTAATGAAGTTATTTATTCTTTCATTGACTGAAAATGCAAGGGATTGGTTCAGAAGATTGCCTGATGATAGGATTAGCTCATGGAGTGATTTGGAAAAATTGTTCAAAGAACAATATGGAGATAATACTAATGTTGGTTTTATGGTAAATGATTTTAATAACATCAAGAAGAATCCTAATGAGTCTACATTCGACTTTAATGTGAGATTCCAAAAAGGGATGTACAAATTGTTCTAGGTTATGAGGTTGAATGAAGATGTCTTTATTACAACTTATTTTAATGCTTTTGACAACAAGATGGCTTACCAAATGAGGGATAAAGATCCTAAGACTTTGATGGATGCTTATAAGATTGCATTGAATATTGAAAATATTAGGAAAGCATCTAGTAAACTTGGTAGTAGGGCTGATAGGAAGTTGTTCAATCCCAAGAATAACAATAAGAAGGAAGTCGATAAAACTCCTACAAGTAAGAAACCTAAAGAACCCACAATAGGTTAGGTATTGGATTTGTTGAAATGGATGAACCCAACTACTTTCAATACACATAAGGCTAATGTTGGTTTTAAAGCCCCAGTGAACAACAACAATTTCAATGGAACACCCAAAATGTAGAGTTATCCCTATACCACTCAATGGAAGGATGGTAAGCCAATTCCTAGCCAAACCCTAAATGTAAAAGATAAAGGCACACTAGATCCTCTCCAAAGAAGTTCTATAAAAATGAGTGATGATGTAGCATGGTGCATCATATGTCAATCACCTCACTCTTCAGATTATTATGCAGTTTTTTAATCATTTGCTTTAGAGAAAAATGCACAAATGAGGTGGAGGAAGAAGAAAAAAGCCATGATGATGTGAGTTGTAATATGGTTAGCATATGTGACGATTGTATGGATTTTGATTTGGAAGGAACTAAAAGTGATCTTGCAAATAAGAGAGTTGTCAATCAGTTACATCATCAACAAGTTTTCTTAGATGAAGAAGGTTGTGATGAAGATCAAGTATGTGTTACATCTTCTAAAGTTAGCCATGTAAATTTGAGAATGCCCTCTAAAGAGGAGATCGATAGGATCAGTACAGAGATGATTTCCTAGGTGCATAGAAATTACAATTTGAGAAACTAAATAGTTAATAATGATGTTGGGAAGCCTTCTAGTATATTCATAAAGGATATTACAAACAAGATGGAAGATGAAAACAAGAAGGCTAATGTAGAGATGGTTAAGGTCAAAGACATCAAAACCAAGAACTAGGAACCCAAGAAGAAGGTTCAATTCCAAGCAAAGGAGGCAATGAAAGCAATTGTGCAAGAAAAGAAATTAGGGTATGATACTGTCAAGCAATGAATAGTGCCTATTATTCAAAAGGTTTCAACTCTAGGTCTTTTTGTGAAACCCATGATATCTAAACCTATTGATATGATATCTATGTTGTCCCAAATAATAGTAAAGGTACCTTTATCTGAACTATTTAGAATTGAAGAGCATAAGAGCAAAGCCTTGTCATGGTTGGGAGGGATAGGAAATAATAACAATAGTATAGAACAAAATTCCATTCAACAAACCCCATTGGTAATAGAAGATAGTGGTATTATATATCAATTTCTCCAAATGTTCTTGAATAATTCATCAATAGCATCTATAGAAGATATTGACCCATTATTTCTCAACCTGATTATAAAAGGAAAAACCGTAAAAAATTGCATGATAGATTCAAAAGCTTCTAACACCATCATGCCCTTCAAAGTGATGGAAGCCCTAGGGTTGAAATTAGACACTAAGAAAGGTAGATGTAGAGGTATGGATGCTAGGGAAGTTCCAATTGTATGTACCATCAATGCTTTACCATTTAAGCTAGCTACATACCTTGAGGTAGAATTGACAATCTCAGTCCTTGTAGTTGATATTCTTCCACATTATGGAATGTTGCTCTCTAGAAAATTGAGTGATGCTATGGGAGGTAGCCTACAATGTGACCTAACCTATGCCACTTTTCACATATGAGATAAGGCTATTAAAGTAGACAGAGAGCCAAGGTTTAGTCATATTTTTGGGGAAGAAATTGACAAAGATTCTACTTTTTTTTTAGACACTGGTGTGAATGCATTTAGAGTTGAGTTAATTATCCAAGAAGTTGAGAAGTTGCCTACTCTAATTAAGCATGAAGTTGATTTTTGTTTGGATTCACCACTATCATGGACCATGTTCTTTTATGGGGCCAGCACTAAAGAAGGTTCAGAGGTAGGGGTGGTTTTTCTTTCTCTTGAAAAGAATACTTTTAGATACTCGTTCACTCTAAATTTTTCATGCACCAACAATATAGCTGAATATGAAGCCTTGTCGTTAGGATTGAAAGTTTCTACCCACCATGGAATTAAGAAGTTACATGTCATAGGTGATTTTGAATTGATTATCTCAAAGATAAGGGAAGCATATGCCTCTACAAATAAAAGATTGAAACAGTATAGAAAAGTTGTCTGGGATCATATAGAACTCTTTGATGCATTTGGTATTTCATGGAGAGATAGAACTTAGAATAAGATGGCCAAACTATTAGAAAATGGAGCAATTAAACCAAAAGATGTATCATTTGTAGGAATTTCATAGATTGAAGTCTTGAATAGACCTTCAATACTTGACAATATTGAACATTGGCAAGTATTTGAAGATGACAAAGACATTGTGAATTTTTTGTTAAATGAAGATAAGTACCATAGATGGGAAGGAAGTAATCTTTGGTCAAAAGGCCATACAATTAAAGACTAATAAATTACCTAAGGGTTTGATTGTTTTGGAGAACATGTTTGATAACCAAGATAGGGTAAGGCCTGGGGTTAAAGATTATAAACCTCAAGAGCTAGAAGAGATAAATCTAGGTACTAATGAAGCCCATAAGAAGTTTTATATTGGTTAGAATTTTTCACATAAAATTAGAAAGACTTTGATTGACCTACTAAGAAAATATAGACATGTTTTTCCATGGTCATATGATGACCTAAAGGATTATAGAGAGGATCTTTTTCAACATGTCATTCCACTTAAAGAAAATGTGAAACCTTTTAGGTAGAAGTAAAGACCTGTAAATCCCACCTTAGCACCCAAAATGCAAGAAGAATTAATGAAATTAAGAGATGGAGGGATGATTAAAACTATTAGACATTCCACTTGGGTCTCAAATCTAGTACCTGTTAGGAAAAAGAATGGAGACATTAGACTGTGTGTGGATTTTAGAAATCTGGACATTGCTTCCCTAAAAGATAATTATGGGTTGCCAAACATGGAGGCTATGTTCTAGCAAGTAACTAGTTCTAAGCTTATGTCCATGATGGATGGGTTCTTAGGGTATAACCAAGTCCCAGTGAAAGAAGAAGAGCAATTTAAGACAACATTCACAACTCCATGGGGAACTTATGCATATGTGAGAATGCCATTTGGATTGATTAATGTTGGTGCCACTTTTCAAAGGGCTATGGATGTAGCTTTCCATGAGTACATCAACAAGTTTATGGTTAAGAGCTATCAGATTTCCACAATCCATAAATGCTAAGATTTGCTATCTGGATTTGATTGTGTGACCAATTTTTTACATTCGTCACACAATCAAATCCAGATAGCAAATCTCAGCAAGTTTATGGTTGTATATCAAGATGACTTTACAAATTATTCCAAAAGGGTTGAAGAACATTGTAGACATTTGGAGAAGATTTTTATCAAAGCATTGCAATATGGAGTGTCATTAAACCCTAAGAAATGTGCATTTGGGGTAATTGAAGGAAAACTATTAAGACACATAGTATCAAAAGATGGTGTAAAGATAGATCCTAAGAGAGTGGTAGCCATTGATAAGGTTCCTAAGCCAAAGAATATAAAAAGGGAATACAATCTTTCTTTGGGAAAGTTAACTTTCTGAAGAGGTTTGTTACTAACTATGCTAAGATTAGCAGACCTATTTCAAAAATTCTTAAGAAAGGAGCAACTATCAACTGGAATGGTGAAACTTCATAGGCATTTCAGGATATTAAAACTATTATGCCCAAAGAGTAAGGACAAAACGCACACACACAAATTTTTTTTTAACTAAATAAGATAATGGGGTCGACAAAAGTTGTTATGATTAACTAAGATTAAGTAAGACAACATGGTCAAAAAGGTTTTAGGGGTTTTACTATAATGGAACTAGTCGTGATCAATTGTTACGACCTTAAGGATGTTCTAATTAACTAGGCCCTTACTACTAAATGAATAACTTGATTGTCGTTACATCTTTAATCAATTGCTCTCGGCTTAATGTCATGAAATAACTTCTTACATCTTCATTCTAATTACGTTTTAAAATTTTAAACCAGAACCCAACTGACCTTTAATGTACATACCATAGAGATGACAACATTATTGAGTTTTCTTTCTACGTTTTGAATTTTCAAATTTATCTCCTTCATTCTCATATCAATCTAATTAATTAATTTAATCTTCACTATTAAGGTTGGTGACTATGTTCAATGAATCCATATTGTAATCTAAACTTATTTCAAATTCTTGCAGTTTAAGTCCATATTAAAATTAATCTATAAAGCTGGTAATAGAATAGAGCTAATGAATGAGACATCAAATTACAATATTCAATTTCAGGCAAATACTTTTTAAATAGAAACTAATTTAATATTCTAACATCTAATCACTACCTAATAATCAAAGCTAATCCTAATTTGAATTAGACATACATCTAAAACTAACTAAACATAGATATTAATTAGAACAACCTTGACTAATTTAAATACTACCAAAATAAATTAACATAAATTAAATTTTAAACTAACATAAGCTAGTACTAAACTAAAGATATGAAAAAACTAAATTAAATTCAAATTAAAATAATACTACTCAACTAATACTTAAATTTAAAACAACTTAAGCTAATCCTAAATAATAAATTAAACTAAAACAACAAACTAGACTACTTCAAAATTAAAACTTTTAATAATAAAACTAACTAATAAGCAAATACTAACATACTGACTTAACAAAAAACATAACTAACACTATGCTAACCCCTAACCCCCAAACCCCTAACCTAGGCCAAGTGGGCTATCTACCCACGTTTTCCCACACCCCGATGGCAATGCGCTGCCCTAGGTCTACGATATGCATACCTGTCCCACACTGCCCTAAGTCTGCGGTACGTAGACCTGTTTCCCCCCCTTCTCATTAAGTCTTGCATGTGTGTGGGGAGATGAAGTCAGCGCTTGGGGAAAAGGTGGTGGCCTGAGCATTTCATTTATAGTTTTTTTTTTTTAAAACACTTACCTTGCCTCCCTACGGTGCGACCTAGCCATTAAGTGGCTTGGGTATAATGCAGGTGGTGGTTATCTTCATGCCTAGCATTGATATGGCTAAGGAAATAGTGTAGAAGAAAAATAATATTAAAGTGGGGTGATTGGATAAATTTGATTGTATAACTAGAGATAGATATAGAGTCTAGTTTAGAGCCTTGCCTCCTAGCTTCTAGAAGTTAATGTAAAAAGTTTTATAGTTGAGAAATGTCACCAAGCATACATTTATATATTTTTAATTTTACATGTAATTGATTGCATATACCTTCTTTTTTAGTTTTAATATTGGTCTAAAATTACAATCTAAAGGAATAATCAAGAGAATATTCTCTGTGGCTAAGGGGAATTTAAAATTTCCCCCATACATTTTCCAAAGAGAGTTTTTTTAGGCCTGAAGATGCTGTTTTTTTTTTTTTTTCTAAGAGGCCAATATGGAGTTATAATCTTCTAAATCAAATTGACACACAAGCATGCAAAGGAATATAATCCTCTTAATCAAATTGATTTTTATTCTTTATGAAACTTAGCAAGGAATTATGATCTCATATTCGGAATTCAAAAGAAACGTAATGAATTAATCCTTATCAAATTTAGTTGTATTACTAATGGAGCTTAACAATGAATGTACCAGCTTGGTGATCACAATGTAAGATTATTATTATAACATGTTATTGTCCAAAACATTGAAATGAAACTTCAACACATCCATTTGCCTTTCATTATCATAATTGAAACTCAGAGATTTCCTAATTCAAACATTAACTATCATTCTAATTTTCTCACATACACATGCCAAAATTTAGAACCACATGAGAGAATTGCAAGGAGAGTTTCATAATCTTTTCTTTCCTCTATTATTCATCCTAGTTCAAGGCTCCATCGGGAAAGAACCAGTAAGAAAACCTGATGTCTTTTCCACTACATCAAAATCAATTACAACTTACAAAATATCACAATTCAATGAGATTTCTTCAAGGATTCCACAAGAGAACTTTTATCAAAAGTCTACATTGCAACAAGGTAAAACATGAAAGAGGCAAGAACCAACATGGAGATAACAACACAAGGAGATAAGAAAATTATACATGCATTCCCACCCAGTTGCACAATAGGTCCAATAATGAACCAATATAGGGGAAAGGTGGATTTTCTCAATAGGAGAAGTCTATCACCATACCTTCACTTAGCCCTTTCGGGGCTAAAACTTCAAGAATTTTCATTCTTTCACAAGGCCCTTTCAAGGCTATATCCATAAGGATTTTCATTCTCTTCCACATTCAAGAATTCTCAATAACAACAAGGTATGGGATGGCAAGTAGGGGCCCATACACCCTACCTTTTCTTCCTGCTCTCTCCATGAGAGGAGAATCTACATTATTGAGGTCCAACTAATGCCCTTTCCCCAAGCACGGCCACTTCTTTCCTATCCAAGGGTGAGTGTTGCCAAAAAAATCCCCATGAAAATCTCTCAAAAATAATCAACACACCAAGAAGACATATGAATAACATCAAAATAAAACAAGATTAAAATCCCTCCCAATCCACCCCAACACACAACAAGAATGCAACATTACATAATGTCTCCAACATGATTCAAGAAAGATTCAAAACATGAACACACTTAAAGAACCATTCATGGAGTGAAGATATCCTACCTTCAAAAAAAAGAGTTATGGAAATGGTGGTTTGAGAAGAGCTTCCCTTCCTTCCTTCAATCTTCAAGACTTCCTCCAAAACTAGAGGATTGGGTGACAAAACTAAACTCCTCCAAAAATACCTCTAAGTATGGTCCTTGACTCCACTAAGCTTCAAGTAACTCAAGATGGAGGTTTGGTTTCACTAACTCAAGTAAAGAGCAACCCATTTTCGAAATCAGCCTATGATAGGGTTTTTAAGAGACCCTAAGAGTCAACCTAGGAGGCTAAAGGGTTGGAAAGTACCCCCACCCATGCCATTACCCATAGGGGTACTTAAATTTAATGTTTCTAAGCCTTTAAAGGCTTATTAGGAACAATTAAAAGTTAGGAGAATAGTAAGATCAAATTACATCCTTTAAAGAATTACAATATAAGGTTAGCACAAAATTAACAAGTAGTTTAGCTCCGCTTTTCCATTGAGTTGTCTCAGCTAATTTTCCTACACACTCATTGCACACATCAGTAGGTCCAAAACCACATGCATAATGTGAATTACATATTAGAGGAATTATATAAATTAAAGCATCCATTTCTCAATTAAATAATTATTTATCTAATTCTACTCATGTTTCTAACCTTTCGACTTGCATAACCAAATGTATTAGTGTTGCATACATTTTCTTCATCATTATACATATTTATAAGCATTAAATGACAAAAATCAAATAACTAAAGTAAGCATCACCCATCGTAAAAATAGCTTAACAATGTTCAATGTATCCAATAAGGTTCTGACATAACAAAGCATGAGCATCAAAATAATAATGTATCCTCGGTGCTAGGATGAGTCGGGGCGAGGCCTCATTAAAAATTTATCTAGTCCTTAGGACTCTAGATTACACAAAACCAATACACATATTCTCTTTTGCATCTTTCCATGCTATAACTGCAGTCTTGGTGCGAAAGAATGAGGAAGGATATGAACAGCCTATTGCTTTTTTCAGTAAGTCACTATAGCCTACTAAACTGAAATATGAAATAAATGAGAAGCAAGCATATGCTTTGGTGAAAGTTGTTAAGGCTTTTAGATGTTATTTGTTAGGTGCTATTTTCATTGCATTTGTACCTAGCACTATTGTAAAAGACATATTTTCTCAACAAGAAGTGTCAGGCAAAAGATGTAGATGGATTAATGGGATCCAAGTGTTTAACATTAAAATATAGATCACAAAATTGGTAAGAGGCCAGGGACTAGCTAAGCTTATGACTCAGACTAACTTAGATGCTAATTAGATTAATATAGTAAAAGATGATTTGAAGTCAAGCCTATGTGATATGGACCAATGTGAATGGTACACTAATGTCATCCATTATCTACAACATATGGAAGCCCCTCCTCATTTGAATGAGAATGAAAAAAGAAGTACCAAGCTACAAGCCATTAGGTACATTATTTTCTAGAATAACTTATGGTGGAGGAACTTTGAGGGAGTGATGTTAAAATGTGTTGATCAGGAAAGATCAAGAGAAATATCAAAGGAAATGCATTTTGGAGTTTGTGGAGGACATTACATGGCCAAGACCACTGCACATAAAGTGATGAGAGTTGGATTCTTGTGGCCATCCCTTTTCAAAGATGCTCAAGTAATGGTTAGAAAGTGTGATGGCTATCAAAATTTTGCAAGTAAATTAAAATTTTCAGGGAATACTCCATTAAGGCCAGTTGAAGTTAAAGCACCATTTTAGCAAGGCGAAATGGATTTTGTAGGTGAGATTTCTCCCAAGTCTAGTAATGGCTATTCCTAGATATTAGTTGCTACTGATTACTTTACAAAGTAGGTGGAAGAAATCCCTACAAGAAATGCAACTAGTAAGGTTGTTAACAATTTTCTTATAAATAACATTATATCAAGGTTTGGTTGTCCTTAGAGAGTTATGACTAACAATATAATGTGCTTCAGATCTAAGGAATTTATAAAATTTTGTGATAAGTATGGGATAACAAGATCAACCTCTTCACCTTACCATCCACAAGGAAATGGACAAGTTCAATCTACAAACAAAATCTTGTTAAAAGTTATTAGGAGAACCCTGGATGATAATAAAAAGGCATGGGATTCTAAATTGCAATTAGCTATATGGGTTGATAGGGTGACTATGAAGAAAGCCATTGGTGTAGCAACTTTTGATATTGGGTATGGAATTCGGGAAAGGATGCCTCAGAATAACTTGGTAGGACTTTATAACTACATCCAATTGTATGATGAAGTTATTACAGATGACATAAAAGAAAGGTTGGATGAGCTTGTAGGACTAGTAGAAACTAGGAGAGAAGCATCTCTCAAGAATTAAAAGGTGCAACTTCAGGTCAAGACATTATATGACAGAAGAACAGTGAGTAGGAAGTTTGAACCTGAAGATTTGGTTCTCATGTGGAATGCAAGAATTGAAGAAAAAGGAAAACATGGAAAATTTGACCCTATATGGTTGGGTCCCTACCTAATTGAAACTTCATGGGGAGAGGATTCTTATTTACTAAAGGATCTATTAGGTAATATTCTTGAACTTCTAGTTCATGGACAGTTCTTGAAGAGGTATTTCTGTTGAAATACTTGTTTTATCCATGAATAGTAGTTTTAGGTTCCCTTTTTCCTTGTATATTGTGTCTATTTTGTAATTCCCTGTAAATCCCTCTATACAGTGCGGTTTTCTATTTTTATTATTTTGTTCTTATGTTCTTTGAAGAATTTTTCATTATATATCAGGTTTGTGGTCTTCTTCTCCCAAGGATTCTAAGCTCTCATTTGAATCCAGTGTTTTCAATGTCCCCAAACAAATCCACTATTGGTTTGATTTTTTGAAAAATAAAATTTGTAAAGTCCTAGCTAAAAATTAGATTTCATTTTATGTCTTTCCTACTAGGGTTTTGGTTTTCTACCTTTGCAAATTATAAACCCTTTGAAAAACTCTATCAAACCCTAAGTCTTGTATTCCTTTTAAATTTAATCATGCGCAAAGCTTTTGAAATTTCAAATATTCCTTGACCTATTTAAATCTTCCACTATACCAAGTGTCTTTTACCCAGTTTGTTCCCACCATCTAATCTTTATGACATCTATAGTTGTTGCATCGTCGCTATGGAGAAATCTGTGGTTTTTAATGATAGTGACATAGTGACTACCATGAAATGGATTGGCATTATCGTAAAGTAGAGGGTCGATGCTAGAAAACTGCATTGTTTCAAAAAATTTGTCACATGCTTCATGTTAGAACTGTTAGTGTCAAAAAAGAAACCACTTGGAATGAGTTTGTAGTTAGTGTCATCAAAGTTGAGTTATTTCAATGAGTCACTCTATCATGACCAAAAAATCCTTGCACCTTGCTGGTAGTGACCTAGCATCTTAATGGAGAATATAGAAGATAGTGATTTTTTGAAAAAGATAGTGACCGTGAAGTTCCCAAGTGTTATTATGGATGTGCGCCTTTATTGCTTTGTTAGAGGTGTTAATTATGGTAATCATGATTGAAAAGAAGGTATCTTCCTAGCATCAAATTTTAACAATATTCATGAGGTCGCCATGTCACAACTGAAAAAATAATGAATCTTGTCAGTTGTGACATAGCGACTTGAGGGGAAGTAATTTTTGCAGTAGCAATTTTAGAAGGTGGGTCCCAACAACTATCTTGTCAGAAATAAGCCACGTGATCTCCTAGACATGATGGCATCCTACTAGGAAATGCGTATGCAATAGAAAATTGGATAACATGGGAGGTTGCTATGTCATGATCAAAAAATCCTTGCACCTTGCCAATAGTGACATAGTGCCTAGCCTAAAAATGTGAAACATAGTGGGGCCCAAATCATGTGATGTCACAATAGGGATTAGAATATTAAATTATCTACCAGTTTGATAGTACATTTCCACATAATCAGTAACATGGATCCATGCCCAGGTCAAAAGTCAAATGAGAGATGGTGATCATTGGATTAAATCACATCAATGGTTATCGCCAAGTCCCTATAGAAAATTGTGCACTATTTACCCAATGCAAAATGGTGACTAAGGGACCCACCATAGTTGTATGACTCTAATATAGTTTCCTCACCTTTAAATAAAGCTTAGATCTAAGGCTGCTGCTTCGTCACTATGGGGAGTTGCTCAGGTTTTAAGGATAGTGACATAGTGAGTAAAGAAAATAGATAGGGGACCCACCACATTTTTATTAAATAATGAATCAAATGCGCATCATTCAATCAATATGGAATCAATGGTTGTCACTATATAGCATAGGTAACATGCTCGTTCTTTATGTATAGCAATGTAGCAACTTAGTGAGATGTGTCCTCAAGGATTAGTAGGTCCAGTTTGTAATAACAACAGTGAAGGAAGAGTACATGTGGAGAGTTTTCATTAGATTGACTTCCAGCATGGGAAGAGGAAAATGAGTCATCCCTATTTTCACTCCTAGATCGTCAATTTTTTTTGAGATCAACGGTGTGAATTTAAACATAGAAGGTGGTGTCACTTTGTTTCTCTTACAGTTCATTTATGAGGAATGAAAACTATGCATGTCAGCAAAAAATAGAGTATATTGCAGAAGATCTTGACATTTCCATCCCATGCAATCTCCCTTTGTTCGCAAGACATTACAGAGTTACATAGAAGAAAAAGAAAGAAATCAAGTAAGTCCCCATCTTCTATACCCTCTGTAGCATTTTAGTTTTCTACAAATTATATTCAGTATGCCTCCCAAGAAGGTTTTCTCTAGGTATGAAGATTATTTGGCCAAGAATATCCATGACAACCTTCTTGAATTGCCCCTTGAGTCTTAAAATGAAACTGTGAAAGTGAAGAAGTTAACCTTGTTAAACCCTAGGATCAAAATTGTAGACGGGTTATATGATAAAGGGAATTGGGTCAAGGATGCCAAAACTTCTCAAACTGGTCTTTCTTTGTTTAAGAAATGGTTTTCAAAAAGGAATTTATTTGCCCCACATGCCAATATCTGGAACTTTGGCTTAGAAAAGTTAGTAGTTCCAAGTGTTTTTATGCATTTTTACCTTTTGGAAGCTATTGCAAAAAATTATGATCAAGCAATCAGAATAGTGAGAAGAATTGATGGCAAGATTTTGATCATAATCAACCTTGACGAAATTCAAGAGGTATTTGGCCTAGAGCCACTAATAGAATATCATGTACCCATTGACCTACAAGAATTAGAGAAAGAATATATGTCAAAGAAGGATGCAATTAGGCAAGGTGCAATGAGGGAACATATAGGAAAAATTGGAAATTTTCCAGCGATTGCAACATCCTCTAGGGAACCTTTCAAAAGGGCAAATTTCAATACCAGGGCTGTGGAGGCATATAGGACTCTATGTAGAGTTTTTGGTGAAGATGAAGAGGATTTTATGCCCATAATTTTTATGTATATAATCACACAGATTTCCTCTTTTGGTGTGGATTTTATTTCTTATTTTGCCTCCTATTTAGTAGTAGAAATTCACACTGGCCTAGTTGGGATTGCAAGAGGCAAAGTGGAGAAGTTTTTTGGTCACTATTCCTTATTGATGCATATGTTTTTGTTCAAAGGACTAACATATTTTTGTAAGGAAATGAAAATGAATAGAGAACAGGATGGGGAAGTACTGCCAGTCCAATTATGGAGTGCAGATATGGCCTAGAAAGTAGAAAAGGCTAGTTTTGTCAAGTTTGATAGGTGCTTTACTTCAAAGTTGAGGTGCCTACTATTTAGTGACAATCCTAGAGTGCCTAAGGCACTGGTAAGTCTTATTAGGCCCTTGGATAATCTTGTTGGTTTGAAAGTGTCACATAATTGGGGAGATATCATCCCATACTCAGTTTCAACTATCTTTAGGATTTATGGTTTCAGAGGTACCCCTCATGTATTACCCTACCACATGCCATTGAAGGTAGGGGTAGCTGAATTTTTTTGGTAGTTAGGAGGATTGGAGGAAACTTATTTGTTGAAAAGGCAAAGAGGGTCAATATTCCCAACTTGCATTGCAGCGCACCAATTTGTAGATTAGTATAAGATGGTAGTCTCTCATCCCCATTTTTTTGACATTGAGGGATTCTATGACTTGGCCTTTAGGCACAAAATCAAGCTTGGCAAAATAAAAGATGAGTCATACTTTCCTAAAGACATAATAAGAAATGAGTTCTTCTTGCAAGAATAGGAAACCAAAAAATAAAAATGGAGAGTGTTCTCAAGGGTTTTGGATTTTATTAATTGTTTTGATGAAGATTATAGTCCTCTAGATAATGTCAATACAGAGGCATATAGAATAAATAAACTCATGATTACTCTTCCTGAAATAATGGAAACTATGAATGAGAATTTTTTTCTTTTTTTAAAATTAATGCTTATCTAGATAAGGCCAAAGATGTCATGAGAAAATTGGCATTCACTCCCAATGTAGGTGTAGGACAATTGATTATCTAGAAAAGGCCAGGCAATAATATAATTCAAAATAAGAAGGCCACTATGGATAAGGGAAAAAAGATAATAGAATTGACTAGTGTTCTCTTTGAAGAGAGACCTACTGAGCCCTCCCCTAAGAGGCAATGAATAATAAGGGACCAAGGTCCTCACATTGAGGAATATTTATCTAGACAATCCTCTTTGTAGATTGGAGAGGAACAACTTACTGGAGAGAAAATTGACCAATTGGGGTCACAAGGAGGAGTTTTTATTACCCAGGTAGAATTAGATGAGGGAACCCCTAAAGAGCCCCATGTGCCAAGCCTTGAGTTGATAGTGGTAGATTTCAAGGGAAAGGAATTGGACCCTATGATGGAGCAGGCAAGTCATCAATTTTTATCAAATGACAATTTTGTTAATTCTAGACCCTTCCATCAATTTTCATGGAGGACAAACATAGGAAAATATGAGGAAAGATGCAATAAATTGAAGGCTAAGCATCCAGAGATTCAAGATGCATCCATTCAGACACAAATAAAAGAGGAAATGATAAAGGAATTTCAAATGTTGACCCCTAAAGAAGGGAGAGAAATGGTAAGAGCAACAGGTGTTTTATTGCTTCCTAATTGGGATATAGTAGATGCTCTAATTTTTAATTATATTTCCAATAAATTAGAGACATTGGACCAAGATAAAAAGGAGATCTCAAGTGCTAAGTTCAGTACAGACCAAGCTGCTTTGGTTATCTAGTCCATCAAAAAAGCATCGAGAACAATATCTCTGCAATCATATAATACTGGGTTGATTGGTAATTTTATTGCAAAAAGAGTAGAGGATAAAACTTCTATTAAGGGGGCACATTTAAATACTAATACTTTGTAATTAACTTTTTCCGCTGTAGAGAACGATGATAATAAGACATTGGATTTGCAAGCCAAGCATGAGAGAGTTTTGGAGGCATATAATAAAGAAGTTCAGAAAAGAATTAAACTTGAAACTAAGATCATGGGGAGATCTTCTATGCCAAGGATGACATATCCTCACCCTTCAATGGAACCTTTTTAATCCACTCCTCTCATTGAAATACTAGAGACCCCACAAAGGCCACAATATTATACAACAAAAGATTTTGAGGAAGAAAAGAGTAAACTATGGGCATTGCATGTAGAGTTGAATGTGCAATATGAAGACAAATTTTAAGAAAGGCTCTCATGTATTTGGTAGAAAAAATTGAATGGCCAGTGTTCTATGAGCAGTTAGCTAGGGTTGTAAGCATATGGGAAGAAATGAAAGCTAGTAAAGAGACTTTGAAACACATTGTTAATAAGTGGGATAAAAGAAGAAAAGAAATTACTTTCTTGTGTTACTCTATCATAAGGTCTTCCCATGACCATATTGAAAAAAATTGATGCTGCCAATGATTTGTCAGATTTTGATGACAGAAGTGTTGCATTATAGTGGAAAGTTGATGCTTATCTGAGTAAGTATAAAAGTGAACAGTTTGATTTATTCCCACGTGCTCTGGATAGAAAAAACAAATTAAAGGATAAATATGAATGGGCCAAGGGATTCGATGACTTGTTCTATTTGAGAATAAATAAAGTAATCAATGAAAAAGGGCATGCATGGTGAGCCACCACAACAAAGGAATTGGTGAAGGTTTAGTTATTCTTTGATTTTTTAAATCATGATTTTGTTATTATTGACAAAGAAGTTGAGTATGTGCCTAAGAAACAACATGACATATTGCACTTCAATTGACTAGATGACACACTTTTTGACAAGTGGATGGCAGATATTGCTTCTAATGAATAGTTTGAAGAAGTTGAAATTGATGATGATGAGGTATAGGAAGATGAAGTATTGATCATTGATACAACTACACAAGATTAGAGGGAAGAAGAAGATAAAGGAAAGAAACTAATTTTAGTTGCAGGTCTAGAGGCCCAAGATGTTGACATGACAGAGGAGGAAATAAGAATAAAAGTAGTTTTATCATTCCATGATGAAAATAGTGAAAACCCTCAAGTTGAGATTGATTTGCAATTGCCAAAACAAATTTCATCATTGGCCAATCTAGCAGCTGCATATACCAAAGATTCAAAATAGTAGTGGACAATCAAAAAAATTAGTAACATATGAAGATGTAATAGAAATGAGACCTACCAAAGGAATACTTTATGTATTAAGTCTTTTGTTAGACAAATTTTTCTCTTTGGAAAAATGTAAATATCTCTATAGATATAGAGGGATAGTTGTCCATTTCTCTTAGCCTAAAGATTGTTGCATCTCACATTATTTAAGTGAGATTCCAAGGCTAGAGAATGGTCCAATTTCTAATACAATTTTAGTTTACATTGACTCAGGTTCGATCCAGCTTAGTGGTGCAAAACTTATAATGTATTTTCTCTACAAATAATTGTGAATATATTGATGTTACAAGGGTTTAATGTCTTTTCTCGAGTCATTTCAAAGTTTTATTACAATTGTATACAAATCTTCAAAGGAGATTAATATAAAATTGAACTGTTGCCATATGTGTTCTTGCTGAATTTTGTCTCCATTGTTATTACCTGGTTATTTTGATATTGTGTGAGAAAAGCTTGTCTCGTTGAATGCAATTCACCTGGATTGTATGTCAATTCATTATTGCTATTGATTCAATGAATTAAGTAAAGGCTTTAGTGAATTTGATAGAGTTACTATGGTAATAGGAAGGATTTCTATAAGAATGAAGTCCAGTAAGAATTGCTAATACTATTGGTTGCAATGCAATCAATTAGATCTATAAATTGAAGTAGACTTTGAATCCCAATGGAAGAGGCACTAATCTAATTAATCCAATCTATAGAGAGATAGATTATGAATAAACAACACACTTAAAATCAAAATCAACTTTATTTTACTATTTGAATGATTTCAAAGATGGTCAGCACTTGTTTGCATATAACCTTTAAGCCTTAGTTAGCTATAATTGCGGGAGATATTTGCAAATCTAAGAAGAATTGTGACCAGATTTTCTTATAAGCAATGTATATCATCTGAAAGTGCCAAGAAATGGATAAACCATGTATGTTTTAGAGATAGAATATGAGAATTATAATGAAACTAATATGATTCTCATACAACAACATTCATTTAAATCATCCCCTAGGTATACCCACCTTGGTTCTGCAAAGTCTAAAGAAAACCAGTCCTAGTTTTGTTGAAGTTGGTTCCAACTAATATACATACATAATTGTTGATGGGAAATAGCTAGTCCCTAGATTTGTGAGTATTATTATCTTAGTATTGAGCTTTTGTTGTTCAATAGTTGAAAAACACCAACAAAATGTCAACTTTGCTAGGGAGTCATTCAATACATGTGTAAGAAGTATTGCAGTTTCCTTGGTTGTGTTGTGTACATATTTGTTAGATTGTTTCAATACTCATGGTGGTTATGGGGGACCTTTTTTTAGTGAAAAACCTTGAGAATTTAAGAAGAAATTGAAACCCAAATGCCACATCTATACACTGACATATACAACCCTTTTAAGTGTCTTATCTATCAAGCCAGAGTTGTAGTCTTACAATTTTTTTGATTGGCTCACTTATATGTCAAAGATTCCTATATTATCTTGTGTCCTTTCCTCAAAGTTGGGAGTAATTATAATTGTTGTATTTTCCCTTGAATAGGGTGGCGACTCAATCAAAGTTTTGAAGCTAGTGCTTATTTGATAAATAGTATAATGGCTGATAAGAGAAAAAAACACAAGAGCTTACACAAGAGCTAATCTTGATGTACCAATATATACTGACTTACCTCAAGGTGGTAGGAAGAACCTAAATAAAAAGAGGTCAGACCCAAACCCCACCTAGAAAATGAGGGGTAGTGTATCAGTTAATTCTCAATCCTAGCCAGTGGTAGGGAGACATTCTTCTTCACATAGCTTGTAATTAGAAACAATAAGACTCTTAGGAAGAATATTTAGTACCCCAGTACCAGATTAAAGAAATTATTAGGACAAGGATATGTCACTAGTAGGAAATGGATCCCCTAGTCTAGATCTAATAGCTGAGATTAATCACAAGCAAGGATTTAGGAATGTATTTGAAGATCCTTTCAATCCTAGAGTAGTATCATATGTGGAAATTAATCTTATAGATCTGGATGATCTTTCTGATTTAGAACACACTTTTGTAGATCCTAAAGAAATATGATCAGAGATAGAAGTTTTGAAGAAACAGGTTGCTAAGGAAGAAGCTAAACATGCTCATTTAAAAAAGGAAAGAGAGCAAGCCACCCTAGACACCATTGTTGAAAGAGATAATTTTCTTAGGAGGATGGCTGCCTTAAAAGAACAAAACAAGAAGTTAGAAGAAAGAACTTCAATCCTTCATGTTGATATCTTTGGAGATGTAGATAGTTTAAGAACCAAGGTTCGGGAGCAAGAAAATCTCCTAAGCCAAAGAGAGGAATCTATTATCTCCCAAGTTCAACCCTATAAGCCTATCCAAAATAACCAGGTAGAACCTAATGTCAAGCAGATAGATAAAGGAAAAGGAAATGCTATAGGGATCAAGATAAATGAACCTCAATTAGCAACAAGTAAATTTGTAAACCCCCCTATGTCAAAGTTAGATTTAGATGTGGAAAAGGAAATGAAAGAGAAAGAAGATCTTGCAAAGGAACTTGAAAAGGTTGAGAACGAAGCCTAAGCTATAGAAACTAGGATAAAAATTTAGTTCATAAAATCTAATTTTGCATTGGCTTCCTCACCAAATCTATCTACCCTGGCTACAAATTTTGTACTTGCTTTTGGACAAGTAATTTCAAATCAGGGAATATTTCAATATACCGTTGCCTCATCATCCACCATTAGTACTCAAATCCCAGTCATCCAACCTCAACAATCTCAAAGTGTTGTTCTCAACCAAACCAATAAAGCAAGCACCTCAAATATTGTTGGTTTTTAGAAGAAGCCCATCTACATGGAAACTAATAGAAAAATTTCATTTGTAGGTATCCCTAGTGCTCCACACCCTATATCTTTTGATTGAAGAGATAAAGTTGTCAAGTTCTTCGAAAATAATGTTGTTACTGGTGAAGAGCACTTGAGAATTTTCATAGATACACTAAATGACTTTGAAGTTGAACATGAGGATGTTGTAATGAAGTTATTTATTCATTCACTAACATAAGATGCAAAGGATTGGTTCAGAAGATTGCCTAATGATAGCATTAGCTCATGGAGTGATTTGGAAAAATTGTTCAAAGGACAATATGGAGATAATACTAATGTTGGTTTTATGTTGAATGATTTCAATAACATCAAGAAGAATCCTAATTAGTCTACATTCAACTTCAATGTGAGATTCCAAAAAGGGATTTAAAAATTGTTCCAGCTTATGAGGTTGAATGAAGATGTTTTTCTTACAACTTATTTTAATGCTTTTGACAGCAAGATGACTTACCAATTGAGGGATAAAGATCCTAATACTTTGAAGGATGCTTATAAGGTTGTAGTGAATATTGAAAATAATAGGAAAGCATCTGGAAAACTTTGTAGGAGGGATGATCCAAAGTTGTTCAATCCCAAGAATAATAATAAGAAGGAAGTTGATAAAACTCCTACAGGTAAGAAACTTGAAGAACCCACAATAGGTCAGGTATTGGATTTTTTTTAAAAGATGAACCAAAATATTTTCAATATACATAAGCCTAATGTTGGTGGTAAAGCCCCAATGAACAATAATAGTTTCAATAGACAACCTAGAATGCATAGTTATCCCTATACCACTCAATGGAAGGATGGTAAGCCAATTCCTAGTCAAACCCTAAATGTAAAAGATAAAGGCACACCAGATCCTCTACAAAGAAGTTCTATAAAAATGAATGATGATGTAGCATGGTGCATCATATGTCAATCACCTCACTCTTTAGATTATTATACAATTGCTCAATCATTTTCTTAAGATCAAAATGCACAAAATAAGGAGGAGGAAGAAGAAAAAATCCATGATGATGTGAGCTAAAATATGGTCAGCATATGTGATGATTGTATGGATTCTGATTTGGAAGAAACTAAAAGTGGTCTAGAAAATAAGAGAGTTACCCATTAGTTACATCATCAACAAGTTTTCTCAAATGAAAAAGGTTGTGATAAAGATCAGGTATGTGTTACATCTTTTGAAGTTGGCCATGTAAATTTGAGAATGCCCTCTAGAGAGGAGTTTGATGGGATCATTGCAGAGATGATTTTCCAAGTGCATAGCAATTACAATTTGAGAAATCAAATAGTTAATAATGATGATGGGAAGCCTTCTGGTATATTCATAAAGGATGTTACACACAAGATGGAAGATGAAAACAAGAAGGCTAATGTAGAGATAGTTAAGGTCAAAGACATCAAAAGCAAGAACTAGGAACCCAAGAAGAAGGTTCAATTCCAAGAAAAGGATATAGCAAAAGAAATTGTGCAAGAAAAGAAATCAGGATTTGATATTGTCAAGCAAGGAATAGTGCTTGTTGTTCAAAATGCTTCAACTCCAAGTATTCTTGTGAAACCCACGGTATCTTAACCTATTGATATGATATCTATGTTGTCCCAAATAACAATAAAGGTACCTTTATTTGAACTATTTAGAATTCAAAAGCATAAGAGCAAAGCCTTGTCATGGTTGGGAGGGATAGGAAATAATAAAAATAGGATAGAACAAAATGCCATTTGACAAACCCCAATTGTAATAGAAGATAATGGTATTATATCTCAAATTCCCCAAATGTTCTTGGATGATTTATCAGTAGCATATTTAGAAGATATTGACCCATTCTTTCTCAGCCTGATTATAAAAGGAAAAACCTTAATAAATTGCATGATAGATTCAGGAGCTTCTAACACCATCATGCCCTTCAAAGTGATGGAAGCCCTAGGGTTGAAAGTAGACACTATGAAAGGTAGATGTAGAGGTATGGATGCTAAGGAAGTTCCAATTATAGGTACCATCAATGTTTTACCATTTAAGCTAGTTGCATACCCTGAGCTATAATTGACTATGTATGTCCTTGTAGTTGATATTCCTCCACATTATGGAATCCTACTCTCTATAAAATGGAGTGCCGCTATGGGAGGTAGCCTATAATGTGATCTAACCTATGCCACTTTTCACATAGTTGATAAGGTTGTTAAAGTAGAAAAAGAGCCAAGGGCCAGTCATATTTTTGGTGTTAGTTTGCAAGAAAAATTTGCCTCACAATTGACTTTGGCCCAATATAGGCAAATTTATAGTTGATTTTCACCGAATCGACATTCCAGATGCAATGGCAAGGTTCATTTTTGCTCTAGATGCTCCCAATGACTGTGATACTTCTAATCTGGGTCGAGGTGTTGAAGCAACAATGGTCTCGAATGACTATGTGAAGGGAAATTCTCAAAGCTCTGATACCATGTAAGAATTTGCCTCAGTGAAAAATTCACCCAAGATCAAAGAACTCAAGGAAAAGCACAATAGTAGACCAAAAAGAGTATGATCAGAATATCAATATGTATTTGATTCAATATGAAAGTACTCTAGGAGTGCCTATATATAAAGGCCTCTATAATGCTTCTAGAATGCATAGGAATCAGCAACATGATAAGTCATACAACCAGGCACATGTCCACCTAAAGTGGATTATCCTCCATTAAGCATAGGATTAAGTGCAATGATGAGAGTATAAGCCTACAAAGGTGTAGCATGCAATATAATGTTGTAGACACTATGTGCTAAAATAGGAGTGTGAATAATTGTGTTATCTATATGACAACTTAGTTAATTATGCAAACTCCAATGTTGTAAACACCATGTGCTAAATTAGAGTTTCTCACTTCTATGTTGTCAACATGACAACTCATAAAAGTATGCAAAGTCCTAAGTGTCTCACCAAATAAAAAATAAAATAATGCAATACAATAAAATAATGCATTACCCTAAGTAAACTTAAGTAAAATGTAAATAGTAAATATGTATTTACACCAACAATACATACCGATAAGTATCATAATGCATGGAAAATTCAGTATGCACCCTACAAAAACATGTTGTATGTGAATGCTTAATCTTAACATAAACTGGTTTTTTCATCTCAAAAAATTATTGGCTAATTGTAATAAGAGGAAAGATTTAATGAAACCTTTCATAACATTGTGTTTGAGTCATGTCTAAATAGTGTTTAGAATTTGGCTCACAATTTATTTAATTCCAATTTGTCCTTCTAGAAACATTTCTTTGGTTGGGTGAAACCCTTGGGTTTTCATGCCAAATTTTTTTGATTAACATTCTTAGTGCATTAACAACAACCTTGTCCTTGTGTGTAATTGTACCAGAGAATGCCCAAAGAGAGTTATTATAATGATCCTCAACTTTATCTCACATTACTAATTCATTGCATAATGTTAATCTATTTATCATTAATGAATTTCTTATTTTACTTAAAATTTGACTTTTTTAAATTTCCTTTCTCATTAAAGTTGATGTGATGATACATCAATACCAATGGCTTGTTATGCATCAAATAGATTTATCACAATGATTGTTTCACTAGTATTTTAAGTTCTTCTTAAACCTATAACTCTCATCGTCTCTCTAAATTTCATATTTTTAATCATTTCAATAACTGCTAAGACATCTTCCACTTTGGTTTAAACTTTAAAAATAGTCATTCCAATTTATTTTTCCCATTCTCTAATAAGTTCTTTCATAAATTTTATCATTTATTGGCTTCACAATATTTTCATCAATGTTAGTTATAAATATTAGTTTTCTATGATGAATCCTAGGAGGTGTTAAGATATGTTCATGACTTTAGTTCTCATTAGGTTCATTATGTGAATTGATCTAATCAAACTGAAGTGTTATATTTTTTTCAAATTCATTACATGAATTCATGAGATTGATTTCAAATGGAGAATGTCCATTCCATTCATAAGGTGCATCCATCATGTCCATTTTAATTGGTGTATGTTGATTATTTTGATTTTGTGTAGTAGGTACCTTTATCATGTAAATTTTAATTGGTGCATGTTCATCATTTTAATTACATTGAGTAGAAGATGTACATATGTGTAAGTTCCTCATATGCTCCCTTTGTCTCATCATTTTTACATCTCTTTGTTTACATGTTCTTTCCCATTTTTAATATTGGGTCCCACACCTAACATCATCATGAATATCCATAATAAAATAGTAAGAAAAATACAAATGAGCATAATTTTATTATTCTTTAAAATAGAAAACTAAAAAATAATACAAATGTATCATTTCAAAGAAAACTTGACAAGAAAATTACAAACCTGACTGTTACTGTCACATTATTTAATGTCAAATAACACTAAGACCTTCAAATAAATTTCATTCATGGTTTCTAGTCCTTTGGAAGTATAATATATACATTTTCTCATAACATGTTCACATTATGGAAACCTAATACCTATGCTAAAAATTTCTACATAAGATATATGCATTCTATAAAATGTGGAATGACTGTGTGTGTGTGTGTGTGTGTGTGTGTGTGTGTGTCTATGAAAGAGAGAGAGAGAGAGAGAGAGAGAGAGAGAGAGAGAGAGAGAGAGAGAGAGAGAGAGGAGGGCATGAGAAGAAAAGAGTGTGAGATTCATGATGAAAAGAGATGAGAGAGGGGGAAAGATTTAACATAGAGACCAAGAATTCTAATTATGACTCAAATAATAGATAAAGAAATTGATGAGTGAAGAAATGAGAGGGAGGGAGGATGCATACCTTCACAGCTACCAAAAAGGTCCACTCTACCCATGTTAATAGAAGCAGAGACGTGGGTCATCTATTTTCTACCTTTAACCTCACCCAAACTAGACATAGAAGAGTCTAAAATTTCCACCTCCTTCTCCTCCTGATTCCCCAAGCCATAGTTCAAAGTCTTCTATTTCACTCTTTATTTGGGATGGGTCATCTCTTCAAAATTTGAACCCTACTCTTGTGAGGTATTGGACCTCATCTTCCTTTTTACATTAGATTTCACAATAATACCAAACCTTCACCTCCAATCTCTAACCTCATCATCTGAGTCCTCCAGCTCCTTCTCCTTCCCTTTCTCTAATTTTTATTTATTACCAAGGGGGAAATCTTCCTCTCTTAAGGGGACCCACTAGGTGAAAATTGGGAGGTAGGGGCTCTAGGGCCAGTAATTCTTAGGGGAATGTGGTGAGGGTAGGGTATATGCAGAGCTGAGATATCTACCTCCACAATTCTATGGGGTAATAAGGCTAGATAGAATTGGTAAAGGAAAAACATCAACCCCTAGTGGAGGATAGTATAATTAACCCCTTTTTCATCTTTTCCTTAAGTTCAGAGACAATATCAACTAATTCATGTAATAGGAAGAAAGGAATAGAAATATAATCATGATGGCAGAAGTATAATGGTAGTAGTAGAAAACACCATACCTCCCTTCTAGAGTCAAATATTTCATCAACACTAAAAAAACTTCATTCCATGGCTCTGGGAGCTTTTCATGTAGAAATCCTCCACGATGGTGAATGGGCTCTTCACCTTCTTGGAAAAAGTGATTTAGATTAGCTTTTTCTGCAACCTTGGTCACCTTTTGTCATTTTCTTCCTTTCATCTCAAGACCCATCGCCAAAGAAATAATTTCCTAAAAAACTTGAAATGTAATACCATTAACTGTCACCTTTCATTCATCCTAGGAATTCAGAAATTGTTGGGAACAACTCTCATCAAATCCATTCAGTGCCTTCATGAACGGAACCAATCCCCCTTCCTTAAGCATATACCAAGTTAAGGGTTTATGAGCACAATCCTCAATCATTGAAGGCTCAATATGTAATAGATCTCCCCCCAATTATAGAAACCTTCACCACAATTCTCTCTCCTTTCAAATCTCTAGACCAGAGGGAAATTTTAGAAAAATAGTCACACTTATGTGAAAAAATAAGTTGCACTAAGTACCCATAAAGGCCTTTACTATCATGAATACCCATGGCACTTCCCTAATTTTTTATTAAGTGTCAATTGCCTTTAACCTAGTACCAATCTTTTTCATCATTCTAAGACACCAAAGCCTTTCTAAATTTGAAATGTTGCTTGGCATCCAATGTGAAGTAATGATAAATAAAATTATAAAAAATACACTCAAATTGTACTTCAATTTGGTTTCCCATTCGAACCATGCGAATTTGATATTGAAGGTACCCTTTCTTTCATTCCTTGCCATCTATCCTTAGTGAACTGGCCCCATCAGTTGACTTAGCACAGAGTTGTCACTAAAATCCATAAAATATTTCCAAGTAGACCCAATCATGGGATATTATCTTTATTCACTAAAAGTCTTACCAAATTTGGTAACACTCGAATTTCTCTCCAGAAACATAATCCTTGCACTCTCAAACCCAGTGCATCACATTAGCCATCATGTAGTGCCTCTTATGTTTGTAGTTTGTACCTTGTTATATTTTTTTTTGAGAGATACTTAATACTCTTACTATTTTGTACTTTGAGATGACTTGAGGGTTGGATGTTATACTTTGATTTCAATACCATAGATGCTTTACTATTATGTTGTTAAGTTTATCATATTTGCATGTTGATGCCATTTTGAGATGATAGTAGGTCTATTATGATATTTGATTATTTAGTATTTGGACATATCTCTGATTTTTTTATGTGATGGATTTTATGTTATGATTATTTACTTCATTCTTGTCTCTTTATACTTTATGTGAATGTGAAGTAATGTAAATGGATTATTTAGGTATAATTGAATAAATGGTTAAATTAGTTATTTAATGCATTTATTACTTTGGCTATGATATTATATGTAGTTACACTTGATCATGTGTTTTAGTGTGTAGGATTTATATCCCTGGCACTAGCACATGGAGTTAGTGATTCAACTATTCATATTTCACCAATGTCATCCCTGTATGGTCGACGTATCCTTAATTAAACATTTAGATTAAACCTTTTAGTGATTATTAAATATGAACTCATTTGAATTATGTGATTAAACTAGTGAGCGTGTCTCTACATTTAGAGGTTCACATTGTCGCAAAAGTTGTTAAGGAAATTTCTATGATTTTGGAGTTTTTGGGCTTTAAATTTTATTGAATTTAATTTATGACAACTTTTCCTTAGGTGAATCCCTATTACGAGGGATAAGCTATTTTTGTTTGGGTCAATTTAGAGTTTATCTACTCTAACTAGCTGTTTTCCCTAATCAATTATTCACTCAAAAAGTGAATAAGTATTGAAAAATGAATTTGTTTTCTCACTTCTCACTTTTGCAAAATACAAATTTGAGAGCTTTTTTGAGAATCCTCTTTTGGAGGATCGCATTTCTATTCATTGTGAGAGCTGTGACCATGGGATCTTTTTGAGGTCAGTCTCATTGGATTTGGCTCATAGAGACCTTGCTTTGTCGTCACTTTCGATTGTAGGGTAAAAGCACAAACCTGTGTCACCTTTTATAAAGAAATGAGATATCAAAATGTGACAGTTTAACATTAATGAAAAAACAAATGGTATTTGTGTTTAGAATTTGAAGATGATGTAAACTGATGAAATGTGTAGAATTGGATGAATTTTATGCCTATAATTTTTATAATTTTTTTGAGTAATAATTTATTCATTTTATTTTATTTTGAAGTCCCTTTTTTAACTATAAAAAATATAGGGTGTAGTTCCCATCAAACAAGTATATGCAAATCATCTTTTTTTGTTTTGATTTGAAAATATTTTATAGATGACATGTATAGCTAGGGAACAAAAAATGAAATTATTATTTTTGATGTATATTTTCTTTGTTATAAGTGCTCAAGCTTGACCTTATTAGAATCCAACATTTTTTCCCTCCCATCAAAACTTCCCTATCAAATCTGCACCTTCTTGAAAAATAATTACATATTCATGAAGAGGACTCTCTCCTCTAGAGATAAATATAATTTATTTATTTTTTATATGATTTACTATTTTTTTCCTTTTTTGAGGGAGCATCTTCTGAAATGTTAAAATATAGACTTATAATATTTTGACTTTATAACATATTATAACTAATCAAAACACTCAAAAATTTATATAATGATGATATTGAATCTAAGATCTATAAAAGGGTACTTTTAGTTTTTTTTTTAAATTGAGTTTTGATAGAGAAATGAGATTTGACCAAAAAAGGTTTGTTTATCCTAAACTGTGACATAGACCTATGCTTTTACCCAATATCAACAGATTATTTATTTTATCAAGTTGATTTTAGTTTTTTCCCCTTTTGTTGTTAGGCAAGGCTCTCCCGTTTTCTTGTTTTTGCTTCGTTTCAACTTCTATTTCTGGTAGCAGTTTGTTAGGAGGCTAAGAACTAGTGTTCCCCTGCATTTTTGTTTGTTGGTTCTACCTGGTTGGTTGGGTATTAACATTTTCCCTATTTTTGGGATGGGGGTTTAGGGTTTCACGTTGTTATGCTGGTCATTTTTGCATATAGTGTCTGAACCCAAATTTTATTGGATTTTCAAGGCTTTGACACCCAAAGACCAATTGGGTTTTAATTTCAAAGTTCTCTAGCTTTTTGAGTTTTTACCTCATTTTGCATGTTGCCCTATTTTCTCAAGTTTTTTTGGCATAATGTTGGTCATGGACCTAGATCATCCATTTGGATTTCAATCAGACCATTATTTCACTTTTATGTTGCATTGGGATGCATGTCACATCTTTCCTGCCAAGTCTATTTTCATTTGAGTGTATTTCTGCATTGTGTTCTCATCTAGTCTTTGTGTTATGATCTTCATGATGGTTGTGTGCCACACACAAGTATGTGCATTTACATTATCAAGTGATTTATGAGGCCCGATCTCTTGTTTGTACTTTGGTGGTGTTATGATCATTTGGGGTTGGGTTGGGAATATGTATGCCTATGGGCACTCATTGTTGGATGAGTGTGGGTAGGGTAGGGTAGCATATGGAGGGGCTTCTATCTCATAGCCCGATGACTAATCCCATGGGTTGGCAAAGGAAGTTTTAAGTAAGTGATAACTAAATAAAAAAATTTGGTGATAATAAAAACTAAGATAATAAAAAGATTCACGGTGTGCTCCTTCTATTGGGAACTGTGAGCTGCTAGCACTAGCTTGGGCTTGTTGATGCTAAGTGACTCTCCATGATGTTAGCCCCTACTTAGTAGCCCATTGAGTGTCTGACCAGGACCTATAGTTTATGCATTGCCTATGTTCTTGGTTTCAATCATCATACTATCTGGCGTGAATGTTAACCACAGACATTTTCTTTATGTGTTTTTGAGGTTGGATCATTATCTCCATCAGCATGGCGGGAGTGGACCTATGGGTTCCACATGGTTGGGAGCCATAGCTACCTTCACCGCTGCTAGGGATTGGTGTACAAAGATGGTCTATTGTTTGAGTATTCAACCATTGTTGGATGTTTTAACTTGGTACTTCGGGTTCCAGAGTATGTTATCTTTTGATTTATGCTTTCATTGGGATGCTTGTATATCATGTTTAGATCATGTTAGTATTGGCACATTTTGTTATTATGATGTTTAGCATGTTTTAGATGATGAGTTTGATTTGTAGGATTATCTTATGCTTTACTTCTAGCATGTTAGATTTCCTTCTTCTTATGTTGTAGCACATTTTAGTAGTGATGACCTCATAAGATAGCATTGATGATCTGGTCGATAGTTTGGGATGTTACACATAGGGGATGGCTAGGATCCATAATGGTCTTATGATGCTATTATGGTTGGGAGGAACCATGCACTTAGTTTGGTTGTTTTGTACATTGCGATGTTGCTTTCAGTTATTTTCCCTTCACTGTTTCTTAGATGGTTAGATTTAGCTTCCCTCTTTCAATTATTCATTCGCATGTCTTTTCCTTGATATGTGGATCTAGTAATCCTCGGTGTGGAGGAATTATTTTTTTAGCTTTCTTCCCTTAATTTTTTCTAGCTTGTTATTTTGGATTCTCATGTGAAATTGCAGTTTCTCGTGTAAGAATGCCAATTCTCGCATGGTGTGTTGGGTTTTCTTGTGCAACTTTTGGCACTTTCTCACACGAAACCCAACACCAGTTTTGGGTGTCTTGGCTATTGGTCCAAGTACATTCTTGTAACATTTGGTGCACTTCCTTGTGTAGATGGCATTTTCTTGCATGGCATGTTACACTTCCTCGCATGAGAATATGTTAGTTTGTTGTCCTCGTGTGAAAAATAGAGGGTATCTAGGCTTGGCTAGGGAAATTTTGGAAGTTGGTTTTGGACACCCTATTGTGTTTTACACCTTCCTAGTTCAATTTGTCAGTCTATTGTCCTCACATGAAAAATAGGGGGTATCTAGGCTTGGCTAGGGAAATTTTAGAAGTTGGTTTTAGACACACTATTATGGTTTACACCTTCCTAGTTCAAAACAAATTTCCTATGGGGTTTAAAGTATATTATTTAAGTCTCAACTTATACTTAAGATATATTTTAATATATGCAACAAGTCTTTTGAGATAGGTTCCAAATCTCTACTAGCTAACATAAAGATTCTAGGAAATTTTAGGACTTCAGAAATTCAAACTTAGCCAAATTTCAAGGCTTCAGGATTTCAGACTTTGCCACTTTTTAGGAGTCTACTTTTGTCTCTCAACATGGTGTTCAGTAGTTGAGTTGTGATTACTTTGTGCCCTCAATATGTTTGAGACCATGGTTTGTCTCTATTGTTTTCTTGTTTATGTTTTGGTCAGTAGTTATGCTTGGAGATCTTTGGTGTTTGGTTGTTTGGTTAGTCTTCTATTGCATTCTTCATGATCTAAGTATGATGGTTGTCTTGTGCTTTCATACTTGTTCAAAAAAAATTTGTTTGGCTTTTATCTATCCTTGTTCCAAGGATCTTCAGGTGGGGCATTACATGTTGCATTTCCCTCCTAATAAATATGTTGCAAATCATAACTTTTTAGGATAGTTAATAAATGATAGAATTCTTCTATCACCCTTTTGATCACCCAACCATCTTTCATGTTACCTTTCACTATTTCAACAACAATCTTCAAGTCTCCTTCAATCTCCACATTCTCCCATCCAACACCTATAACCATTTTCAAGCCCCAAAGGAGGGCCATAGCCTCTGCTACTTATTCGAGACTTTCCCCATATTACTAGCATAGGCCATCAAAATTCTACCATTACAATCTCTAACCCCCACCCCACCCCCCCTCCCCAATTTTGCAGGATAATGACATGGAAATGGTGGAAGGTAATCTACGTGGTAAGCTGGGGCCTTTTGAGGAGACCCATAAATTGGAGGTTAAAGATCTAAGAGAGAGGATGTAGGCTCTAGAGGAAAAGGTTAGACTTTTTTCTAAGTTCACCATTAAGGTGACACACGAGGTGACCATCACTCTGCACTTGCTAAAGGATAACCAGGAGGAGGACTTGACCCATGATGACTCTAGAATGTTGTTTAATTTTCTGGCAAAAGATTGAGCCAACATCCTCCTTAAAGGGAAGGATGAGAAAAAGCCCAATTAGGGCCAGCTACTCTCTATTTTATGTTTAATGGTTTGCTAGTTTTTGGACTTAGTTAGTTTAAGGGTTTTTATGCCTCATTTAAGAACTCTTTCACTTATGTTATTGCTCCAGGTGATCTTAGTAGGATGCTTGTTGACTTTATTATTATGCTCATTTGTAAGATGTTTTTGTTTTGATTAGTAGTTGTAGGGGGTAATTATGTTTTTTTGGTAATCTACTGGTCATTGGCCAGTTTGTCTTTTGTATGGGCAAGCCCCCTTATTTTGGTTTCTTTACTATTCAAAAATAATTCTCATTTTTACTAATCAAAATGAAGTGTTTTTAAATGTTATTGTACACTTAATAAATTTATAGTATAGATGCAAATTTCTTACATTTCTAATTGAAGAAAATAAATTTAAAATAATTTGATTGGCTAAAAAAATTGGGGTCTTATACATAGATTTTCACAGAGCACTATAGCTCTCCAAATATTTTAGTTAGGGACTTTGTGGCTTTCACTTGTTTATAGTGTTAGTACTAGCATTATACTCAAGAGTTTAATTAAACTTCATGTCACAATATATTAAGGAAAATAAACTGTGAGAAATCATAGTAAAATTAATCATTTCATTCTCTCGATTTGGTATGGAAGAATGGAAAAGTAATCATATAGTCCATTAAAATAGTCCAAGGAATATTCCTAAAGATTTCCTTTCATAGTAAAAGCAAACAAATAACACTGGTTAATCAAGAACAAGAATTACCCAAGTAATCATTTGACGTATGCCATTATGACTTCCTCATAACCAAAGAAAATAAATAAATTTCTAAACCTAGTCCATACCCTATCATCCAAATGAGAAATAACATAATAAAGAACATATACAAATATTCCCTAGTAACTCAAGTACCTATCGCATGGCGCAAGGGGCATATTACAGCAAATTTGTACCTCAACAAGTGCCCCACATTTGCCCTTCATTGCCCATCCGCTCTGATACTTCCTAATTAGTTCTTAATATATAGTTTTTAAATTAATAAGTTAAAATAACAAAATGTTTGTTTATCAAATTATTCCAAATTCATATGTATAAGTATATTTAACATTGAAATAAATTAAAGAAATTAAAGAAAATCAAGAAAATAAATAAATTTTGTTTATATTTATGATACTTACTACGTAATAATGTTTCTAATTCTTTTTTGTTATGAGACAAATGAAATGAGTTGAATTTTTTAGATATATCTTGTTAATTTTAGAGAAAATGTATTGATGTATTTAAGAATAGTAAAAATAATCTTAATAATAAGTTAAAAAAAATTATATTTTCTAACTTACAAAATAAAAATATGAGAAAGAACATTAGTGAATAGAAACCAAGAAAATCAAGAAGATTTTAAGTCCTTCAAAGTAAATATATTATATATTTAAACAAATTTTATTTATATTTATGATACTACTAAGTAATAATATCTTTTTTAATTTTGACAAATGAAATGAGTTGATTTTTTAAAATATATCTTACTTTTGGAGATAATATAACTTTATATTAAAATAATATAAATTAAATAAAATTACTAATTGTAGTAATTAAAAGTATTTATATTTTTAATCTTTAAAATAAAAACAAATTTTATTTATATTTATGATATTAACTACTTATTAATTATACATTTCAAAATTTACTAAATTCTTAATTTTTACTCCTAATATAAATATATTTTATAAAATATATGAGGATGAATGTTACCTTCTGAGCATTGAGGATCACTAATATTTATTTTTTTGAATTAGTTAATGAAACATTGTATAATAATTTATGAGAGAAAAATATAAATATAACAATAAGAAAGAAAAAATTATTCACTTTTACAGTAGAAAAATAATTAAGTTGAGTAAAAATATTTTTATTTAAAAAATTGATAGACTATAAAACTAAATAAATTTAACAAGTGAATAAAAATATTTTTTTGTTTGTCATTAATAGGCATTCTATAATGGCAAAATGGGTGGAGTGTGATGTGTGAGCATGTTAATGTTAATAATAACATTTTTTAGTTTAAATTTGATAGATCTATGAGATTTCCACAATCCATGAATATGAGTTTTAGTTTCTAGATTCGATTGTGTGTAGTTTTTTATCATCAACGTTTCGAATCATACTACATGATCCATCATCAAGATGCTAAAGAACATGAAGAAAAAAAAATCATTAATTATTAGTTTTAAATTTGACAACTATTTGCATATCAAAAATTTAATATTATTATAAATATAATATACTTTTGAAAATAATTTAATAAATACTACATAAAAAATACATGACTTGCTAAAATTATAAGTTTTGAAGATATAAATCATCATTAAAAAAAAAAAAAATTAACACAAACCCAAAAGAACAAATATAGATACACAAATATAAATATTTTTAGATATAACAAATTAAATTTTGTGTATCTTATAATTGATATCTCTTAGTATAATACAATAAATAAATAAATATAATATAAAGTATAATATAATATAATCCAAAAAGTTAACTACTGAATAAAAATACTATTCTCTTTGTCATTAATGCCGATATGCTATTTAGCTAGTGCTGCATATTACACCCCATGAGAATAAAGAAAAAAGTATAATATAATATAATCCAACTCTTAAAAGAGAGAGTGGGCCCTTTGAATATCACGCGTCTATCTCATTCCCATGCATGTGGTACAAGGTACAAGGTACAAGGTAGGCACGTAGGAAGTAGGTAGGGGACGGGGTTCTGGGAAGAATGTGTAGGAAAAGGGATGGCACCGGCTACGGTGCAACATATTTGCACCGTGCCATTTAGCCTTTCCAGCGTCTCCGTTAGTTTACCTTTTGCAGCTCCGTATCCGTACATCCTGCGATCTGACAATAACTGTCAAATCCATTGCACGTAGTAAGGATTGTTTTTAAATTTTCCTTCATATTATTTTTAAGGGTAGATAGTTTGGGTGCGGATAGTTTGTATGTGAAACTTCAAAAACCCTATATGTTACATTGTATATTACATACAACTTATATATTATGTATTTATTTTATTGTTGTATTAATATTATGAATAATAATATTAAGTAGATTTATTATGTCTTTTCTATTATTTATTATATTGTATTAATATAATATAATATAATTTTATATACATTAATAATTTATTTTAAAATTTTATTACTTTAATTTAAATATTTTGAATAAATTTAATTTTATAAGTAATAATAAATATATATAAGATAAATATGAATAATATAATTTATTAACTTATTTTATAATTCATTCAAATTAATAAAAACATATAAATTATGGTTTTAAAAGTTTAGTAGCATTAGAAAAAAGAAAAAAAAAGACTTATATAAATATAAGATAAGGTAATTATTTCTTTATTAACTAATTTTGTAATTTTACTTTAAGTTATTTTAATATGTTTTATTTTAATTTATTTTATTGTTGACAATTTTTTGATATTAAATATATGTGTTTTTAAAGTTGTTTGATTTAGTAACAATTTATATTGATGTAAAGTAAAATTGTCATGTTCTTGTATATAAAATATTCTTCAATGTAAAAATATAACAAATTTAATTAAATTAATAAAATTTTAAAATGAAAACAAAAATAACTTCTTAAATTAGGATAAAAAGTTTATACTAGGATGTTATCAATTATTATCATGTTAGTATTAATTCAATTTTTATTTAAGAGAGTTATTGATAGTTTACGTACAATTTAATTGATATTCGTCAATGACATTTTACTTTTAGTTATTTACATTAAAATATCAATAAATAAATAAATAATATATAAGTTTAAAAAATATTATATTACATTTAGTTATTTAGTTACATTTAGTTATTATACTTTACATCGTTATTTTACTTTACATCAATATGTTACTAAATCAAATAACTTTAAAAACATATATATTTAATACCAAAAAATTGTCATCAATAAAAAAAATTAAAATGAAATATATTAAAATAACTTATATATTACTTTAAGTTATTTTAATATATTTCATTTTAATTTTTTTTATTGATGACAATTTTTTGGTATTAAATATATATGTTTTTAAAGTTATTTGATTTAGTAACAATTTATATTGATGTAAAGTAAAATTGTCATTTTCTTGTATATAAAATATTCTTCAATGTAAATTAGGGTAAAAAGTTTATGTTAGGATGTTATCAATTATTAACATATTAGTGTTAATTCAAATTTTATTTAAGAGAGTAATTGATAGTTTATGTATCCTCAATGAATCTTTACTTTTAGTTATTTACATTAAAATATCAATAAAATAAATAAATGATATACAAGTTTTAAAAATGTTATATTACATTTAGTTATTTATTTACATTTAGTTATTAATGAATATGAATTCACTCTATAATTCTCATAAAAATCTATTGTTTGAAATAAATTTTTAAAAATCAAAAGATACATTTTGTTCTAGAGGATAACAGTATCCTTTAGCTTCTCCTTTGAATATAATGTCAACTGAGACTAGCTAACATAATATAGAAATGTCTCAAAAAATTAGATAAGGATAAATAAGTGAAAAATATTAAATATTGTTGAAATCTGCCTATAATAAAGAGTTATCTGTCTAGTTTTCAGAAATTTCTTAAGATCTGTATAAAAGAGGCATGCGTAATGGGTTTAACATCAAATAGCAAGACATGATCAAGGGAACCCATAAATCTAAATTCTAGAAAGCTAAAGAAATCTCCTTACCAATCCATGACAATTCCAAATTCATTGAATGCAAATCTGTTTATGAAAATATCAATGTAAAGAAATTTGCTTACAGTTGAGAAATGTGAATTTTTGAAAGGTAAAGAAAGCTTAAAAAATATTTAGTAACAATTTATATTGATGTAAAGTAAAATAACGATGTAAAGTATAATAACTAAATGTAACTAAATAACTAAATGTAATATAATATTTTTTAAACTTATATATTATTTATTTATTTATTGATATTTTAATGTAAATAACTAAAAGTAAAATGTCATTGACGGATATCAATTAAATTGTACGTAAACTATCAATAACTCTCTTAAATAAAAATTGAATTAATACTAACATGATAATAATTGATAACATCCTAGTATAAACTTTTTATCCTAATTTAAGAAGTTATTTTTGTTTTCATTTTAAAATTTTATTAATTTAATTAAATTTGTTATATTTTTACATTGAAGAATATTTTATATACAAGAACATGACAATTTTACTTTACATCAATATAAATTGTTAGTAAATCAAACAACTTTAAAAACACATATATTTAATATCAAAAAATTGTCAACAATAAAATAAATTAAAATAAAACATATTAAAATAACTTAAAGTAAAATTACAAAATTAGTTAATAAAGAAATAATTACCTTATCTTATATTTATATAATATATAAGTCTTTTTTTTTCTTTTTTTTTAATGCTACTAAACTTTTAAAACCATAATTTATATGTTTTTATTAATTTGAATGAATTATAAAATAAGTTAATAAATTATATTATTCATATTTATCTTATATATATTTATTATTACTTATAAAATTAAATTTATTCAAAATATTTAAATTAAAGTAATAAAATTTTAAAATAAATTATTAATGTATATAAAATTATATTATATTATATTAATACAATACAATAAATAATAGAAAAGACATAATAAATCTACTTAATATTATTATTTATAATATTAATACAACAATAAAATAAATACATAATATATAAGTTGTATGTAATATACAATGTAACATATAGGGTTTTTGAAGTTTCACATACAAACTATCGGCACCCAAACTATCCACCCTTAAAAAAAAATATGAAGGAAAATTTAAAAACAATCCTTACTACGTGCAATGGATTTGACATTTATTGTCAGATCGCAGGACGTACGGATACAGAGCTGCAAAAGGTAAACTAACGGAGACGCTGGAAAGGCTAAACGGCATGGTGCAAATATGTTGCATCGTAGCCGGTGCCTGGGGTAGATGATTAGTGGGGAGGGTAGTTAGTGGTCAAGGTAAATAAATTAGTAAATAGATTAATTAATTAGTTAGTAGCTGACTTGTGGGGAATAATAGTAAAAGCTAATTGGATATAATCATACAAATATTAATATATTTAGAACCATTAATGGTAATGATGTTTAGTTAATAATATTTAAAATTTATTTATAATATTTTATATATATTTATAAATATGAATATATAGAATGTTTTTGAATTAAAAGCAGTCAAAAATTAGGGTTTGGTTCATTTAGTTTTTGATAAATATGAATATATAGAATGTTATGTAGTAAGTGATAAAGGAATTAAAATATAAAAGGTATGTATTCCAAAGATACTTATCTAGATGTGTGCATATTTAGTTATTTTATTAATTTACCTATATTTAGTGACATAATATCAACATAGAAGAACAATGTGTTTAGACTTATGAGTCAAGAGTCACTCTTGACCTTGATATTTATCCAACATGCCTTCTAGAGATGTTGAGCATTGTTAAATGGTAATACGTACATAGTGCCTTAGGCTAATCAATACATCATTGCAAACCTAGAAGTGATGTTGCTCTAGTAACACATGTTATTGAATAGGGCTAGGAATTTTAAGTATTGCTAATTTAACCAAATAAGGTGTCACCCTCCATTATCAAGAGGATAGTATAGAGCAATGAAATTAGTTCGTTCATGTCATGTCATTGTGATTAAAAAACTAGAACAATCATTACAAAGTATGCCCTAGCATGTTACTTTAAACATCGCAATTAGATACATTAATAAACCCTCAACCCCTACTTAAGGTGTAAGTATTTAAGGCTTTGTACACCTCACTAAGGTAACAGTTAACTTAGAGACCTTGAGTAGATGTGTCTTGAACACACGCTAGCCGATAACCTTATTATAACTTGTAAATGTAAACATGTCAATAACCTAAGTTACCTTTCAAAAATAAATTGTAGTTGTGTTTTGCCTGAAATTTTGGACATGACACATAAATCCCTCCAACATAGAAATTTTGAATTAGGAATTATGAAAATCCTTTGATTCATGGAAAATAGGCAATTAATTATTTTAAAATTAATTAATTGGAGTAATTAGGGGAAAGGGGAAATTAATATGATTAAATGATTAGGAAGGAATAATCTATGGGTAATTTATTCCTATATGATAAATTAGTAGATTATTGGCCAAATTGATGATTCTAAACGAGGGATAACTTGATTTCAATGATCATCATGTAGAATTTAATTGATTTTAATGTTTTTTAAAGGATCAAATTATGATAGATTAATTGGATAATGATGTCCAATTGTTTGATGAGGATCTGTAGCATGCCAAGTTGATTGAACAAGGATTCATAACATATGTCATTAACAAACCATATCAATGCCATAAAATTGATGAGAATTTATTCATAAAGTTGTTTTGGAATAAAAAAAAATGAGACTCTATTAGTACTATCAAATTAGTTTGCATTGATAAGTACACCAAGATGGTGTGTAAAAAGGGTGGGGGGGGGGTGGTGTAAGTGGTCAATTTTATGTGAAATCAAGTAAACATGAACTTCAAAGAGAAATTGAGGCTCTTGCACTCAACATTAGAAGATGTGTAAAGAATATGAATCATTGTACTCTAAATATATTTTATAAACTACTAAAGTGTTTTAAAAATAGATAAGATTAAGAGGGTAAAATCCTTTGCACACAAAAAACCATTCTTGATTTTTTCAAAAAAATACAACATAGCTATTTTTGTGTGCTCAAAAAAAGATATTGTTAGATTTAGTATTTCAAAAAACCCTTTGGTAGGATGGTAGTTAAGAGTAATATTTAGAATTTAGGTATGTTTTTCTTAATATTCTATTGAGTTCCTTTTTTAAATTATTTTTTGAAGTCATTGCATCCTAAGAATCTAGTACATGTTTGTGCATTGGGCATAACTCACATAAAAAAAAATAATCTTCTTTTTTTAAAAGTCTATAGATTCAAATCTACAATTGTAATATGTAATTTTCTTTTAAATTGGTCACATATATCAAAAGTTATTAAAATAATGGTAGACATGCATTTGTGATCCCTACCAAGACACTGGTAAAGAAAAGTAAATTTTTCTATGTTAATGTTGTCTAGAAATTCAAAAACATATATGGTTATAAAAATGAGAAGACATGTGATATTGTGGTGGTAATTTTAGAGATACCCACTCTATCATTTGTAAACCATAGCCTTTGCTACATTAATTGAGACTTTCCCCAGATTACTAGCATAGGTCATCAACATTCTACCATTACAATCTCTGACCATATCTCCTCCCTCCCTTCTCGTCACTCCATCAAAGTTAAGTTTAATCCATCTCTCCTTAGGGAGACACCATCTCGTCCTTAATCTAGCAAGTTTTTTGGAATTATCAACCTCCATGAAACCTTGTTCAAGATTCCACCATCTAACAATCTTTTGTTCTATCATAGTTGGAGGAATGGATGGTTTCTGCCACTTGTAGTTCTGCATATTCTCCATAATCATCTTGAAGATCAACTCAGTTACAACCTATTCACTCCTTTCTTCATTTTTGAAGACCCTATTATTTCTCTCCTTCCAAATTCCCAGTTAGACATGGTGGGGGATCACCTTCCACATTTGGATAAGGAGTGGGTGGAGGAACGAGCATTGCCAATTCACAATGAATTGATCAATCCCATTATGGAAAACCCAAACCATCTCCAACTTCTAAAACAATCTAACCTAGATGTTAGTAGAAAAGCTACACTCCAAGAATAGATGGGGAAGCTTTCTTCCTCACCTTTACATAGATAGCATCTATTGGGTAATTGGAATTCTCCTTTCCTTAGGTTATATATGGCTAGGATCTTCCCATGCATAGTGACCCACTAGAAAATATTGTTGGAAATATAGATGGAGTAACTGAGAGGGGGGGTGAATTAGTTACAACAAAATAATTCCCAAATCCCTTAGATGTCAACAATAAAATTTAGAAAACCAATTGCTATTGTTACTCGATAAACACACTATCAATAATTAATCTTGCAAGCATAAGAGAAATAACATGAACACATGAGATACAAGATTTAACATGGAAACCCAATATAGGAAAAACCACCAATGTAACTAGTTATGAATTTTCACTCTTCTAAAGTGAGCGTTGTTAGGAACCAACCTGGTTAAAGGTTACAAAACACATTGTTAGGTGTGACCTTATTAGAGGATTTAATCACCTTGTTAGGAGTAGGCTTGTAAGAGGTCTTAAAATAATTCAATGGAACTATCATCTTGTTAGAGGATTTACAACTGGCTGTTAAACCAACTCTATTAAGAGATTTTGGATCACTGCTACAATGGTAAGAAAGTAACAATGAAATGACCTAATATAGATGCAACTGAATTGCTGATTACAGATCTCTATTCTACTTCATACTAGATTCTTTTGATTGAATATTACTTTGCTGCTCCACAAGGATATTTGACCATCCTTCAAGTTCGCTCACCCACTTTCCTTCTCAATCAATTAATACACTTGCATGCTACTAAAAATTAAAACTTGACCTTATATTTATATCATTTAGATTGTAAAGTTGGCTCAATACAAATTACAATGACCTATAATCATCACCATAGTCAGTTGGAATCAATACTTGAAATAATTAAAACTTCATATCCCAAATCAACAAAATCCTTTGATAGCTGACCCTGTTTCATAAACATCGATCCTGAAATGATCTCTTGTGTTAACCAACAGACACTTGGTTAACACTACAAACTTGTAAACTCCTTTGGTAACTGAGTGAACTCGGTGAATACTAACTCTGACCAACTTTCCTTCGCTAACCATGAGAACTTGGTTAACACCGCTTTTTGCCATTATCTCCTTTGACGCCCAAATGAGCTCTGTAGATACAAAAAATTGTCTTGCTAACCCAGTGAGCTCGGTAAGCACTGACTAACAACTGATATGACATTTGTGTGACATCAAAGATAGCACACAATTAGATAATTGTATCCAACAATCTCCCTCTTTGGCATTGATGGCAACACAACATCTCATAGCACAATGAAATTTGAAAACAAGACTTTCTCTGATAGAAATTTTCTCCCTCTTAGATTTTATACCACAAGCCTCTCTTTTATGTAGTAATCTCCATCTATGAAGGAATTAAATTACTTCTTTCTCAAAAAAAAATTCAAAAAGATATGACAGTAAACTCTCCCTCTTTGACAACACATGCCAAAGACAACACATACCAAATGAGTATCAGTGTACCTTGAGTACTGGTTCATATGCAATGTTCTCTTTTGAATATGCTGCATCAACTAATAGATCTTCAACTAGGTTCCTGTTGATGCATCACTAAAACTTTTACTTAGTGAGCTTCAGATAGGGGAATGACCCCTAACTTACCTCTTAGATATGAAATGCATCCTTAGGTAATGGCTTGGTAAATATGTCTGCAATCTATTCTTTTGTATGGACATAGTCCAATTTGATTTCTTTGTCTTGCACTAGTTCTCTGACAAAATGATATTTTATAGCAATATGCTTGGTTTTGGAATGCATCACTAGATTCTTTGATATTTTAATTGCGCTTGTATTATCACAAAACATGACAACTGGTTCCTTGATTTCAACCTTCACACATTGCAGCAATTGTTTAAGCAAACAATATTGGAATAATTTACTACTATTGTGACATATTCTACTTTTGTTGTGGATTGGGATGTGCAATTTTTCTTTTTTCTTGTCCAAGATACCAATCTTTTACCAAGAAAGAATGCTCCACCACTTGTACTCTTTCTATCATCAAGATTTCTACCCCAATCAACATCAATAAACACTTTTAGGTCCAAATTTCCTCCAAGTTTATACCATAACCATAATCTTTAGTGCCTTTCAAATATTTCAAGATTCTTTTGATTGCCATCATATGATTTTCTCTAGGTTTAGCTAAAAATCTTGCCACTATACCAACTGCAAGAACAATATCAGGTCTTAAATGAACTACATACTATAATTTTCCAATCATTGATCTATACAAGGTCTGATCTACTTCTTTTGAATCGTCATCTTTGGTAAGCTTTAATCTAGCACACATGGGGGTTCCAACTGGTTTAGAATCTTCCATATCAAACTTCTTGAGTATCTCCTTGATATACTTAGACTAGGTAATGTAGATACCATTCCTGCTTTGTTGTATCTAAAGTCCAACAAAGAATTTTATTTCACCAAACATGGACATTTCAAACTCTTTGTTCATTTGCTCTAAAAATTCTTTGCATAGATCATCATTCCCTATAAATAAAGTGTCATTCACAAATATTTCTGCCAATACAATCTTGTAATTATCTGGTCCTTCTTTAATGCACAAACTATTGTTATATCTAGTTCTCTAAAAACCAATCCACACAAGGTAGTTATGTAAGCTTTCATACCATGCTCTAGGAGCTTGTTTCAAACCATACAATTCTTTGTGTAACTTGCAAACCATGTCCTTTTTATCTAGATCAACAAAACCTTCTGGTTGTTCAATGTAGACTTCTTCATCAAGAATACCATTGAGAAATGTAGATTTAACATCCATCTGATATACCTTAAATCCTTTATGTGTTTCATATGCAAGTAAGGTCCTGACACCTTCCAGTCTTGCAATAGGAGAAAAAGTTTCACCATAATCAATGCCTTCTTCTTGAGAGTAGCCTTTACATACCAATATAGCTTTGTTTCTTGATACCTTACCATCTTCATTCAACTTATTTTTTAATACCCATTTTGTGCCAATCACATTTTTGTCTTTGGGCCTAGGTACAAGGGTCCAAGTTTTGTTCTTCTCTATTTGCTCTATTTCTTCATTCATAGCCTCAATCCAACTTTCATTTTCCAATGCATCTTTAACACTTCTAGGTTCAAAATCAACAAGTAAACATGTAACTTTTAGCTTACTTCTTGTCATAGTACCTTCTATTTCATCTCCAATAATCTTATTAGGTGCATGATTTCTTCTAACATATTTAACCAATATAGGTTCTTTTCCTTTTGAATGAATTCTATTGTCTTCATTTTGAATTTCAACTTCTAGCTCTATTTGTGCTATCTGTTGCTTGGCTCCTTTAGACTTGATAGGCATTGGCTCAGTAGCTTCAAGCTGTGGCTCAAGTCCTTATGACTCAGTTTGAACTTCTTCCAACTTGGTGACTAAGGAAGACTTGAGAGTAGAAGTCTCCTTATTGATAGATGTGTCTGGCAATGTATTAGGTTTGATGTAAACAAATCTCCTATAATCTTTTGGTTCCTTTTTGCTTTCTTCTTTAGTCCTTTCTGCAAACTCATCAATTCTTACATGTGCACTTTCTATGATTTTATGATTAGACAAATTCAAACATCTATATGCCTTACTTCTATAATATTATCCTAAGAATATACCTTCATCACCTTTTACATCAAACTTGGCTTTTCTAGATTCTTTCAAGATATAACATTTACTTCTAAATACTTTTAGGTAGCTTACATTAGGTTTATAGCCATACCATAATTCATAGGGAGTTTTATATGAGTCCTTCTTCAATTGAACTCAGTTCAAAGTATGAACTGCAATGCTGATAGCTTCCTTCTAGTATTTGATAGCAATGTTTTTTTCAATCATTAGAGTCCTTGCACAATCCATGATGGATCTGTTTCTCCTTTCAGCTATTCCATTCTACTTGAGAGTTCCAGGGGTTGATACCTATATTTTTATTCCTCTTTCAATGCAAAATTTATTGAATTCATTGGAGATGAATTCACCACCTCTATCTGATCTTAAGCATTTCAATGTTTTCCCTATTTCTTTCTCTACTCTTGCCAAATACCATTTGAAGTTCTCAAATGCTTCTGACTTCTCTCTTAAATACATAACAATCATCATTCTAGAGTAATCATCAACAAAAAGAATAAAGAATTTTTCTCCATGAAAACTTTCTATTCCAATAGGTCCACACAAATCAAGATATCTTCAGATTGATAGTTTTTGCTTTTAAAACTAGTCTTTCCCATTTTGCCAATTCGACAGTTCTTACATAAACCAACATCTGGTTTCTTCAAACTATGAATGCCTCTTACTTTCCTGAATTTTTTTATTTTCACCAAGTTATCAAAATTTACATGAAATAACCTTTTGTTCCATAACCAAATTTCTTCAACTTGAGAATGAAACATGAGCAATCACCAAGATTAAGATAAAATAGGTTACCTTTTGGTTGTTTGCTTGATTTAATCAGTTTTCCTTTGTCATCCAGTAGTCTTGCCTTGCCATGTATGAATTCCACCTTGAATCCAATATTTATTAGCTATACCACACTCAATAGATTATGTTTTAGTCCTTCAACCCAATAGGCATTGTCACATACAAGTTCTTTGGTTAGTGAGATTTAGCCTTTCCCTTTTATGCAACAAGGTTCATTGTTTCCAAATCTTACACTTCATCATAATGTTCAAAATGTTTAAACTTTTTTTTGTCTCTAGTCATATGATGTGAACATCCACTATCTATGATCCATGTATCATTTTTTCTCACATGAGAGATAAGTGCCATCTTATCTCCTTCATCATCAGATTCATCTTTTACAACAATGTAAACTATTTCATCTTCACTATTATCAGAATCCTTAGCCATAAAAAAAGTTTTCTTACCTTTGTCCTTGAATTATTTGTGATTTTTGAAATCCTTCTTGCCATTATACTTGTGACTCTTCTTCTCATCCTTTCTTTCTTTTTTAAGAACCTGGTAGCAATATGACTAACATCTTCACATGAAAAATAGATTAGGGGAACTTTATCTTTGTATTTTCCTTCGCCTCTAGAATATTTCCTTACAAGTAAAGCTTCAACAACTTCAAGATCACTATCAAAACTTTCCTCTAATTCTTCTTCACTTTTTGACTGAATGTCCTTTATTTTCTTACCTTTCTCCTTAAGTGAAAGCTTGGCCTCAAATGCATATTCAATATTCTTGGAAGCTGGAACATAATTGTCAAAGTTGTCTAAGGTAAAAGTTGTCAATCTTCCCACTAAGGTATCCAAAGTTATGACTTGTCTCACACCTCCTTTCTTGAATAGTAGATACTCTAATTGCATAGATAGGAAACAATGTTTTGAGAACTTTACTTACAATAGTTTCTTCCTTGATTTCTCTTCTAGATGTTTTAATTGCACTGACACTAGCTTTGATTATTTCCACATATTTGGCAACATTTTCATCTTGTCTCATTCTCATACGATCAAATTGTCCTCTAAGGCTTTCTACTTTGGCTCTCTTCACATTATAATTTCCACCATAGATGTCCTTTAGCTTGTTCCACATATCAAAAGAAATTTTTCCATCATTGATCTCATCAAATTCTTCATAGCTAAGAGTAGATGCAATATCTATCATCATGGTTATGATTCTTTTTCTCAACAATATCTCCAATAGATAATGTACTAGTAGGAGTTGTGTATTCTTCATCAAGATATTTGCATCCTGAATCACCAATGGAAGCCAGATGAAGTCTCATGAGTCCTTGCCATGCTGAAAAGTTGTCTCTATTAAGATTTGGAATTTCTCTCTTGTAAGACATCCTGGTCTTTAGCTTAGGTCCTTGAAACCTTTCTTGCAAGCACCAAAAGCTCTGATACCAATTGTTGGAAATATAGATGGAGAAACTGAGAGGGTGGGGGGGGTGTGAGGGTGAATTAGTTACCAAAAAATAATTCCTAGATCCCTTAGATGTCAACAATAAAATTTAGAAAACTTATTGGTGTTGTTACTCAGTAAACACACTGAAAATGTTGTAACACGATAAATGTAGAGTGTGAATTACTTTTATCAAATCTTAACACATTACCAATAATTAATCTTGCAATTATAAAAGAAATAACACGAACACATGAGACACCAGACTTAATGTGGAAACCCAATATGAGAAAAACCACCAATGTAACTAGTTATTGATTTTCACTCTTCTGAAGTGAGCCCTATTAGGAGCCAACCTAGTTAAAGGTTACAAAACACATTGTTAGGTGTGATCTTGTTAGAGGATTTAATCACCTTATTAGGAGTGGGCTTGTAAGAGGTCTTAAAACAATTCAATTGAACTGCCACCCTATTAGAGGATTTACAACTAGTTGTTAAACTAACTCTGTTAAGAGATTTTGGATCACTACTACAATGGTAAGAAAGTAACAATGAAATGACCTGATTGAGATGCAACTAAATTGCTGATTATAGATCTCTATTCTACTTCATAGTAGATCCTTCTGATCAAATATTACCTTGCTGCTCCACGAGGATATCTGACCATCCTTCAAGTTTGCTCACAGACTTTCCTTCTCAATCAATCAATACACTTACATACTACTAAAAATCACAACTTGACCTTATATTTATATTGTTCAGATTGTAAATTTATCTCAATAAAAATTACAATGACCAATAATCATTACCATAGTTGGCTAGAATCAATACTTGAAATAATTAAAACTTCATATCCCAAATCAACAAAATCGTTTGATAGTCGATCCTGCTTGGTAACACTAATCCTAAAATGATCTCCTATGTTAACCAACAGACGCTTGGTTAACACTGTAAACTTGCAAAATCCTTTGGCAACCGAGTGAACTCGGTGAACACTAACTCTGACCAACTATCCTTCATTTACAATGAGAACTTAGTTAACACTACTTTCTACCATAATCTCCTTCGATGCCCAAGTGATCTTAGTAGACATGGAAAATAGTCTTTTTGACCTAGTGAGTTCTATAGGCACTAAATAAAAACTAATATGACATTTGTGTGACATCAAAGACAATACACAATTAGACAATTGTATCCAAAAAATATTGACCTTCAGAATTAGGTGACTAAACCAAATTTCCACCAATAATTAGGCTCCAAATATTTCTCAAAAATCATCCTCTAAGCATAATCAATAGAAAAAAAAACCCTAGATAAGGTTGCCTTCCAAATGAAGGTGTCATCCTGAGCCACCCCTAGAATTTAGTAACCTTTGAGGTGCTCCTCTAGTTCCTTAACTAGACTACCTCCATCTACATAACCTTCATGTAGTTGTAACTTCTTCCATCTCCTATCCAGCCTAATGAAATCCATCACCTTGCTTCCTGCTTGCAACAAGAGGTGCTCTCTAAGGATACCAAACTTCGTTCTAACTAGAGGTTTTCTTGTTAAACAAGTATCCTCCCAGAAATTAACTTGGCTACCTTCACCCACCAACCACCTCACTCCTCCCCTTAGCATTTTTTTTAAAAAAAAATGTTAACTCATATCTTGGACCCCACAAGAAGGCCATTTCTCAAGATATAATGAATATAATTCAAGTTCCCTAGGTATTTATCTTTGAGTATCTTACACCAGTTGGCTTCATCATTCACCAATTTCCAACCAAAATTTGTAAGGAGAGCATTGTTTATGTTAGCAATCTTTCTTATACCTAAACCACCTTTACTTTTTGGTCTACACATAGTATCCTAACTCACCGGCCTTAGCTTGTTCTTCTCCCCCCTTTGACCAAAGGAAGTTTCTTTGGATTTTCTTCAGTTTCTCAACCATTGCTTGAGAGATTTTGAACATGGAGAGGAAGTAAATCAGGATACCTAGGAGTGAAGAAGTTAACAGTTGGAGCTTACCTACACTACTTAAAGTTTTTCCTTTCCACCTAATCAACTTCTTTTGCATATTTTCTAGAATAATATTCCAAAAGTGATTATGTATCTCTTTAATAGTCAATGGAAACCCCAAATATGTATTTGGAAGGGAGGCAATTTTGCAACCAAGAATTGTTACAATATTGGCAAGTACTAAAAAGAAAAGGAAACTTATAAAATGGAATATCTATTTCTTTTGGTTATACATTATTTTTAAACTGAAATCTTACAATAAGAAAATTTCAATTGTATTTATTTCATATCTCTATATATTTAAATAGGAAGTCAAACAAATGAAGGAATGTACATAATGCTTATAAACATTGCATGAGGTTAAAATGTAAAAATAGTGTGCCTCAAATATATCTTTGGCATGTTTCGAATCACAAATATTCAGCTATTAACAACATTAAAATGAGATCTATTGTAGAAAACAAAAGTAAAAAAATAGTCATTTTAAAATCCATTGTTATACCTATGTTTAAATAGGTAAATAATAAATAGTTTTGTAAAAGGAAATAAAAATGTCAACAAACATGTGGCATGAAGAAGATGAAAAGCAATAATTTTGTTATTGGCAAAATTGTGCATGGATATCAAGTGCAGACATCCCAAAATAACTCTTCTCTCAGAATATTCATAGCCACTATTTTAGGGTACATATATGTTCTTGTGCAACCAAGGCCCCTAACTTGTTGAGAAATTTTTTGTATTGTACAATTTATTTGGAATTTTTTTGTACAAGATGGTAAGAGAGTTGATTGTAAAAAACAACTAGAGTTGGAGTGAGTGAAGAGAATGGGCATAGGGCTATAGGCTAGGACATATATATGCTTTGAGCTCATGATCTTTTTCAAAGAAATGCTCAACAAGGTGTCATCTCACAAAATGTTGTAATTGTAGGTGTGCACGCTAATAGATTTTTTGAAACAACCGTTGGAATGGGGCATTGGCACCATCAAAGACATAAACATGGTAGATTTTTTTTTCTTTAAATTAATCTGGCAGATCTATATGCAAAATAGGAAATAGAGATAAAAAATGAACTTTATTATGAAATTCCTCAAAGAATAGTGGTATTATGATATTTATTGCATATTTCATTGGAAGAAAAGGGGTAAGTACATTGGTCTATAATGAGTCATCAACATCAATATTATGCACTAAATATGAAACTTTCAAAGATGCATTGCAAGTTTTTAAATGGAATTAGACCTACATTCCCCAAAACCATAATACCGCATCTTCACTTAATACAAGTACTGAGAGTGGCTTTAGGTTTTTACATCACTACATGGCTTAACATAGTCATCTCCCATCATCATATGAACTATGTAGTATTGCAAATTTATGTGTTTAGTTTGGTTGAAATGTGTTTCTAAATATGAATTAACATAGATAAAATTTATGTTACTCTAAAAATAAATTAAAAAATATCTTATTTATAGAATTCATTTTCATAATTTAGTTTATTTTTATCTAAATTGAGTCTATTTACAAAGCCAATATTCTATGAACTCCTTAGATGTAAGAATATGGTAGTCTTAGCAAACAATACCTCTTGGTTAGTTTTTGGTTCCTCTCCATTTGTGTCTTTAAGTTATGTTTTTTTAGATTTTTCTTCCCTCATAAATTATTTTGGTCTTAGACATAAGTTTCCAAGTTTTTTAGATATGTAGACAATATAGAGGAAATGTGTTCCTAATAATAGCCCTCATTTTCACTATACTTAAATTTTTATTCTCATTGTGAAAATGATCTGAAGTTGTTTTGCATTGTTAGGGTTTTGTTGTTGGAAGCATGAATGCTGATAATATTCCTATGGGGAAGTATTGTAGAAACATTATTAGATCATTATCATGATGATATGTTACATTCATGAATGTGTTTGTCATTGATGTCAACATAGCAGTTTTCTGTGGTATCTAACAGAAGAATCGTGATAAAGATTAAGTTAGTACAGATAGATCATTGATTATTTTCACTAGCAAGGTTAATGAGGGATACTACTAAGTGTCTAGTATGTGAAACTAACCTTGAGTGCAAAAATATTAAGTCCAGAAGAAGTTATACAGGTTTTGGTGAAGACTATTTAGAGATAGAGTTTATAGAAGGGTATTCTAGTAAACTTGTTATATCTCTTAGCATAGTTGTTATTTTGAGAATCAAGGTTAAAGGCATGTAGAAGACATTTTGGAGTTGACATGGCTAAGCTCACTCGTCATAATATTAGACGTATAGAAAGTTAATCAACATACAAAGTGATAGGTTGATGTTATCGCTAAGTAAAATGTGTTCTTAATGAGGTCCTATAATAATTAATTGAGAAGGTGTAATAGCCAACTCAGGGGAATTTTTTTATGGACTTCGTATAAAGGAAGGAAATTTTCCTTTGATACATAAGTAAGTAAGAAGAGTGAAAACAGGAGAAAAGATATGAATCCTGAGTAATCAAGTTGATATGCAAAGATAAGTAGAGCAAAGAGAAGTTGGAGAAAACTTCATTGTTGAAGTTTTATTTTGAGATCTAAGGTTTGGCATTTGTATCTGAGGTTTATGACCCAGTCTACAAGGTTTGATAATGATTGGTCTAGTTGACAGGGTAGTGGAAAGAGGATAAAGTACAATATGAATAATTATTCTACAAGGAATAGCTGAGAGATTAGTTGGACAATGAACTTCAGTGGTCTTGCTCTAGAAGTTGTTTGTATAGTGGGTCTTTCTACCTTCTACAACTCCTAATAGGGTTGGGATCTTCTAACAAGGATTCAAAGTCTCCTAACAGAGAATCATATGTGCTAAATGTTGTAATAGATTTCTAACAAGGTCTATCCTCTAACAAGGAATATATATATTAGCACATCATCATATGGGTACCATCCCCACTGGGGTTTTCCCTCTAATCAAGGGTTTTCCTAGTTAACAAATTTGGTGTAATTGTGCATGTGCATCTTGTTATGGTTGTTGTTTATTTTGGTTACATGGTTAAGATCAATTAAGTTTGATAAATGTTTTAGTTGGATAACTGATTCACCCCTCCCCCTGCCACCCTCAGTTATTTTAGTGGAATATTAGTTCTAACAATTGGTATTAGAGCATTAGGTTCTTGAAGGATAAGATTAACATCTTTGGGAGTTCAATGGAGATTTATTTCAAAAAAGATAGTCCTGAGTCTGATGGAGGAAATTTTGACACCCAGAAGATGGAGGAAATTTTGACACCCAGAAGATGAAGCTTCTTAAGAAATCATAATTGTGTATAGATTTGTGTTGCAATTCTTTAGAATAACTGAGAGGGGGGCTAGGGGTGAATTAGTTATCCAAGGTCTATATGTACAATTAAAATGTTGCATAGCTTAGTGAACCCATATCCATAAAATATTCTCATCATGCATATATCCACTAGATTATGCAATCACTTAAACTTGTAGGTTACTATCAAATCAATTTGCAGAAATGTAAAACATGAAACATAACAGATTCAATAACACATTTGACATAATGATTTAATATGGAAACCCAATTTGGGAGAAACCACCAATAACATGCTACTCATTCTCACTCTTCTGAAGTGATGCCCTATGAAAAGCCAACCCTGTTAAATGTTATAATGCACACTATTAGATGTGACTTGGTTAAATGATTTCAATCTCCCTATTAGGAGTGAGACTTGTTAGAGGACTTTAGAACATTCACTTGGAATGCCACTTGGTTAAAGGATTTAAAAATGACCGTTAGGTCAACCTTAATCCAAAAGATTTACCCTAGACTAATACAATGATTAGAGAGTAATAGTAAGGTTTGATCTGAAAACAACTTACAACTTCACTTATAGATTACAAATCTCTATTTCAGTCCTCCATTCTGCTTGGCTTTCACACTCTTCAAATCTAATAGCTTGTTCACCCTTCAAGCATCCATACCCTTAAGCCTTCTTATAAGAATTTTCCTTAGGGAAAAATTCACAAGAATTTGCCTTAGGGAAAAATTCACCAAAGAAATAAGAACTCAAACACAAGCACAACTATAGACTAGAATGGAGTATGATTAGAACATCAATGTATTTGATTCAATATGCATGAAAGTACATTAGAATTTATTGTATATAAAAGCCTCTAAGATGCATCTAGAATGCCTAGGAATCAGCTACATGATAAGTCATACAACTAGGAACATGTCCACCAAATATGGGTTATCCTACATTAAGCACAGAAGTAAGTGTGATGATGAGAGAATAAGCCTACAAAGGTGTAACATAGAAATTTATATTGTAGACAACATGTGCTAAAAAGAGAGTGTGAATAAATATGTTGTCAACATTACAACTCATTAAGATACACAAACTCTTAAGTGTCTCACAAAATAAAATAATGCATTAACCTAAGTAAACTTAAGTAAAGAGTAAATAGTAAATACATATTTACACCAAAACCACCCCTTAAGTGCAACTTAGGGGAATTCGCTTAAGCTTAAAAAAATTAGAATGAAATGCATAATGGGTCCTGGCTACTAGGCCATGTTAGGTACCCATGTACATAACGAAATGCAATCTCTCATAAAGCAGAGAAAGAGGAAAAACCTCATGGAAAAAACCCTCCCCTAAAAAGAGAGATGGAAAAACTAGATGCATGATTGGATGGAGTAATCAAGACCCCCCCATTATGACATACATCAAGTACACACAAAAGTGAAGAATGAGAAGAGCAAGACCTCATAAGAGGAAAATGTCCCCCCCCATAAGAAAGAAGAGGAATAGAGACAAGTTAGTCCCCCCCCTCCTAATGAAGAATGCCAACCAGTGATTGTTGTTCCAAGGAAGAAGCTAGTCCATGAGTGTAGAATGAAATTCCTCCCCTTTGGAAGAAACAAAGGCTAAGGTACAATCTTGAAGATGTATTGTGGCCCTAAAACTTGCTCAAGTATCCCTATATTGATGCTGATGTTTGCCCCTTCCAACACTATTGAAAAGAAAAAATGCAGATTTGGAAAGGATTTCTATTGAACCTATCCCAAGGAAACATCTGTCTCCTCAACTATTAAAGAGACCTCTGACAACTGTTGTTCATAAGGATCCACAATCACACCAACCTGTGAAGATTAATCATGTAGAGAATGGACATGAGGGTCAGAGTGAGCCCTAACAACAACTATAGAAGGATCATCTTCATCAAAGAGAAGATGCAAATCATCGAGGCTATCTCCCAAATCTATGGTGTGTGACTCCATGAACAAACCTACAATGTCTGCCATGTGGTCATCCCCTAAAGCTAGAGCTAGAAGACAACATGTACCCTACTATGCTGGACCTATAACTGTGGCAATATATGCATGTGTACTATACTGATGATGTGACCTCTCACTAAAATTGTCAATAGAACCCCATGTGTTTGGATCTATTGAAGCACTATTGATAGTGTCACTATCAGTTTCCATAGTATATGAAGTGTGTAGAGGATTAGAGTATAAACTTGGTGAACTTTCCTCAAAGTGTACATCCTTCTCCACAAAAATCTCATGTGTCTCAAGATCCATGAGTCAATATGCCTTAACACCATCTTCATATCAGATGAAAGTACAAGGCCTGGGTGCTAGTGCCTTGCATCCCCTAGAAGATAGGTTTGCCCATGCTAGATAATTGAAGACTCTAAAGTGACTCAAAACTAGTTTTCTACCACACCATGCCTCAAAAGGAGTCTTACTATCTAGGGCATTATGAGAAGACCTATAAAGTATGTGAGTAGCATTTCTAATGGCTTCAACTTCAAGTGTTGGATCAAGAGACTTGGCTTTAATCATGCAACTTTCTATGGACTTAAGAGTTCTAATCCTCATAGCTACAATATCTATCTTGTCTAGACTGAATGCTCGTGGATTCTAAAGATCAATTTCCTCAAGCTTGCAAAAGTCCTTAAGTCTTCTATTCACATATCTGTTCTCATTGTCCACCTATAGAATCTTGATGGCTTTCCTTGATTTATGTTCAACATGAGTCTTATAGGCTTGAGGCTTATGAACCACTTCACTCTTGTGATGAAGGATGTAGACCCATGCGAATTATGAAAAGTCATCAACAAAAGTAAGGATGTAGCGGCCTTGGTTGACTGGAGTCATTGCAAAGGGTCCTGCTAAAACCATGTGAACCAACTGGAGAACAATTGGTGCTCGTGAAGACTTGCCTTTATCATACTTGTCCTTGAGATACATATCCACTAAACATGATAAACATTCAGCCTTAGAAAAGTTGATGCTAGGTAGACCTTTCAACATGTGTTTGAAGCAAAGTCACTAAAGGTAGTAGAAGGCAAGATGACCAAATTGCTCATGCCATAATGTAGTTTGTGAAGTAGAGTGAGTCAACAAGGCTTGAGAAGGAGTCTTAGGCATGAAGTGGGAGAAGGAATAAAGCCTCTTGTCATCATTTAATTTTCCCACTTTAATCAATGAATCATCTCTAAGACTGTGCACCATCACTGAATCTAGAAGAAACTCAACTTTGTGACCATCTCCAAGGTGAGTGATTTGGTAAACTGAGAGGAGATTGGAGCTAAGGTTTGGAACATAGAAAACATCTTTGAATTACCCATTTTCCATTTCCACATGTCCTTTTCCTTCAACTTCCATTTTAGTATCATCTCCCACAAAGATGTGTGATACTTGTGATTGCTTCAATGAAGAAAAGTCTCCCTTTGAAGAACCCATATTGTAGGAGGCACCTAAGTCAAGTATCCATTCCATAGAAGAACTTGAGTCTTCCATAAGTGCTTTCCCTTTTCCCTTTGAAGTGGGTGGAGTTGAATCCTTGGAAGTACTTGGCACTTGAATCTTGTTCTTCCTAAGTAGATTTTCTAACTCATCAATTATTTTAATCTTGCAATGATGCTCATCATGATTTGGCTTTTTGTAATATGCAGAAAAAAGTTTGTCCTTCTTTTCATTACTTCCCTTCTTGTTGCAAGAAGAATTTCCTTATTGTGAGTAGGATTGTTGTGTCTCAAATTGTGTTTTTTGCTTCCACTTATTTTTCTTGTTGTTGCTAGAACTTCTACCTCCTTGAATTGATTGGTGCTCATCACTATCCACCAATGCTTTGGTCTTTGATGTCATGAGAAGTCCCAAATCTATCAAGTTTGATTGTTCAACAATCAACATCTCTGCAAAAGCATCAAATGTAGGCTTCTAGTAAGCACTTCCCATGGTCAACCTGTGAGTATTATAACTCAAAAAAAATGAAGCATACTCTGAAGGTAGCCTATTTAGGATGTGATGAATCAACTTGTCATCCTTCATGGGATTTCCAAAATCTTTAAGTAGTGCTCTATACTCATTGGCTTTGTTGATGTAATCCTGAATTGTGTCAAAGTTCTTTGGATCCAAGAGAAGTAGATCATCCTCAATCCTCAATCTCTTTTCCTCATCCACCTTACCATACAATGATTCAAGTTTGTCCCATGCAAGTTTGGATTCCTTGAAATTGGAAATGTGGAAGAAGAGATATCTATGTACACAATTCCTAATAATTCCTAAAGCCTATTGGTCTTGTTGTTGCCAATTAATGAGTTCTTTAGCATCAGTGGGTTTGGGTATAATACCATCAACATAAAGACTGTAACCTTTTTCCATTAATCTACTCCATGCAACATCTTTCCAAGTAGAATAATTATGTGAAGTTAGAAGTGGACATTTAGGTGAACCCATGATGCAAAAAAATGAAAAGAGCACACAAGAGAGACACAAGAACATAGTACACCCCCCCCCCCCTTTCACTCAATCAAAAGACCCCCCCAAAAAAGATGCTTTTGGTACTTTATATGTAGTCCGTGTATAATGGGCCATTTGTCAAAATGTACAAAGTGTACTTCTAATTTCAATTCTTAAAAATATCTTTTGAGGCCCAAATATATCACTAAGAACTATAGCCCAGATGTACACCAATTCTAAAAAGTAATCAAAGCAGTACAATGTAGAAAAAGCCCTAATTCTGAAAGTGAGAGTTTTGTCCACACAACCCTAGAATCTGACTATAGATCTAGAAAGTAGATGAAAAATAGTACACTTTCAAAAAAAAGGAACCTATTTTTATGTCTACATTAGCTTGTACGAAGTGTTTGAAGTTGCAAAATGTAGGATTAAATAGGTACAATCACTAGAAAATGAAAATTCTAACAAATCCTTGCACCAAAACTAGAAAAGAACACCAACACTAAAAATTTCAAGAAATTCTACCTAATTTCAAATAAAAATTGCACCTAATTTGGAGTTTGGATGACCAAGTTATAGGCTTGTAAAGTTAGGTTGTCAAATCAAAATTACATTTGAAGAGGGGTCTAAAAGGAAAATTGCTTGCTTAAATTTGATGGAAAAATTATCGTCATAGTAGTTATAAAATGCCTAATTTTGATTTTTAGATGATCGTCAAATTTAACTATGTGATAGGCTGACATCAACAAAAAAAAGTCCCCCTGGTGATGTTAGCATGACATCACGATAATGTCAGCTCTACGATTTTGTACGAATAGGTACAAAAAATATGATGTGTTAGGTATGATGGTGGTATGGATTCCATGCATTCTTTATGGCTAGTGACTAGTTGCTGATTATATTTGCTGACATCACTACTAACTGTGTAGGGTACAACTAACTAGATTGTGACATGTATGTGGCTAAGTATTGATCTATCAATATAGTCATTGGTTGACTATACAATCTAAATTGAATTATTGACATGTCTATCATAGGTTTGTATAGACATCATGGTGGGTGATAAGACGTGAGCTATCTGCATGGTGCAGGGAGCGAGATCGAAAGACGAGCAGTTTGACACTAAAAAATGATTTGGTGTGCCACGTTTTATTTTGTTGTTGTCAATGGTTATGATTTAATCCCACATTTTTGGAGAGACCACATGCAAATCTGTTTGAATGCAATGCCACTAGTTTATTAAGCAACAAACCTGCGGTTGTGGAAGGGTAGTGGGAGTTGCCATAAATATGGAAGTGCCCTGCCGATGGGGATTGATGTCGAGTTATGCTAAAATTTTCTCTGTCCACCTATTAATATGTTTTTTAGTCTAGATTTGATGTATTTTAGTGTTGTATGTTTCCATATTATGCAAATTGTTGCTGATGTAATTAAATGAAGGAATATGCCCGCTAATGAGAATATTCCTCTATGTAGGGCCAAGATTTGACAACCCAGTACATGTGCAAAAAAAAAATCTTTGCAAGGCTGCTTGGCCTAAATTTTTTTCAAAAAAATACAAAGAAAAATAAAATAATAGATCCAAATTTTTTTATTAGATTTGCAAAATGACCATACCCAAATTGCAAATCGAGGCCTCTGGGTGCCGATTTGCAAAAAAAATTTACCTTATAATTGACTTTGGGCTAGGTTAGCCATATTTATAGATGATCTTCACCAAATTAGCATTCCAGATGCAATGGCGAGGTCTATTCTAGCTCTAGACACTCCCAATTTTTTGGGTACTCTAGATTCAGGCCGAGGTGCTGAAGCAAGAAGATGGTCTTGAATGGCTATGTGAAGAAAAATTCTCCAAGAGCTCTAATACCATTTAAGAATTTTCCTTAGGGAAAAATTCACCCCAAGAACTAAGAACTCAAACACAAGCACAACTGTAGACCAGAAAGGAGTATGATCAAAATATCGATGTATTCTATTCAATATGCATAAAAGTACACTAGGATTTCCTGTATATAAAGGCCTCTAAGATGCATCTAGAATGCCTAGGAATTACTTACATGATAAGTCATACAACCAGGCACATGTCCACCAGATATGGGTTATCCTCCATTAAGCATAGAAGTAAGTGTGATGATGAGAGGATAAGCCTACAAGTGTGTAACATGTAAATTTATGTTGTAGACATGTGCTAAAAAGGGAGTTCGAATAACTATATTGTCAACATGAAAACTCAGTGAATGATGCAAATTCCACTATTGTAGACACCATGTGTTGAAATAGAGTTGCGTACTTCTATGTTGTCAACATGACAACTCATAAAGATACACAAGCTCCTAAGTGTCTCACAAAATAAAATAATGCATTAACCTAAGTAAACTTAAGTAAAGTGTAAATAGTAAATATGTATTTACACCAACACTTCTTTCTTTGTTTGCTAATGTAGTCTATTCTCTTAGGTCACTAAATGAAGTAAATACCCTACACTCCTAGTCTTCCTTGGTTCTTCCACATGAGAACCTTTGCTTCTAACTAGCCATCTCTATAAATAAAGAATTAAGATATTTTTCTGTTCAACCTCCATTGTCCATATTAGGGTTAGGTTAGATTAGGCAGGATTTAATCAATCTACCCCTCATTTCATTATATTCCCTTCTAGAGACTTCTCCTTTCATCCTCTTTGAATTCACCTAAAAACAATTCATCTTAGATTCTATGCCACCAGCTCATCAACCTTATCTTCCACACAGTTCACACAATCTAATAAATTAAACTTGTTAGCTTAGATTCATCAAATTCTCAAGCTTTCTCATAATGTTGACAATTGACATTAATTAGCTTCTAATGCTTGCCACATTGTGTTACCCAACATCCACTGTCAAAACACTCAACATGAACTAAAGTTTACTGGTTCTCGGCATCAACTAAACTTTACTTGGCTTACACTATTTCACTTGGCTTACACTAAAATTGACTTTGCTTTGCTTTGACTAGTTTTTTTCTTAGCTTGCACTATCTTTGCTTAGCACCTATTACAAAGAATATTAAACTTGGTAGACAATCTTCCATTTAACTTGTTCTTCTGAACTTAATTTGTGTAACCAACCTTTGCAACCTTAAGTAGATTATCAATGCACTATAATATCACTGTCTCAACCAATATTTGTACTCTTTTTCATATTATAACTCAACCTTTCCTTTAGGTGCCATTGTTACCTCATTTGATCAAATCCTCTTCATCAATCAAACAAATGATAGTACTGAAATCATATAAGCAATTGTCTTACCAACAAGTAGCAGGCTTGGCATCAGTGAAAAAATAATAATTGAAACACATTTATCATACTTGTATTTATTTGTTTTCAACAATCTTCCTCTTTGGCATTGATAGAAAACCAAACTGACCAAACTTAATCAGTATGACTAATCAAAATACGAAAAAGAAAATAATTCCTTGTATTGAAATCTCTCCCTCTATCAGCAACTTACATCTTCTGAATAGGTTACCAAATTTTGTTCTAATCAATAGACAATCAACTCATCCTTATGACACCCTCTTGATCACTTCTTATATCTCCCTCTTACTAGGTAGATGTAATCAATGGATACACTTTCTCCCTCAGCAATTAGGATTTCTCCTTCAATAGGATTAGGCAGATTAGGTTTTCTCCTTCATCTCCATCAGTTCATTCTTTAGTACACTTTAACTCTTAGTATATTTTCTCCCTCTTTGAGAACAATGCCAGAGACTTATCATCTTCATATGTAGATATGAATATTTTCAGTTTCTCCCTTTGTTACTATTGGTCATTTTTGCCTTCCTGCCAGAATCACCACATTTGAATTTGACATATTAATGTTCACAAGTTTTAAATATTCAAATATTCAAAACGGCACAAAATACTTTATGCTAACCATATTATATTTCTTTCCCTACACATTTTTATGTTTCTGCAGCCTGCAGGTCCCCATCGTCGGATTGAGATAGATCAATGGTTCGCGCTACCTTGCTATGGGAAGTTGCAATTTTTTTGCATAGTGACATAGCACCTTTTGGCCGCATGTTAGGTGGGTCCTCCCTTTCCTTATTATTTCTCTGGCACTATTTTTGCTAGATCCACAGTGGGCACTATGGTGCTATCAAAAAATCTATGTTCCTTGTCGTTAGCAACATAGTGCCCAGACAGAAAGTGTTATTGCAATGACATCAGAAGGAAGCTGGGTCCCAAGCATGCCCTGTTAGATATCGGTGATGAAATTTGGAAAATATGGTCAGACCCCAGGCAATGTGGAAGGATGACTATGCTTAAAATGAGGCTTTGATTCATAGCCAGCTAGGCAGTTCATTGATGTCAGCAGTTACTTGGACCCATGCCTCTTTCAAATGCATGAATATTTCCTCACCCTCGAATCAATCTGGATCGACAGTAGGCACTATCTCACTATGGAAAGCTACGAGGATATTATCCATAGTGACATAGCACCTTAGCGACACATGGCACAGATGATGTAATGGGCCTGCCCTTCTCCAAAGTAATATTACGGCTCATCCTCGGTGGTAGTTGTCAGGTGGGTCATAGTATAGTGGTGATATTTCATTGGTCCACTCAGCCAACTCGGTGTGTAGTTGTACAATTTTGTTGATCACCATAGATCTAAGGAAAATTGACAGTAGGTGCTATCCAACTATGGAAAGCTGTGAGGATATTACCCATAGTGACATAGCACCATTGTGCCACGTGGATCATTGGGGCCAGGTTGTGCTAGGTGGTTACCAAGTGTTTCCTGGGCTCGAAATCTTGAGGAGGCAAGTTTAGTATTATGAGGATCTTCCACGATCATTGATCTCATGGAGATCAACGATCAGCACTTTCTCATGAGATGAAACTACAAGGACTTGTCAGACAGGTTGGCATGTGGCTAGTTTCTTATTGGTTGGTATATTGATAGGTCAGATCCATCTTTCTTGCCACCAGATCTCAAAAAATCAATGGTGGGCGCTATCTCACTATGGAAAGCTATGAGGATATTACACATAGTGATATAGAACCTCCACGACGCATGGCAGGGTGGGGCTAAGTGTTATGGAACCGCAGGGATGGTACTAGATTGGGCCGAGTCGAATGCCAAGTGTGTTGATGTTGGTTCGTGGGCCCAAAAGTTTTAAGGGCAGAGTGCAATAATACGATGAGGCTTCACGATCTTCAGATCAGTCTAGATCCACGATGGGCACTATCTCACTATGGGAAATTGCTTGGAGGATATGCATAGTGACATAATACCTCGGTGACACATGTCTCAGTGGGTTTGATGGAGGTAGTAATGGTTAGATGCGCTGGCAGTTAATGTGACCATCGCAGTTGGAGTTTGAGGAATCGGCGCAATTAGTAAAGAAAGATTAGTCAACCTCAGGAAGACCTTGTGGGTGGCAAAGTAAAAAGAGATCATTGGTCCACATGGCTCATTCTAGTGTTAGGGTTATATTGACCTGTTGACCATGCTGGTTTGTGAATTGGGAACAGGGGATACCAAGGTTTTTTGCATAATCTGATCTTATGATCGATTTCAACCACCTTGGAGTAAATACGAAACAAAGAGGAACACTCTACCCCCCGATCCAACCTATGTACCTGATCAAGAAAATCAATGGCATTGTTTCCATCCTCTCAAGGCATTATTTGACATAGAAGATCATATATCATTGCATCTGGATCTGTATCTAGATGAGATTTTCTTCATGATTGTTCTCTGTATGAATTAATGGTAGGTTGTTTTGAAGTAATTATAGTTGGAGGACATCCTAGTTATGCTTGAGCTATAAAAGAAAAAATTTATGAATTTTTTAGGGTTGACCTTTCTCTTTTTCTCTATTATTGCTCTGTAGTTTCTTAGTGTAAATTCCCCTGCACCTCTAGGATTTTCTATCTTATCTTTCTTAGCCATTGGTATGAAAGTGCAAGAACTCCTTGCCTCTTACTAGTGTTTTGTAGAGATCTATGGTCTACATGACTATATCTCCTTGGCCTATGAATGATAATATAAGAGAATCTCTCTTTCCTTGTGTCATTCATCTTGGTCTTCTGATCTGTATGTGATTATTAGATTAAAGCAAGTCTGAATGTGTATATCCTTAGTTTCATTCTGGTTCAAAAGTGCATATATGGGTAGAGATTGGTCTAAACACTCTATTTTCATGCATCACCTCTGTAGATTAGATTAGGTAGATTTTCTTTCATGCTCTCCTTCTCCCTTTTCCTCTCCAAGAGTAGTTAGGTGCATCCTGATAGTAAGAGGAAGTCGGCCTTCTCCGGAGACTCAACCTCACAGTTCAAGTCCCACAACTTGGAGGTTGTTTCCATGTTTCACTAGGTTGTCCTCATGCATAGGCTTTGGACAAGGGTGCAAATCTAAGTGACAATAGTTACCTTGCTTGTGACTAATTTGTAGTTCTAGTTCTTTGATTACTTTAGGAAGCTCCTAAAGCAAGATCCAATACATCAATGTGTAACATATGTCAATCAACTTATTTTCTATAGGAAACTCCTCATGTTTCTTAGATAGCCTTTGATAGGGGTATCACCCCTAGTTTACCTCTTAGATAATCATGAGCATCCTTAGGTAATGCTTTTGTGAAGATATCAACTATTTTCTCTTTTGTGTTGACATATTCCATCTTCACCTCTTTATCTTGAACTAATTCTCTCAAGTAATGATACTTGATTGTAATGTGCTTAGTTTTTATATGCATTAGAGGATTCTTTGATATATTTATAGTACTTGTATTATCACAGTAAAGTATCACAAGTTCAGTGATTTACTCCTTCATACCTTTGAGTAGTTGTTTGATCCATACAATGTTTGTACAATTTATCATAGCAACAACATATTCAGCTTTAGGGGTAGATTGATAAATGCAGTTTTGTTTCTTGCTAGTCCATGTAACTAGCCTTTTGCCTATGAAAAATGTTCCTCCAATGGTGCTCTTTCTTTCATCGATATTTCTAGCCTAATCAACATTAGTTTAGGCTCTCAATTCAAACCTCTCATTTTTCTTGTAGTATAGACCATACTCTGTTCCTTTTAGATATCTCATTATTCTCTTTACTACCATCAAGTGATTCTCCCTAGGATTAATAGAGGATCTTGAAACTATCCCTATAGATAATGAAATATCAAGTTTTCTATGCACTACATATTGTAATTTACCATTCATACACTTGTATAATGTTTGATTCACCTTAGCTAAATCATCATTCTTTGACAATTTATGTCCCATCACCATAGGTGTACTTACTGGCTTGGAGTCTTCCAATCCAAAATTTTTTAGTATCTCCTTGACATACTTTGATTGAGTGATGTGTATACCATATTTCATCTGATGTACTTGCAAACCCACAAAAAACTTATGTTGAATACAATTGATTAATTGTGTATTGTCTTTAATATTACACAAAATGTCATATCATCACTAGTTAGTGCATATCAAGCTCACTTGGGCATTGAAGATAGTTTTATGTGTCTATCAAGAATTCTAAAGTTTTCTTGATTTAGCAGATAGTATCTACCAAGTTCACTCAGGCGTCAAAGAAAAGTTTATGAAAGTTGAGTGTTAACCGAGCTCACTCAATTAATGAAGGAAATTTTTGATGAAGCCAATGTTAACTGAGATCACTCAATTACCAAAGGAACTTTGTGATTATGCAGTGTTGATCAAGTTCACTTGGTTGACATAGGAAAATCATTTCTAAGTTAGTGTCTACTAAGCACAGTTGGCTAACGAAGGATTTTCTTATTTTGGCATATTGAGTTTAATTGATTTATCTGTTGGTTCTAGCCAATTGAGAAGATGAATATTAATTATTATAAGTTATATTCAAGCTGACTTGACAATATGAAATATATAAATATAAGGTCAAGTTAAGGATTAGAAAGTGTGATAGTGGAACATAATTGAAGATTTGATGATGTCAAGAGAAAGCAAATTGGAAGGATAAGAAAAATATCCTTGGTGAGATGCCAAGATACATTCAATCATAAAGGACCAAGTATACAAGCTAGAATTGAGATCTATAATCAGCAATTCAGTTACATCAAGAATCAAGTTATCTCATTATTACTTTTTAATCATTGTAGCAGTGATCTAAATATCTTAATAGAGTTGGCTTAACAACTATTTGTAAATCCTCTAACAAGGTGGCATTTCTATTGAAGTGTCTAAAGACCTCTAACAAGGCCACTCCTAATAGAGGGATTAAATCCTCTAATAGGGTCACACCTAACAATTTATTTTTTAACTTTTAACAAGGGTGGCTCCTAATAGGGCTCACTTTAGAAGAATGAAAATTAGTAACTAGTTGCAATTGGTGGTTTTTCCCAAATTGGGTTTCCATGTTAAACCTTAGTGTCAAGTTTGTTCATGCTATTTATTTTATGTGTTTTCAACTAAGTCAAAGTAATATTAATCATAGATAACATCCTAAAGATTTTTATGTTATGCATTTATCGATCTATTTCAGTGTTTACTAAGTTACAACATTTTTCTATGTATTGGTCGAGCATCAACAGAGTTAAGTTTTCAAAGAGTTGTTTTGTATTGACATCTAAGAGATCTTGGATTTATTTTAGTGGCAACTAATTCACCCCTCCCCTCTTAGGTACTCCTCTTATATTTCCAAAATTGGTATCAAAGTGTTTGGTGCTTGTAGAGAAGGTTTTAAGGACCAAAGCTAAAGATCAGGATGTTTAACAAAAGAGAGATTCCGAAGTTGAACCAAAACAAATTTGTAGCATGGAAAGGACTTATGAGGTTACATCTGGCAACTATCAATTATTCAAGTTGTAAGTATCTTGACACTAAATACAAGATTCCTCCTAGAACATTATCAGTAGAAGATATTTCTGAAAAGAAAATTTATAACATCATGATGATTGGCATTGCTTCTACTCTTAATTATGCTAAGTTTGATGAAGTCAAAAGTTTTACTACAACTTATGATATGTGGATTAAACTAAAATACATCTATTGAGGAGATGATAATGTAAGAAGAGCTAAAGCTAAAAGTCTTAGAGGACAATTTGATCAGATGAAGATGAGAGAAGATGAAAAAAATTGCAAAATATGTTAAGAGAATTAAAGCAAGTGTGAGCATAGTCAAAGCATCTGGAGGACATATTGAGGAAAAAATAGTTATGAGCAAGGTACTCCAAACCCTTCTTCCTATCTATGCAATTAGAGTGTCTGCTATTCAAGAAATGAGATGTGATCCAAATAAAAATATATATTTGGATGCTCTAGTTGGAAGATTGATAGCTTTTGAGTTGGATAACTATGATAACTATGTTCCTAGTTCTAAAGGTATGGAGTTTACATTTGAAGACAAACTTTCACTCAAGAAAATGAGTAAGAAATCAAAGGCCAATAAATTAGGAAGTGAAGAAGAAGAAAAAATTTTAGGCAATGATCTTGAAGTTGTTGAAGCTCTACTTGTAAGGAAATATTCTAAAGGAAGAGGAAAGTACAAATGTAAGATACCTCTAATCTATTTCTCTTGTGAAGAAGTTCATCACATTGTTGTAAGATGCCCAAATAGAGAAGACAAGGATGAAAAGAAAAGCAATAAATACAAAGGCAAGAAGGAATTCAAAAACTACAAGAAAAAAGGTAAGAAATCTTATTTTATGGCTAAAGATTCTAATAACAATGAAGATGAAATGTATATATTTTTGTAAAAGATGAATCTAATGATGAAGGAGATAAAATGACACTTATCTCTCATATTGGAAAAAATGACACATAGATTATTGATAGTGGCTACTCACATCATATGACTAGAGGCAAAACAAAGTTTGAGCACATGGAACATTATGATGGTGGTAGTGTGAGATTTGGAAATAATGAACATTGTTGCAAAAAAGGAAAAGGATGCATCTCATTAACCAATGAACTTATATGTGACAATGCTTATTGGGTTGAAGGACTAAAGAACAATCTACTAAGTGTGACCCATTTGAATAACATTGGATTGAAGGTAGAATTTATGAATGAGAAGGTCAAATTTCTAGACAGAAAAGGAAATCTAGTTGGATTTGGAAAACAAACAAAAGATAATCTATCGTATCTAGATCTTAGTGAAAGTTCATATTTTATTGCTCAAGTAGAAGAAAGTTGGTTATGCTACAAAATATTATGTCATGTGAACTTTGATAACATGGTTAAGATAAGAAAAAATAGAAGAGTAAGAGGTATTCCTAGCTTGAGGAAACCTAATATGGGTCTATGTGAAAATTGTCAAATTGTTAAGATGGGAAAGACTAGTTTCAAAAGTAAGAATTATCATTCTGAAAAAGTCTTAGAGCTTGCACATATAGACTTATGTGGACCTACTGGAATAGAGAGTTACATTGGAGATAAGTTATTCATTCTTTTTGCTGATGAATATTCTAGAATGATGACTATAATGTATCTAAAAGAAAAAATTGAACCTTTTCAAGAATTCAAGTGGTATCTGGCAAGAGTAGAAAAGGAAACTAGAAAGAAGATGAAATGTTTAAGATCGGAAAAAGATGGTGAATTCATTTCCAATGAATTCAATGAATTCTGCATTGAAAAAGAAATTAAGAGATATGTATCGATCCCTAGTACTCCTTAGTAGAATGGTATAGCTGAGAGAAGGAATAGATCCATCATGGATTGTGCAAGAACACTTCTAATAGAAAATAATGTTGCAATCAAATACTAGAAGGAAGCAATCAGTACTGTAGTGCATACCTTGATTAGAGTATAGTTGAAGAAAGACTCAAATCAAACTCCTTATGAACTTTGGTATGGCTACAAACCTAATGTAAGTTACTTGAAAGCATTTGGTAGCAAATGCTATATCTTGAAAGAATTTAGGAAAGGTAAATTTGATGTCAAAGGTGATGAAGGCATATTCCTAGGATACTCCTGCAGAAGCAAAGAATACCAATGTTTAAATTTGTCTGCTCATAAAATCATAGAAAGTGCACATGTGAGAATTGATGAATTTGCAAAAGGGTGAACCAACAATAATGGTTTACACTTTTTTGCCTAAATTGACACTAAACTATGAATTTTCAAGAAAAATTTCACTTTCTGATGCAAATTGCCATTTAATGGTTAGGAATTTGAAGATGAAGTAAATTAGAGACTTTTAGGATTTTCTATGTAGAATCCAAATATATTTTTAATTTTTTAAAATTGATTTGATTGAATTATTTTTTCTTCCACAAAAATTGGTATGTTATTAAAAACTTAATTTTTAAAAAGTGACATTATTTTTTACACAACCTTTTTTCTACAATAGATATCAATGCAATTCTTTCAAATTTAGTTTGCCAACATCCACACCAAAACCATGGCAGTGATCTGATGTCTTTATCCTTAGTATTTCATATTTTATCAGAGTTTAAAGTTGGCCTAACACAAATTTGGACATACATGGCTTTTGACACATGTAACTTAATATATATTTATCCAATTTCAATTTGTTTTTATGATTGAAAGAGGACTCAAATATGAAGATTGTAGTTATTTTTCAATTTTTTTTAAATCTCTTAATTACTATTTTTACTTTAGCATCCAATATATAGGTTTATTTTTTTATAAAAAACCTCTGTTCAATTCACATGCAAAAATGTATATCTAAAAAATTCAAAATGTATAAAATTCATAGTCATTAGGAAGTTCATTCAAAGTGCTTCTATCATGCAAAAGGACATGACTTTACTGCTCCATCTAGACCTGGTAATGGAACCTTGAAGCCATGAAATCATAGTAAACCTTCTCCCACTTCAAGAAAACCAAAATTTTCTTAGTTTCGATAGAAACTGAGTTTCTATCAAAATAAAAATCATCAATTTTGATAGAAACTAAAGTTTTTAGTTTCTATAAAAACTAGAAACCTTAACCATGTGGGTTAATGGGAGGGGCTCTAGTTTCGATCAAAAGTAGAGCAAGTAGTTTCGATCGAAACTAGAGTTGGCCCTAAGGGCTTTTTAAAAAAAATTAGAATGCTCATTTTGTTGGTGTTTGAAAATGTTACCTGTTTCCAATTACCCTGATGAGAAAAAAACATATCTAGGGGTAGCTAACTCCCATTATCAACACATCCATTCAGACACCAGGCCAACTATAAGGCATGACCCTTCTTCTGTAGTAGCTACCTCTAGCATGGAGCCTTCATGGGCCATGACTTTGATTGCCCAACTCCCCTGTTTTCATGCTATCTTGGTGTGGGTTCTGCATATTCTATTGTGGGAAGTCTTTACGCTTTGTTGGCAACTTTCTCATGATGCTGGTGTCAAATGCCATTCTCCCCCTATTGTTTCTTCTTTCACATGGGCATTGTGGATGCTGCCATTGATGTCGTGCTCTGCTCTAAATGTGGGATGCTTCTTGATTGGATGTTGACTACTACTCTCTACATGGTACATTCCTTGTAGCTGATTGCACTTTTCATATGCCTGGCCCCATTTTTTTATTCATATGGGTTATTGAATGGCACCTTTTTTGTATTTTCAAAGGCGTCTCCTTCCTTATTTTTTACCCACAATCCTCATACTTGCGTGATTCTCACATTTTTATTAGACATGAACATATCAAGATGTTTAACAAATGCAAACATGAGGACCACTAACACAACCTTGATAACCATGGTATTAATTAATCTGATGGAATTAGTCGGGCCCCAAAGAGGGTCCGGCTAAAATATTTTCATTTTCAAACACCTGATTCATCCAATTGATACACTGACCTTCTCAGATTAACTGGAAACCAAATCGACCACTGAATCATCATTAAAAACTCATTTTTATCACTGCTCAGACCATTGTGAAATCTCTACCATGAGGCCTGTTGCCTGGCTTTAAAAACTGATGAAACCACCTGATCGAGCTCCAAAAATAAGGATCTATGTTCTCTCTGACATGTTCAACAAGCTTGCCAGATCTCGTTGCATGACGACATCAGGGTCAAAAGATATCGACCTCTAAAGTTTCCATTTTAAAATTACCTACAGATGAACACTTCAGAAAACTAAAAATTGCATTTGGAAATGGCCTAGAAAACTGAGCAAATGGGCACTTGAAGTTTTGAAAACTGGGACACTGGTACTTTTTCATGAGGTGTGTTGGAGTTTGAAAATGTTACCCATTTCCAATTACCCTGATGAGAATATGACACATTTAGGGGTAGCTAACTCCCATTATCAACACATCCATTCAGACACCAGGCCAACTATAAGGCATGACCTTTCTTCTTCTTCTTCAAGCTCTGCAAAACCTAGGCGGGTGGACCTACAGATTCTTTATATGGTACCAGTTGTCAAAGCATACACTGAATCTAATATGAAGCAGATAAAACCCTTATTTCTCCTGATAACTCATGAAATGACATCCATCTACAGTAGCTAAATGCAGCTCTAGGAATCTCATGAGCTGAGTGAGGGCATTCTATTATAGCTCTTCAACATGAAAGGGGAAAAGCGTTTGATTATTGATGTTGATCTCAGCAAAACCTCAAATATGCAGCAGTATAACAGGTGATCCTATAAGTGATCAGTGCCTTATCTATTGGGCAATTCATACAAAAACCTAACACACATCCCTGAAAATCATTGATATGTGCCATACATCAGGACTTCCTGATCTATCTAACCACTTTGTGAACTAGACATTTGCATCCTTCTGAACCTCATACTCGACTTATCCCTTCATGAAATCTGCAATCCTATGATGAGGAATCAAGCATTTACATATCTCTTTGAGTCGTAAGCAAAATAAATCAACATATACAACCAATAAGTTGCAACTGAGTTTCATATTCTTTGTTTACAAAACACAAAAGATCACAAACAGCATGAATGAGAGACAAGATATCAGAATGAAGATTGACTTGTTGTTGCCTTATCATTCATTTCCTTGAAACAAATTACAATAAGATGCATGAAATTAAAATGGAAAGCTACCTAATAGATTAGACTATCTGTATTCTTATTTCTACTGTTGTTCACATGAGAGAAATTGTTGAAGAAATATGTGGTATCACAGTATGGGAACATATCAAAACTTGATCCAAAATTTGGTATCTCAGTAGTGACTGGTTTTTCTCCAAAAACTGGAACCCTTACAAAGTATTAGAGAAAGAAAGATATAGACAAGAAAGAAATCCCAGATCTGTTCTGAAAATGACAAGTGTCCACTTGAAAATCAATCTTCTAGCAACTAAAAAACTTCTTTCTTCCATCCCATCTTGATCTGATTTTGTTTCATAATTTTTTGCAACTGATTTGCACAATATCTCTGTTGAAATGATGAAACATTGCTGAGTCACCACAATATCTGATTTACACATTGAAAAGCTTGGCAAAAATTTGGTTGAATTGAGTGAATGTGAGAAACGTGAACTCCAACCGCATTCTTGCCAAGTTTTACTGATCCCTTGACTGGATTTTCAATTTTTTACCCATTCCATTGAGGAAGCCCCAAAATTCACGTTTCTAGCTATAGCTCAAACCAGGAAGAACCTATGCAAAAACTAACTTCAGAAATGGAAAATTTAGATTCTCACGATTCCAACGGTATATGATAAGGCATATCTAGCCTCTGAGAAATGCCTGAAATCTTCGTTTGAAAAAAAGTTCCCTGCATGTCAGTTTCTTGGCAAAATAATTTTAAAATGAAAATTTTAAAATCATTTTATTTTTCCTAGCCCTTCCAAATTCGAGTCAACTCTTAGTTTGACCAATGCCACATGTCACTTTCTGATTGGCTATTATCTCCAGGCGGGACCCATGTTGCATTTTGAATCTTGCCGAATTTTCAGAATTTTTCGACGACCTCGCTATGTCGCTAGCCAGATTTTCCAAGATTTTTCGGCAAGCGACATAGCGACCTGCTAGATTTTTGACTTTTTCGGCCGCCTATATGTTGCTGACGTCATCATTTGGGCATGCATTTTCTTTCAAAATTTAGTTCATTCCTTCTAGCCGACTGGGACCCACGTGCACCTACCTTGCCTTTTCAAAATGCTTTGTCCTGTTGACACTATATGTTTGAGTGCAAAAGGATATAAAGACTAAAAATACTTCCCACCTGCTCAATGTGGGATAATGTTCCTCAATGGTTCTTGCTCTTTGTGTTTGCTGTGATTGTTAAATGCATGAGTTTTCTTATTCCAAACGTGAAGCTCCATCTTGCTGGTAGTTTTTGCTATGAATCTACAGACTTTTCATTGTAATGGTCATTTCTTATGCACATGGTCATTTAAAATGCTGCTACTCCCTTCAAAAACGTGGCTGCACCTTTAGAGAAGCCATGGGCTTGAAAAATGGGGGTTCTTTGCTTCCTTTTTTATGCACATATGGTCTTTTATTGATTGCTTGCTGCAAAAACGTGAATCACATGCTGCCTTGAGCTTTGTTTCACCAACAAATTTGTTCATTTCTCTAAAAAATGTGGATGCTTCTTCCTCTGTGGATGTTTGACTCTTTTCCTGGTGATGCCTCTGTTATGGCATGAAAGCCCTTTATTTTGCTCAATACATCTGCACATTTTCTTAGTTTTCTTCTTGTGTTAAAACATTATGTTGTCAAAATAAATAGCCCTTCACATTTATTTGATTCTTTTATCATTGAGAAAAAGTCCAATCTCATACATTTAGTGAACTACGATAATGGCAATGACTACAGTGAAGCATTGTAATGATTGTATGTAAAACAATCAATTTAAAATTTCATTTTAAATCATTTCCGCACTAGTGTGAAATTTGTGTCTGAAGGCCCGCCAGGTGGATGTAAAAACTAACTCAATCAAGTAACCAGGCTATGAAAATCGGCATGAGTGTTCAATCCTGCATACTCTATCACACTGCAAATTTTCAACCCATGATGGATTCCTAGTCGAAAGATTTTAATTGCCGAACATCCATACTTCAATTACTCTGCAGGCAAACAATGTTAAAAAAACATAAACTGGGCTCGGGTTTGGCATTATAAACTAGGTTATTGATCACTTGGGGTTTTGAAAACTAGGATATAAGTTCTTTGCAATGAACAGGATATAATTCCATGTTTTGGGCTCATGAAGAATCACAGGGCACATTTGGCGAATTTCTGAAAACAGGCACTTGGAAATTTTAACTGGCAAATGTGTCAAAAAGTGATTTTTGGCAAATGTACGGACGTAAGAAAGTATGCAAATGGATCCATCATGACTTAAGAACTGGCATACTTCAAGAATTTCTAGGACACAACACAATGGTACAATCCATTTAGGCTAGCCAATCACAGGATCAAAGTTATAACATGCCGAACAGAAGTACGGATCAATCTGGATACCTTAGCCGTAACAAAACAATGCAAACTGGGTTTTTGATCATGTTAGAAAACTGATCAAATGGATTCGACATGATCTCAAAGTTGGAACATATGAAGTGTCTTACCCCTAGAACACAATGCAAAAAGAATTTTTTCATTTGGGTCAACTGGGTCAAAGATATGATTGGTCGAACAGGGCTTCCCAGAATTGTGAACAACTAGTTAAATGCACAAAACAGTAAATGACCAACTTTGCGGGGTGCAAAACCTAGTCAAACGGATTCAAAAAGACTTCAAAATTGAAACATAGGTTCTCTATTATGGAAACTAAACATCCCCAAAGTGACTAGTCGTGACACAGTCCTGGGTAAAAGATATTCAAATGCAAACTGGGCCTCTGATCGCTATTTGACACTTGGTAGAATTGCAAATTTTGACACTAGCTCAAAATGGGACTTCACAAAATGATTCGGGATGGAAAAATAACATTGTGGATCATATGCATATGTCAAATGAAAGGTATTAAGCCACTCAAACACCATCTAGGCCTCAAGCTACCAACTGACCACATGCATAAAAGGCACTTGAGGACATGATTTTCCAAAATTTTCAAAATGTGACTAAAAATGAAGCATGCAATTTTCAGTCCCAACAAGCTGAGTATGATTATACAATATTAGCTCATGATGAATCATAGGAAGCATTTGGCAAGCGTGCAAAGTAGGCTATCTGGGTTAGCAAGATAGTGATCACCAGTAAAACAACATTTTTTGTGAATGGAATGACCTTGGAAAAGTGTGAAGAAGGATTCGTCAAGGCTTAAAAATTGACACACTTATAGTATTTTCAGTACAGAACACATGGAAATAGACCATTCAATCTCACTTATCACAGATCAAGATATATGACATCATGAACAGGGTTTACAATCAATATGCAATTACTGACACCAATTAAAAATTATAAATTGCATTTGGAATCACGCTTGAAATCTGACCAAATGGATTTTTCATAAGCTGAAACTTGGAAAATAACAAGTCTTTGACGTCTACAATACAACACAAAATAAATTTTCTCATTTGGGTCAACTGGTCAAAAGTTATCGTATGTCCCAGAATTTTGAATATTTTGCAAATGCGTGAAAACAGTAACTGACCAACTTTGAGGGATTCAAAACCTAATCAAATGAATTTGAAATGACTCAAAATTTGAAACATAAGTTCTCAGGTAGGGATGCTAGACACTCCCAAAGTGGAAAGTCACAAAACATTTTTGGGTGTGAGATATTCGGGTGCAAACACAACCTTCTGTCACTATTTGACACTAAGGTGAAAATTGTAGATTTGGCAATTGCTTAAAATAGGACTTTGCCAAATAGCTCAGAATGATGTTTCAACTTCATGGAATAGGTAGACAGGCTGAATGAAAGGTGTTAGAAACATTGAATACCTTTGGGGCCTTATAGATATTGTCAGGTACAACCTCGTTAAAAGCATTTATAGGGCTCAATTTGACTCAGAATTTTAAATGGATGCTAAAAAATGAGAACGCAATTTTGAGCTCCAACACATATAATTTGTTTTTTTTTTTTCAATTCTAACATTCAAATCCACTTAAATAATTCACACTTCAATTAGGAGGGAGAAAATATTTTGCAACTTTTGTTTTCAAATTTTGGAAAAATAATTTGCAACATGGGCAATAAAGGTAAAAGGGCAAGTAAATATTCATGAAGAAGAATTGACGAACAAGAAGAAGAAAAACGTCAAAAAACTTTAGCAGGATATTATAGGAGGCAAGTTATGTACATGTGCAATATATTTTTTCCAATGCATATTTAGTTCACATAATGTGCAATCGTATTATAGAATTTTTTTATGTATATAGTTAGGATTAGGGTTTATCCAATTAGGAATATGGTAAATATAAACTTAAGGTTACTATTAACTTAATATTAAGGGTTTATTGAATTATGAATATTTAGCATTAGGTTTTATTAAATTATGAATATTTAGTCCTATTAGGGTTTATTAGATTATGTTTTTTTAATTATGAATATTTACAATTTTAGGGTTTATTACATTATGGTTTTTAAATTATGAATATTTATGATTAAGGTTTATTAGATTGTGGTTTTTAATTTTTGAATATTTACAATTAGGGTAACTCCTTGGATTATGGTTTTTAAATTATGAATATATATATATATATATATATATATATATATATATATATATATATATATATATATATATATATATATATATATATATATATATATATATATATATATATATATATATTAATTATGGTGTTTTAAATTATGAATTTATTTAGGACGTAGTGAAATAGGACAACCTACTGAGATTGGAGAAGCTTCATCCCAAGTTTATACGTGTATGTATGCACACATCTCTCACAAGTATAATCTCTAGAAATTCTAGATTTTTACCCAATTGTAGAGGCAAACTTTATATCTTTGATTTTTAATTTTAGAGAAAATTCCCAAGGTACAAACTTGCTTGATTTTATTTTTTATATCATGCACGTGCAGTAGTAAATGATGAAAATGTTGGACATGAGAAAATTGAAGATGATGTAATGGATATTGAAGAAGGACCATCTGAAGGTTAGATAAAATTGTATTGAATAGTTCATTTGTTATGTTATATATACACATATGTGGACACTAAAGAAAAGTTATATCTTAGGTCTTTATTTTAATTTTTCTTGCAACTCGAGATCAAACAACAAATGAGAATGTTAATCTAGCTCAAAGTTTGAAGAGAAAATTTAATCATAGAAACATAGATCATTTAATTGAAATGAATGTGGAAAAATTGAGAGAATATTCTAGTCAACCTACACATACTACAAAGAGGAAATTGAATAAAAAGTCTAAACAAATAATTGCATGATTTGAAAATCTTGATATAGTGGAGAAAACTCAACTATTATCAATTTTACTTCTTAAAGATGAATTAAAAGAGCCATTGAAACTATTGGGTATAGATACAAGTGTAAAAAAGAGGAAGACATCTAAACTATGTACAAAAAGATATTGTTGACAGTGTTAAGGAAGGGTTACATTCCATTGGGAAAAAATCTAGATCTGCAGATAAATCCATTGCATGAAGAGTGATACTAACATTTGTTTTAAATAAGAAATTATGGGGAAAAAGGAAAATCTCTTCACTTTCATCTCATAGTGGGTATAGTTGAAAGATGATATTACATTATCTAAAAATGATAGTACATTAGAAGGAAACTAGGTGCTAATGTGTAGAGTTCCTCAATCTGATAGGATTGTGGAAACAATTAAGAACTTAGTCATTCAATTTTGGATTGATAATACTCATCCTTCACCAAATAGAAGAGATATCATCAAGTAGAGGATTGGGCCTAAGGAGTATCTTCAACACACAAAACATTGGTTGGATGTCACACAACATGAATTGTATCTCTCATTTTGTAATCTAAATTCTAACACAAAGATTGGACAAACAATGTTTGAAAGATTGAAACCCTATTTTGTGAAGATAAATAGATATTTTGAAACATTTTGTTGTCAATACCATGTTGAATTTGATTTGTACTATTAAAGGTTCAAAAAGATGATAGAAGAAAGTGGTGGTTCTCAAAATGTTTTTCATAAAAGACCAAGCCAATTGATAACATCAATCTTATGTGTCAAACCAAGTGATCGTGCAATATTTGAAATAGATTGCATAATAGGAACTTGTGAAACATGTGGTAACTTGAACAAATTTCATTTGAGAGATGAAGATACTGATATGATGAGGATAGTAAAATTTAAGAGATACAAGTACATAAAGTTAGAAACAAAAGTTGGAAAAGAATCAACAAGGTTAGAATATGTAGAGAATGACATACTTGCTAGAGAATTTATGTCAATTTTTCGTAAATTGATTCAACCAAATATACATCACACTTTTTTCACTAAGTGGCAAGTAGAACAATTTCAAACACTAAGATAAACTTTCCCACTCAGGGCAATTTTATCTATTGTTGACTTTGCAGAGTATTGCTCATTCATTTCTCAAAAACAACTTCAAGTGAAATACTACTATACAGAGTAGGTTACTATTATGGTTCAAGTGTCTTATCAACATGCACAAATTGATGTGGATGGTGTGGAAAGTATAGATCAAGCATGACTGATAAAAAAAGAGTATCACTTTTACATTAGTGATGACAAAGAACAAGACACACATTTTGTCAAACATTTTTTTAAGACATTTTTTAATTATTTAAAAAATAAAGGAATAAAAATGGAAAAAAATTTGGTATGGTCAGATGGATGTGTAGCACAATTTAAATCAGCTAGACCATTTTATGCATTATGTGGATATCATCGATACCTTAATATACCACACATTTGGAGTTTTTTTGAGAGTGTACATGGAAAGGGTGAGCATGATGGTGCAGGAGCTTGTATCAAAAATTCTTTAAGAAAGTATCAAATGGACTATAGAGGATATCACATTAATAATGCTCATGATGTGGTTGAGTGATGCAAAACACATTTTACAGTTCCAATAAATAAAGATAACATGTCATCACAAGCAGAGTGAGTCATACCATTCAGAGTATTTTGGGAGGTATCAGGTATAAATTAATTTTCAAATATCATTTAATTGAATCAATTTTATATTTAATACATTATGTCATAACTAAATTATGGTACATATACACATGTTTAAAACTCATTTTATATATGTATGTATGAACCTTACATTCAGGTGTTGATAGAAGATCAATGCATGCATGTAAGAGGGTAGAGAAGATGCGATCATTGCATTCAATTATAAGTACAAATAGTGATGTGTGGTCATTGTACACAAGAGAATACATATATTTTTTTCCTGACTGCATTGATGAAAACTATGATGGTTGCATTAATCAAGAATGTGGATATGTGGGTGAATGGACTTTGGTGCCACTAGATGTTATTAATACGAATGAGTTTGAGGATGAAAATTATGATGATATTTCATTGATTTCCACTGATTATGACCATATTTTAGGATTTATTAGAGTTGGTATGTATTTCATAATTTTGGTTTATATATATATATATATATATATATATATATATATATATATATATATATATATACACTCATGTACATGGGACATGGAATTTATATACATATACTTTGTGTAGGCAATGTTTTTGCAATCATGATAGAATCTAAAAATGTAGAAGGTGTTAACTATTATTTATTGTGTTGCACCACACAAAGAGAGAAGCTAACAAAGACTAAAATAAGTGATGGAATTATTTTTCTCATAGGTTAGTATATAGTTGAACCATGTACATGTATCTTTTTTTATGAATTCAAATTTATTGACTTATTTGATTGACCTGTATGCAGGTTATGTTGTTGTACATGGAACATATTTGAAGCAAAATAAAGTACTTAAGAATGGGATTCATTTCACTAATTATCAACCTAATAATAAGGTATATCAATATAGTAACCATGTTATTACCATAGGTCTAACTCTTCATCTAGTCAAAGGATGTGGAATACATATGTGGAGGCTCGATATTGATGATCATGGGAAAATATTAAATGTTATCTAGAAATGAGTTGACCCACTTGATACAAGCTAGAAACAACTTGTTGAACTATTTGAAATCTTAAATTTGGCCAAAGTAAATTTGAAATCTGAACTTTGGTTCAACAATTTGAAATTTAGTTGAAATTAGGACTTATGTCTTATGGGGATGAAATTAGGTCTTGTAACTAATTCTATATTACTTTTACTCTTTCATTTAACTTGTTTTTAGTTTAAATTGTGATTCATAACTAATTATAGTTCAATTAGGTACTTGTATGCAACTAATTAGGACATGTGCCTTGAGGGGAAGAAATTCAGACAATTGTCTTAAGGGGATCAAATTAGGACTTGTAACTAATTATATATTACTTTTACTCTTTCATTTAACTTATGTTTAGTTTAAATTATGATTCATAACTAATTATAGTTCAATGAGGTACTTGTATGCAATTAATTATGTAAAGTTAATTACCTAACTATAACCCTAACATAATCATAATCTAACATAATTTCTAAGACAACACAACATTATCCTTGACATAATATAACATGTCAAAGAACATAATCCTTCTAATCTAACATAATTTCGAACATAACTAGAATATTATTCAGCATAATATAACATTTTCCAACATAATCTAGCATGTAAAAGAGCATGTAGTAGATAACATAATTCGACATAATCTAATATATTTAACTTAACATAATATCCAACATAATAGAACATTATCCAACATAATGTAATGTGTAAAAGAACATAGTCTAACATAATCCAACATAATGTAACATATAAGAACATAACCATATATGTACATGTCAATCATCAAACATGTAAAATATGGATGAAATTCTAGATTAAATTATATCTTTGGATGAATGTCTAGATCAAATAATCTATAATAAAAAAAAAAACTATGGATCGTTAGGTGTAGAACTATCATCACGATGTCTCCTCACAGTGTGGTCTCAAGAATGACTATCACTTGGATGCTCACTAGGATGTGTTGACCCCTATAAAAACTAGCTTATATATACCTCTATATATATTATGCCGAGAGTAATCATTCTCGAGGTGCCTATTTTTATTTAATCCCAAAGTTATTTTAATCAAAGTTCGGATTTATGAAAATAAAAATAGATGCCTCGAGAATGATTACTCTCGGCGTAATATATATAGAGGTATATATAAGCTAGTGGCAGTCGTGGCGCAATAGGAAAAATATTTAACTTTTATTTTTTATTTTGATAAGGTTACTATAAAATTGATAATTAATTTTTAATTAGAGTTTTATGAATTTACTATAAAATTATGCTTCAAAATATTTTTTAAAATTTAATATAAGGAGTTTAATATAGATTAAAAAAATATTTTTTATTTTTGGGATATTGTAATGTAAAATGTTATAGTCATACATAGATATATGGTTAGGGACAAAGTTACCATTATAGTTAATGTTAACCTTAGGGATAGAATTAGGGTTAGGGTTAGCATTAGAGTTAGGGTTGGAGTTAGGGTTAGGGTTTGAGCTATGGTTAAGGTTAGGGATAGACTTATGGTTATGGTTATTGTTAGAGTTATGGTTAAGGTTTAGATTAGAGTTATGTTTATGGTTAAGGTTAGGGTTAATGTTATGGTCATGGTTAAGGTTAGGGTTAGAGTTATGGTTATGGTTATGGTTATGATTAGGGTTAGTGTTAGGGTTATAGTAAGGCTAAGGTTAGGGTTAGGGTTAAGGTTTGGGTCAAGGTTAAGGTTAGAGTTTAAAGGGTTAGGGTTTGAGTTAGGATCAAAATTAAGGTTAGGGTTAAGGTTAGAGTCCAATTATGGTAGTGTCAAATCCAAAGTTAGAGTTATGGTCATGGTTAAGGCTAGGGTTAGACTTATGCTTATAGTTAGGGTTAGGGATAGGGTTAGAATCCAATTATGGTAGAGTTAGAATTAGGGTTAGAGCTAGGGGTAGAGTTATGCTTATGGTTAATGTTAGGTTTAGAGTAATGCTCATGGTTAAGGTTAGGGTTAGATTCATCATTATGGTTATGGTTAGGGTTATAGTGGGGATAGGGTTAGGGTTAGCGTTTGAGTCAAATATATCTTTTAATTTAATATAAGGAATTTAATTTAGATTAAAAAAAAGAGTTTGGGGATATTGTAATGTAAAATGTTATAGTCATACGTAGATATATGGTTAGGGTGTAATGCCCCGCCACGGGATCCAAAGAATTAACCTAGAATTTCACTAAGTTTGGTAACATTTTTTTTTAAAAATAATATGAAACTAAATACCACATATAACTTGTACATAATAACGGAAGCAATAGTAGTGTCCATCTAAAAGTAAACATAACATACATCAAATGCTCAATCATCCACTATACATGTCATAGGGTATGAAGGCTTAAAAGAATATACATATGTGAAATAAGGTACATCATCCTATTCCAATCCATGCTACATCAAAGTAGAGATAATCACATGATACATCATTATAGAAGACATATACATCCATCACAAAGATCAAACAAAATAAACTAAGTGCATGGTTCCTCCCAACTATTAATAGCATCATTAGACCATTGTGGGCCCTAGCCATCCCTCCGTGCGTAAGATTCCAAAGCACCAAAAAAGATCATCGGTATTATCATAGTAGGAATGTCACTCCTAAAACATCCTACTAACATGCAAAATAAAGCATAGGATACCATCATCTAACATATGCAAATCATCAATATAGGAAACATACCAGTAAATACATCCATCATAAGGTATATCATCTATCATAATGCTCCAAGAACATAATGAAGATAAATACCAACCAAGAATACTCCAGCCACGGTGTCTTAGACGGATCTCAAATGATAAGAGTGGAAAAACACTACCACCCAACCGCATGGAACCTAAATGGTCCACTCCCACCGTGTTGAATAGATAATCTCAAGTCCCAAACAGGCTATCAAAACCACAAAGCATAAATCTCTATAAGTCCAGGAATCCTAAAAGTATACTAACTCAAAGGTTTTCATCACACACAAAATCGACATCTAATTCCCAAGGGCACACAATGACATGTAAGAAACCTACTTTGCAAGAAGGAAAGTGTCATTGCATTTATCACGTACAAGTTACCCTGGCAGTTAGCTAAACTCCACGGGTCCATACTGATCTCATGCGGCCACTAGTATCCTCTCATACTGATAAGGCATACTACAGAATGCAAGGTCACAACCATGTGTTCTCACTACTCCCATCCTAGCCTGTACAAGTGCTCAAGGCATGGCCGAGAACCAAAAAAATTATCTTTTTAGGTTCATTTAATCCCCATTTAGTGTGTAAATGTTATCGCTTATTAACCAAACTTACAATGAGTTACCCTAGCAGCCACTTAGGGCCCCGACCCCCATTGCAAGCCACTCCCCGACACTACAAGTAGATAACCTACCCTAAGCTCATGGAATCATAAATCACCATAGTCATGTACAAGCGACTGTAAAGAAAATCCAAAAGATAATCCATAAAAAGAATCATCAAATAAGCATTAAATATCCATAATAAGAATCATCAAATCTCCAAGATAAGAATCATCAAATCTCCATGAGCATCTGAAAAACATCCATAGAAAATCATGACCACAACAGTTCTCTATTACCAACTAAAGGCATCACTGATAATCATAAGTATCATTGGTTCTCAACAGGCAACCAAGAATATCTCAAAATCATACTGATCGAAGACTCCAAAATGGTTGAGTCAAACACGTCACAACATGACATCATCAAGAAATAAATCAACATTTCAGTCCCATCATGGCGACTAGAAAATAATCCAAGAATAACTGATCGATGACTCAAAAATGATTAGCTCAAGTGTCTCATACACATACATCTCAGCTTCACACATGAAGACTGATGATCACATTTCATAGAGCATATGATCACATTACCATGGTTGGGTTTAAAAGATCAAAACCAAATAAGACAACATGCCATCACATCTCATAACCCTCAAGCCTCTGGTAACAACCTAGGACTGGTCAACACTAGTTAACCCAAAACCCAAAATAAGAAGCATATAAAATATAAACATTTCATAGAGCATATGATCACATTACCATGGTTGGGTTTAAAAGATCAAAACCAAATAAGACAACATGCCATCACATCTCATAACCCTCAAGCCTCTGGTAACAACCTAGGACTGGTCAACACTAGTTAACCCAAAACCCAAAATAAGAAGCATATAGAATACATGATGCAGACACATGTTTTGGTTTTGCTATCTTACATAGTTGAATCAAGTGTAGAGGTTTCCAGTTTTCTATTTGCAAGTATATTTTCAAGTGTCTTAAGTTTCATCATTTGACCTACAAGTCAACCCATTTGTTCCCCGATAGCATTATCCTTCCATTATTAAGAATTACATTCTAAGAATAACTTATGGATAAATATTCACTAAACTGATCATCATTGACCTTTAATTAAATTTTTCTCTATATTTAACCATGATCCATATTCTAATTGATTAACCTTTCAACTTTTCTAAGATCATTATTTGTTATATTATAAGAAAGCCAATTATCAATCTTCGAATAAGAATATTATAACTTTATTTATCTCAATCCATTAACATAGGTACACCATCCATGACCTATTACATCTTATTAGTTTTCAATTAGAAACTTAATTAAGTATTACTAAAGTTTGAGTCTTTTAATTTAATCGTCATCATCGTTGACAATCATATAATATCTAAAATCATAATTCAAGTCATAAGAATAAGACCTATCAACTTGATATCAATATTTCTACAATTTTATTAAAATAATTAAATCTCCATTACATAACTTAAATATTAATTAAATCTAATTAACTTTAGTTAATTGATTTAATTAATAATTTCACAACCAAACCATCAACCAAATGAATATTAATTGACTAATAACTAAAAGTCAGCCATACACAAATATTCATGTTCATAGTTCAATAATAATAACTTGCTAATATTCAATGACAAGCTATATTGGAAATCTTATTAATAGATCCCATTCATCATTCTTTATGAATACTAATGTTTTCTTAATTAATTCATATTAATGATAGTCATCTCAAGATAAATCTCAATCACATAATTATATTGACAACTCAATGAATATTGATTAAAAATCAATCATACTTCAAACCAAAAACTAATATCTTTTTACAAAACTTTAATCATTAAATAATCTTCACTAGATTAAATCTAATCAAATTTGTTGATATCTATTTAAATCACTATTTATTAATAGTTTGCTAGTCCTTACAAACATTAATAAATAATAGACTCCTCAAACTATAAATACTCAATCTATAGAATCCTTCCATAAACTCATTAGTTAATATTTGGCTAACTCTTAACTCCATTAAGGTATTCAAACGTATTAAGCAATAACATAATAATTCAGTCTTAATCCAATATCTGTCATGCCATAAATTTTTAACATAAAAAAATTAATGCGAGAACACAACCGACTTTTTTTTTTTGAAGAATACATTAACGTTTTCCTGACTAGATGAATGGTTTCGTGTGCATTGTGAAGGAGGATTATACTCCTATCAGGTGGCAGTTATATTTGACTGCTACTTTGTATGATTAAAGTGTGAGTTGCATGCTAAGTTTAGAGTTTACAATGAAGCTTCGATAATTACCTAACTGGAGTTTTCGATAAGATTAAAGGATACATTATCCGTATTTAACTAGGAGTTGTTAAGGTTCATTAATGGATTAAAAGGCTCTACTAGGGAAATGAAGTTACGAGCCCTTAGTTTTCTGCACTCCAACCAAGACACTCTGATGGGTAGATGTGATTTATCTCATGGGAATGTGGCGATGATAACATAGAAGATGGCAACAAGAGGATGAGTTATTACTCAGTGTGTCTCCATCAGTATTCGGGTTTCCATTATTATTATATGTTCTATTATGAGTTTACTACTATTATAGTTATACCTTACCAATGCCTATACTTTCTTAGTTTGCATCTTTACACGAACAGGTTACATTATTGTTTTCAATTATCAACTACGGAGCTTGGAGTATTGTGCAATTATTATCTTGATCAGATTAGTGTTCAATCTCGTATCTCTTTATGTTGACATCAAAACATTGTTAATTCATATTTAAAATTAAGTGCCCATCTTGGTCATCTTGACTATACTACCCTCGACCTAAATAACCACTAATTAATAAGATAGATCAAAATGATATAATATAATTTTAAATAATATATACCTAAATAATCTAAACTTATATATATATATATATATCTACTTACATAATAAGAGAAATATAAGACATATCCCTAGTTACCCATTCTATCCTTATACTAGAATTAAACCTATTTATATATTAATTACCACTAAAACATAACTTTATTTACATGCCATAATTAAATTCCAAACACAAAAACTAAGTTACTATTTAAACCCACTTAAAATACCACTTAAATTACATCTATTTTTTCTTTAAAATAGGGACTACTTTATGATTCCATGTATCATATTCAACTAAATAAAATATTAAACTTCACCTATGATTATATATTCAATTTCTTTGAATATCACCATCACTTCATTAGTCCTATCTTGCTGTCCCCTACTTCAAACACCTAAGCTAGAGGGTTTAGCCTTTCATCATTATGTCCTTTCAAGCTGTCCCATCACATATTTCCATGCCCTTAAAACTTACCACCTTTTTCCAAACGCATGTTTTTGACTATGGAAGATTTGTTTGAACTAAACATAATAAAATGCCACCTATTTCCTTGCCACATGGGCGTCCAAAGTGAAGATGGTGGTAGGTGGGGAGCCAAAGGTAAAGAAGGTGCACTCCCCAAGGTTTCCTAAAGTCTTTTCTTCCTTAAATGCATAAAGAAGGTGCTACCCAAGGAGGTAAGGGTAATCATGACATGGTCTGCACAAATAAAGTTTTTCTTTTCAAGTACTTTTTCCCTTGCTCCCAAAAGCTAGTGTCCAGGTTTGAATAATGTGCATTTGTTATTTCAACTTGCAACTTTTCACCATGTCCTTAGAGGGTACGCCTAGAATGGGATGCCACTTGTATTTGTTTATGTTTTTTCATTATATTTGCAGATTTTTTTGTTGACTTGGCCATGCTCAAAAAGGTGACGCCCTAGGCAATCATGCATTACATTTATGTTAACACTATTATATGCAGACTTCCTCCTTTTTGTTTTCTATTATTAATTTGTTCTTTATGGAGAGTGATTTGATATAGCTCATTGTTTATTTGAATATTATTGCTAGCTAGGAAAGTCTCATTTCTCTAGAGTCCTATGTAGGCTCTAGCCAATAAAATATTGCTTTGTAATAGAAGGAGGAAATTAGTTACCTTTCCATATAAATTCCAGAGATAAATGAGCACCTTCAACTAGTTAGTTTTTATGTTCTTTATACTTATGTGTATTATTCTGATTTTCTTCTCCATTAAAAGAGATCATCCTCCATGAGTTATTATAATGACATACTATGAATTATTCAACTTGTTCTTACCAATTAAATTTCTAAACTTATTAAATTTTTTGTACAAAGGATTTCGTTTAAATCAACATAGAGAAAAACATGCAGGTGAATTCAAATTTGAAAAAGATAGAACTCAGGAAGTATTGAGCTAACTTTTAATACATCAAGTGTCTCCATTTCCTTTGATATCACTTAATACTAAGATGTAAACTATCTACCATTCCTTCTATCAATTGCATACCTTACTTCATTAGCAATTTCAATACTAACATCAAATTTTTAATCATTCCTTATGCAATAGGGAAATAAGCTAACAAGGTGGCAAGTTCAGTTTCATTCCTATTGTTATCTCAAGATACTCAAATTCTCCTTCTCGCATATTCCTATTCATTATAAATGGAACAACATCTAAGCAACATACCCTCTCTAATATGATCCTTGCAAATTTCTTTCAATACAATATCAAGCATGAATTTTTATCAACTTGAGCACAATAGAATGATCATATATAATACTGTTACATCAACTTCTCTTCTTCAGAACATATGAAATAGAAGCAACACCACACTCTACAATACAATTTCTTTCACATAACCAAGGAGGATTTCTCTCCCCTTACACAATAATAATACATCTACTCCTAAGCAAGAAATGGACTCCATAACATTAGGTTTTCAAAACTCTCCAAAGAATACCTACACAAAGAGAAACAACTAGGGAACCATGGAGGCTCACCTCCCAACCTAGGCCTCAAAGAGACCACCCCCGCACTAGGGGAAACAAGGATCAACGGGGATACATTCAAACATCATCATAATAACAAGAATCCAACATGAAAATCACAGCTTAACAACACATTAACAATTCCCAACCAAGGCTTGCACAATCATTCACAAATGGAATCATAAACATTGGGTGAAGGTGGAAACACAAGGAGGTTTACCATTTCATATCATATCTTCCATAAAAATCATGCCCTTTCGGGGCTAAATCAACAAAATACCAGGCCCTTTCGGGGCTTCATAATATCATGCCCTTTCGGGGCTTCATAAACATCTTCCACCACACACACTGCCAACACAACATCCTCCACCACACACAACCAATAGCTTTAGCTTCCTACAAACCCATACTCCAGTTACTTCCTTCCTCACCATTTCTCCTTTTCTTTTTTCTTTTTTTCTCTCCCAAGGCAAAATATGAATATGACAATGGCATACAATGGAGCCCATACTCCAAGGTCCTCAACTATGCAATCCAACTGCTGCCCATTCACCCTGGACTCCTCTTCCCTTCCCACAAGGGTGAGTGCAAGTCCCACACCCATAACAATGCTCAAGCACAAAGAAGAAAACAAAACCAAGTAGAAATAAAATCAGAAATTTTCAAGAGTACATCACATTATCACAACACAAGAATACCAAGAACACTCCTACCAAAGGCACTCTTACAATTTTCCATGTCAGCTATGAGATATAAAGAAAGCATGGCATAAAGGACTAACCTGCTTACAAGCTATGGCAATGGAGTGAAGACCTCTTCCTGCTTGGATTTCCAACTTCTCCTTTCCATTCCTTGGTTGTCTCTAAAATTAGAGAGTGGGTGAGTCCCCCCCCAAGATTGGCATAACTTCCCTATATAGACTTCCACTTTCATCCTCACCTACCTCTTTTACTCTTGTATTTTTCCACCAATGAGGACTTAACCAAGTGGTGTTATGAGGAAAGAAGTTAGGTTACAATATGATTTTCGAATTGGCTTGGAAATGACTCTTTTTGAGGGTCCCCTAGGTCCCCTAGACTTATTTATGATCATATTTAACCCCCCAACCCATACTATTACCATGTGTGTGACTTGTTTTCACAAAAAATTAGCACTTAAGAATCACTTAGGCTCTCTAAAAATTCCTATCACTTGTAACTTGCATTTTGTCAAGAAGGTGATTCTCCCTAACACTCTCCAAGGTGGTTTACTTGATTTCGCAATGAGGATTAGGCTTAGGTTGAGTGACTTCATGCCAAAGAATCCTATTTGACATGTCATTTCCACATAGACAAAACAAGTGTCAAATGACACACACATGCACATAAAAACACTTCACACATTACGATGACATGTCACTAATCAACCATGCTCTCTAACTATAACACTCATACACAGTCACAGTACGAAATAAACACAATACAACGAGGTTTTGAATCTTCCAAAGATTCACCTTGGCTTAACCGTGTTCACATAAGATTGAACCTTGTTTCCCCCATTAATCACCATGGTTCCACTTTCCTGCACACTCAACTTAAACATTAGTAACCCAATAAGATAATACAGGATCCATACAAACACATACAACATAAATCCAATATCTCGTACTACTCATTAACGTATACAAGTAAGTATCATCTAATCATTTCTATTCTAAGTAATTGCAACAGCATATTCCATTTAACTTTCATCTAAGTGCATATTCAAAACATTTCATTATCATTCCCATAAAAGATTTAAAACATTGAAATATCGAATATGTGGATCAACAGTAATCTTTCTAAATATAAATTATTTTCAATTAGAGTATCATCACAACTCTTTCTTACATAACAATGAAACTCTGAATCATCTTTAGTAAATCATAGAAACAATATAAAATGGATTTGTGCCGACTGGTTAACTAGTAACTTGATTAAGTTTAACTCCTTAGACTGTTAGAATGTTTTAGTAATTATGTCATAATAATTTAGAACCAAGTTTCAAACATAGCCATGCATGTGATTATCATCATAACCTATACTCATAGTTGTTCCTAGTAGGTTGAATGTTATTTTATCCTTCCTAACTGCCTAGTAAATCGTCCATAGTGTCTCATGGTCAGGTTCTTGTCTTAAACATTTTAAATCTCATGCCCATGTGGTCTTATTTTATAGACCTAATGTTACTAGACAGAATATCAAAATCCACATTAGTCTCCTATAGGAACCCTTAAATCATGATTTGCAATAAAATAAAGTATAAAGCATAACTCAATTATCTCCTAACCAGTTTTATTTCATCAAGATCTAGACACAAGTACTAGTGTGGGCCTTACAATATCATTCAGAGTTTCTAAACATAATATAAATTATCATCTTACAATTATTTAATCAATATTAAAATAAACCATTAGACTCCATTTTCTAATTGTTTTAATAATATTTTGTCTATATAAATGTTGTTTGAAAAAGAACCCTATCACAAACCAATAAGACTCATTGTAGATTTTAACATGAATAATCTCCAAATTCTTAACATTATCATCTTCATTAAACAACTCCAAAATTGTTTAATATATATTAAATAGTATTCAATATACATTATAAAAAGTCCACTATATAAACTATATTAAAATATCTTTTCTTTTAATTTTCTCTCATTTAAGAATCCATTTACTTAGATTGACTAATAATTAATTACACTTCTTCTACTATTAACTAATCTTAATTAAATTTGATTTAATTAGATTAGATAATAAACTATATAAAACTAATGCATATTAATAAGATTCTAATAAGGGAAGATTGCAATAATATCTTTAATTCATTTCATGCTTTATTTCTGTGAAGTTTAAGCATAAAGAACTCTTGGTTAAGAGAAATGGAGAAATATTTGTCCTTGAATAAAACAGTCCCAGTACGACGGCCATATCTCCCTAATGAACCATTGGATCGGGCTGAAATTTAAATATGTTGGAGAGGGCCAAGTTGCGCCAATTCTGACTGGAGCGATCGAATAAATTCAGTCATGATAAAAAGTTATGAATGACTGAGTTTGGGTCTATCCAAGGGGCAGCGATAGGACAATTTGTGATGAATTAAGAATTTCCTGTTAAAATAATTGTTCTCTAAATTTACCCATTCATCCATCTAATAGGTTTGTCTGTACACATCTGAAAATATAATTTGATAGAAAGATTACATCTAATCATTTGAATTTTCAACTTAGAATTTCTATTTTAATTTCAAATCTTGTCTATCTAATTTAATATAAATTTGAACCCAAACCCGATTAAAATCTAATTATTTCTCCTTAATTGGATTTAGGATTTTTTTATTGTTTTCTTCTCAACCAAATAAAATATCTAGATTCCAATTTCAAATACAGAGAGTATTCAGACACATAAAATAGATATGATGAAGACAGGAAGAGAAAGAGTGCAAAGGGAATATGAGAATATCACGAGTGCACCTGGACACTGATGCTAATTGGCCATGCCTTAGAAGTCCATAGAAAATCTCTTCCTTCTCCATCATTCGCAATTCTTTCAAGAATCCAAGCTGATCGAATCCTCCAAGTGATTAGAAGTGCTAGAAGGAGCATAGAAGCAAGTAGAACATATATGAGTATATGAATCTTCTCCCCTGCATGTAAGCTTTGAAGCTTCCATTTTTGCTTGAAGCTTGTAGCTTCCATTAAGCTTTTCATTTAAGCTTCTATGAATGCCTGAATATCAAAAGTTCTCAAGAAACCTTTGGAATGCTTCTTGAAACCGCTGAAAGGTGTCACCAACTAAGCATGGGTCTTTTCCAATTCTTTTTGATGAGTCACAGAATTGTAGACACCTTGTGCTTAATTGATGCACTAACCCCCGTGTTGTTGACACATGTTAATTCCCATGCAAGCTTATAACTCCAATTTACTTTACTCTTTCCAATTTAATTAATTTATTTATTAAGTCTCATGCACTAACTTTAATATCTCCACTTTATATATTTATATTTTAATCATATGAGATTTAGAATCTTTTAATAATTTAAAATATATTTTCCACTTTTAAATTTCATTTCCCAAAACTTTATTGCTAAAATATTTATTAGCTTTAATAATAATATTATTTAGTCATTTATTTAAAAATGAGCTCCAAATATATTATTATTAAAATAAATATTGTCACATTCCAAATTTAATATTATAACTTTTATCTTCCAATTTAATTAGTTTATTTTCAAATTTAATTATTTTATTTAATTAATTTTCCAATTAATTAAATTAAATAAATATTAAAATATCATATTAATTTTTTTATTTAATTAAACCATTAATTAAATCTTTTAATTAGGCTTAGTTAATAGAAAATACTCCAAAGACTTACAAAGGTAAAAATACGAAAAACTCATCATAGCCAAAATACATACAAATCAAATTAAGGGGTTTATATCACGAATTACATCATCTGACGCATTTGGAGGGTACTCAACTTAGATACTTGTCCTAATTTTTCAATTAGAACAAATGGCTTAAAGGGTTGGGATTTGGACTTGAGAATTTATCTCCCCTCTCTTATCATTGAGATAATGTGATAGGGTATGCTCATCTTGGCAATTCAGGGAAGTTGATACTCGGTACCTGCAACCTGCATAAAAACCATGCATGTACAAGCATAATATATACTGAACTAAACAGGCAATGGCAGGAAGTGGTGCATCATGTAGATCCCGACTAGCAGGTGACTATGACTCCCTTCCTTAACCACATTAGACACGCCATACAAAAGCAAACACACAAAGAAAATACGCACACCATACACATGGAAGTATGGGGTAAGTATCCATAAGAAAATGCATATGATAATAAATCATCTTACTAATCATCATTAATAACTACAAACACTGAAAATAATCATCATACATACATGAAATGTAGAGTCTAAGCAATCTCATCACATATCAACTGAATCCATAGCACAATATCTGATAATCTCATAATAATGTTATTAACCATCAACATGAAACTAGCTCTAAAAGAGTTCAACAATGATAACAAAATGAGAACCAGGGGCAGGCACTACATAGGGACAAAGTTAACATTACAATTAATGTTAACCTTAGGGATAGAATTAGGGTTAGGGTTAGCATTAGGGTTAGGGTTTGAGTTAGGGTTAGGGTTTGAGCTATGGTTAAGGTCAAGGATAGAATTATGTTTATGGTTAAGGTTAGGGTTAGAGTTATGGTCATGGTTAAGGTTAGGGTTAGAGTTATGGTTACGGTTATGATTAGGGTTAGGGTTATAGTAAGGCTAGGGTTAGGGTTAGGGTTAAGGTTTGAATCAAGGTTAAGGTTAGAGTTAGGGTTAGGGTTTGAGTTAGGATCAAAATTAAGGTTAGGGTTAGGGTTACTGTCTAATTATGGTAGAGTCAGATCTAGAGTTAGAGTTATGCTCATGGTTAATGCTAGAGTTAGAGTTATGCTTATAGTTAGGGTTAGGGATAGGATTAGAGTCCAATTATAATAGAGTTAGAATTAGGGTTAGAGTTAGGCATAGAGTTATGTTTATGGTTAAGGTTAGGGTTATAGTAATGCTCATGGTTAAGGTTAGGGTTCGAGTTATCATTATGGTTATAATTAGGGTTATAGTGGGGATAAGGTTAGGGTTAGGGTTAAGGTTTGAGTCAAATATTATTTTAAATTTAATATAAGGAGTTTAATTTAGATAAAAATATATATTTTATTTTTGGGATATTGTAATGTAAAATGTTATAGTCATACGTAGATATATGGTTAGGGACAAAGTTAGGGTAAGGGTTTGAGCTAGGGTCAAGGTTAGGGTTAGGGTTAGATTCTAACTATGGTAGAGTTAGATTTATGGTTAGAGTTAGGGGTAGGGTTAAGGTTAGTGTTAGGATTAGAATTAGGGTTAAGATTAGGAATAGAGTTAGGGTTAGGGTTAGGGTTAGGGTAAGGTTTTGGGTTAGGGTTAGGGCTAGGGTCAAGTTTAGGGTTAGAGTATGAGTTAGGGTTAGAGTTTGAGTTAGGGTTAGGGTTATAGTTTGAGTTAGGGGTAGACAGAGCATTATAATTTGGGTTAGGATTAGGGTTAGGTTTAGGGTTTGAGTTTGAGTTATGGTTAGAGTTAGGGTTAGAGCCAAAGCTAGAGTTAGAGTTAGGGTTAGAATTAGGGTTAGGTTTAGGGTTTGACTTACCAATAGAGTTAATTTTATAGTTGGGTTAATGTTAGAGTTAGGGTTAGGGTTAGAGTTTTGAGTCAAGGTTAAGGTTAGAGTTAGGGTTAGGGTTAAAATTAAAATCCAATTATGGTAGAGTTAGATTTATAGTTAGAGTTATGGGCAGGGGTAGGGTTACACTTATAGTTAGGGTTAGAGTTAGATTTAGGGTTAGGGTTAGGGTTAGGGTTAGGTTTATATTTAGAGTTAGGGTTATATATAGAGAGAGTTATATCAATGTTAAGGTTAGGGTAAGGGGATTGAGTCAAGGTTAAGGTTAGAGTTAGGGTTAGGGTTAGGGTTTCAGTCAGGATTAAAATTAGGGTTAGGGTTAGAGTCTAATTATGGTAGAGTTAGATTTACAACAAGAGTTAGATTTAGGGTTAGAGTTAGGGGTAGGGTTAGGGTTAGGGTTAGGGTTTGAGATAGGGGTAGACAAAGGGTTAGGCTTAGGCTTAGGGTTAGGGTTAGGGTCAAGGTTAGGGTTAGGTTTAGGCTTAGAATATGAGTTAGGGTTAGAGTTTGAGTTATAGTTAGGGCTATAGTTTGAGTTAGGGGTAGAAAAAGTATTAGAATTCTAGCTAGGATTAGGGTTAGGTTTCAGGTTACGATTATGGTTATGGTTAAGGTTAGAGTTAGGTTTAGGGTTACAATTAGAGTTAGGGTTAAAGTCCAATGATGGTAGAGTTAGATTCAGGGTTACAGTTAGTGGTAGGGATAGGGTTACAATTATAGTTAGGGTTAGGGTTAGGGTTAGAGTTAGAGGAAGGGTTATATTAAGGAGTTTTCTTATGGTCACAGTTATAGTTAGGAGGGGAGTAAGGGTTGGGATTTTAGATTATATTTATTATTATATAAGATTCCCTATATAATAATATGTATATTCTCACGCTCATGGATAAGGTTAGGGAAAGAAGTAGGACCATGGTTATTAGTGTTACATTTAGAATTTCATTTAGGAGGGCATTGTTGGCTATTTTTTCCCCCTATTCAACCCATCACTGATGTCTGATCTGAGAGAACTTAAATGGGATAGGTTCTTTGTAGAGGGTTAACATCGCTAAAGTTGGTGGCTAACATTTTGTGTTGGCTCGGTTTCTTCATTGACCAAGTTGGATCATTTTTTCTTGGTCAGGTTGTTTCATGCTGTGAGATTTGACAACTCTTGTTTCTTCATGAGCTATCTTCCCATCTTCCCAAAAGTATAAGATGTTGCCATGCGTTCCCATTCTAACATTTCTTTATACGCTAGTGTCTTCGAAACACTCTAAAGCCTAGAATTGCACAAGATGCTGCCATGCATCTCCATTTTGATGCATCATCATGCTACATTGTTTCTTCAATTCTTTGAAGCCCAGAATTGCATCATGCTATCACGCATTGCCTTTCCAAAATTTCCTCACTCCACAATGCTTTCATGAGTCTCCAAGATCTGAAATTGTACCACATGGAGGGGGTTCACACCTTTTGTTTCTTCAATGCTCTAAAGCCCAGAATTGCGTCATGCTACCACATGTCACCTTTCTGACATTTCCTCACTCTGTAGTCCTTTCGCGAGGCTCCAAGACCTAGAATTGTGCCACATAGCAGGGGTCCCCACCTTTCATGCTATGGTTACAATTTAGATTTTAGGGTTATGGTTAGAATCAAGGTCAATTCTAGAGTTTATAGAATATTTAGAGTTAAGATTAGGGATTAAATATACATGAGGGTTAGCATTGGGTTGAATGATAGTTACAGTTAGGATTATAGTTAGATATGTCATTTAGATTAGGTTTTAGTCAGGGTTGAATTAGACTTAAGATTAGGGTGAGGATCAAGGTGAAGTCTATATTAGGGTTCATATCATGGTAGGATTGAAGCTAATGTTAGGGTTAACATTGAAATTATGATTAGGGGTAAGGTGAAGATTTATATTTGGTCATGATTGTGGTTTGTGCTAGGATTAGGGTCTAAGCTATGATTAATTTTATGATTGTACCTTTAGGGTTAGGGTTTTGTTTAAGTTTATGATTATGATTACAACTATAGTTTATGGTTCAAGTTTAAAGTTGGGAATATGATTAGGATCAAGGATTAGTAAATTTTTTAAGAGTTTGGTTATAGGTTTACACCTTGGTTAGGACCTTGGGACTGGATTTAGAGTTTAATATCATGGTTATCCCTATAGTTAGGTTTGGGATTTTGATCAATATTCTGGAGTTTGTTTTTACATTATGGTTAAGGGTTAGATTTTAGGGTTAGGACTATAACCAATATTAGTGTGTAGGTTTTTGGTTTAGATTATGGTTTGGGCTGAGATTTTCGTTATGATTAGAGTTTAGAATATCAATAGGGATATGTTTTAGTGTTATAATTATAGTTTAATGTTGGATTATAGTTAGATTGTACATCATTGTTAGGGCTAGGGCTAAGGTAGGGGTTGCTGTTAGGGTTAACTAAGGATGACAATTAGGATGGTTTATCTTTTCAAGTAGAAAAAAAACTCATATTGATTGAAAAACAAAGAAATTATACTTCAAAAATATTTTTCTATGTCATAATAGATTCATTTATTTTAATTATTCTATTAGTTAATTAGTTGTTTAATGTTTCAAAGTAAACATGGCTTATTTTATTTAAATTTAAATAATATTATTATTTTGAACTGAATTTAGCTTAATTGTTAATGATCATATTTATATTTCTAATATTAACTCCAATTTGATCAAAGACCAAATATATTTTTGGTATTTTTGTAAACGAACTTGCATAACACTTCCCTATTTCAAAGTTAATAAAATATCATTTCTATTGTCTTAGATTTGAGAGTAAGTATATTAAATAAGTAATAATAAATGAACATTATGATTAACATATTTCTAAAATAAAAATATATTACTTAAAAACTTGTGTACTTTAAATGAATAAAGTACTCATTTACTTGTAAATTTTAAAAATAGAAATTAATCTACATATATATAAAATATTTATTCTTTTTCCTATTTGCATACAAATTAATTAAAATCTAAACTTTAAACTACATAAATATTTTTAAAATATATATCCATCAATAATTAGTTTAGAATAAAGTAAAATCTAAAAATTAGACACATATAGAATCTTTTTAATTTCTAGATACATGTTTTTCTAATTTATTTCTACAAACATGCAACTGATATTTCTATTATCCATTTTTTTCCATTCTAAAAAAATCTAGATGTAAATAAATTTTTTTTAGATGCATGCAATCTTTCTAATTTTTTCTACATACATATATTAACATTTCTATTTTATATTTTGTTTTTACATTATGGTTATTTCAATCAAAATATCTAGATGTAAATAGAATTCTTTTCAAAAAATCTAGATGTATATAGAATTCTTTTAATTGTTTACATACATAAAAGAATAATTTCTATTTTCTATTTTAAAAAAAGTGCTATCGTAAAAAAAAAAATTGATTGCATATGCATTCTTTATTTTGTGCACTAAATGCATTAATTTTTTTCATTTAGCTAATGGTTTTGAATGAACTCTGTCTCATCTTGGCATTGCATCTTCCAAAGATGAGTAAGCAATATCAAGATATAAAATATCAAAGTTGAAAATATTAAAATGAATGACTAAAATATCAAATGCTCAGGATGCAAGGCATGAATAAACTATGTTGAAGTGTATTTCATTAATTAAATGATGACTTTTATATTGAATTACTAAATTACCAAATCTACCCACCCCATTGTAAAACTTAATTTCTCTATTTCAAACATGATTAAATTAAAAATAAAAAATCTACACAACATGGATCTATTCTACATAATGCAGATTTTAAAACTATGTAAAAGATTTGTTGTTCTGCATAATACATATTTTAAACTATGTAACAACAATTTATTCCTGACTTCCAACTATTTGTATCTTCTCTAATATAAATTATTTTGTTCATATCATACATTATATAATGAAAGTAAATCCATACCAATTAATATTAATGTAAGTGGGAAATAATTTTTTTTCACATTGATAGAAGAGTATGATGGAATCCAAGATGGGTTTGCAGTTGATTTGCATTCTTGCATCAATAGTTTAAACTGATTCTGTACTCATGAATCACATCGGCTAAAATACACTAAAAAAAAATCCATCGTAGGGAGGCGATAAACATTAGTAAAGAACTTAAAGAAGACACACGGGTATACTACAGAGAGTTTTTAGAAGTGAGCATCTTATTAGCTCCAAGCTGGAACCTCACAGAACAATCTAATATTCATTTAGGTTTTTTTTATAAAAACATTACAAATACTATATTTTCAAAATAGAGAGATTGATGCTATCAACACTCAAATGAACAAGACTCATTCTTATTAACAACATTTACAGAGAAATAAAATAAATAAAATTTGAGAAGACCAAGCAACTCTGGAATTTTGTCCGAATACAATGACCCAAATCAAAGTCAAATAGAAATTGAAATCAAAAGGCTCCAAAAATTCAATGTTTCAATTTCTCATGGATCTTCTTAATTCTACAAAGATTTTAGTGCGCTCAAAGACTAGAAGATCTAAAAAAGAAAGCCTTCTCCTCAAATTCATCATACCCATCTCCAAAACCAAAAAATTCATCTTCATATTCCATTTGCACAAATCGTCAATATTTCACTACAATCACGAATTAGCTTTGTATTAGCCAAAGATTAAATTACAATAAATAAATCCACAACAGAACCCACTAAAAATTACAATAAAGTATAAAATAATTTTGGTAGAATATATGATTCGACCACTGCAATTGTATGTGTTAACTTTATCAACCTTGCACATTCCTGAAAAACCTCTCTTTGTCATTTGTGTCTCTCCCTATCAAATGGTGAACATAAATCATCAACCTCATTGCACATTATAACAAATGTATCGAATCTCCTATTGCTTCACCTTTAGAATGAGTTCCACAATGAAATATATATAGGCACAATCGTAATGGAAAATTCCCCACTTTCTTACATTTCATATTTTCCAATTCGACTTCAATTATAACTGATGATTCTTCACCTTCTAAGGAATGCAATGAGATTAATATTTTATTCCAAACCATGCAGTTGGCATTCTATTTCAATTGTAATGACAATTTGTGTTATGGAATATCAAATATTTCTAATATCAATTTGTGTTGGGCCCTATTTTTTGGGGTCCTACTTTTTCGGGCCCTATTATTTCGGCCTCCATTTGGCTTCCTATAATTTCAGCCAGCTATTATTTTGGGAATGCTTTTTAATTCTATGAATTTAGAAGTTTGTTACTGCTTCCTTTTCTTTTTTATTGACAAGGAATATTGGCATATTCTCGTGCTGGGCATTTGTGTTGCCATTGTATAGAATGCCTCTCGGCGTAATTAAAGAGAAAGTGAAATCAATGTACATAATTTCATATTTAATTGAATCTCTTTTAAATTTACTTGAATTGCATGCAATTTAAATATTACATTTAAAACTCACATCTATCCAATTCAAAAAAAATTATAACTCACTTGTCGACTATTGATATCATCAAATGAGTCTTAGCGATGTACATAATTGGGCATTAAAGATGGAGTAAAAATAGGAATGTCCCCCTAAAATGCATACATACATGTGTGCAACAAATCATATTAAAACATGTACATGCATAAATTATTAGTTGAACAAATGCGTGAAATTGAAATTTTAACATGAATGTAAAAAAACTATGGATTTACCTATGTAGATGCTAGCATCTGACAATACTAAGACTGATAAGTAGGACATGATTTCCACAGCTAGTCAAATTGTGATGTGAATATCAGGATTTAACTGTGTGATTTTGAGTCAAACTCGATGACCCATGTTTCATGAGTAGTGATTCAACATGAATCCATCTCTCATGAGAATAAATGGAACACTTAACACTCATTGGATCTAGGTGATGGAACCCCTGTGAGCATCACCTAGATCCAATGAGTGTTAAGTGTTCCATTTATTCTCATGAGAGATGGATTCATGTTGAATCACTACTCATGAAACATGGGTCATCGAGTTTGACTCAAAATCACACAGTTAAATCCTGATATTCACATCACAATACTAAGACTACCTAGCATCGATTGTGTCCACCAATTTATCTAGATTTTATTGGGCCTCATCTAGCTCCATCATTGCATCTATGCTAGCATGACTAGTGGCTAGCACATGTCCTAATAATGACAATCCAAGTGGATTGACTAGATAAGATGTCATAGAAGTAGAATCATTATGTGTCAACAAGTCCATCCATCCTATGGTTGACAAAATGAAGTCAACATCATCAAGGCTCGCATCTCAACTCTAACCATGCCTTGACCTAGCTAAAGGGTTTATACTACTATGCATATGTCCCTCTACAATAAAAGAGTGGTCTAGGTGGATCATCATGTGTACTACCACCATGAGCACTACTTGATCAAGTAGAGGAATGTGGCTAAGGATGTGACCCAATACCACCATGGATATGATGTTGAAGATCTGATATGGGTATGCCAAGATGCTTTAATATAAATCTATATGAATATAATAGATCCTCAGCAAGACTACTCATAGTATCTCATGCCAACACTCTAGTGAGACCCTCTAAGCTAGTCAGTGAAGTGATGCCTAGTGCATTGTACAAGTCTCCTAAAGATGAAGCACCAAGTGATGATATAGAACACTAATGTGACATCAAATACTGCCCAACCTCATTAGTGGAAATAGATCTGACAGTTACGACAATGTCTCCAACTCCCTGAATCGCCTGTTTCAACTATGTACTATGCATGGCCTCATTAGTTAATGAACCTAATATAGGGGAAATAGTAGGCACCATCTCTTCGACAATCAACCTATGTGTCAATGGTGGGTGACCTAGCTGCCTATCAACTAGTCTAACATGCCCCTATCCTAAATGTGATGGTAAATCAATGTAGTTCACCACCTTGCCTAAGAAAACCTCAACATAAAGTTATCGTGCAAAATATAGTGGAATTTGGTCATTTTTTAGATAACGACCATGAGAAACAAGGAAGTGTGGGTATATAAGTGAAGCCATATGTGGATCTATACACTTAAGGGGAGAATACCCCATCACATACTTTAGTGGAAGATAATGAGGGAAAAATTCCCTGCTTAGGGTCTCTTTGGACACTAAGCCTTGTACCTACCATAGTGAGAGCTCTGAAGAGACCTCTCGTCTCTTACTATCAAGGACAATCTGTATAGTATGTGTAGAATATGGAGTAGCACCATGAATCTCATCTCTAATATATGTAAGAATCCATAAGATGCTTTGGCCTATACTACTATACACACTAGAGAATGTGCCACTTGCCAAGGATTCATGAAGTCTATGAATCTTTTGGTTAGTACAATCATAGAGCATGTTGGGTGGGAAAGGCTATTGATCTATAGGAATAATGCACTCAGGGGGAGACAGGTTGCTACTTAGGGGGGATAGGAGGCTATTGCTACTAGGGGGGATAGGAGGCTTCTACTTCGCGGGGGATGAGAGGCTGCTCCTCGGGGGCGATAGGAGGCTGCTCAAGCAGGATAAGAGGCTGATACTCGAAGGGGATATGAGGCTACTGATTTACCATGTGAAGGTCAATGTATGTAGTATGCCTATGTCTATATAATGTGTAAACCTAAAATTAAAATTAAAATATGACATTTTTAATAAACAAGTGAAATTTATCAAGTACAACGACATTTAAGAAACTAATATATAATACATGTAAACATGAAGTTTAAACATAATATATATACATACAATACTACATGTGTGAACATAAATTAAATAATATGCATGCATTGAAAGTTAAAGTGTTACTTGGTTAGGTTAAATTAATTTGATTAGGGTTGAAATTCTTGAGGTTAACATTTTATCATTATTATGAAACTTATATTATGTATGGTTATAAGGTTAATTTTAGGATTACTTGGTGAATTTTCATTAAGTTAGGGTTATGAAAATATTTATGGCTATAGGGTTAAAGTCCAAGTCTATGTTCAAAATAGTGTTCTATGTCAAGAGTAAGCTATTATAATAGGTTAGAGTTAGGGTTAGTGAACTATAAAATTGTTAGAACTCTATCTAGTTAGTGTTTAAGTTAAAACATTACCTAGTTAGGTTAAATTAATTTGATTAGGGTATCAACATTCTTGAGATAAATATTTGCCTAGCTCCTTGGGTTAAAGGAGTGTGTTTAGAATAGTGCTTTATGTTGATGTAGAATCATGATTGAAATGTTACCTAAAAAGTTAATATATAATGTTTAGGGATCTTTAGGATTAAACATTTAGGGTTAGTTTACAAATCTATAAATTAAAGTTTTTAGTTAGGAAATTCATAAATTAGCCTATTTTTTAGGGTTGAGTGAGGATTGTGCTGTAAAAATTTAAAGTTAGAAAATTAATATTCATGTTTAGGTTTAGTGATAACTTTTGGGTTAAACTAATATAACTTTATGTTAAACGATTTATGTTTCTAGGGTAACTTATATTTTATGGAACTTACATGGCTATTCTATCAACCTATCTTCATTCTAGGGTAAATATATTTTTGATATTTGATTGAAAAGATCATTTGATTAGAAAGATTGCTAAAGAAGACTGTGTGTTTGAATCATTGCTTTGTCACTGATGTCAAACCTGCTATATGCTGGTAAGACAATTGCTTACATGTTTCAAGTACTATCACTTAGTTGATTGATGAGGAGGATTTTATCAATAAGATGTAACAAAATTACCTAGAGGAAAGGTTGAGTTATGATTATGTAATGAAGTAAATCAATCAGTTATGACAATGATAACATAATGTATTGATGATCTACTTGAGGTTACAAAATGACTGGCTACGCTTAGAAAGTTCAGAACAATAAAGTTAAACAAACTTCATTTGCCAAGCTTGACTAAGTGGATAGTAGGTGCCAAGAAAAGTTAGTTCAAGCTGAGTAAAAAGTCAATTGGAGCCCAATGAAAGAAAATTATAGTAGATGCCAAGTGATTTTACAATTGATGTCGAGTAATGCAGTATGTGCCAAGCATTAGAAGATTGATAGTTTTGAGCTACTACATTATGACAAAGGTTGAAGATTCACCAAATAAAAGCTGACAAGTTTGTTTTCTTGAAACTTGTGAATTAGGGGGAAGATAAGATTGATGAGTTGGTGGCACATAATCTTATGTAAACCATTTTGAAGGAAAATTCAAATGGATTCTAAGAGAAGTTTCTAGAGAAGATAATATATGGCATAGATACATTGTATCCTACCTAATCCATCAAAAACCCTAATTTTGATGATGGATAATGAGTAGGAAAATGTTCTAATTTCCTATAATAGGAATGTCTAGTCATGAAGCAAAGAGTTAGAGAGTTTTGATGTGAAAATTTGATAAGGAGAAGAAAAGGGGTTTTTCTTCATCAAGTGACCCAAGTGAAGTCTTTAATGGCGTACTAAGCAAGAAGGCTTAACACGATGAATTCTTGAAGAGTGACCAAGATGTTAGAGTTGAAAAGATTGGAAGCCAAGTAGAGTTGAGGATTGAATAGAGATTTGTAATTTGCAAGTAAGGTTGTAAGTTGTATCAGATCAAAGCTCTACTATTACTTTCTAACAATTGTATCAGCCTAGAGTAAATCCTTTAGAGTAAGGTTGACTTAACAATCATTGAAAAATATTTTAATAGGGTGGCATTCCAAGTGAATGGCCTGAAGTCCTCTAACAAGGCTCACTTTTAGTAGGGTGACTGAAATCCCTTAACCGGGTCACATTTAATAGGATGCATTGTAACCCTTAACAGGGTTGGCCTTTAATAGGGTATCACTTCAAAAGAGTGAAAAAGGAGTAGCATGTTACTGGTGGTTTTTCCAAAATTAGGTTTTCATGTTAAATCATTGTGTCAAATGCGTTGATGGATGTCTTTTGTTTCATGCTTTACATTTCTGTAAGTTGATTTGATAGTAACATATAAGCTTTAGTTGATACACAATGAATGCATGCATAGGTATGAATTTTTTTATGGGTTCACTAGATTGTGAAAAAGTTTTATTTGTACATCTAGACCTTGAATAATTGCTTCACTCCCCCTCTTTATTATTCTAAAAGAATTCCAACAATTGGTATCAAAGCCATCTGCTTAAGAAGATTAGTTTTAAGGTACTAGAAGCACAAAGATCAAGATGTCTAAAAGAGAGATACCCTAGCTCAACATAGATAACTTTCCTACATGAAAGAGTTTGATAAAGCTACACGTTGGAGGACTTGGAGATTATGCATAATATTTCATTCTAGTAGAGCATGCTGATCCAGTAGGAGCCCTAACTGCTATAGATATGAAGAAAAAGAAATAACACAATAAGGTGATATTGGAGATTGCCTTTTCCCTAAGCTATGCCAAATTTGATGATATCAAAGGCCTTAATTGTACAAAGAAGATGTGGGATGTCCTAGACACCATCTATGGAGGAGACAAAAATGTTCAAAGAGCCAAGTTAGAGAGTCTCAGAGGTAAGTTTGATGACATGAGAATGGAAGAAGGTGAGAATATTGCTCAATATGTTGTTAGAATAAAAGATGTTGTTAGTGCAAAAAAAGGTGCTACTGGTAAAATAGATGATGATGATGTGTTAAGTAAAGTCTTGAGGACATTGTTTCCTGTTTATACCATTAGAGTTTTTGCAATCCAAGAGTTAAGATTTATACCAAGAAATGATTTAACCCTTGAAGTTTGGTAGAAAGAATCACTGCTTTTGAGCTATCTAATTTTGAGAACTACTAATGAGAGAGTATTGAATCAGCTTTTAAAGAAAAATTATTATTGAAGGATTCTAAGAAGGTAAAGAATAAGAAGAAGAAAAGAAAGATAAAGTATGGATCTAGTGATAGTAACATAGATGAGGAAGACATTGAACAATTGGAAGCATTGTTGGCTAGAAGATTTCACAGATTCAAAAGTAAGTTACCCATCATTTATTTCAATTTCAATGAAGTTGGTCATATTGCTACAAGATTTACATAGAAGAACAACTGAAAAGAAGGAAACAAGCACAAAAACATAAGAGAAGATGATGGAAGAGACTACAGAGACAAAGGTAAGAAGTCATGCTACATTGCTGATGAACATGACTCGGATGAAAATGATGATGAAGTGGTATATGTTGCAATGAAGGATGAATCTGATGAGGATGAGGCAATTGCACTTATGACTTATGTGAACAAGAATGAAAAATAGATCATTGATAGTGGATGTTCACATCACATGACTAGAGAAAAAAGTAAGTTTGTTACCTTAACTTGGTATTATGGAAATAGTGTAGGGTTTGGTAATGATGCACCATGTTTGATAAAAGGAAAAGGGTTTATCAAACTTATAGACAAGATTTCATGTGACAATGCTTATTATGTTGAAGGATTGAATTATAACTCATTAAGTGTGTCATAATTGAACAATTTGGGATGCAAAGTTGAGTTTGAAAATGAATCAGCCAAGATATATGACACAAATGGAAACTTTATTGGAAAAGGTGATCAAACTAGAAGTAATCTATTCTATCTAGATATAGAGGATGCTACTTGTATTATTGCAAAATTTGATAATGTATGGCTTTGGCACAAGAGATTATGTCATGTTAATTTTGATAATCTAATTAGTATTAGTAACATGAAAAGAGTTAGAGGTTTACCTAAGTTGAAGAAACTAGATAATATAATATGCAAACAATGTTAGCTAGGGAAGATGACATAGTCAGGCTTTAAAAGTAAAGCATATACCTCTAAGAAAATACTTGAAGTTGTTCATACTAACTTGTGTGAAACTATTGAAGTGTAAAGCTACAAAGGAGATAAGTATATAATGCTATTTGTTGATGATTACTCTAGGATGATGACAATCATGTTTCTAAAAAAAAAATCTAATGCTTTTCGAATGTTTAAGTGGTACTTGATAAGAGTTGAAAAAGAAATAGGTAAAAGTCTTAAATGCTTGAGATTAGATAGAGGAGGAGAATTCACTTCAAATGAGTTTGAGATGTTTTGTAATGATAGAGGAATCAAAAGACAGACATCTACACCTAGGACCCCTCCAAAAAATGGAATTTTTGAAAAAAGAAATAGGTCTGTAATGGACTGTGCCAAAACACTCATGATGGAGAAGAATGTTTCTCTAAAATACTGAAGAGAAGCTATAAGTATTTTTGTATATACCTTTAACCATGTGCAAGTCAAGAAAGGTACTCATTCAACACCTTTTGAACTATGGTATGGATATCCATCTAATGTGAAATACTTTAACGTATTTGGAAGCAAATGTTATATTCTTAAAGAAGTTAGGAGCGGAAAGTTTAATAAAAAAGTAAAGAAGGTATATTCCTTGGTTACTCCACAAGAAGTAAAGCTTACAAGTGTTTAAATACTAACATTAACAAAATTGTGGATAGTGCAAATGTGAATTTTGATGATTTTACAGAAGTACATGAGGCTGAACCTACAAAGGAACCAGAAGAATACAAATCATTTATATACTATTATGAAGGAATGCCTATTGAAGAAGATGCTACAAATCATGCTGCAAACCAACAAAAATTCTCAATAACTATTAAGTCACAACTTGTAAATGTTGAGTTGCATTCAAATGCTATGTTACAGAATGAGGAAAGTGCACAATTTGATTCTTAGATTAACACACATGAAAGAGATGCTGAAACACCTAATAGAGATGTACCCAATAACACTAAAGCCGAGAGATAGAATGTAATTGCAAGAACTGAGCCTAGACTATCCAAATATGTCAAAAGACATCATCTTGTAGATCAAATCATTAGAGACAAAGATGCAAGACCAATGACAAGAAATATATTGAAAAGTGAATCATGTTTGTTAACAATGAAGGAACCTAAGACAGTGAAAGATGCATTGGAAGATGATGACGGGTACAAGGCTATGGAAGAAGAAATTCAATAGATAGAAAAGAACAAGACATGGAGTCTAGTTCCTAGACCAAAAGACAAGAATGTGATTGGCACAAAATGGGTATTCAAAAATAAGTTAGATGAGAATGGTGAAGTGACAAGAAACAAAGCAAGACTAGTCTGCAGAGGGTATGCACAAGAAGAAGGAATTGACTATGGTGAAACATTTGCCCCTATTGCAAGAATGGAAGGAGTGAGAATTCTACTTGCTTGTGTTGCATACAAAGATTTCAAAGTTTATCAGATGGATGTCAAGTCTACATTTCTGAATGACATATTAGAAGAAGAAGTCTACATAGAACAACTAGAAGGTTTTGTTGATAAAAATAATAAAAACATGGTATGTAGAATACAAAAAGCCCTATATGGATTGGAACAAGCACCAAGAGCATGGTATGAGAGACTTCATACTTATCTTGTGAATATTGGATTTGAAAGGATAGAAAATAACAATAATTTGTACATGAAGATATATAAAGAAAAAGGTATACTATTATTTGAAATATTTGTTTACTTGTGAAGATTGGATTTGAAAGGATAGAAAATAACAATAATTTGTACATGAAGATATATAAAGAAAAAGGTATACTATGATTTGAAATATTTTTTTATGATATCATATTTGGAGGACAAGATATTTTGTGTAAAGATTTTGAAAATCAGATGAAGCAAGAATTTGAAATGTGAATGTTTGGTGTGATCAAATTCTTTATAGGATTGCAAGTATATCATATGAAATATGATGTATATATCACTCAGTCAAAATATGTCAAATAGATATTGAAGGCATTTGGACTAGAGTATTCCAAACTAGTAAGTACACCTATGATGACAACACTCAAGCTATCAAAGAATGATGATTCAATTGAGGTAAATCAAACATTATATAGATCCATGATTGGAAAATTGCAATATGTAGTACCCATTAGACTTGATATTGCATTAGTTGTGTGGATAGTTGCAAGATTCTCTACTAATCTTAGAGAGAATCACTTGATGGTTGTGAAAAGGATAATGAGATACTTGAAAGGAACAAAAGAGTTTGGTTTATACTATAAGAAGAATGAAAAGTTTGAACTGAAGCCTACACTGATGCTAATTAGGCTAGAAATATTGATGACAAAAAGAGCACTAGTGGAGGAGCATTCTTCTTTGGCAAAAGACTTGTTACAAGGAATAACAAGAAGAAAAGTTGTACTTCATAATCTATTGCTAAAGCAGACTATGTTGCTATTGCTATTAACTACACAAACATTGTATGGATTGAACAACTACTTAAGGGAATGAAGGAAGAAATTATAGAATAAATTACACTTTATTGTGATAATACAAGTGCTATCAATATATCAAAGAATCCTGTGATGCATACAAATACAAAGCACATTGTAATCAAGTATCATTATGTAAGGGAATTGGTTCAAGATAAAGAGGTAAAGATGGAATATATTAACACAAAGGAGAAAATTGCTGATATCTTCACAAAAGAAATACCTAAGAATGCTTATGAGTATCTAAGAAGTAAACTAGGGGCGATACCCCTATCAATGGCCATGTAAAAGAAAGAGTGAGTGCCCTCATAAAACAAGATGACATTCATTTCATACAAATTAATGCAGTGGATCTTACTTTAGGAATTTCCTAAAGTAATTACAGAACTAGAATTACAAATTAGTCATAAGCAGGGTGACAGAGGGAGAACATTGAAGAACCTACAAAAGCCTATAATTGCATATATTCAAGATGCTAATTGTTGAGTATATTTCTTTGGAATTTTTGTTGATGCAGGAGCATCCTCGGTGTAAGGGAAATCTTGCATCACCCAAAAATATATTATTTACAGCCTTTCCTATTTTAATAAGGACTAGTAGATAGAGTGGTTACTATTAATGAAAACTTATTATTTTTTGTAAGTTTTTCATACGAGCTCAGAGTGTTCTCATTTTCTATAGGAAGGTTCTTTTTAGAGTTGTAAGCCTACCATAAAAATCTCATTTCTCAAGCATTAGTATGAGAGAAGTTATTGCAAATTTTTAGTGGAAACATTTGTAGAAAAATCTTCAAGCTCACCATTGGAGGCCTTAGATTGCCCAAATCAGGTCCAAAAACTCAATGGAAGGGCACTAGCACCATTTTGAGCCTATAGATTAGAGTTGGCATTTTTGAAAAGTGGTTATAATAGCCAATCAGAGCAACTATTCATGAGTTATGGCCTTCGGAAGTTGGACTACCAAAAATTTTAAAATAATTTGTCAAAGATATATTTGGCTAACTCTATGTGTATTATTAGGGCCTATCAGCCCTAGGTATTAAGTTTGAGCATCTAGAACCTTCTTGAGCAACATAAAATTGCCTATTTAAGAAAGGCCCCAACATTGACTAAAACTGCCTATTTAAGAAAGGCCCAAGCATTGTCTAGGACAACTCTAGGTGATAGTTTGCAGCACTATCTTGTAGATTACTGTAATGAAGGAAACCATTTGGGTTAGCATATTGTATTTGAGAATTCTGTAATTCCACATTTGTGACAATAATAAGAAGACCACATTTTGTTTCTCACATTTGCTATTGTTTCTTTGTTTTTGTTATGAGTTTATGGTATTAAGGGAAGTCCCTTGCATCAAGTGGCATCAGAGCTAGAGTTCCTGAGCATGTGGATAGATCACCAACTATGAGGTAGTTCATACTAGGATTGTGGTTTGGGCTAAGCATGTAGATAGATTATTGATTGTGAGGTAGTTTGCACTAGGGTTTTAGCAGAAGTGCAAAAATGCCTCCACGAAGAGAGTGTGGTAGAAGAGCTATAGGTGTTACACTTAAGGGTTTTCAAGCTCTCCAAAGACAAATGTAAGAATTGGAAGAACAATGCATAGAGGAATGAATCTTCCCATAAGAGATGAAAGCAAGGATGAGGATGAAGTAGAAGAAAATGCCGAAGCAGAGGTAGTTCTAAACCCAGAGGAAGAGAGGCTTTTTAGGGCCATCTCCAAGATTGGAAAAAGACCTAAGTTTAAGGTTCTCACATTTTCAAGAAATTTTAACCCAGAAGAGTTGATCGATTGGATCAATGAACTAGAGGATTATTTTTAGTATGAAGATATTGAGGATATGAATAGGGCCAAGTTTGTGAAGGAAAAACTGAAGGGACATGCAAAGATCTGGTGGCAAGAGGTTTAGTTGGAGTGAAATAGAAAGGAAAAAGACAAAATCACTAGATGGGATCGGATGATAGCTAAAATGAAGCAACAATTAATTCCTATGGATTATGAGCTTGATCTATTAAAGAAGATTTGAGGAATGCAGCAAGCGAGAAAATCTATTCAAGAGTAAACCAAGGAGTTCTACCAAGTTCTCATTAGAACCAGCCATGTAGAAGCTGATAAAGAGAATGTTGCTTGTTATCTTAATGGGTTAAGACCCAACATTCAAGATGAGCTGAGTCTAGTTCAGATGAATAGTATTGAGGAGGCATACTAGTTTTCCCTAAGAGTTGAGAAGAAACTGAGCAAGAAGTTTGGCAATAAGAATATTGGAAGAGGTCATGACAAAAGATCTAGCAGATGGTCTTATGGAGGCTATAATGATGATAAGAAGAATAAGGATGAGGTTGGAAGTAGAAACCAGAACCAAAGGGGAAACAATTCCAATCATTTCCATGATCAAAACAATAGAGATCAAAGAGGAAGAGGTAGAGGACAAGGATCTAGAAGAGGAGACTTCTGTGGGAAATGTTTTCACTATGGAGAACAAGGGCATAGATCATTTGAATGTACCCAATTGCAAGGAAGGACAGATTGAAGAACAAAAGGTCAAGCTAGAGTTGCACATGTTGATGAAGATGCCAGATCCTCATATTCCAAAGATGCTAAAAGAGGAGAAGTCCTAGTTAATAGAAGAGTCCTACTAAGTGGTGAGAATGAACCTAATAAGAGAAGGATTTTTTTTTGCACAAGGTGTAGATGTTAAGATAAGTGTTGTGATTTGATCATCGATGGTGGAAGTACTGATAATCTAGTGTTAGAAATAATGGTTACCAATTTGAAGTTGAAGAGGTAGAAACACCTACATCCATACCATATTGCTTGGGTGCAAGAGGACTACAAGGTCATGGTTAATGAGCAATGCTTAGTGAATTCAAGATTAGAAACAATTAGGATGAGGTGCTCTATGATATCATACCTATGAACATATGTCATATGTTGTTGGGTAGGCCATGGCAGTTTGATAGGCATGCTATACATGATGGGTGAGCAAATACCTACACTCTAACTAAGGATGGAGTGAAACATAAGTTGAAGCCGTTGAAGGATAAAGAAGAAAATGTATGTAGTGCTGCTAGAATATGTTTTGTTGATGGAAAGGAGTTTCTTAAAGGTATGAAGCATGAGCATATGTGTTTTTCTATAACTCTTAAAGATAGTAAGGAATAAGTAAAGGAGATAACTACCGAAGTTGTAGATATGTTGAGAGAGTTTTCTGATATTGTATTAGATAATGTACCTGATGGATTGCCCCTAGTGAGGAAGATCAATCACTAGATGGATTTGGTTCCAGGAGGTAGTTTGCCAAATAAGGTAGTGCACAAAATGACAACAACAAAAAGTGAAGAGTTGAATAGGCAAGTTCAAGAGTTGTTGTAGAAGGGGTTGATTCAAGAGAGTCTAAGTCCATGTGCTATACCAGTAGTATTAGCACCAAAGAAGAATGGAGAATGGAGGATGTGCACAAATTCTTGTACTATCAACTAGATCAAAATAAAGTATAGATTCCCATTGCCAAGGATGGATGATATTATGGACTATTTAAGTGGAGCTAAGTATTTCAAAAGATAGATATGAAGAGTGGGTACCATCAGATTCGTATTAGAGAAGGTGATGAGTGGAAGACTTCTTTCAAGATAAGGGAAGGACTATATGAGTGGTTAGTCATGCCTTTTGGGCTAACCAATGCATCAAGCACTTTCATGAGGTTCATGAATGAGGTACTGAAGGAGTTTCTAGGTAAGTTTTTCATTTCTTACCTAGATGATATATTGATCTTTAGTAAGACATTGGAGGAACATTTAATTCATATTTGCAAGGTGTTTGAAAAGTTGAGTGAAGAAAACTTGAAGAAGTGCAGTTTTGTAAAGGAGTTGGTGTACTTGGGATTTGTAGTGTCACAAGAAGGGCTGAAAATGGACCCAGAGAAAGTGAAGGCTATCCTTGAATGGTCTACTCTAAGGAGTGTGATGGAGGTAAGATCTTTTCAAGGACTAGCTACATTTTATAGAAAGTTCATAAGAAGTTATAGCAATATTTCTAGACCCTTGACTAAAATAATGAGAGGACATAGGAAAGAGTTTAAGTGGACTGTAGGAGTAGATAAGAGTTTCAATCTATTGAAATAGAAAGTTAATAAACAACCTATTTTAGTACTTCCTAATTTTAATAAGGTATTTCAAGTAGACTGTGATGCTAGTGGTACTACAATAGGAGCTATTTTGAGCCAAGAAGGTAGATCTGTTGCTTATTTTAGCGAGAAGTTGAATGATGCAAAAAGAAAATATTCTATTTATGATCAAGAATTTTATGCTATAGTTTAAGCATTGAAGAGGTGGAGACACTATCTTCTTCCCAAGGACTTTGTTTTGTATATTGATCATCAAGCTTTGCAATATTTGAATAGTCAAGGAAAACTGAACCAAATGCATCTAAAGTGGGTTGATTTTTTGTAGAGTTATACATTTTTTTTGAAACATAGAAGTGGGAAGTCTAATAAAGTTGTAGATGCTCTTAGTAGAAGACAACTTTTGCTGACAGAAATGTAGATGGAGGTGGTTGGGTTCAAAGAACTTAGTACATTGTATCCAGATGATCCTAACTTTGGTGAAGCATGGAAGGCTTGTATAAAACTTGTTACACTTGATAGGACAAAGCGGTTGGATTTTATGATCCAAGATAATATGTTGTTCAAAGGAAGCCAATTGTGCATTCCAAGAAGTTTAATGAGAGAGAACTTCATCAAGGAGAAGCATAGTGGAGGATTGGCTGGATATTTTGGAAGAGATAAAACTATAGCTTTAGTTGCTCAAAATTATTACTAGCCATAGTTATGGCAAGATTTGACAAAGTTTGTACAAAGTTTTCGAGTATGTCAGATGGCAAAAGGAGTGAAGCAAAATATAGGGTTGTATCAGCCTTTACCTATACCAGAGAAGCTATGGGAGGATGTCAACATGGATTTTTTTCTTGGATTACCAAGGGCACAACATGGGCATGATTCTATTTTTGTGGTAGTTGATAGGTTTTCAAAGGTGGCACATTTTATCCCTTGCAAGAAGACTAGTGATGTTGTTCATGTAGTAGAGTTTTTTTCAGAGAAGTGGTGAGATTACATGGTCTGCCAAAGAGTATAGTTTTAGATCTAGATACCAAATTTATTGGGTATTTTTGGCATACATTGTGGAAGAAGTTGAAGACATATTTGAAGTTTGGTTTATCACATCATCCATAGACTGATGTACAGACAAAAGCTGTGAATCACAATTTGGTAAACCTGCTAAGATGCTTGGTTGGAGATAAACCAAAAGGATGGGATATGATTTTACCATATGTGGAATTTATGTATATTAATTTTATTAATAGGAGTACTAGTAAATCACCATTCTAGATTGTATATGGGAGTAGTCCTAGAAATGTTTTTGAATTGAGGAAGTTGGATAAGGGAGAGATAAGTAGTCCTGAAGCAGAATATTTTGTTGAACATTTGAAGAACATCCATGAGGAGGTGAGGGAGCACATCATAAAGATGAATACATAGTATAAGGCTAAGATAGATGTGAAAAGGAGATATAAGGAATTTTAGATTGGAGATGAAGTCATGGTTCATTTGAGAAAGGAGCATTTTCTAGTAGATACATATAATAAGCTAAAGATGAAGAAGTTTGGACTATGCAAGATAGTGAAGAGGCATGATTCTAGAAATGTGTATGAAGTGGAGTTTCCTATTGAATTGAATATTTCACCAGTATTCAATATTTCAAATTTGACAGAGTATTATGAAAGAGGTGATGGAGGTGAAGTTGTATAAGCATAGTGGAGCATTCCAGTAGCTAGTTCAACTACCAAGGAGATTGAGGAGATACTAGACAGTTGTATTGGAAAAAGTACCAGAAACAAAACTTATGAGAAATATCTAGTCAAATGGAAAGGGAGAGTAGTTGAGGATTCATCATGGCTAGCAAAGGAGGAGATCAACCATCTTGGTTTTCCTCTAAACACCTGAGACATGACAAGGTCACTTCTCAAATTACCCCAGGTGTCTGATGCAAGAGCATCCTAGGTGTAAGGGAAATCTTGTGTTACCCAAAAATATTTTATTTTCAGCCTTTTTTATTTTAATAAGGACTAGTAGACAGGGTGGTTACTATTTATGGGAACTTACTATTTTTAGTAAGTTTTTCATATGAGCTTAGAATGTTCTCATTTTCTATAGGAAGGTTCATTTTAGAGTTGTAAGCCTACCATAAAAATCTCATTTCTCAAGAATTAGTATGAGAGAAGTTATTGCAGATTTTTAGTGGAAAAATTTGCAAAAAAATCTTCAAGCTCACCATTGGAGGCCTAAGAGTGCCCGAATGAGGTCCAAAAACTTGACAAAAGGGCACTAGCACCATTGAAATTTCTAAAATAATTTGTCAAAGATGTATTTGGTTGACTCTATGTGTATTGTTAGGGTCTGTTAGCCTTAGGTTTTAAGTTTGAGCATCTAGAACCTTTCTTGGTGGCATAAAACTACCTATTTAAGAAATGCTTGAACATTGTCTTAAATAGCTCTAGGTGATAGTTCGCAGCATTGTCTCACAGATTACTGTAATGAAGGTGCCCATTTGGGTTAGCATATTGTAATTGAGAATTCTATAATTTTGCATTTGAAGTGATAATAAGAAGTCCATATTTTATTTCTCACATTTGTTGTTGTTTTTTATTTTTTTTATGAGTTTATGGTATTAAGGGAAGTCCCCTACATGAGTTGTCAAAGAGAGAGAAAATACATTAAACTGATCAAGTGTAAGAGGAACAATGGAGAGAATACATCATTAAAAGATGTGAAGATCAAAAGGAAGAAAGAGGGAGAAAGTAGAAGGAAATCAGAGGAAGGATTAGAACAAAAGAGGGATATTCTTTGCTGATCAATTCAGTATGAAAGAGAAAAGATATAGAAGGAACTCAGAGGGAGTTATATTTTGTAACCTAATTAGAAGATGAAAGACGCTGATAGAGGGAGAAATTTCTAATATAAGTTTTCCTTTTGGTATTATCTTACTGTTTTAACCAAGTTAGTTTGATGGAACAAGATGTTCATCATTTGTTTAACTTGGTTGATTAGTTTGGTTTGCCATCAATGCCAAAGAGGGAGATTATTGATATCTAATTGAAAAGATCATTTGATTAGAAAGATTGTTGAAGAAGGTTGTGTGTTTCAATTATTATTTTGTCACTAATGTAAAACTTGCTATATGCTGGTAAGACAATTGCTTATATGTTTCAAGTACTATCACTTAGTTTATTGATGAGGAGAATTTGATCAACAAGATGTAACAAAAGTAGCTAGAGGAAAGGTTGAGTTATGATTATGTAATGAAGTACAAGAATCAATTAAGATAGTGATAACATAATGTATTGATGATCTACTTGAGGTTACAAAATAATTGGCTACACTTAGAAAGTTCAGAAGAATAACGTTAAACAAAATTCATTTGCCAAGCTTGACCAAGTGGATAGTAGGTGCTGACAAAAGTTAGTTCAAGTCGAGCAAAAAGTTAGTTGGAACTGAGTGAAAGAAAATTCTAGTGGATGTGGAGCAAGTTAGTAGATGTCGAGTAATTTTCATTTGATGGTGAGCACTAGTAAATTCCAGTTGATGCTAAGTGATTTTACAGTTGATGCCGAGTAATGTAGTATGTGTCAAGCATCAGAAGATTGATAATACTGAGTTGCTACATTATGAAAAAGATCGAAGATTTTCCAAATAAAAGCCAACAAGTTTGTTTTCTTGGAACTTGTGAATCAAGAGGAAGGTAAGATTGATGAGCTAGTGGTGTAGAATCTTATGTAAACCATTTTGAAGGCGAATTCAAATGGATTCTAAGAGAAGTTTCTAAAGAAGACAATATATGGGTAGATACATTGTATCCTACCTAATCCATCAAAAACTCTAATGTTGATGATGGATAATGAGTGAGAAAATGTTCTAATTTCCTATAATAGGAATGTTTGGTCATGAAGCAAAGAGTTAAAGAGTTTTGATGCAAAAATTTGATAAGGAGAAGAAAAGGGGTTTTGTTTCATCAAGTGATCCAAGTGAAGAAGTTTACAATGGTGTATTGAGCAATAAGGCTTAAGAGAATGAATTCTTGAAGGGTGAAAAAGTTGTCAGAGCTACAAAGATTGGAAGCCAAGTAGAGTCGAGGACTAAATATAGATCTTTAATCTATAAGTAAGGTTGTAAATCATATCAAATCAAAAGCTCTATTGTTACTTTCTAAAAATTGTATTAGCATAGAGTAAATCATTTGGAGTAAGCTTGACTTAACAGTAACTGGAAAATCCTTTAATAGGGTGGCATTCCATGTGAATGGCCTAAAGTCCTCTAGCAAGGATCACTTTTAGTAAGGTTACTAAAATCCCTTAACTAGGTCACATTTAATAGTGTGTATTATAACATTTAATAAGGTTGGCCTTTAACAGAGCATCACTTCAAAAGAGTGAAAAAGGAGTAGAATGTTATTGGTGGTTCTGATGCAGGAGCATCTAGAGGTCTAAGGCAAATCCTGTGTCACCCAAAAAAAATGTACTTAGACTTAGTTTCTGTTTCATGTGTTTTCATTTTTGGATACCCATTTGGGTCAAATAAAGGTTCCAACTCTCACAGTTTCACTATCAGTGTGTTAGAAAATCTCAAAAAAATAGGAGCATGTAATTGGGCCATCATTTTGGTAAACTAGAAGGTGTGAATTGGCCAGATGAATGTAATTGTGATTTAGAGCATTCCAGAAAAAGAACCAGGTCAAAAGGCCCCACGGTTTGAAAGTTATTGCAATTTTTTTGGTTTTGGAGACCTTCTAAGAATGCTTCAAAGTTAGGTTAAGGGCATTAAATGACCTTGAAAAGGGCCAAAAAATGTAGGACAAGAAAATCTATCCATAGGGCTATAGAGCACTTCGAGAGCTTTCTGAAAATGTAAACGGTTTGTCAATCGGAGCTACGGTTCAAAAGTTATGCCTCTCAGAAGTTCGATTACCGTTTTTGGATTCTTCTAGATTTGCACTGACTTCTAACGCAGCTTCTGGAACCTTCTATTTGGTCAATGGATGCCTACTAGAACTTTCTAGAATGTACTCCTAGTCCTTAACCCTCCGAGGTCTATTTAAGGAGATTTCTAGCATTGTAAAAGGCAGTTCGGAGTGGAGTTTGAGAGGAGGTACTGAAAGGAGAAATTATCTCCAGATTTATGCTATTGTAAGCCCTTAGGGCATGTTTTGAAGTTTATTTTCTCTGTACTAGATGTACTAGCTTATTTTTTAGTTAATACAATTTCTCCCTTTCTGTTGTGTCCATTCTATCCTTAGGTTGTGTCCGCATCAGTTTTTTCCCAAATTGGGTTTCCATGTTAAATCATTGTGTCAAATGTGCTAATGGATGTGTTGTATTTCATGCTTTACATTTCTACAAGTTGATTTGACAGTAACATATAAACTTTAGTTGATACACAATGAATGCATGCATAGGTATGAATGTTTTATGAGTTCACTGAATTGTGAAAAAAATTTATTTGTACATCTAGACCTTGAATAACTGATTCACCCCCCCCCCCCCCCCCCACCTAACCCTTAGTTATTCTAAAAGAATTCCAACATATATAACATGAGTTTGAATTAGAGCTAAGATTAGGATTAAATTTACATGAGGGTTAGCATTGTATTACATGACATTTATAGGGTTAGGATTGAATGACTATATTTATTTAAATTAGATTAGGTTAAATCTAGTCAAAGTTTAATTAGACTTTCAAGATTAGGGTGAGGAGGTCAAGGTGAAGTTTATAAATTAGGGTTCATATATTGTGTGTGTGTGTGTGAGTGAGTGATAGATAACTATTGTCCAACTAATGTTAAAGGGTTAATTCATTGAAATTAAATTATTGGAGTTAACTTGGTGAAGATTTAAACACACACACACACATGTATATGAACTTAAATTTTAATATATTACATTGTTTGAACATGTGTAAATTAAAAATTTAAATACATATATGTACTTATCCACAATATGTTCATGTATGGACAACATGATGTTACATATGTGTGTGTGTGTGCATGCATGTATATATATCATGTACATATATGCATATATACATGACATATATATCATGTATGCATATATGTCATGTATATATATCATGTATATATGCATATGCATATATACATGACATGTATATATCATGTATGCATATATATGCATATATACATGCTATATATGTACATATATACAAAATATATATAAATTGAAGCAAAAAACATATAAAATGTAACTAAAACTGTTAAAAAAAACAAAAAATGTGTAAAACCATAACCATACCTTTTTCAAAGGTTGAATTTTAGATGCTCTTTCTCCAAACTTGCTTCCAATTGAAACTCACTATAGTCAACAAAAATGATAGCATGGGGTCCTGTATGGGCTTTTTGATTTTAATAGTTTCGACCAAAACTATACTAAGTAGTTTTAATCAAAATTGCTTAGTATAGTTTCGATCGAAACTATACTGCCCGACCATGTGTTTAATAAATCACAGCTAGGTTTATAGTTTCGATAGAAACTATGTTATAAATTTCAATCGAAACTTATAATGTAGTTTCTATCAAAATTGAAAAGAGCTAATAGTTTTGATAGAAACTGTCTTTTTCTATTTTAATAGAAACTAATAAGTTTCTATCAAAACTTGTTTCTAAAGTTTCTATAAAAACTTATTTGTTTCTATCGAGACTTTGATGTAAATTTTTTTTGGTCATGTGATTTTGGAGGATTTGCTTACTCTAAAAAAGTGTAACCCACTATTGTGGGTTCACCCAAAAAAGAGTGAAGAAGAAAGCAATAGAGAACCTATGGATTGCAAAAGATTTGTTTACTATGATCTTGATACTCTACCAATTCTATCTAGAAGAAATGAGGCCTCATCTCCCACCTCCCCAAAATCTCCAACAGCTACCGAGTTGCAATCTTTACAACCCAAGCTACTACAAGAGAAAATTGAGTTTGATTGACTCAAGTCACAAACAATGGGACCCAAGCTTAATACTAAATTTCATGATGAAATTAGTGAAAAAAACTCCCAATCCAAAGACACTATGCTAGTAAGATATATTAGAAGGCATCATGCACTTGACCAGATCATTAGAGACAAATTGTTGGAGTTGATGAAATCCGACTCCAAAGATGCCCAAGATCACCTACATGCGAAAACCTATCAAAGAGAAGCCAATGAGAGAAGAGTGTAGAGCAAGGGAAAAACCCTAAATGGGCATGAGAGAGAAAATATGCAAACACAAGAAAATATGTATTTAAAATGTGCTAAAATGTCTTGATGAAAATACAATGAGGGAGCCAAAATATAAAGAGCTCCAAGAATCTCCTAGAACAATCTAGAAGATGATAGGACATAAGTGTGACAACTAAGCATACATCCACATAAGGTGGAAATTCCTCGAACAAGGTGAGAGGATATGTATGACTTAGGAGAGAACAAACTCCCATATTGTCAACAACTTATAACTAACTCCTAGACTACAACTAATTAATAAAATGAAATGCATTTACCTAAGTAAGCTTAAGTAAATAGAATAAATAATTAGTAAATTAATTATTTACTCTAACCACCCCCCTTAAGTGCGACTTAGGGAAATGCCTTAAGCTCACAAAACTAAGAAATGCAGAAATGCATAATGCATAATGGGTCTTGGAAACAAGGCCATGTTAGGTACCTATGTACAATGAAAAAGATGCAACCTCTGAAAATGGGGAAAGAGAGAAAACCATGTGGGAAAAACCCTCCCCCTAAAAGAGGTAAAAAAACTAGTGAAGAACTGAAGAAGTCTCCAACTAGGCGAATGTCCCCTAAAGTAGGAACAAGGAGTGATCATGAAGAAGTATCACTAAGGCATGAAGAAGCCACAAAATTTGTCAAAATGCTGATCTGAAGTACCACCAAGGAAGAAGATGGCACAAACTGAGCCTGTCTATATGGTAGATGATACATCTCACCAAAATGCATAGGTAGCCAGCCACTACAACTGCCTTTTATATAGGATCAACCACTAAATACATAGCTCACACTAATGAACCATCAAACCACAAATGCATTAGAACAACAACATAACCCCCCCTTAATGCAGATAGGGTGAGATGACAGGCAATTGAGAAGGTGGGCAAAAGTCTCCTACAAATGAACCAAGAACGACGAGAGAGGGAAATAGGTACAAACACCTATAAAGACATGGTCACAATGTTGCTGCATGAGGCTAATGCCATGAAAGGGACACTCACTTGACAAAGGGAGAAGGCCTAAAATAGCAAACAACTATCCCCCCCATGGTGCTTTATAAAGATAGTGCATGTACAAATGGCTCAAAAACAATGTTCATGAACCTAAAATAAATAAGTCACACTTTATCTTAGTATGATACATAAAAATGCTTCAAAATGATAGCTACAATGATCAAAATTGATAACAAGCTACAAAAAAAATAGTACAGCCTAAAACAAAAGAAACCATGTTAGGAAAATGATCTTTAGGCCTAAAACACTCAAGATATGCATCATATAGAAAAATGCAAAAAAATGATAGAAAGAGCATGGGCCAAAAACTAAGAAAAATGACCACATTTCTAAAAAGATGACAGAACCAGCTTTCCAAAAATATAAATTTTTCAAAAAACTGACATGAGATGCAAAAGATATGCAAGTCAGAGTCAAAAACATAACTTCAAGCTTTGAATAAGAAAAAGTGTAACAAAAATGCATCAAAACCTAAAAATACTTACACCAAGGTCTCCATCTCAGAACTAGCTTTCTAGTGCTTCTTTTGAATTGAAAAAATACCTCTGTATGCTCAAGTTATGACAGAAAAACTAAAGGTAGGTTAGAAAGGACCTCAGAGAATGCAAGAGGAAGGTCTGATGATGCAAGATGATGTCATGCTAACATCAGCAATCCATAGGATTAAATTTGATGGCCTATGGCCCATCAATGCAAAAAAGGTGCCACATGGCATGCCACATGGCATGCCATATGGCAAGTCCACATGGTAGCCACATGGCAGTAGGTGACATGGCAGGGTCCATGTGGCAAAGTGCCATGTGGTACCTAGGCCACATGTCACCCCCACAGGCTGCCAACTATGTTGCAAAACTTGCAGATAGTGCTGAGCTAGTTGGGTGATGTCAGAGTAGCACTATCTAGGCATAGGAAAAGTGAAAGAGCGTTGCACAAGTGGAGGTGGTGGGATTTGGCATAGAAGATTGGATGAGTGGCAAGGAGTGTGGCACTGGGGTTGCATGTTGGCAGAGGCTAGGCCGTGGTGCTGCCACGGCAGTGCAGCTATCTTTAGCCACTACGGGCTGGGAACTAGCAGGGCCATGGTGGCGTGGTGGTGGCCGTTGAGGGGCATGGCAGAGGCCACTCGGCGGCGTTGCCTTTTTTTAAAAAAATCACAATAAATGCCCAAAATCATTTGTATGGCCTCTCAAGCTAAAATTTTTTTGCCTTCCTGAGCTCTATCTCCAAAATTGACAAATTTTATATGGATCCTAGCTGAAAAGAACCTTTTGGATCCAATGGTAGTGTTTGTTTGGGCTGAAAGTGCTCTAAAAATTCACTGATCCCCTGATTTGAAGAAAAATGCACAAATAAACTAGGGTTTGTGACTTCAAATCATAACTTCAAAAAATTTTCAACGAAGCAGTAGCAAGGAGGCTTTGATACCATGTTGGAGTTGATGAAATCCAACTCCAAAGACACCCAAGATCACCTGCATGTGAAAACCTATTAAAGAGAAGCCAAGGAGAGAAGAGCGTAGAGAAAGGGAAAAACTCTAAATAGACATGAGAGAGAAAATATGCAAACACAAGAAAATATGTATTTACAATGTGCTAAAATGTCTTGATGAAAATACAATGAGGGCACCCGAATATAAAGAGCTCTAAGAATCTCCTAAAACAAGCTAGAAGATGCTAGGAGATAAGTGTGACAACCAAGCATACATCCACATAAGGTGGAAAGTCCTCAAACAAGGTGAGAGCATAAGTATGACTTAGAAGAGAACAAACTCTCATATTATCAACAACTTATTGTAAGGAAACTCAGGTGCGGAAACAACTTCCTACACTAATCTCTTAAGATAAGTATGGTGCAAATCCTATTAAAATCATTTACACTTATAGATTCAATATCATGTAAACAACAATATTTCAGCCAACCAAGCATAAAGAAAATAGATAGAGGAAGAAACACATAACACAAAGATTTTTTGATGGGGAAAAACCTTTTAGTAAAACAACCCCACCCCTCCAAAACCTGCACAATGTATTATCTTCAACACAAGGTTACAATACACTTGCAATGCAAGTTCAATAGCAACAACATAAGACTCCAGTAGCAACTCATAGTACCAACAATACACTTTCTCACATCGCTACTCTTTGCAACCCTAAAAATGCTTATAACATGTGCTTCACTTTAGGGCTATTCCAAAAGGTAACCGTATTAGGGTTTTACCATTCTTCAAGAAAATAGGAACCCCAAATTTTTTTTTGGGGTGATGCCCCATACCCCACTATTGGGGTAGAGTGTACAGTACCCAAGTTTATCAATTGCCACATGTCTTCACCTATCATTGAATCTTCCTAACATAGCTCTTACATGTCATAGGAATCCATCATAACCATTTTAGTGATGATCTCCTTATACACAATTCAAGATGCTGACACATCAACATTATTTGCAAGAAATGCATTTTACAAAACAAATAATAAGAATAGGAATTATCCAAGGTTGAGACATCTTATTCCTAACACTTATAACTAACTCCTAGACTACAACTAATTAATAAAATGAAATGCATTTACCTAAGTAAGCTTAAGTAAATAGAATAAATAGTTAGTAAATTAATTATTTACTCTAACACAAATTAGGTGGAACAATGATAAGAAACAAATTGAAAGGTACATGTTTACTTACCAAATTTGAACCTAGAAATGTTAAAGATGATTTGGATAATGAAAGTTGGATTGAAGCAATGAATGAAGAAATACAATAGATATAGAAGAGAAAAACTTGGATTCTTGTTCTTAGACCCAAGGATAAAAATTTAATTGGCACAAAATGGGTATTCAGAAATAAACTAAATGAAGATGGAGAAGTTTCCAGAAACAAAGCAAGGTTAGTATGTAAAGGTTATTCTCAAGAAAAAGGTATTGATTATGGTGAAACCTTTGCTCTTGTTGAAAGTTTAGAAGGTATTAGAACTGTACTAGCATATGCAACACACAAAGGATTTAAAGTTTATCAAATGGATGTAAAATTTGCATTCTTGATAAGGAAGTCTACATAGAACAACTTGAAAGTTTTATAGATCCTAGCAAAAGAGATATGGTTTGGAAATTACACAAAGTACTATATAGTCTCAAGAAAGTTCCCAGAGTTTGGTATGAAAGACTTCATAACTACTTGGTACTAATTAGTTTTCAAAAAATAAATGATAATAGTAGTCTGTATATCAAAGAAGGACCAAACAAGAAGATTGTGTTGGTAGAAATATTCATTGATGACACTTTATTCATAGGAAATGATGATTTGTGCAAGGAATTTTTTGAAGAAATGAGTAAAGAATTTTAGATGTTTATGTTATCCAAGGTCTAGATGTACAATTAAAACTTTTCATAGCTTGGTGAACCCATATCTATTAAACATTTTCATAATGCATACATCCATTACATTATGCAATCACTTAAACTTGTAGGTTACTATAAAATCAATTTGCTAAAATGTAAACATGAAACATAACATATTCAATAACACATTTGACACAATGATTAACTTGGAAACTGAATTTGGAAAAAAACACCTATAACATGTTGCTCATTCTCACTCTTCTAAAGTGATGCCCTATGAAAGGCCACCCCTGTTAAAGGTTGCAATGCACACTATTAAATGTGATCTGGTTAAAGGATTTCAATCACCCTATTAGGATTAATCCTTGTTAGAGGACTTTATAACATTCACTTTGAATGTCACCTAGTTAAAGAATTTACAAATAAATGTTCAATCAAACTTAATCCAAAGAATTTATCCTAGACTAATACAATGAATAGAGAGTAATAGTAAGGCTTGATCTAACAACAACTTACAACTTCATTTGCAAATTATAGATCTCTATTTCAATCCTCCATTCTTCTTGGCTTTCACACTCTTCAACTCTAATAGCTTTTTCATGCTTCAAGCATCCATATCCTTAAGCCTTCCTTTTTTGTTTTCTAATGCAGTCTTTTCTCTTAGGACATTGAATGAAGTAGATACCCTAGACTCCTTGCGTTCCTTAGGTTCTTACACATGAAAACCTTTTCTTTTGACCAACCATATCTATAAATAGAGAATTAAGATATTTTTTTGTTTAACCTCCATTGTCTATTTTAGGGTTAGGTTAGATTAGGTAGGATTCAGTGAATCTACCCCTCATTTCATTATATTTCCTTCTAGAGACTTCTCCTTTAATCCTCTTTGAATTCACCTCAAAATGGTTCATCTTGAATTTTGTGCCACTAGTTCATCAACCTTATCTTCCACATGGTTCACACATTCCAAGAAATCAAACTTGTCAACTTAGATTCATTGAATTCTCGATCTTTTTGGTAATGTTGACACTTGGCATTAAATAGCTTCTGATGCTTGCCACATACTGTGTTGCTCAACATCCACTGTCAAAACACTCGACATAAACTAAAGTTTATTGGTGCTCAACATCAACTAAAATTTACTTGGCTTACACTAAAATTGACTTTGCTCAACTCCAACTAGTTTTTTGCTTGGCTTACACTGTATTTGCTCGAAACCTACTATGCAAAATGTTAATCTTGGAAGAAAATCTTTATTTAACTTGTTCTTTCAAACTTAATCAATGTAACCAACCTTTGCAACCTTAAGTAGATTATCAATGCACTATAATATCACTATCTTAACTAATCCCTGTACTCTTTTTAATATTATAACTTAACCTTTCCTCTAGATGCTATTGTTACCTCATTTGATCAAATCCTCTTCATCAATCAAACAAATGATAGCACTTAAATCATATAAGAAATTGTCTTACCAACAAATAGTAGGTTTGACATTACTACCAAAACAATGATTGAAACACATTTACCATACTTGTATCAATCTATTTTAAATAATTTGAGCACTAAATTTATGGATAGAGGTACAAGTAAAGATAGATCGAGATCTGAAGAAGACATGAAGATCAAGGAAGCTATTGATCTCCTCATGAAAAGAGAGCTAGAAGGTATGAAAGTTTTTTCTTGTTGGACGTTTAATGAGTTTGGTCATTTTTCATCTACATGCCCTAGGAAAGTAAGAAAGACTAGAAAAGGTTTTCTTTCTGATGAGGATAAAGAATCTAAAGCCAGTCTGGAAAGATTCTTGAATGACCATGATGTTAAAGATAATGAGATTGAATTGGTTAAGGAAAAGAAAGTAGTAGAAGAGATAGCCTTGGTAACTATTGTTGATGATTGTGGAGAAGAGGATAATTCTGGAATTGTTAGAAAGAATGATGAAGTGTTCTTTGAGACTAACAATGATTTGCAGAATGAAGGTGAGCTAAGACATAAAAAAAGTTTGGAACCTAGAATAGGGCTAAAAGTTGAGATAACAACTCCTAATTTTGTTAAGAATATGACAAAGAATCATCCACTTGAGAAAGTCATCAACAAAAAAGATAAAGGTGTGATGACAAGAAGTAGAATCAATGAAGAACTATATTTGATATCTCAAGTAGAACCAAAGAATACATATGAGGCATATAGAGATGACTATTGGAAGAAATCTATGAAAGAAGAATTGGATTAGATAGTGAATAATGAGACATGGGAATTGGTTCCTAGACTAGTAGACAAGTATATGTTAGGAAAAAAATGAGTGTTTAGGAACAAGATGAATGAACAAGCTAAAGTTGTAAGGAACACAAAAAGATTGGTATGTAATGGTTACTAATAGCAAGAAGGAGTAGACTATGAAGAAACCTATGCTCCTGTAGCAAGAATTGAAGCAGTAAGGTTATTCTTAGCCTATGCAACACATAAGAAATTCAAAGTGTATTAGATGGATGTCAAGTCAACATTTTTGAATGAAGAAATTGAAGAAGATGTATACATACAATAACCAAAAGTTTTTCCTTTAATAGATGACAAGGACATGGTATGAAGATTGAAGAAAGCATTGTATGGCTTTAAAAAAACACCTAGAACTTGGTATGCAAGGTTGGACAAGAATTTTAAAAAACTTGGATTTAGCAAAGGTATGACAGACAATAATCTATACTTAAAGAAATACGTGATGGATTATTGATTTTGGTAATAATAGACAAGCATTTTAAATGAGCATGATAGGGGAAATGAAATACTTCCCAAGATTGCAAATTGTAAAGGATAAAGAAGGAAATTTTATTTCTTAGACTAAGTATTTGAAAGATCTATTAAAAATGTTTGGTTTGGAAATATGTGAACTAGTTAGAACACCTATGATAAATGGACAAAAGTTGTCTACAAAGGAAAAGACACCTACTATTGAGTAGAAGAAGTATAGATATATGATTGGAGGACTACAATATATGACTCACACAAGGCTAGACATAGAAAATGTAATTGGAATTGTTGCAAGATTTCAAGCTAATGCTAGAGAAGCCTATTATGTAGCAGTTAAGAGGATATTTAGATATCTGAAAGGAACATTAGAGTTTGGATTACGGTATGATAGGTCTAATGATTTCACTTTATATGCTTATATTGATGTTGATTGGGTAGGCAGTATGGATGACAGAAATAGCACCAGTAGTGGAGAATTCTTTGTTGGAGGAAGATTTTCTTCTTGTTAAGCAAGAAGAAAGATTTTATCTCATAGAGTACATCATAGGTAGAATAGGTTGCAGCAATAAACAATTGTAATCAAGTTGTTTGGATGAAGCAGAAACTGAAGGATATAAGGATAGAATTAAATGAACTTGTTATCATACATTTGTAAAGAAACTCAGGTGAAGAAACAACTTCCTACACTAATCACATAAGGAAAGTATTGTGCAAATTCCTATTAAATCCTTTCAATTTTATATTTTGATATTATGTAAATAATAATATTGTAGTGAACCATGAACACAAAAAATAGATAGAGAAAGAAAACACATAAACACAAAGATATGGCAATGGGGAAAAACCTTTTGATAAAACAACCCCACCCCTCCAAAACTTACACAATGTATTATCTTAAACACAAAGGTTACAACACACTTTCAATTCAAGTTCTTTTAGGACATGGAAGACTATTCCAGTAGCAACCAATAGTACACTTTTCACTCTCTCCTATCTGCAACCCTAAAAATTCTTATATCATATGCTTTCCATTTTAGGGAAACTTCCAAAGAACAACCATATTAGAGTTTTACCATTCTCTAGAAAACTAGGAACCCAAAAAAAATTTTAGGCCAATGCCCAAAACTCAAGTGTATATTACTCAAAGATCAATTACCACATGTCTTCATGTCTTCATCCATCATCAAATGTTCTAGAGATAGCTCCTATACATCATAGGAATCTATCATAGCTATTTTAGTCATGATCTCCTTACACATAATTCAAGATGCAGACACATTAATGTGGAGTGACACATCAACATGCCAACTAGATATCTACACTCACACTTAATTACATTATTTGCAAAAAAATACATTTACAAAACAAATAATAAGAATAGGAATTACCCAAGGTTGAGACACCTTATTCCTGGCATTCTCCTACTTGTTGAACACCTTGTAAGAGCAATAGAAACATAACAAGAACTAACCACTATAGGCCAAAAGGCTTGTTGACTCTGAACACCATCTGAACTTATCTATGCCCACTAGTTTCATCAATGCATCTGCAACATTCTTTAAAGTATCTACCTTTCTCCAAATTTACCATTCCATCTTCCACCATATCTCTCACAAAGTGAAATTGCACATCAATGTGCTTCATTCTGGCATGGAAAGTTGGATTCTTTGCAAGGGAAATTGCACTCTAACTATTGCACCAAATAGTAATTTTTCCTACATCAACACCAATATTAGAACACAATCTCCTAAGCCAAATGGCTTCCTTACAAGCATGAGTAGCAACCATCTACTCAGCTTCTATAGTAGACAAAGAAACCATAGGTTGTCACTTACTCATCCAACTAATGGCACCACCAAATATAGTGAACACATAAGCATTGGTGGATCTCCTACTATGAATATCACCAACCCAATCTGAATCCACAAATCCACAAATACAAACTAAATATGGAGCTCTACAAGAGTTACCATGGTAACAAATGGAGTAATTTGATGTACTCCTCAAATATTTGAATACTCACTTAACTGTATCCTAATGTACTCATCTAAGATTAGCCATACACTACTTCTACTTTTGTACTTGTTTCCACATCTATAGTTCTTCTTCTCTAGACATCTAGCAACAATATAACCAACCTCATTGCAATTAAAACACATGATAGGTAACTTACCTTTAAAGTTTCCTTTACCTTTGTGAAATCTCCTTGCTAGTAGTGCTTCAAGTTATTCTACATCCTCATCATTTGTATCACTAGACCATTGGAAACATATTTTACCTTTTTCTTCTTCTCATTAGGTTCCTTCAATGAAAGCTTAGCTTTGAAAGAAGATTTAACATTTTTAGATTTGAATTTGTCAAAATTGGATAGCTCAAAAGTAGTGAGCCTACTTACTAGACCTTCAAGAGTTAGATTAGAACCTTGTATACATCTTAGTTCTTGTGTTGTAGAAACTCTAATATCATAGATGAGCAATAGTGTTCTCAAAAAATTTCTTAATATAGTCTCATCATCTATCCTACTAGTAGATCCTCTTATAGCATTAACAACATCTATTATCCTAGAGCAATATTAAGTAGCATTCTCACCTTCTTGCATCCTCAATATAATCGAACTTACCTATAAGACTTTAATATTTGGCTATTAAAAAATTTGCATCACCTAATAGATGATGCAAAGATCATAACACATCTTCTTTTCACTATCACAACCCTTGGTGTCATCAAAGTTGACATAACTTAGGGAAGAGGAAATCTCCAACATTGCTTGATTTTGTTCTTTCTTCTTTTTTAGATCTTTAGTAGTTAGGGCTCCAATAGGATAACATGCTCGTTAGTAATGGTAGACTGTGCATGGTCTCCAAGACCTTCTAGGTGTAGCTTCAATAGACTTTTTCATGTAGGAAAGTTGTCCCTGTTAAGCTTGGGTACCTCTCTTTTTTACATCTTGATCTTTTTCTTCTAGTACCTTCAAACTAGTCCTCTTAAGTAGATGGCTCTAATACCAATTGTTGGAATGCTTTAGAATAACTAAGAGGGGGGGTTAATAAGTTATCTAAGGTCTAGATGTACAAATACAAATTTTCACATCTTAGTGAACCCAAATTCATAAAACATATTCATGCATGCATCCATTAGATCATTCAATCACTTAAAGTTTGTAGCTTATTGTCAAATCAACTTTGCAAAAATGTAAGCATGAAACATAAAAAATTCAATAACACATTTGACATAATGATTTTACATGGAAACCCAATTTGGGAAAACCACCAGTAACATGCTACTCATTCTCACTCAAGTGATGTCCTATGAAAGCCCAACCCTGTTAAAGGTTACATTACACATTGTTAAATGTGACCTGGTTAGAGGATTTCAATCACCTTGTTTGGAGAGAACCTTGTTAGAAGACTTTAGATAATTCAATTGGAATGTCACCCTATTAAAGGATTTACAAATGACTATTGGGTTAACCTTAATCCAAAGGATTTACCCTAGAATGGTACAATGATTATAAAGTAATAGTAAGGCTTGATCTAATAATAAATTAAAACTCACTTGTTAATTACAAATTTTTATTTCGGTCCTCCATTCTTCTTGGCTTGCATAAACTTCAAATCTGATAACTTGTTCACCCTTCAAGCATTCATACTCTTAAGCCTTTTTCTTTTCTTGCCAATAAAAATCTCTCCTATTCAGTCTCTGAATGAAGCAATACCTTAAACCTCTTGTCTAACTTAGGTTCTCAAACATTGACCAAACTTGCTTTTGACCAGCAATCTCTATAAATGGAAAATTAAGATTTTTTTCCATTCATCCTCTATCATCCATTTTAGTGTTAGGTAGGATTAGGTGGGATTCAATAAATCTATGCATCTTTTCATTTTAGTCCCTTGTAGAAACTTCTTCTTCAATCCTCTTTGAATTCACCTCAAAATGATTTACCATGAATTTTGTGCCACCAACTCATTATAATTGTCTTCCACACACTTCAAAAAATTCAAGAAAACAAAATAGTTAGCTTAGATTAGTCAAATATATGATTTAAAATGAATACTAGCACTTGGAATCAATATTTTGTCACTCAGCTTCCATTCTATTCTTCCACTTGTCATCCACTAGATAACTTAACAAACACTAAAGTTTACTGGTGCTCAATATCAGCTAAAATTTAATTTACTTATATTTTATCACTTGGGATACACTAAACTTTGAATTTTCTTAGCTCCAACTAATTTTCTACTTGGCTTGCACTAACTTTTCTCAGCACCTACTATCCACTCGGTCAAGCTTGGTAGACTTAGTTTTTCTGACTTGTTCTTCTAGACTTAATTAGTGTATCCAACCTTTGCAACCTTGAGTAGATAATCAATGCACTATATCATCATTATCTTAACTAATCTTTGTATTCCTTTTTCATACCATAACTCAACCTTTTCTCTAGGTTCTTTTGTTATCTCATTTGATCAAATCCCTTTCATCAATAAAACAAATGATAGTACTCAAATCAACTAAGAAGTTTTCTTACTAGCAAGCAGCAGGTTTGACATTAGTGAAAAAACAATGATTGAAACACATTCTCATACTTGTATCCATCTATTTTTAATAGAGACATGAGGGCATGAGAAGAAAAGAGTGTAAGATTCATGATGAAAAGAGAATGGGGGGGGGGATATTTAACATAGAGATCAAGAATGCTAGTTATGACTCAAATAATAGATAAAGAATTTGATGAGTGAAGAAAAATGAGAGGGAGAGAGAAGGCATGTCTTCACAACTATAAAATGTGATCATGCTATGGAGAACTAAAAATGTAACATGTGTTTTTTGGAAAATGGTCATGTTCTAATTTAAACAAAAATTTGATGTCATTTTAGGCCTATAAAAAGGTTTTGTAAATGACCCTAATACTTGAAAGCCCACTTTGCCTCCATTATTTTCCCTTTACATACTTTTTAATCTTTCAAAATTAGTTCTCAATTTGATCTTCACTAGGTTTACAAATGATAGAGTGGGTATCTCTAATATCACCACCACAATATCACACATCTTCTCATCTTTAAAATCATAGAAGTTTCTGAATTTTTGGACAACATTAACATATGAAAATTTACTTTTCTTTTCTAGTGTCTTGACACAGATGAAAAATGCATGCCTATTTTTTTTTAATAACTTTTGATATACATGATCAATTTAAAATAAAATTACATATTACTATTCTAGATTTGAATATATATACTTTTTTAAAAGGAAGATTGCATTTTTTTATGCGAGTTATGTCTAATGCATGAACATGTATTAGATTCTTAGGATGCAATTACTTCAAAAAATAATTTAAAAAGTTAGTCAATAGAATATTAAGAAAATAATACCTAAAATATAAATCTTACTCTTAACTACCATCCAACCAAAGGAGTTTTTGAAATACTAAATCTAACAATATCCCTTTTTGAGCACACAAAGATAGCTATGCTATATTTTTCTTAAAAAATCAAGAATGTTTTTTTTCTATGCAAATAATTTTAACCTCTTAATCTTATCCATGTTTAAAACACTCTAGTAGTTTATAAAATATATTTAGAGTACAATGATTCATATTCTTTATACATCTTCTAATTTTGAGTGCAAGAGCCTCAATTTCTCTTTGAAGTTCATGTTTACTTGATTTCACATAAAAATTGACCACTTATACCCCACTTTTTACACACCATATTTGTGTACTTATCAATGAAAACTAATTTAATAGTATTGATAGACTCTCTTTTAAAATTCCAAAACAACTTTATCAATAAATTCTCATCAATTTTATTGCATTGATATGGTTTGTTACATCAATCCTTGTCCAATCAACTTATCATGCTATTGATCCTTATCAATCAATTGGACATAATTATCTAATTAATCTATAATGAATTGATCCTTTAAAAATCACTAAAATCAATTAAATTCTACATGATGATCATTGAAATCAAGTTATCCTTCATTTTGAATCATCAATTTGGCCAATCGTCTACTAATTTATTCTATAGGAATAAATTACCCATATATTATTCCTTCCTAATCATTTAATCATATTAATTTCCCCTTTCCCATAATTTATCAAATTAATTAATTTCCTATTTTCCATGAATTAAAGGATTTTCATAATTCCTAATTCAAAATTTCTATGTTGGAGGGATTTATGTGTCATGCCAAAAATTTTAGATAAAACGCAACTACTTTTTTTTTTGAAAGGTAACTTAGGTTATTGACACGTTGACATTTACAAGTTACAATAAGGTTATCAGCTATTGCATGTTCAAGACACATCTACTCAAGGTCTCTATGTTAAATTTTACCTTAGTGAGGTGTAGAAAGCCTTAAACACTTACACCTTAACTAGGGGTTGAGGGTTTGTTAACCTATCAAATTGTAATGATTGTTCTAGTCTTTTAATCACAATGAAATGACATGAAAATAATAATTTCATTTCTCTCTACTATCCTCTTCATAATGGAGGGTGATACCTTATTTGGTTAAATTAGCAATACTTAACATTTCTAGCCCTATTCAATAACATGGTTTACTAGAGAAACATCACTTCTAGGTTTACAATGATGTATTGATTAGCATAAGGCATTATGTTAAAATTACCATTTAACAATCCTTAACATATCTATAAGGCATGTTGGATAAATTCCAAGGTCAAGAGTGACACTTGATTCTTAAGTCTAAACACATTTTTCTTCTGTGTCGATATTATGTCATTATATAAATACTAGGTAAACTAATATAATGTCTACATGTTTACACATCAAGAAATGTATCCTTGGAATACATACCATTTATATTTTAATTCCTTTGTGAACCTAACATTCTATATATACATATTTATCACTATAAACAAAAATATTATATATAAATTTTAAATATTATTAATTAAATATCATTACCATTAATGGTTCTAAATATATTTATAGTTGTATGATTATATCCAAAACTCACTTAGCTATTACTATTATTCCCCACAAGTCACCTACTAACTAATTAACTAATCTATTTACTAATTTATTTACCTAGACTACCAACTACCCTCTTGACTAACCACCTACCCCATCCCTTTTCCTACTCATTCCTACCAGAACCCTATCCCCTATGCCCTTGGCTAAATAGACAAAAAAACACACATGACTTGATGATTTTCTAAATTAATTAATTAATTAAAAATTTATAGAACCATAGTTCTGTGACTTTTTAATTGATTAATTAACTAAGAAAATTTTCAAATTAGGTGCAAAATTTTGGTTGTATAGATATTGCCATCCCCTACCTACTCCCTACATGCCTACCTTTTCCAATTCCCTTATGTAGGCAATGGTAGATAGGGGTCAAGGTTGTGCCTTGTACTACATGCATGGGAAGGAGATAGGTGTGTGATATCTAAAGGGACACACTCTCTCTTTTAAGAGTTGGATTATATTATATTATACTTTTTTCTTTATTTCCATGGGGTGTAATATGCCCCATGTGCCATATGATAGGTACTTGAGTTACTAGGACATATTGTATTTGTTCTTTATTATATTATTTATCATTTGGATGATAGGGTATGGACTGGGTCTAGAATTTTTTTTCTTTTTTTCTTTTTGGTTATGAGGAAGTCATATTCACATAAGTCACTAATTTTTGTTCTCATTTCAAACTAGGTGATTAATCACCTAATGTTATTTTTTTTCTTTTTCTTATGAAAGGGAATCTTTAGGAATATTTTCTTGAGTATTTTAATGGGCTGTAATGTTTCTTTTGAGAGTAGGGTTATTTTTCCACTCCTCCATACAAAATCTTGAGAGTGAAGTGATTTATTTTACTTATGTATGCTTGCACAATAATTGCTCACATGGTTTATTTTCCATACTTAATATATTGTGAGATGAAGTTTAATTATACTGTAGAGTATAATGCTCTACTAACATCATAACTAATCCATCTAATTGAATATCTTATTGAAACCTATTGGAATCATTTGAAACTTAAAGCTTAAGAAATCATGACATACTACTCACTCACAAAAAATTAAATGTGAGTCATGTATTACACTTGAACAAGAACATTTATGAAATCAATTAGTTCATTTATTCATACCTACAAATGAAACTTTGAATATAAGTTCATATTGAACTAGTTCTATTATGAAATCATTATCTACTTGTAATGATTTCTTCCAACATTTCAACTACACCTAAAATGATATTTCAACTTTTCTATTTCATTACATACAAATGTACATCAATGAAATAGTGATACAATTACATACAATCTTCCCACAAAGTCCTACATTGCTACCATGCAATGATGCATTACAACAATACAAATAAGATGGAGAGTTCTCCATTTGTAGTGCATTTCACAATGACATGTTTCCTTTTCATACTACATCAAAATAATGATGAAATCCAAGCTTCTCGTATTGAATTCCTTAAGCACAAACCCTGCAATCACTTAAACAAAAACAATTGAGGCTCACCTCCCAACCTAGCCCTCATGGAGGCCACCTAATGAGCTAGGAGAACCATACAAATGGGTTACAATCAAGAAAGCTCACATATGCATAGACAATACAAATACAACATTAACATTCCCAACCATGGCTTCACAATGATTCACCATTGGAATCATAAACATAGGGTGAAGGTGGGCTCTCAAAAGGCAATTTTCCATAGCAATACAATCACATAATTGAAATTTACCATGCATCTTCAAAGCTTTCACAATACATTCTGATATCCACAACTTCCCTTATCACCCCCAAAACACAACATCAAAAAAATGACTTCAATGGAGTACATACTCCATGAAATATCTCTTCTCTCCAAGAGAAGAGGCTCTCAACTACATTGTTATGCAACTAACCACTTCATCCAAGGCTTCTCTTCCCTCCCAAAAGTGAATGATGCCTTCACACCCAAAATACTTCATACTTCTTCAACACAACAAAATAACATTTTACACAATATACATTTACAATCCTATATGAACACAACTTCAATAAAATCATTCAAGACTCAATGGAAGAACGATTCATGGCATCGAGCACCAACCTTGGTCCAAAGAAAATGGCAATGAAAGTTGATGTAGAGATCCCTTTTCCCTTAGCTTCCAATTCTCCAAAACCCTAAGCCTCTCCAAAATTGGAGAGTGATTGAACACTCACTAGTTTGTCACAAGCCCTCTAAAAAGGCCTCAAAGTCAATAATTCACCAAATAACTCATTTTTGGCAAAAACTTAAAGCTCGCTTTCTCTTACATTATTTTCTCTCTAAAAATAAAATCTTGACCAAGTGTGAGGGTCAGGGAAAGTCATGGAACATCTCCAATTTCGTACTTCTTAAGGAATGACTTGTTTAGAGGGTCTCCAAAGTTATTTAGGCATTTAAATGGTGAAATTTAGACCCATAACATGTTATACTATCATGTGGGTACCTTATTTCCACTAAAATGACACTTTGGGGCCACTTTTAGGTCCTCTAAAGTTTTTATCAAGTTTGAATTCGAATTTCAACATGATAGTGACCTCTCCTAACACTTTTCCAAGTGGGATTAACTTGAATACTTTATGTTGATTAAATTTAGGTTAAGTGATTTCATTCTCAAAATCCTAAATGACATGTAATCCACACATGGACAAATACAAGTGTCAAGTGACACCTTAAGGTACATTAAACATCACAATGACATGTCTCTAATAACACATGAATTTAAATCTATTAAATACATACAATTCACGTTTAAAAAATAAAATATATAACAATAAGGTTTTTAATCTTCCATTAGATTCACTTTGGCTTTATTGTGTTCACATGAGTTTGGGCCTTGGTTCACTGATTAAATTCCATGGTTCAATTCCCTACACACTAAACTTGTGTTGGAAATATGTATAAGTAGGATTAGTTAGGGTTTTCATTTATGGAAAAATATATATTAGGAATGAAAGGCATAATATACAGATGAAGATTCTGTAGTTAAAGACAATTTTTTTTCTAAGTGTTAGATAGTTTCACTAGCAATACAGAGATGTTTTTGTGGTATTGAGAATTCTATAGAGATATTTGGCATGTGCATAGTTAGGTATAGTAAAGATAGTTAGGATGATGTTGTCAAGAGTGTAGAGTAGTACAACCAGTATAGAACTAGTTACAAGCTATTTATCAATAAGACAATATACATGAAAGAAAAGAGCATAGCAAGAAAGAGGTGATTATGGGTTGAGGTATTATTTTGCAAAAAAATAATTGTTTAAATAATTAGGGTGATATTTGAGATGTTAACCCTAAGTTAGCATGAGCTAATTTTTGTGTTTAGTCAAATGTGTGAAAGTATTCAGGCTGACTAGACAATTTTTTATAAAAAGGAAAGATATAAGTAAGAAATCATAACTTGTTAACTTTTCTATTTGATTGCAAACTATGTATGTAATATGTGAACTTATGTGAAGGCCATGTGATGTGAAGTTTGATATAAAATAAGAGATATGCAAAGTTCAATAGTCAACAGTAACAAAGTTTTTGTGTCTCTCTTTTGTATAAAGGCACTATATTGTATAATTGCATGTTTGGGAAGCGAGCTTTTCTTGCATACATTTTAAATTATATTACCAACTCCTAATAGAGTTGAAGAAACTCCTAACAGGGTTGAGGCTTCTAATGGGGCCTAGTCCTCTAACAAGAACTGATACACTATAAGTATTTTATAAACTCATAACAAGGTTAATATCCTTACAAGATTCTCTTGTTTAGTGGATCATTTTTGTAGGTACCATCCTCATCGAGGTTTTACCTTGCCCAAGGTTTCCATAGTGAAAAAAATGTGGTGCTATGAGTTCTCTTTATGTATGGATTTATTTACTATTCAGCATGGTTGGTTTACTTTCATATGTATGTTATAAAGTAATTAACAATATTCAGTTATGGGAAAATTTTTGTAGAATACTAATTCACCCTGATCTCAATATTATCTATTTCTAACAATTGGTATCATAGCTTAATTACTCAAAAGAGGCTTAACAACTTGAGTAAGATCCCTATGGATATAGAATGGTTAAAGACAAATCTTGAGATGCCCTTGAACAGATTGATTTTCTTACTGAAGAAAGAGAGAACCTGAAAGAAAGGTATGAAGATGTAAAGCATTATATTGGTAAATTGAAAGATAAGATTGATCATCTCAAACCTAGAGAGAAAACTAGTGATAGTGATGAGGTAGAAACCCTAAAGAAAGAAAATGAGATTTTGAAACATGAGTTAAAGATTGTTGAACTAAAGTTGAGTTTGAAGAAAGATGATAGCAAGATTGAATCATATCTGAATAATGAGAACATAGATCTGAGATCCCATCTGACTCAAGTGACATCTGAAATAGACTCTATCAAAAGAGAGCATGAAGAATTAGAAAATCACAACACTATTGTGATAGGATAATTGACCTAGGGTAAGAAAAATTTAGAGAAGTTATATTCCAATAGTGAGAAAATTGATGAGAAACTATTCTGTCAAATATGTTCTAATGATAAGACAGGTCTTGGATATCTTATTGGAGAAAAATTTGCAAACAAACATGAAACTAGAAAAGAACCAAATATAGTTATTGAAACCCCTAAACCTAAGGAGAATTATCAGAAAAAGATCGAACCAAACAAGTCTACAGAAGTACCTAAATAAGTTGAGTAAATAAGTCAACTTGAGAAATGGGATGAACCCAAACAAATAGAGAAAGTTGAACCACCTAAAGAAGTAACACATGAATTCATAAGTAGATGTTTTATATGTAATGAAACTATTCATATGAAGAGATATTTTATAGGTAAGAATTTCAAGCCTATTACTAATTTCTATTGTTATAATTGTCATGGTTTTGGACATAAAGTAGTAAATTATAGGAAACCTAAGTTTGATAGTAATAATGGAAATAGTAGAATGTTTAGGGATACTAACCCTATAGGTAATGAAAGAAGGATATTCTCAAGTAGATCCAACGATGGATAAGGGGCTAATAGAATAAGGAATAATATTGTGTGTTATAAGTGTAACAACTTTGGATACATTGTGAGGAATTACAGAGAACTAGTTAGTTAGAATGGACCTAATTAGAGAAGGAGTACACTTGTATGCTAGTTGTGCAATAAATTTCTACACATAGTGAGATTTTGTAGAATGGATATGGCGAACACCAATAGTAACCCAAACTATAGAAGGAACACAAATAGAAATGACAATAGCAATAACAGTCAAAATGAAGCACTCAAAGAGCATGTTGAAGAATTCAAGGAAGTATTTGTGAAAGAAAATAATCCATCAAGTTCACATGTGGTTTTAGAAGAGAAATATTTTGATACACCTGACAAGAGATTGAATTCAACCATTTTATGTGATTCATCTTATTTGAATTAAGCACTTATCAAAGACACAATATCAGAAAGATGGAATAGAGGTTAGACATCGTGTTAGAAATTAAAAAGTTGGAAAAAGGATCAATAGATGGTAAGAAATCTCTAGTTAAGAGTGCAAGCCATTTGGGGATCATATGAAGTCATACAAATGAAAACAAGTTTACTAGTTAACAAATGACATCTTTTACAAATTGTGTAGTTGTACAATCAATGTGAAGTTCAATTTGAAAATATTTAAAGGATGCGAACAAGATTTTGAGTACCATTCGATCATGTGAATAATTAAGAAGTAATTGAGAGAGAAAAGAGAAGTTGAAAGAGTTTTCAAGTGCAAAATCTAGAAAGCCCTAGTTACGTGATTACTAGGTATTTTACAAAGTTTTTGAAGTCTTTGAATCAATTAAAATGGAAAATCCCACTATATGTTATGTAAGTGAGAGGCCAAGGTACAAATTCAAGAAGCATCAATTTGTATATTTAATAGATGATCCTTTAGGAGCATTTTCACAAGTTTTAGAAAATGTATTGCATGTGGAAGATATTAGATCGTATATATATTGTAAGTTTGAGAGCATTGGTGATAGCGACATTCATATGGACCTAAAAATTGTTTGCAATGGAGATCTATCCCTAAAGAAAGGGTTTTTACACTTTAAGGACTTGAAAATTGTGAATTATATGTTCCACATAGATATTGATAATCACAAATGGAGAAGAATCATTTTGAGTAGGATGCATGAAGGAATGTTTTGGATAGGAGACATCCCTATAATGATTGAAAATAACATGATTCGCAAGGTCACTCATCTATGCAATGAAGTCTATAACTCGGTAAATGAGAAGAATGTAAAAAAATTGGTAGAGACCAATTTGAAAACCAAATCTAATGAAAGGAACATGAGAATCGATCTTATAAATAAGGCATATGTAAGGATAATCAACAAAATTATTAGATATAAGTTGAACCATAGCTCAAGAATTAATTATGTACCTATTGGATTTATCCATGTAGTATATTTGATAATATCTAAGAGAGAGAAAGTGAACATGTGTAAGATAGTAAAGCAACAAATTTTGGAAAACATTGAGAAACTGAAGAGAACTAAGAATATGGTGTTTAGATTTGAAGCCCTACTGACACATCTATTCTTTTACATAATCAAACAATTCCTTGGTATGCTTGGTATGCCAGATAGGGAATGGGAAAACAATCAATCTACCATAAATTTGGTGACACGTTATTATAGAAAGAAATAAAAAGAAAAGGTAACAATTGATATAACAAGGATGATGAAGAGCTTCCAATCAACATTGAAGCAAAGATTTAGAATCCCACCTTCATTGGTTGAGAAATAGAGCAATGATATATGTTTCATGGCTGAAATAGATGTTACTTGCATGGAGACATTAGAACCAAGTGTCAAATTCATAGACCCTATGGATTATGAAATGAGCAAAGACATAATTGAAGGGTATGTGAAGATCATACTTAAATCAAACAAGGACATGGATAGTCCTAGGTGGGGTACCTTTGATGAGAAGATGAAAGAAGTTCACAAAGGACTATACAAGAAGGATGTCAAAATAAAATTTTGTTAGCATGAATAATGATGATACTACATTTGGGGGAGTATCCTAAGCATTTGAGAGTATTGATATGTTGCATTCATGACTATGTTTATCATTGATGTCAACATAGCAATAAATATGTGAAAATTGATAGAGTAGCAGACAAAGATCTTAGTTGTAGGGACATGGTTTTCAATGTCTAGTGATGCACATTCATGAACATGTTTAGTATAGTGTCTTGATGACAAGGTTTAATGTGCAACACATAAGTGAAAGATGTACAAAAGTTGCACCTAATTTACTAAGAGTAATACAGAGACAAAGTTCTTAGAAAGTAGTTTTTGATGTTTGTATTATATATTTCATCTAAGATGTAAGAAGAAGATGCATGGTTAGCTAGTGATAGAGGATAGTCTGATGGTGATGTCAAAAAGTGCACAAGTCCTGAAGTCATACATGTAAAGTTTTGTATATATTATGAGCCAATAGTGCTATTGTAATTGTAATTAATTAATTATCTTATTATAATTAATTGGGAAACCCTCAAGGATGAATCAAGGAATTATTTTGAAGATAAGGTATAAAGGAACGATGTTTTCCTTGTTTTTAATGTGTTGTGATTGTGGTATGAAGTGTGAAGTGGGAAAAAGAGAAAAGTGTTTACTAAATGCAAGTAACTGATCCAAGGGATTATTGGATGCAAGTTTTGTGATCTGGTTACAAGATTAGAAGGATGAGAAGTCTGGTTGATAGGATAGAGAAATAGGAAGGAAGTATTATTCATTTCTATTATTCTACAAGGAATAATACAAAGATAATTTGGATAGTGGGTTCATTGATCTTGCCCTTGAAGTTAATTGGGCAGTGGGTCTAGCTATCTTCCACAACTCCTAACAGGGTTGGAATCTCCTAACAGGGATTCAAAGTCTCCTAACAAGGACTGATATGTGTTGAATGTATTTATAGAATCCTAATAGGGTCGATCCTCTAACAAGGAACTTTTATATTAGTACATCATCTTGTGGGTATCATCCCCACTGAGATTTTTTTATTATTAAGGGTTTCCCTAGTTAACATATCTGGTGTTATTACACATGAGTATCTTGTTGTGGTTTCTGATTATATTGCTCATATGGTTAATTTTGTTTAAGGTTGATATTTGTGATAATAGTTGGATAAGTGATTCACCCCTCCTATTAGTTATATTGGTGGACTATCGATTCTAACAATTGGTATTAGAGCATCAGGTCCTTGAAGAATAAGCTTAATAACTTTTGGAGATCAATGGTGAATCTTCTTAGAAAGTGTTGAGATATCATTTTGCATAATGCTTAACAACAAGAATCCTTTTGAACTCCTCTCTTGAAAAGCTAATCTAGGATCAACTCCAAGTTTCTAAGAGATCTTGTGATGTACTAGAATCTGTTGATTGAAGATAAATGTGTATGTTCATGAGGAGGACTTTGCTGGATCCAACCAAATTTGGATAAGATGCTTGATCTATTATTTTGAAAAGTAAGCACAAAAGAGGTTTTTTTTGGTATTTTTTATTTTATGATGAATGCAATTTATCAATGTGACTATATGAATTCCTATTTTAACCAAGTGTTAGCAAAGAAAATAACAAAGATAAGGTATCAAGATACTGAAGAAAATAATTTGAAAGGGAAATTCCTAGCAGATGTAAACCATAGTAACAATACATCTGTGAGTTAAATCATCAAAAATATTGGGTAGGAAACTAATGAAAATAGGAGCAGCACTTCCTTAATTCTACTAATGAAATCATTGATGGGAACTTAATAATGGCTCTTGCTAAAAACTATGTCACCAAAGAGAAGGTTGTCAAGAGTGTCACAAGCGAGATAGTCCTAGACCTCTTACCTCAAAACATTGAGAAAGTCTTATACTTTCCTGGAGTTGATTAGTATGTACACATATCTTATGAAGGGGCAAAAAGATGGTATGAAGAACATGAGAAGGAAGCTAAAGAGATAATACAATCATCATTTCTGATTGTTAGAACACTAGTGGGAAATAGAGTTGGTAAGGTAGACATGATCTAGGGATATATGAAGGATGATGTGGGATACATCATCATGCTTTTGAGTAGAGTCATGTGTCTACCAATAGCTAGACATCTCAATATCTAGATGGTCCATTTCATAGAAACCATCCAAATGGCCAAGATTCCAATTGATTGGGCCACAATGTTGAGTGATAACTTGGATGAAAAACTAATAGCTATTAAGGATGACCCCAAATTATACATGACATCATATTTGGTGTATTTATTGGTGGCTAGAACAACTGTCTACCTAGGACTTTACAAAAGAGGTAGCATGCAAGATGATAATGTGGTATAGCCTTAGTTGGTGAAGAAGAATCTTTTAGATCAAAGAAAGGAGTAAAAGATAGTGAATGGAAACTTTATATTTGCAAACATCTAATTCATAGAGGGTGATTATGCCAAATAGATTTTAGTAGAGGCAACAACCAGAATCACAAAGATTGATGCCCACTACATTTAGTTTAAAACATTCACATACTTAAGGGTAGCTAATACACAAGTGAACCCAATGAAGCTCCCAAGATATCCTTTAGATATACTCAATTTATTAGATATTTCTAGGAAACTCACATCTTCATATGATAGAGTGAGGAAACATCACAAGAAGACATGGGTGTGGTGAATCACCATAGGTGATTTTGAGGTCAAGCAGAAACAAGATATCATGGCATTCAATTCTGAATGGGATCAATATCCCTTAGAAGAGTACAACTCCCCTCACCCATACTTCAACAATATTGGGATGGTGCAACATATAGCAAAGAAGTAGTTCATACATGAAGATGGACTAAAGGATCACTTGATGAATTCAATAGATGACTATGATATCCAAATAAGAGAATTATTGTAGAATGACTCTATATCTAGTAGAAAGGCCTTAAAAATGAAGATCCCACTCAAATATGTCGAGAAAGACACTAAACATGTCCTAGATCCATTGTACAATTGGGACAAAATTTACAACAAGACAATCATCAATGTAGAGATTGGTAGGGATGAGAACATGAACATCAACAACAAAGCCTACCATATAGTCCAACTAATGAGGGAATGGTTCAAGAATCCTTTTAAACTTGATCTAGTCGATAGGTTGTTCCTCTACTAGCCATAGCATGACCTATCAAAGGAAAAGCTGTGAAAGTCACTGTACCAAATTTTTGAGATCAACCCAAGTGAGGCCAACTATAATTGATCGAAATGAGCAGTAAATTGAGTATCTTGAAGAAGATAGAGGAGTGAAATGAAGAGAGTGAAAAATGGTAGAAACCAAATAGCTCAAGCCCAACTATGTCAACAACCACAACAAGGTTCTAAACAAGTAGAGCCTCAAGATGAGCATGTAACTCAAGTCTGAGGGACTATGTAAGTGCCTCCACTTAGATAGGAATAGGAACTAGAGCAATAGGAAGAACAGAGAGTTCCACTATTAGGTCAAGAGGAAGAAACCTCCCCCTGAGGTCCCAAGAAGGCTAGGGTTGAGTCCAATATGGGAGGGTCATGTAGGAGAAGATTAAAGAGAAAGAATACTCCTCCCCCATAGGTGCCCAAAACCATTCCAGAAGCTGAAGCAAAAGAAGAAGATGGGGAGAAAATTCAATATTTTCCCTTGAGTTAGAGGAATTTCTTGGCTAGGGCCACATAAAGGGAAAGAAGAAGAAGCTCCACCATAATGCCACCATCCATTCTGAAAGATTGTATTCAAGTTATTACTTTAGAGGATGAGAAACAACAGTGGATTGCAGACATTGAAGGTCAAGAAATAGATGTCTTTGACCTCTCAAATTTTAATTTCATTCCTATGGGAACTGAGATGGTTGGGGTAGAAGATACACAATACTCCAAAAAGTCAACCCCTAGGAGAGGATTGGAACCAATTACCACCTCTACCTCAAGGACCTTTGGGCCTACCACCACTACCATATTAGGATTTGTCATTCCTAGACAAAAATTTAGCAATGCCACTTCCTCTTGTGACAAAATTAGAAGAACAAGAAATGGAGGAAGATGAGCCCAACAAATGCACACTGATGAAATATTGGAGGAGGGGAAAATTCATGAGCAACCTCAAGAAACTCTATATGATACTGAGGTTAGAACCTTAGCCCAAGAAGATACAAAGAATCAAAGTAATGGTCTCTCTCAACAAGAAAAGACTCTAGAGAGGACAAATAAGAGAAAGGGACCTGTAGTGCAAACCCCCTCTTTAGTTAAATATATGTCTCCAATGGTACTACACCTACTTGGCTAAATAGGGAGGTTATGGTTAGACAAAAGAGGTAGTTGAATGTAATAGATGATGAGGTAATGTATGAGTTAGTAAAAGCCATCAAGATCCATGTATTAGTGGGCCCAATAGATCCGGATCATCCATAGATCACTCTTTTTGTGACACTAGAGAGAAAGGACAAGGGGACTATCCATATGGATTTATTTTTGGGAGCATGTTAGAAATCTTGTGACAATTTTAACAAAAAGGGTGTACATATAATATAGGGAAATTTGAACCTATTGTACTACATTGAGTTGAGTGCAGATAAGCTGGTGTCCATAGTGAACCAAGATTTTGAGTTAATGAATGAGGTACATACCTAGACAAAAAACCTACAGATTTTGACATTAATAAAAGGTCAAAGGTATCATACACTCATGGAGGTATATACAATGGAAGAGCTTGATAAGCTCAAGGATTAGATTGGGAAGATAGTTGTTGGCAATAAGGTCACTAAAGGACTACATGAGGATATTTAGAGATTAATAGACCTAACTCAAGAGTAGATTTTGGAAGCAAAGAACTATTACAACACTACCTGCCTTGACATTTTTGAAGATGAGTCAAAAGTCAAGCTCAATCTAGTGCAATCAGTAGTCCAACAATTCCAAATAACTTTTGAGGATGCTTCATTTGATGAAGGTATCAAGAAAACATTTAACACTGATGAGGTATTGTTGGAACTAGACACTAAACTTGAGGATTTTTTAGAAACCCATAAGGAGGTTAGTAACTACTAAAAAATAGCTAAACATCAAGATATGAAGCTTTGAATTTACTAGAAGCTACCCAAATAGTAGAGATCATAGAGAAATTCAAGAATAAACATCTAGATATCACTTTGGGATAAGGAAGGAAAAAACCCAAATGATGGAAATTCAATTTTGACACTTGGGAAAAAAAATTATTTTTTGAACCTACCACCAAGGTGCACAGGTGTGGAAGGTATGCAAGTGCACTATTCATAGAGGTGTGATGACAATTTTTAAGAAGTAATAGTGCATCAATGGTTAACTACTAGTTCCTAATTTAGAGCATTCCATGCACCAAAAATGTATTTTGATGACAGTTCAACTCCCAAAAACACCCAGAGAAGGTTAAGGTTCCATTTTTAGAGCTTCCAATGATTCTCAAATCCTCTTGTAGATTCCTTCTTCTTATCTAATTCTTATTTATTTTAAGTCACATAAAGGATCATTCACCCATTAATTGATATAAACAAGGCTGGAGACCTACTTAACACTTTTTAGAGAATTAGTTTATATATAATTATATTTGTTATATTAGTTTTTAGCATGTGTTTGCATTTTAAGACCTCTCACTCTCAACACAAAAAGAGGAGATGATTTCTTATAAATATATGGATGTAATATGTACTATAGGCCATTATTTAGATGCAATAATATATGCTATTGCTGCTCTCATTCTGAGTGTAGTTATTCTTGCTGGAGTGTATTATTTTTGTGAATGCATGTTCATGAATAATAATGGAGCCAATGGTTTTGTTGTGTTGATTTGATTGTGTGATATTTTATTTCTAGTGTTTGCCTTGTGTTAATGAATTCTACTGACATATTGAGTTGGTGAAAAGATCACTCATTATTCCTACATAGCTTCTTGTCTCGCAAGAGGACACTTTCCATGGCCTTGCAATTTGATGAGAATTGAAACATCTTTCAATTTTTCATTGAGTTCTCATCAATGATTGCATCAATGGAATCAAGGAAGTGTTGCTCCTATTTTTATTGGTTTCCTACCCAATCTTTTCAATGATTTAACTAAAAAATGTGTTGTTACTATGGTTTATGTCTGTTAGGAATTTCCCTTTCAAGTTATTTTCCTTAATCTCTCATTACCTTATCTTTTCTATTTTCTTTGCTAACACTTGGTTAAAATAGGAATTCATATAGTTACTATTGGAATTCTTTAGAATAATTGAGAGGGAGAGTAAATCAATTATTGAAGATCCAAAAGTACAAATAAAACTTTTTACATCTTAGTGAACCCATACCAATAAAACATTTTCATCATGCATGCATCCATTAGCTTATGCAATCACTAAAATTTGTGGGTTACTTTCAAATCAACTTTACAGAAATGTAAACATGAAACATAAAAAATTCAATAACACACTTGATACAATGTTTTGACGTGGAAACCCAATTTGGGAAAAATCTCCAGTAACATGCTACCCATTCTCACTCTTCTGAAGTGATGCCCTATGAAAGACCAACCCTATTAAAGGTTACAATACACTTTGTTAAATGTGACTTAGTTAAAGGATTTGAATCACCCTTTTAGGAGTGATCCTTGTTAGAGGACTTTAGAACATTCACTTGGAATTTCACCTGATTAAAGGATTTACAAATGACTGTTAGGTCAACCTTAATTTAGAGGGTTTATCCTAGACTGGTACAATGATTAAAAAGTAAAAGTAAGGCTTGATTTGATAACAACTTAAAATAGACTTAGATATTACAGATCTCTATTTATGTCCATTTTTCTTGGCTTTCACACACTTCAACTTTGATAGCTTGTTCAACCTTCGAGCATCCATACCCTTAAGCCTTCTTTCTTTGCTTGCTAAGGCAGTCTCTTCTCTTAGGTCACTGAATGAAGCAATACCCTAGACAACTTTTATTTTGACCAACCATCCCTATAAATAAAAAATTAAGATCTTTTTTCATTCATCCTCCATCGTCCATTTTAGGGTTAGGTTAGATTAGGTAGGATCCAATGAATCTACCCCATATTTCATTTTGTTCCCTTCTAGAAACTTCTCCTTCAATATTCTTTGAATTTTCCTCAAAATGGTTCATCATGAATTTTGTGTCACCAGCTCATCAATCTTATCTTCCACATGGTTCACACAATCCAAGAAATCAAACTTGTCATCTTAGATTGATCAAATTCTCAATCTTTCTCATAATGTTGATACTCGACATTAAGTGACTTTTGATTCTCAACACATACTGTGCATTGCTTAGCATCCTCTCTCAAATCACTCGACATGAACTAAAGTTTATTGGTGCTCAACATCAACTAAACTTTACTTGGCTTACACTATTTGACTTGGCTTATACTAAAATTTCCTTTGCTTGGCTCTAACTGATTTTCTTCTCAGCTTGCACTAATTTTTTTTGGCACCCACTATGTAGAATGTTAAGCTTGGTAGAAAAACTTTGTTTAACTTGTCCTTATAAACTTAATTAGTGTAACCAACCTTTGCAACCTCAAGTATATTATCAATGCACTACAATATCATTATCTCAACTAATTCTTGTACTCCTTTTCATATCATAACTCAACCTTTCCTCTAGGTTCTATTGTTACCTCATTTTCTCAAATCCCCTTCATCAATCAATAAATGACAGTACTTAAATCATATAAGAAATTATCTTACCAATAAGTAGTAGGTTTTTCATTAGTGACAAAACAATGATTGAAACACATTTATCATACTTGTATCAATCTATTTTTAACAATCTCCCTCTTAGGCATTGATGGCAAACGAAACATACCAGACTTAATTAGTATGACCAAAAAAATACCAAAAATAAAATAATTTTTTGTATTGAAATCTCTCTCTCTCTCTCTCTATCAACAACTTCCATCTTTTGAATATGTTACAAAATTCTCTTATGGTAAACATATAATCAATCACCTCATCCTTATGACTCCTTCTTGATTACTTATTATATCTCCCTCAACATTATCTCCCTCTTACTAGGTAGATGTAATCAACAAGTACACTTTCTCCTTTAGCACACTTCCTCCCTTAGTAGTCAAGATTTTTCCTTCAGTGGGATTAAGCAGATCAAGATTTCTCCTTCATCTCCCTAATTTCATTATCCATCTTTGAAAAAAATACCAAATACTTGTCATCTTCATGCATATGTATGAATATTTTTAGTTTCTCCCTCTGTCACCTTTCTTGTGACTAATAGCTCCATCTCTTTGATTACTTTAGGCAGCTCCTAAAATAAGATCCACTTAATCAATGTGTAACATATGTCAATCAACTTGTTTGATGTAAGGCACTTCTCATGCTTCTTAGATAGCATTTGATAGGGGTATCACCCCCACTTTACCTCTTAGATACTCATGAGCATCCATAGATAATGCTTTTGTGAAGATATCAACTATTGTATCTTTTGTCTTTATCTTGAACTAATTCTCTCAAGTAATGTACTTTATTGCAATGTGTTTAGTCTTTGTATGTATCATATGATTCTTTGATATGTTTATAACACTTGTATTATCACAATGAAGTATCATAGGTTCAGTGATTTTCTCCTTCATACCTTAGAGTAGATATTTGATCCATACAATGTTTGTACAATTTACTACAACAACAACATATTTAGCTTCAATATTAGATTGAGAAATGTAGTTTTGTTTCTTGCTACTCTATGTAACCAACATTTTTCCTAAGAAAAATGCTCCTCCACTGGTGCTCTTTTTGCTATTAATATTTTCAGCCCAATTAGCACCAATATAGGCTCTTAATTCAAATTTCTCATTTTTCTTGTAGTATAGACCATAGTCTTCTATTCCTTTCAAATATCTCATTTTTCTCTTAATGACTATCAATGATTCTCCCTAGGATTAGTAGAAAATCTTGCAACTATTCCTATAGATAATGCAATATTAGGTCTGTTGTGTATTACATATTGTAATTTCCCAATCATAGACCTATATAATGTTTGATTCACCTCAGTTGAATCATCATTCTTTAACAATTTAAGTCTTGTCACCATAGGTGTTCTTAGTAGCTTGGAATCATCCAATCCAAAAGTTTTTAATATCTCCTTTGCATACTTTGACTAAGTGATGTATCTACCATATTTCATCTGATGTACTTGCAAACCCATAAAGAACTTGATTTCTCCAAACATAGACATCTCAAATTCTTTTTTCATTTTATTTTCAAAAGCATTACATAATGTATCTTGACCTCCAAATATGATATCATCAACAAAAAATTTAGATAACAAAATACCTTTTCCTTTCTCTATCTTCAAGTATAGATTGTTGTTATTATGAGTCCTTTCAAATCCAATCTTCATAAGACAATTATGAAGCCTTTTATACCATACTCTTGGTTCTTGTTTCAAATAATATTGAGCATTGTCTAGTCTACATACCATGTTTTTGTTGTTAGCATCAATAAATCCTCCTAGTTGTTCTAGATAAACCTCTTCCTCTAATATACTATTCAAAAATGTAGACTTAACATCCATTTGATAAACCTTAAAACCTTTGTATATAGAGTAATAAAGAAAATTTTTTACTACTTCCAGTCTTGCAATAGGGGCAAATGTTTCTCCATAGTCAATCCCTTCTTTCTCTACATATCCTTTACAAACTAATTTTGTCTTGTTCCTTGTGACTTCACCATTTTCATCTAACTTGTTTCCATACTAGTCTAGGAATTAGAGTCCATGTCTTATTTTTCTTAATTTTTTCAATCTCTTCTTCCATGGCTTTACTCTAGTCCACATTTTCTAAGGCATCTTTCATTGATTTGGGTTCTTTCATGTTCAACAAACATGTATAATTTTTGAAATTTTTCCTTGTCATTGGTCTAGCATCTTTATCTCCAATGATTTGTACTATAGGATATGATGTCCCTTGACATACTTAGACAATCTTGGTTCAGCTTTTCCTTCTTTATTTGGTCTCTCAAATTTAGAATCACTATGTACCTCTCTATCATGTAGTTTATCATCTCTTTCATGTACACTAATCTAAGAATCAAAATGTGCCTCAACTTCATTCTACAACTCAGCATATGGATGTAACTCAATTTCTAAATGTAACTTGGCAATCATAGTATGTGACTTGAAATTTATTGAAACTTGTTGTTGGTTTGCAATTTGATTTACAACATCTTCATCAGTAGGCATACCTTCATAAAATTATACAAACAATTTGTATTATTTTGGTTCCTTCATAGGTTCAACCTCATATACTTCTATATATTCATCAAATTTCACATTTACACTTTCCACAACTTTGTTAGTATATTCATCTAGTTTACCATTCCTAAAATCTTTGAGAATATAATACTTGCTTTCAAATACCTTAAAATATTTTACATTGGGTGAGTATCCATAGCATAGTTCAAAAGGTGTTGAATCAGTACCTTTCTTGACTTGTACATGGTTCAAGGTATAGAGAGCTATACTTACTACTTCTCTCTAGTATTTCAATGTAACATTTTTCTCCATCATTAGTGTCCTAGCACAATCCATTACAACATTGTTCCTCCTTTCAAAAATTCCATTTCATGGAGGGGTTCTAGAAGTAGATGTTTATCTTTTTATTCCTCTGTCATTACAAAACACCTCAAACTCATTTGATGTGAATTCACCTCCTCTGTCAGATCTCAAACATTTCAAACTTTTACTTGTTTCTTCTCAACTCTTGTTAAGAACCACCTAAACATGTAGAAAGCATTAGATATTTTTTTTAGAAATATAACAATCATCTCTCTAGAATAATCATCAATTAGCATAATGTACTTATCTCCTTTGTATCTTTACTATTCAATTGATCCACACAAGCCAGTATGAACAATCTCTAATATTCCTTTTGAGGTATGAGTCATACTCTTAAAACTTGACTTTGTCATTTTGCCTAATTGACATCATTTGCAAATTATATTGTCTAGCTTCTTCAATATAGGAAAACCTCTTACTCTTTTCATGTTACTGATACTAACCAAGTTATCAAAATTAACATGACATAACTTGTTGTGTCATATAGCCACACATAATCAAATTCTACAATTAAACAAGTAGCATCCTCTATATCAAGGTAGAATAAATTACTTCTAGTTTGATCACCTTTTTCCAATATGTTTTCCATAAGTATCATATATCTTAGAAATCTTTTTTTCAAACTCAACCTTACATCTTGAATTATTTAGTTGTGACACACTCCACAAATTATAGTTAAGTCCTTCACCATAAGAAGTATTGTCACATAAAATCTTATTTGTGAGCTTGATAGAACCTTTTCCTTTTATCTGACATGGTGCATTATTACCAAATCTTACACTATTTCCATCATAATAATTCAAGGTAATGAACTTAGTTTTATCTCTAGTTATGTGATGTGAACACCCACTATCAATGATCCATCTATCATTCTTATTTACACAAGGCACTAGTGTAGTTGCCTCATTAGAATAAGAACCATCCTTCATTGCAACATACACCACTTCATCATCATGTTCGTCTGATCCATCTTTTGTTTCCTTTTCAGCAATGTAGCAAGACTTCTTTCCTTTTTCTTTATAATATATGCTATCTTCATCCCTTCTACTTTTGTACTTGTCACCACCTCTATAATTCTTCTTCTCTGGAAATCTAACAACAATATGACCAACCTAATTGCAATTGAAACACATGATGAGTAACTTCCCTTTGAACTTGCCTTTACCTATATAAAATCTCCTTGCTAGTAGTGCTTCAAGTTGACCTACATCTTTCACATTTGTATCACTATCATTAGACACATATTTTTCCTTTTTCTTCTTCTTCTCATAAGGTTCCTTCAATGAAAGCTTAGCTTTGAAAGTAGATTCAACATCAACACATTTGTAATTATCAGAATTAGATAGCTCAAAATTTGTGAGCGTACCTACCAATCCTTCAAGAGTCAGATTATTCCTTAGCATACATCTAAGTTCTTGTATTGTAGAAAATCTGATAGCATAGATAGGAAGAAGTGTTCTCAAGACTTTTCTTAGTACAATATCATCATCTATTGTACCAGTAGTTCCTCTTATTTCATTAACAAAATCTTTTATCCTAGAGCAATATTGAACAATATTCTCACCTTCTTGCATTCTCATATCATGAAACTTACCTTTGGGGCTTTCAGCTTTGGCTCTTAGAAAATTCTTGTCACCTCCATAGATAGTGTGTAGAGAATCCCACATTTTCTTTGCACTATCAAGAAATTTTATATCATCAAACTTGACATAACTTAGGGAAGAGGATCTGCAACATTGCCTGGTTCAGTTCTTTCTTGTTTTTCAGATTTTTAGCAGTTAGGGCTCTAGTAGGATCAACATGCTCAACAAAAATGGTAGATTATGCATGATCTCCAAGACCTCCTAGGTGTAGGTTCATTAGACTTTTCCATGTAGGAAAGTTATCTCTATTAATATTGGGTATTTCTCTTTTTGACATCTTGATCTTTTTGCTTCTAGTACCTTCAAACTAGTGCTCTTAAGAAGATGACTTTGATAACAATTGTTGGAATTCTTTAGAATAACTAAGAGGGGGCATGAGTCAATTATCCAAGGTCTAGATGTACAAGTAAAACTTTTTACAACTTAGTGAATCCATATCCATAAAACATTTTCACCATGTATACATCCACTAGATTAATCAATTACTTCAACTTGTAGGTTATTGTCAAATTAGCTTTGCAAAAATGTAAACATGAAACATAATAGATTGAATAACACACTTGACACAATGATTTTATATGGAATCCCAAATTGGGAAAAATCACTAGTAAGATGCTACCAATTCTCACTCTTCTAAAGTGATGCTCTCTGAAAGGCCAACCCTGTTAAAGGTTATAATGCACAGTGCTAAATTTTACTTGGTTAAAGGATTTCAATTACCTTATTAGGAGTGAGCCTTGTTATAGGACTTTAGACCATTCACTTGGAATGTCACCCGATTAAAGGATTTACACATGACTATTAGGTCAACCTTAATCCAAAGGATTTACCCTAGATCAATACAATGATTAGAAAGTAATAGTAAGGCTTGATCTTCTAACAACTTACAACACATTTTCAGATTACAGATCTCTATTTTAGTCCTCCATTTTTCTTTTCTTTCACACACTCTAGCTTTGATAGCTTGTTCATCCCTCAAGCATCCATACCCTTAAGCCTTTTTCTTTGCTTACCAATGCAATATCTTCTCTTAGGTCACTGAATGAAGTAATACCCTAGACTTCTTGTCTTCCTTAGGTTCTCACACATGACAACCTTTTCTTCTGACCAACCATCTCTATAAATAGAGAATTAAGATCTTTTGTCAGTCGTCCTCCATCATCCATTTTAGGGTTAGGTTAGATTAGGTAGGTTTCAATGAATCTACCCCTTATTTCATTTCATTCCCTTCTAAAAACTTTTCCTTCAATCTTCTTTAATTCACCTCAAAATGAATCATCGTGAATTCTATGCTGCTAACTCATCAATCTTATCTTCCACATAGTTCACACAATCTAAGAAATCTAACTAGTCATCTTAGATTCATAAAATTCTCAATATTTCTCATAATGCTCAGCACTGACTGATTTTCTCCTTGACTTGCACTAACTTTTCTCAGCACCCACTATACACAATATTAAGCTTGGTAGTCAAACTTTGTTTAACTTGTTCTTCTAAACTTATTTAGTATAACCAACCTTTGTAACCTCAACTAGATTAAAAATGCACTATAATATCACTATCTTAACTAATTCTTTTGCTCTTTTTCATATAATAATTCAACCTTTCCTCTAGGTTCTATTGTTACCTCATTTGATCAAATCCTCTTCATCAATAAAATAAATGATAGTTCTTAAATCATATAAGAAATTGTCTTACCAACAAGTATTAAGTTTGATATCAATGACAATAAAATGATTGAGACACATTTATCATACTTGTATCAATCTATTTTCTACAATTGCATCGATAAATTGCATTCATCATAAAATAGAAAATACCAAAAATATATCTCTTTTATGGTTACTTTTCAAAACAGTAGATTAAACATCATATCTGAAATTGGTTGGAACCAGCAAAGGCCGCCTTGTGAACATACACATTTATCTTCAATTGAGCAAATTCTAGTAGGTTGCAAGATCACCCAGAACCTTGGAGTTGATCCTAGATTATCTTTTCAGGAGGGGAGTTTGAAAGGATTCCTTTCATTAAGTATCATGCAAAAAAACTCAATAGAAAGGATAGTCTTAGATTTTACTGGGCTAACTATGATAGTTGGAAGCAGAAGATGAAATCTCATCTACTATGTATTGGTCTAGGTTACTGGCTCTTGAAAAAGAGTGAAAAGATAATTGTAAAAGAAGAGAAGATTGAAGAATGTAGTAAAGGTAAAGTCACTTGATACAACTCATAAAATTTGGAAAGCATTAGAATCTATTTTTGAAGGAGATAAACATATGAAAAGAGTAAAATTGTAAAATTGGATATGTGCATTTCAAGATGCTAAAATGATGAAAGATGTACCTATAAGAAGTTATGTTGGTAGGATATCAGAGATTGTTGTAGGAATTAAAACATATGGTGGGAAAAAGGAAGAAGATGAGGTCATATGGAAGATATTTGAAACCTTGACACGTCCATTGAAACAAGTAGCTCAAATGATTCAACTACTTATACCTTGTACTATAAAGTTTACTTAGGAAAAATTACTTGGAAGATTAGAAGTAGTAGAAGTAGGACTAAGACAATTAGGAGAACTAACAAGTGTAGAGATAGCTTTTTGTGCCTTTAATGTTCATCTAAGTCTATCTAGAAGTGTAAGTACACATGCAGATTTTTCTAGCAGTAGTAGAACTACATCTGATGAAGACAAGAAGATTGAAGAAGGTATAATACTTCTTGTGAGAAGAGAAAAAGATGGTAAGAATATCTTTAAATTTTGGGCATATAATAAGTTTGGTCATTATGCATCTAAATGTCCTAAAAGAGAGAAAATGTATAAGGTAAAGTTCTATCCTAGGAGACTTGGTAATTTTCTATATGCTAATGAAGAAGAGGAATCTGATGGAAAAGGTTTAAGTGAATTGATGATGAGCTAGGATTTGTAACTATTAAGGAAGATGATCTTGGTAGAGAAATTAGAGAAGAAAAGGCTCTCATTTCCCAATTGAAAAGAAATCTAATTGGATAATAGACAATGGTTTTTCACATCACATGATTGGTGATATGAATAATTTTGTTAAATTTAGAAACTATGATGAAGGTATTGTTAGAGTTGGATACAATGCAACCTATCATATTATAGGGTCCATTACTTTAAATGGAAGAACTAATATTGATGATGTTTATTTTGTTGATGGATTAAAGCACAATTTGTTGAGTGTTGGAAAAATTGTGGACAAAGGGTATCAATTGCAAATCATAGAAAGAACTTGCACTATCAAGGATATGAATAGTAAGATTATTGGAACTAGAACTAGGTCCAAAGATTATGTATTTCTATTGAATCTTACTAAAATGACTTGTTTGGTTGCTAAAGTGGATAACAATTGGTTATAGCATAGGAGATTCTATCATATAAAATTTGATATTATTGTAAAGGTTTGTAGCATGTTTCCAGTCAAAGATTTTCCTAAGATAATAAAGTCTCCTAATGTAATTTGCAAAGAATCTATTTTGACTAAGCAGAAGAAGATATCTTTTCCGAACAAGAAGTTCACAACCATAGAGAAGCTAGAAATTGTTCACACAGGTCTGTGTGGTCCCTCTAGAACAAGAGGATTCTATGATGAAAGGTATTTCATGATTTTTGTTGATGATTTCACTAGAATGATGTGGGTAGCATTTCTTAAAGAGAGGTCTAAAGATTTTGAGAAGTTTAAGATATTTAAGAATAGAGTTGAGAATAAATATGGTATTAAGATAAAATGTTTCAGATTAGATAGAGGAGGAGAATTCACCTCTAGAGAGTTTAAAATATTTTATGAACATAATGGAATCAAAAGATAGTTATCTTCACCTAGCACATCTGAACAAAATGGGATGGTAGAAAGAAGAAACAGATCTATAGCAGAGGCAACAAGAGCGATGTTTAAGAATGATGTATCAAAGACATTTTGGAGAGAAGTACTCCATACAATACTGTACACTATGAATAGAGTAAAAATCAAGAAAGGTATGAGAAGGACACCTTATGAACTATGGTTTGGTCATTCACCATTAGTTAAATATTTTAGAATATTTCAAAGCAAGTGTTATATTAAAAGAGATGATGATGTTGGTAAGCTTGATCCAAGAAGTGATGAAGGTATTTTTCTTGGTTATTCATTGAAAAGAAAAGAATAAAAATGTTTTAATCATAGAACTAAGAAAATATTTGAGTGTGCAAATGTAAAGATTGATGAAAAGTTTGGAACTAAGGAAAAGATGTTAGATTACAATTCAAATGAAGAAGAAGATAATTCCGAAATTGTTAGAGAAAATGATAAAGTTTTCTTTGAGACTAGCAATGATCTGCAAAATGATGTGTTAACTATTGAGAAAAGAGGAGGGAATAGGTCTAAACCTAGAGATGAGATAGGATTTGAAATGTCAACTCCTACCCCTAACAAGAATCTAACAAAGAATTACCCTCTAGAGAAGATAATTGGAAGCAAAGACAAATGTGTGATCACAAGAAATAGAGTTAATGAAGAGATATGTTTGATTTATAAATTTGAAACTAAAGTGCAGATGAAGCATGCAAAGATGATTATTGGATTCAAACAATGAAGGGAGATTTATATTAGATTGTGAAGAATGAAACATGGGAGTTAGTTCCTAGACCTAAAGACAAGAATGTTATAGGAAGAAAATGGGTATTTAGGAATAAGATGAATGAACAAGGAAATGTTGTGAGAAATAAGGCTAGAATTGCATGCAAAGGTTACTCACAGCAAGAAGGCATAGACTATGAGGAGACGTATGCCCCTATAGAAAGAATGAAATTAGTAAGAATGTTCTTAGCTTATGCAAAAAATAAGAAGTTCAAAGTATATTAGATGGATGTTAAATTAGCCTTCCTAAATGGAGAACTTGAAGAAGAAGTATATATTGACTAAACAGAAGGTTTTCCTCTGATAGAAGACAAACATATGGTATGTAGACTAAATAAATATCTATATGGTCTAAAGCAAGCACCTAGAACCTGGTATGCAAGGTTGGATGACTATTTCACAAAACTTGGATTTGCTAAAGGTATGACAGATAGTAATTTGTATTTGAAAGAAATTGAAATGGATTGTTGATAATAGTAATATTTTTTGATGACAACATAGTTGGAGGTAATGATGAAGCAAGTGATAAGTTTGCTAAAGAAATGAACAATGAGTTTGATATGATCATGATAGGAGAAATGAAGTTTTTCCTAGGATTGCAGATTCTACAAAATAGTGATCGTATTTTCATCTCACAAGCTAAGTACTTGAAGGATTTTTTGAAAAGGTTTGGATTGGAATGTTTTAAGCCTATTGGCATACTTATGATAACTAGTCACAAGTTATCTAGAAAGGATGAGACACCTACAATTGAGAAAAAGTACAGATCCATGATTGGAGGTTTACTCACACGAGACCAGATATAGAAAATATAGTTGGGATTGTAGCTAGAGTTCAACGTGATCCTAAAGAGTATCATTATGAAGTAGTAAATAGGATATTTAGGTATTTGAAAGGAACATATTATTATGGAATATGGTATGATAGATCGATTGATTTCATTCTATGTGCATATACAAATGTAGATTGGGAAGGCATTATGGATGACATAAAAAGCACTAGTGGTGGAGCATTTTTTCTTGGAGGAAGATCAATTTCTTGGTTGAGAAAGAAACAATATTGTATTTCCCAAAGTACAACTAAGGTAGAGTATATTGCAAGAACAAACAATTGTAATCAAGTGATGTGGATGAAACATATGTTGAAGGATATTAGAATTGAGTTTCCAGAACCTGCTATCATATATTTTGATAAAAAAAGTATAATAAGTATTTCTATGAAGCCTTTATTGCATTCTAAGACTAAGTATATATCTATTAAGTATCATTTCTTGAGAGAGAAGGAAACATAAAAGGAGATTAGATTGAAATATGTAAATACTAAAGATCATATTGCAGATTTTTTTTAAAGCCCTTACCTAAAGATAATTTTGAGTACTTGAGGGGTATGCTTGGGGTTATGCCCCTACCTACTTTAGAGTAGATGATTTAGTAAGTTCATCATTCTAGTGGTACAAAGCAATATTGTTAGACTAGACTAAATGTTGATGCTTCCTATATAGGGAAGTATTTGTGATGAGCTAAGTCATTAAGGACACTTGGTATTAGGTCTTGAACATTATCTTTGGACACTTGAGCTAGTTGAAGATGGAGTAGTAAATTGACATAATGTGACCTTTGAAATTGATGTGAATGGGGGATAATATGCATGAAAAACATCTCCTAAGTATGTATAGGGAGAAGATTGCATGAGAAGTCTCTACTTTATTACTGAAATTTAGAAAGATTCATGTAAAGATGAGAGAGGAATATCTCTATGGGGGAGATATGCAACATGAGGTAGTCTGATGTATGGTGAGTTTTTTTATTGTGAATAGTTGTTCCCAATCCCTAAGAAGATGCAAAATAGAGTAGTGTTCAAGAGGATTTCAGATTTGATTGATGAAGAGGATCTGAAAAGATGAGAAAAACAACAACAAAAAAGTACTAGTTAATATTCATGTAAGTTAGAGTTTTTCATATATGTTTCCATCAATGCCAAAGGGGGAAATTGTTATCATGAATGCTGATGATACTAAATTTAGGGAGTATCCTAAGCATTGGAGAGTATTGATATGTTGCATTCATGACTATGTTTTTCATTGATGTCAACATAGTAGCACATTTGTGAAGACTACCATAGTAGAGGACAAAGATCTTAGTTGTACAAACATGATATTGAACATTTGGTGATTCACGTTCATGGACATGTTCTGTATAGTGTCTTGATGGCAAGGCTTAATGCACAACATGTAAGTCAAAGATGTACATAAGTTATATCTTATTTACTAAGAGCAATATAGCGACAAAGTTCTTAGAAAGTAGTTTCTAATGTTTGTATTATATCTTCCATCTAAGATGTAATAAGAAGATGCCTAGTCAGATAGTGAAAGAGGATAGTCTAATGGTCCATCAATACATGCTAAGTCACATTGTATAATTAATCTCCAAGATTGACCATTTGAAATACATGCTACCTTGGATAGTGCTAACAGGCCATTTGGAAAAATGGGTCATGCTCCATAGTGAATTTGACATCCAACATTTTGAAAGAAAAGCCATCAAAGTGGAAGCTATAATAGATCACTTGGCCAATGTGTCCTTTCTTAAACACCAACCTCTCATCATGGAGTTTCTTGATGAACATATTTTTCTTATAGAGGAACACCCATCATAGAAACTATACTTTGATGGATCTTATACCTCCCATGGTACTGGAGCTGGCATACTTTTGGTCACCCCTTAAGGTGACTACATTCCTAAATCTTTCAAACCCCAATTCCAGTGCATCAACAAGATCTCAAAGTATGAATCTCTTATTGTAGGGCTCAAAATAGTAGTTGAGTAGAACATCACAAAACTATAGGTCTTCGAAGATTCACAGTTAATAATCAAGCAAGTCCTTGATGAGTATCACACTAAGGATGATAAACTTCAACCTTATAAAGAATTGGTATATTGGTTAAACCAAAAGTTCACTCAGATCCAATTCACATAAGTGCCTATATTACAAAATAAGGTTGTAGATTCCATGACTACTATAGGTTCACTCTTGGAGATTCCTCAAGAAGCTACATAATATGAATTCTTAGTTGAGTAGCTAGATGAGCCTGTATATGAGAATGATGAAGCAACATTGGTATGTGTCTTGGTTGGTCCCCAATCCCCATGGTACCAAGAAATTCACACTTATCTAATAAATGGTATCATATCTCCCCATCTCACAAGAACCCAACAATAGAACCTCATTCATAGAGCATCCTACTACACTATCATAGCTAACACCCTATATCATTGTGGCTATCACGATACTCTCTCTTGATGTTTAGACCAAAATGAGGTTGCAATGAATCTCAAAGAGGTACAAGCCAAAATTTTTGGTTCCCAAATGAGTGGTATAGTCCTACATAAGAAAATACTTAGAGCTGGATACTATTGGCCTACACTAAAACATGAAGCTTGTGACTTTGTCAAACAATGTGTACCCTGTTAGCAATATGTAAACCTAATATAAGACCTAGCTCAAAATTTCAAGCTATTGCACTATCATGGCCATTTGCATGCTCAGAGTTTGATCTTGTTAGTGTTATAGAACCTGTCTCTTCAGAAGGACACAAGTGGATAATCACTGTGATTGATTATTTCACTAAGTGGGTAGAAGCAGTCCCACTTATCACTGCTACAGGAGTTCAAGTTTCCAAATTCATCTTGTATCACATTATCTACTGCTTTGGCATCACGACTACCATTTTCATAGACCATAGAGGTAACTTTGAAAACCTCAATATGGAAGAGTTGTGTAGTTCCCTCTGCATTCACCACCATTTTTCCAGCCCCTACTTTCCATAAGGTAACGACTAGGTTGAGGCAACTAATAAAACCCTACTAAAAATCCTAAAGGAAGTTGTCAATGATTTCGTCCATGATTGGCATTTGCAAATGAACACTACCCTATGGGCCTACTACAGTTCATTCTATACATCCACATGCACTACCACATACTCCCAGGTCTATGGTGCAAAGGTAATATTACCCATTAAGTTTGAAATCTCATCCTTGTACATTTATTTGTGAGGAAAGATATTAGAAGATGATTAAAGAATAGCTAGACTCACCCAGCTAGATCTACTTGATGAAAAAAGGCAATAGGCCTATGACCATCTCATGGTCCATCAAAATCACCTAAAGTATAGCTTCAATAGGAAGGCTCATCCCCAAAAATTTCAAATAGATGACATGGTACTCAAGGAAAATATGAAAGTCCAAGTAGACTAAGATAAGAAGGGCAAGTTTGAGCCCACATGGCTTGGCCCATATGTTGTCACATCATCTTTTGGACCCGAAGCTTATCATTTATCAACCCCTGAGGGTGAAACATTGAATGATCCCACCAACATCATTCATCTCAAGAAATTCTATAGCTAAAATCCTCGATGTATCCTGCTAGTCCTGCAAAAAGAATAAAAAAATCAAAATATCCAAAAAAGTAAAAGAAAATAGAGGAGAAAAATAAACATCGAATGGTGAAAACTTGGAAATTCAAGCACCTTGGATATGGTACCTTGGTAGCAAGCTAGCAATAGGTGCCATGTATACTTGGCCTTTTAATTATCTATTAGTGAACCACCAACCCACCTCCCATCACATCTCTCCTCACCTTAGTCACTCATCTCTCTATTTTTCTGTGGTCTTCCAAAATCACAACACTGTACTAACACTATTGCTACCCTAATCCCTAAATCTTCTAGTCTTTATAAGGAATTTTTAGTTTTGGGATGATTGGCATTTTCTTTTCTTCAAAATCCATCCAACTAAATTTGTGTATTCCTTTTTAAAGGATTCTTGGTTTATGTTGGCTCTAGTTCAATGAGTTCCCCAGCAGTTTGGTTACAATATCCATCTAGTTAAAATTTGCAAAAATCCAAAAATCCAAAGATTAAAAAATTCAAACCCCCCCTCCATAAAAAATAAAAATAATAAAACTAGCAAAAAATGAAAAACATATCACAAACATGTTGCTTAATTTCATATAAATTATTTTTATATCTTTCAATCTGATGATCCATTGGTTTCATATCAAGCTGGTGTCTATCTATAATTACTGCTCCTTCTGGATAGGTTTGTATAGCTCAACTGGTTTTGTATTAAATCAATGGCAAGGTCTTATATTGAAACTATTTAAATATTTTGTGAATATTGTGGTATTTTTCAACAAATATATCACTGCTATCCTATAAGGCTTTATGCTCCATTTTTTGTCACATCTTATGAAGCCTTGTCATAATTTCTCTCAACAAAGATGTCAATAGTGCCCTATAGACTGAGGCATTAAGAAGAAATGTCATTTTGTCTTGAAACATAATTCAATTCTTGGGAAAATATGGCACAATGTAGATAGTAGTAAGGAGGGACATATGCTCCTTATCACACCTTTTGCCTCAAGTAATGTAAATAAAGATGGATTTCCAGACTTATTTATGTTGCAGAGACCATGATTGATCAACACTGTTCAAACTAATCTATCAATACTCACCTAAATATTTGCCTTAATATATCTAGCACCTTTTTAAGTACCAAGTGCCTATCAAGGTCCCTTAGTGCCTTTTTCAAGGCCAACTCACCTTTTTGGTCCCTTAGCACCTTTTTCAAGGCCAAATCATCCTTTTTGGGATCCAACTAGCCATTTTGGCCCCTTAGCATCTTTTTCAAGTCCAAATCACCCTTTTTGGGTTCTCACTCACCTTTTTCAAGCCTATCAAGTGCCTTTTTTGGCTGAAACACCTTTTTCTAGGTGCAAGAACCCTTTTTTGGGTCTTTAAATAATTTTGGCACAAAAAATCCAAAAACATCAGAAAATATTTGCAAAAAATAATAATCCAAAAACATTTATAAAATTTCAAAACCACAAAAAAAAGTTGCTTCCACCAAAGAAAAACACTTCATGTTATCTTCATTCCAATAATAACAAATATTTATCCTCCCAATGATCCAATTTTTTCATATTTATTTGGTGTCTACATATAATTGCTAATCCTTTAGGGCAGGTTTGCTTACCTCAACTGGGTTTATATGAAAACATTGGTGAGGCCCCAAGTTAATATTCTCCAAAGTTCTTTTTGAAACAATAATACATCATTTTTAGACATTTGAGACAATGTATAGCCAATCAAAATTCATTTCACATTTTTACTTAGTCCCAACGTATGGCTTACAAACCATCAAAATGACAACACATGAACATTTTTTTACAAACTAGTTCACACAACATAGTAAACAAGACAAAACACACCACAAACAAATAAAACACATACTCATTGAGCACCCCCTCATGGAGGTGGGGCATTTGGGTTTCTAGCAAGGGGCATTCCCTCTTGCATAGTCCCAAATGATGACACTCCTGGGGTCATCCTCATGCCTGCCCAGACTATATCCATCAAAATAGGGATGTTCCAACATCTCAACAAAGTTTTTATCTATTCCATGGATTGATTCTCTGAATATACAACTCCTCTCCTTTGCTCCAAAGGGACTACCTGATGATATAACCCCATATAATATGTTGCCTCTCACACAACTTTTACAAGTTGCTCCATCACATCTTTCATCTCTACCCATAGTCTTTCTTTCCTTGGAAAAGTTGTTCTCTATTCAATATTATGCTTTCTTTCATATCTATTTGCTAGCATTTTCATTGACTCCCTCTCATGTTTCACCATATTCATCTAATTCTAGTATCAAGTAGTGCATGCATTACTCATGTTTAGTTATTCTTGTGCCCTATACGCTAAACTATTGGTTTGCACCATTGACTCCCTAAATGCTTCCACTTGAGATCATAATAAAACCAATTTATTTTGGATTCTCTCCATAGTAGCTCTCTTAGTAACTAATGATGACTCTATAGCTACCACCCATACTCACTCAACACATAACACTATTTCCAAGTGCTTAGCTTCCATCTGTGTGCTATCTTTTCAAGCCCTTTCAATTAGGCCTTGAAAGAACTCAATGTATTTCTATGCCTAGTTGGCCTACTCTTTTTCAACTACCAGCTCTTTCTTTAGGTCTTCTTTCATCACCATCACTGAATTGTGGACTGCTTGTACCATAGCCCACACTTCTTGAAATGGCCAAAATGTAGATAAAATTGGGTCATCCTTTTTTCTTCTAGGACTTTTTTCATGTCCCCCAAAATGTTCTTTCCTTTCCTCCATCAGGCTATTATTAGCCTCACCATGGATCTATGTTCTACTTCTGGAAATGTCCCTCATATAGGTGGTTGATCTCCTTCATCCACTCCCTCTAACAATACTCTCTCACCTAGAGAATACATCACCTTTTCTTTTTCCCTTGATTCTATTCATTGCATCACACCTTCTTCTAATAGCTACAATAAAGTTCTCCCTCTTCTACCTAATCCTACACTAGATTGATTTGGCTAGCATTCATCGCTTCCTGCTCACACCGCTACATTCTTTGATGAGGTGATGTTTCCCTCCCTCATTGGCTCTTCATTATGCCCCATTTTTTGGTCCTCATCCACTTTATTTCTACATGGCTTTCATTTTCCTCTTCACTCCATCCCCCCTTTCCTCCTTCTACCACTTTTGGCTTTTATTAGACCTACTCTTGCAAATCTTCCATTGATACTTCAGAGGGTTCAATTCTATACTCATACTTCTCTTATGCTTTGAAAAATGCTCAACTCACTAGGCTTTCATTAGGTTCACTCACCTTTTATAGAACCAAAAACATTCTCCATCACTTCAATCATATGCTATCAATATCTTTAGCAACAAGCTCTAATACCTGCCATCATAATAGTCAAGATAGAAACCACCTCCATCTTGCCCACACATCACCTCTCATATAGTAACATAATGCTATATCCTATCTCTTTCTACTAGCTTCTCATCCCAAGCTTTTCATCCCTCTATCTACTCATCCTGAGGATATTTTCTATCTCCTCATCCTAAGCTTTTCATCCACTATCTTCTAATCTTGAGCTTTTTCCTGCTATTTTCTCATCTTGATTTTTTCATCTGCTATCCCCTTTGTAAATATTGTGTTCAATATATTTTATATGCTCTAGAGTCATTCCTTATCCTAGGCCCATTGTACACACTTTGTTTCTCTCATATCAATTCATGTTTGGATCACAAACTATAGTTCTCTTGGTTAGATGCTTCAGCAAATCCTTGTACAAGATCCCTTGTCATCAACTTTTTTTCCTTAAAATTTATAATTTCCTATCTCATCCTAGTTCCTAATACTACTGATAGATCCTTGTAGGATGCATCTTTCCTCTCATTTGATCTTGGTCCATTAATATCCAGTCCTATTGATCACTTTGGAAAAAGGTTACTTTTTTCATGGATTTACATTTTCTTTCAATTTATTTTCATTTTGGGATTTCCAAATTTGATTCTTAAAGTATCTCTTCCAAGAAATTGGATTTTTCTCTCCTCAAGGTCGCCACAATCTTATATATTGTGGTGTGCTGTGAATGGGACAATTCACGAGCAATGTTTTGATCAGGTCTTTTTCATCTTCTTTTCTGCTTGTCAGTCAGTCAGATATGACCCTCACATATTAAAAACATGTCATCACTTGTGGTTACATGGTGCACTTAGAAAATATCTTTTTCTTGTGGGTTACTTGTTACAAGCTAGAGTTTCCATTGCACCAAAAGATCGACCTATCAATGCCTAATACAACCACTAGATTTATAGAACATAGGAGGTAGTTAAGCCATGTCATGAATCCTAAAGGGGAACATTGGTGGTTAGTCCAAAAATCCCCCCCTCAACATTTCTTGAGAAGATTCAAACTTGTGAGCAAGCTCTGATAGCACTCATTACAAGCTAGAGTTTCCATTGCACCAAAAGATTGACCTATCAATGCTCGATACAACCACTAGACTTATAAAACATAGGAGGTGGTTAAGCCATGTCATGAATCCCAAATGGAAATGGTGGAAATCAGTCCAACATTACCCAATATCATTTCCACTCTACTTCCTTCAAGATTCTTGTGTGATACTGGGGCAATCCTTGTATATTTTTTTTGAGTTAGTCCTATATAATATTGGTGAAAAGGCCTTGATGTTCTTGGTAAACTTGGCATATATCCAATATTCCTATATCAAAATAAGTTCTCAACTACATGATGGTTCTCTCCTTTGGAACACCCCCATGCTCAAGCTTCAATGGATTCCTTCACACCTTCCATGGAAACACAAGCCATTTTTCCACATCCTATCCAAGCCTCTTATCCAATCAGTCTTATAATGATGATCCAACATATCTATCAATCCCATAGTATCCCAAGTCCTCCATCTCCTTTCCACCTCCTACATCACCCTCCAATCCCCACCCCAATTTCTTAACAATTCCTTTGTTCTCTTCTCTTGTAGTGGGAGTATGAATCCTTATTAATCATGTCTTAGCTAATCTAAGTTCTTCCTCTTGCACCTTAACTTATTGTAACTTTTCAAGAAGTCGTTGCACCTCTTTTTCTTTCCCTTCCACCTTCTTGAGGGGGCATCATGCATTCTGTTCTCTCTTCTTCTTCTTAGGACTAAGGGAACTATTTTGCCATAAAAATATTTCTTTGTGTAGTCTATCTTCAAACTTCTTTGAAATAGTATTGTTCCAACATTATCTGAAAGAGGGGCAAAATGTAGACACCTAAATCTGATTACATCACTTAAGTAATATGATTTAGTCATCTCATAAGGCATCATTAATTAAGTATTTAATATTTAATTAATCTATTGTCATCCCCTAGTTAATTAATTCAATTAATCAATTATAGCCCACTTGATAAAATTAAATGACAAATCCAATGTCTAATTATCAATTAAATCACTATTTTCCTATTAAATTAAATAAATTCATAAATATATTTAATTTAATGCCAAAAATCCTCTTTGATCTAATAAATAATTTGAAATCAATTCCCAACCCCTAACTATACCCAAATCCCCACCACTAGCTATATCCAACCCATTGACCCATGCTAACCCCACTTAACCAACTAATTAACCTACCTCATAAGATCTAGCCCACTTACACCCTAATTCCCTCCTAAGCTAAGCCTAATCCCTTCCCTAAGCATGTGCACAACTTTAACCAAGGGTTAAGAAAGTCCTAAACCAAACCAAAATCAAAGTTCTATCCTATCCCTCTTGCATTCCTATCTAAGAGCCTTAAAGGCTCTTACATGAATTGAAGGCTACTTAAATGCCTTTTACACTCATCTTCCCTCATCCTCCGTCATAATTCCATTTGACCACCCATCTTGACTTTCTTCCCCTATCTAATCCTATTGTGACACTTGTTGCAAGGCTATAGGTTTGAAGAAGCACAATCCATGTGTTGTCATCTCTTTGCATCATAGCCCTCCCTCACCCTTTCTCCATCCTCACATCCTAACCCTCCATCTCATCACCCCTTATCCTATAAATGTGTTTCCCCACTTTTCATCCTCTATCCAATTAATAAAGTGGGAATTTTTGTTCTAGTAAGGTCCTAAGTGTGTTCAATTCTAAGTCTAAGCCCCCTTAGGTGGAAAGAATCTTCATCAGATTTTTCATTATCCCCTTCTTCACATTTCATAACTAGGTGGTTTTTTTTTTACCTTTGCATTGAGGGATTTTATGGGTAGCTTATTGCCCAATCTAATGGAGATTCACATTTCTCATGCAAAGATCATCTATAAAGTTATTTCTACTTGCAATCTATTATTTTCTCAAAAAATAGAGGTTTGCAAAATCTGGGTTTTGTCTTCTCCTCAGAGGGTTTTCAACCCATGAAGATGATTTTCCACAAAGAGTTCAAAATGATTCATATAATTCACAATGAGAAAATAATAAGATGACCTATGAAAATTTTAGGTTCCTTTTATGATTATCTACCTCAGGAAATGTTCAAGATTAATCATAACTCTTATAATCATTCCAAGTGGAAAACTAAAAATTGACTTCTCCTCGGCGGGTTTTCAACCCATGAAATAAATTTCCTACAAAAGGTAATTCTAAAGGAAAATAAACAAGAGGTGGGCCCCTAATATTTTTGCACACTACTTTTCAAAATTTCCAAACTCAAAGGGAAATATAATCAAAAGGTAAAGTTAAAAGGGAAGCCTGGGTGGAGAAATGGAAATTGTCTTCTCCTCAATATGTTTTTAACCCATGAAGACAATTTTTTGGTTTTTAAAAGAAAATCAAGTTTGTAAGTAGATTGAACTCACTTTTTCTGTGCAAAACATCTTAAAGATGATAATGGAAATGATCTAACCAGTTTGGGAAAGAGCAATCAAGAAGAATTTTACTCAGCAGATATTTTCTTATGAAGTATTCTAGTCATAAGTTCCTGAAACTTAAGGGGAAATGGAAAGTAAGATTTGGAAGAAAGAAAGTTGCCATTGGGCCAACAAAATAGTGAAAAGACACCTAGATATCTGTTAAAACCATGCATTTACTATTTTAGTTGATCTCTCCTTCAATTCATTCATGTGGCACAAATTCTAAAGATCAACAGATGAATTAAAGCTCGTATATAGATGAAAATGTGAATAGTTACAAAAACCAATGCTCTTTCTTGAACTATTATTCTATTAAAATTGCACAAATTTTTCCAAAAAGCTAGTATCTATGCATTTTCTATTCTTTTCATTGCTTTGGATTCAAAATTAATTTTCAAATAGAGATGGCAACCAAATTTGTGGGCTTCAATTGGTTGAATGAAATCAAGTCTTCACTGCAAAATTTCACCTATGCTTCTCTCCATTTCTATGAAATGCAAGATTTTTAGAAGAGATTAAGATTAGAGCCAATACATCATATTACTAATGAGCTTTGAGAATGTGGGCTTGTTGAGGCAACTAGTTTTCTTATTCCAGTCCAGGTTTTGAAATTAATATATGAATGCATAAACCATTACAAGCAAGACACGAGACAAATTGTATTGCCTAATGACATAGTGTTGATCTCCATTGATAGGAAAACTATGGCAAATTGCCTCTAAGTTTAGGAGAAGGAATAATTTTCAGATTTGACATTTGGAGGAGACATTTTTGAGTTCTCCATGAAGAAGATGATTCGGAGAAAAGAGATCATGCAATCATGGTTCCAGAAAGCACGGGGTGCCAACAGTAAGCTTCCTAAAACTCTGTTTGAGACTAATTTGAAACTTAAGATTGTTGACATCATGGTCCTCTTACATAGATTGAAAGGTGAGGATGAAGCTTTAAACTTTGTTGAGCAGTATTTCTTTTTGGTGCAAGTCATCTATTATGATACTAAATATATTGATTGGGCCCACGAGGTAAGCATGATTATGTACAATGCTCTTAGTGCTACAAAATTATACAATGCATTCTACATGTCATCCTTCCTCATTTACATGTTAGCTTCTATACAATTATGGCCAAGCCTCCCAAGAGTAGAAAATTTTCTTAATGATGTGAAGTCTTAAGAATTCTACCCATGTTTACAATTGTAAAATAGCTATGCAAAGTAAATCAAAGTTAATGACTCATTCACCATGAGAATTTGCAAGGAGGTCTAGGGATTTCTAGAGAGGAGATTCAATCCCGAAGCTATCATGGCCATTAACCAATTTGAGAGTTATTTCATCTAGTTCTCATCCTTTTCATATTTGTGTCTTGCAACATTTGATGGATTTCCCTTGAAGCTATCAAGATATCCTAGTGATATCATCGTGTTGATCAAGATCATGCAACAAGAAATCTAGGTGAATATGTTGAGCGAGAGTTTGAAGAAGAAAGGGTATGAGTTCCCTATGAAGGTGGGATCTTTCAGTTATGAGTCTCATTTATATGCAATGATCATGCTAAAACTATTTGAGTCAAAATATAAATTAGAGATGTATGAGGTCTTAAGGCCTATGTTTGATCCAAATGGATATGCAAGGGAGGTGTTGCAAATTAGAAGTGTGATAAAACATATTACTATTATTGAAGACTACTAGGTGGATTGAAAAGATGAGTTTGAGAGCTGGGACTATGCTTTTTCCAGATTTATAGTGAGTCAAGTGAAGATGTATCAAATTAATAAAAGATGATGGAAAAAATATATATAGTAACACCTATCTAACAAATCTAAGAAATACTCCTATTAGCTCTAAACCTTATGAAGATGCTGGAGAAAATCTAGAGATCATGATGGCCTTGATTATTAAGAGAATTGGAAAGTTGGTTGAATGGACCATAGCTAGGAGGAGTCAAAGAAAAAGTACATCCACTCAAGCTTCTTCAATAGTTGCAGTGACATCTTCCTCTCAAGGAGGCACATCAGGTGTAACCTTGGCCAGCACTCAAGGACTAGCTAAACCATCAGGTGGAGTCAATAATCCTCTAGACAAAAATATTCCTAAGGCTAAGACTTACCAAGATGGCCACTAAACTGATAAGAAAAGATTCATGGTTGGAAGATACTTTGGATAGGAAGAGAAATAGGAAAGATGAAGTGGCCCCCAATAAGGCTACCTTATCTCTTATGGTTTTATTTGGGTCAGCATTGAGTAAGGTCAAGAAGCAAAAGGCCTTGTCCATCCTCAGACAATACCCTGAAATAGGGCAGCTTACAATGGAGATAACAAAGCCTACCAATGAGGGAAGGATTAAGGATATGTCTACTAATGATTTTTCTCTGCATCCATTGGATCTTGGGGAGGCCAAACATGATACCAAAGTTGGCTTGTGTAAGTCAAAAATTGAGGTGATTGAAGGATAGCTAGAGAGCCTTAAGTTGTCCATAGTCTAGATGAAAGTGGAAATACAAGAATTGAGTGGCTTCATTAGGAAATTGGTCACCTCATTGGCAAGCATCTCTGGGATGCCCATTACTAGTAATCCCACCGCTATAGATGTTCAGGCACTTATCTCCCAACTCCAGGAAGATAAGCATTTTGGAAAATCGATAGAGAGCGGAGTGAGAAAATAAGGGTGGAAGGACTCTCCATTATAGAGTAGATTAGTAATGCTATATTGACATTGGAAATAGAGAAAGATAACATATCATCAGATAGAGCCATCTTGGCTATGGATAAAACTAAGAGCAAAGATTGTGTTTCCTTGTTGAAGATGATCATCCACATGAAGGTAAAGGAGATTATTGAAGCAAAGATTTTTACTAAAGGAGATGAGCCCTTAGTTGAGTGGTTTCAGAGCATGCAGTTCAATTTTGAAATGATCATGGCTGTAGAGGAGGGAGTTAAAGAAACTAAAGCCAAAGTAAAGAAGGAACAATATAGAGATTCATAGTCTAGTGGGCATGGGAAGGTGATCAATGGAGTAGCTATCATGCAAATAATTTTTTCCAATTTTATAGATGGTCTAATAGGAATAGCTTCTGGTCACCAAAAAAGAGTCTCCAAATTTCGTAGGCTTGGTGGATGCATGCACATGGCCATGGAAGAATTACAAGACTGGTCGGGCATTGTCAAAGATTTTCCTAAGAGCATTTTATATGGATCTTGAGATACACTAATGTACACATCCATAAGCATGAAGAGTTAATTCCAATCATTTTTGTTGCCAATGCCTATAGGAAAAAGGAAGAAAAAGGAAAGAAGGCGAAGTGAATTATATTCTACCTCTTTCATTTTTTCATGTAATTATTGTAATAGACAAATTGGCTCCTTGCCATTTGTTATTTTTGAGGAGATGAGCTGATTGAAATTCCTTTGTAATGGTCATCTCAGAACCCTATATATATGATAATGAAATATTAATAAAAGGTTAGCTAGTTTTTGGTGTGAAATACTTGATGTTGCACAGTCAATTGAAGGGTATTTTGTGTCAATTATTTTCTATTCCAATATGTTAATTGTTAATTATATGCCTTATTGTTTATCTAAATTGAAAGAAGGAAATGAATAGAGCTTCATTCTCCTATTTTTAGATATTGAGTTGAATATGATAAGTACTATCATCTTAGTTTCAAAAGAGACATTTTAGGCATTTTCCTTCAAATTAATCTTCCTTTCTCTGCATTTTAGTTTCTAGATAGATTAGTTTAGCTTTAGTTAGTATGAATTATTGAAGAACTAAGCCTTATTAGTTAATAAGATGTGTGAGTTTATAAACTTAATCTACCCTCAAAAACCATTCCTTGCCTGAGTTAGATCCTATTTAGGCCTAGCTCAGATTACGTCTCCTATTCTCAGGTTAAGAATATACCCTATTTTAGATTTAGGAGTAAACAAATTTCATTTAAAATCTACAATAAGGAGCTGTACTTAATAATTCAAAGGAAATTTAGTCTTTTCAAAAGCAACTTTCAACTATTTTAATCAGACATTGTTCACAAATTAGGGCATTTAAGAGTTAAAATTAGAAAAAAAAACACTCTATTTACCAACAAAATGAAACCTTCTCCCTTCACAAAAATATACCCACTTCCATGCTAAAGTTATCATGTTATTTTGAGAGCCTAAAAAATCTACCAAAAAATATTTATAAATGGAAAAATCTATCCACACTTGTGCTCATAAATATCTCATCCATTGAAGCTTGAGCAACATCATTGATCACACATCTCTATCCAAGGATGCATCGACATGATCAAGGAGTCCTATTGGGTGATCTTCCTTTTGGTTTGTACCCTCTCTTACCCTCTTTTGTATAACCTTATATCTGATCATTTTATTGGTTTGTGAATTTTTTTAGTTTAGTTAATGTTCTTTGTACACTAAATTCTTGTTTTATAGGCACAACTCCTGACAATGTTGGAATCTCCAAACAAGGATTCAAAGTCTTCTTATAGGGACTAATATATACTAAATGTATTTATAGACTCCTAACAAGGTCCATTCTCTAGCAAGGAAATTTTACATTAGTACATCATCTTGTGGGTATCATCCCCACTAGGGTTTTCCCTCTGATCAAGGGCTTCCCTAGTTAACACATATGCTATTATTGTGCATAAGTATCTTGTTATAGTTTTTGATTATATTTATGATATGGTTAATTTTTTTTTTAAGGTTGATATTTGTGATAATAGTTGGATAACTAATTCAACTCCCCTCCCCGCCCCCCCCCCCCCCACCACCCTCTCAATTATATTGGTGGACCATATATTCTAACAAAGTTGACAAAAATATTGATGCAACCTTCAAGGAATATGGTATGACCATAGAGGAATTCAATGAAGTAAAAGGTATACCCTTGGAGATGAAGGAAAGTGGGAAAAATAAGGTGATGGCAGCCACACCCATTTATATGGCATGACCCTCAAAAGGAGTAATAGTAGCATGATCTACTTCACAGGTACCTGCTTTTCCCTATGTAGCAGTAGCATAAGTGTAACCCAATATTGTACAACTAGCCAAGAAGTTTGATGAAGAGAAGGTATAGATAGTAGAAGGAAAATAATTTTCTCCTCCATCCATAATAAAATCAAAGAGACCAATGAAGATAAAGCAAGAATATGTGTCACCTAGCAAGAAAAGGACTACCCAATTATCAAGTGGTCCTTGGAAGATAAGAAAGACCTTGCAGATGATTGGATTAGATAAGTTTGATGAGTCTAAAGAAGAAGAGGAAATAGAAGATAGACCAACTAAACAAGTAGTTGGAGTATCAAGGACATTAGTTGGGAAGAAGTCTTGGGAGCCCAAGGTAGAAAATTTAAATGTTCAAATTATTGTTAATGACAATTTTGTTAAGTATTATAGTGTGTATAGTAATATGGATATACTATAATTAGAGAATCTTGTATTAGAAATATGATTATGAGGAACAAAAGATTTGAAGATATTCGCAAAAGGGTTCCAAAAGATCTACATAATAGACTGGTAAATAGAAAAACAAGAGTTACTATTGAGGATAAAGGTATTAGAGAAAATCTAATCAAGAAATATTGTGAAGTCAATAGTGATGAGGACATGCAGAATATAATGAAGGGTATTAAGCCCTTACTTAGAAATAAAAGAAGAGCTATTCTTTTAATGTGAGGAAATTATGAAGAGGTGAACAAAGAGATAGAAGAAGCCATTGTTAGATACATGACTTCTGTTGCCAAAGTAAGCATGAAGTCAAGAAGACAAATCCCTATGTTTGTTGAACCAAGCATACTAGCACCAATAGTGATAGAGTTAGATGATACAAATATGCCAAAATTACCTTCACAAATCACAATTAATACTAAGTCCATGCAAGTGGACAATACATAGATTATAGCAGATGATAAGGAAGATCCTTTAAAGGATCTTGGCAATTTCATTGTTAATAATGTTATTGGTTATTCCAGCTCAAATGAGGAAGAGGAAAAAATAAATAATGGAACAAAAGAGAAAAAGAGAAGAATATGAGAAGGAAGAAGAAGAGATGATAAAAAAGAAAAGAGTAGAAAATAAAAATAAATAGAAAGAAGAAGATAAGAAAAAGAAGGAGGAAGAACGAAGAAAGAATAAATTGGAAGAAGAGGAGAAAAATAAAAAAAGAGGAAGGAAAGAAATACGTGGAAGAAGTAGAGAAGAAGAGGAAAGAGTAAGAAGAGAAGAAAAAGAAGGAAGAAGTAGAGAAGAAAAAGAAAGAGGAAGAAGAGAAGAAAGAAGAAGAGGAGAAGAGGAAAGAGGATGAAGAAATCAAAAGGAAGGAAGATGAGAAGTATAAAGAGGATGGGGAAAAGAAAAGAGAAGAAAAACAAAGGAAGAAGAAATATGAGGAGGATGAGAAGGCTAATGCACCTGATATATCTTTCACCTTAGTTGTACTAATAGGTTGAAATGATGATGATCAAATAGAGTTGATATCATCTCCCATAAAAATTATCAACAATAATAAACAAGTAAAGAGTTTACATAAAAATCTTATGAATGTAATTGAAAAGTTACAAAGCACGCTGACAAAAAAATCATTAGATATTAATCTAGAGGATAGAGCCAAAGTTGTGATTTGAACATTTAATGCTAAAATAAAAAACTTGTCAAAGATAGCAACAATTGAGGCTCAAGTGTAGCATGATGTTGACATGTTTGATACTTTACGTCAGAACATTAGAAGTGATCTAGGAGATCTTGATACTTGCATCAAGGAATTGAGAAGGTGCAAACTTGAAGGCAAGACATTATATGCCAAATATGCCATGACCTTTAATTTTACCAAGGACATTGATGATAAGATGAAGAAAAAACTTGATGAAATAAAAGCATTGGTAGATTAGCTCAGCTAACCTGGTGTCAAGATTAAAGGAATTGAAACATAGGTCAGAAAGCTTTGTGATGAAATATGTCTGTTAGAAGTTAGCAAAGAGAAGATCATCAAAGGTTCTCAATTCCAAGAGAACACCTATCAGTGAAGGTTAGCACAATTGAACAATAGTTAGAGGATTACCTAGAAGCAAATTCATCATTTGATAAATTCATTTACTTAGACCAGAATGTAGTTGAGATTGCATCCTATGGATCATGTGCTTTCCTGAACATATCAGAAGGAGTGAAAGACATATTAGAAAATAATATAAAGACTCTAACAACAAGATTAATAGATTGTATCTCTCACTTAACTACCTAGAGAAGAGGTAATGAATCAAAATTTTGACATGTATATAAGTTTTGACACCTTTGTCATTAATGTCAAAGGGGGAGAAGAATACAGGAAAAGACTACAAGATTGTATAGGGAGTAAAGAAAATTGTATAGAATGTAACAGTTATATACTAAGGAGGAGTACCATTATATTGTATTAGGAAATATAAGGAAAGATGGTTGTAAATGTAATGATCCATAAATTTTGAAATTAGAAATTTTTAAAAGTTTTTACAGCAATTTTGAAGAAGTTTTATATAACATTTTGGGACTTAACCAATTTTCCCATATATTTCTATTAATGCCAAAGGGGTAGATTGGTGGCAATATGGCTAAGTATGATTAGTCAAGGTTATCATTTATGGAAATATATATATCAAGAATGAAAGGCATAATGTATAGATAATCCTATAGTTAGAGATAGAAAATTATCTAAGTTCTAGACAATTTCACAAGCAATATAGAGACAATTTTACTAGCAATACAAAGATAATTTTTTGGTATTGAGAAGTCTACAAAGATATTTCACACATGCATAGTTAGATATGGATAGTAAAGATGGTAATGATAATGTGGTGAAGAGGATTGAGTAGTATGATTGTTACGTAGTTAGTTACATGCTATTTATTAGTAAGATAATATATAGGAAAGAATAGAGCATAGCAAGAAAGAGGTAATTATGGGTTGAGGAATTATTTTGGGAAAAAAATGATTGATTAAATAATTAGGGAAAACATCCTATATGTTAACTCTAAGTTAACATGAGCTAATTTTTGTATTTAGTCAAATTTATGAAAGCATTAAGGATGGTTGGATAGAGTTTTATAAAAAGGATAAGTATAAGTAAGAAATCATAACTTGCAAAGTTGTGTGTGTGATTGCAAACTATGTATGTGATATGTAAACTCATGTGAAGGCCATGTGATGAAAATTATGATATAAGATCAAAGATATGAAAAGCACAAAATTCAATAGTAACAAAGTTTTTGTATCTACCTCTTTTGTTTAAAGTCACTATATTGTATAATTGCATGTTTTGGTAGTGGGATCTTCTTGCATATATTTGTAATTATATTGCGATCTCTTAACAGATTAGAAGAAAATCCTAACAGGGTTGAGGCTTCTATCAAGGCCTCGTCCTCTAACAAGGACCGAGACACTATATGTATTTGATGCAGGAGCATCCAGAGGTATAAGGGCAATCCTGTGTCACCCAAAAAAAATGTACTTAGACTTAGTTTCTATTTCATGTGTTTTCCTTTTTGGATACCCATTTGGGTCAAATAAAGGTTCCAACTCTCACAGTTCAACTATCAATGTGCTAGAAAATCCCAAAAAAATAGGAGCATGTAATTGGGCCATCATTTTGGTAACCTAGAAGGTGTGAATTGGCTAGATGAATGTAATTATGATTTAGAGCATTCCAGATAAAGAATCAGGTCAAAAGGCCCCATGGTTTGAAATTGATTGCAGTTTTTCGAGTTTTGGAGACCTCCTAAGAATGCTTCAAAGTCAGGTTAGGGGAATTAAATGACCTCTAAAAGAGCCAAATAATGGGGGATGAGTGAATCTTTCCATAGGGCTATAGAGAACTTTGAGAGCTTTCCAGAAATGTAAACGGTTCGTCAATCAAAGCTACGGTTCAAAAGTTATGCCTCTTGAAAGTTCGGTTACCATTTCTGGATTCGTCTAGATTTGCACCGACTTCTAACGCAACTTCTAGAACCTTCTATTTGGTCAGTGGATGCCTAATAGCACTTTCTAGAATGTATTCCTAGTCCTTAACCCTTCGGGGTCTATTTAAGGAGATTCTTGGCATTGTAAAAGGCAGTTCGGAATAGAGTTTGAGAGGAGGTACTAAAAGGAGAAATTATCTCTAGATTTATGCTATTGTAAGCCCTTAGGGCATGTTTTGAAGTTTATTTTCTCTGTACTATTTTTATTAGCTTATTTTCTTAGTGAATATAATTTCTCCTTTGTATTATGTCCATTCTGTTCTTGGGTTGTGTCCCCATCAAGTGGTATCAGAGCTGGTTTTCCTGAGTGTGTAGACAAAGCGCCAACTGTGAGGCAGTTTGCACCAGGATTGTGTGGTTGTGGGTTTGAGTTAGAAGATGCCTCCATGAAGAGAGTGTGGTAGAAGGGCCAGAGCTATTAATCTTGAGGAGGTTAGAGCCCTCCAAAGGCAGGTACAAGCATTGCAAGAGGAGCTCCATAGAGGAGAAAATGTTGCCATAGGTGACGAAAATGAGGATGAAAATGAAGAAGAAGTAATGGGACCAAAAGGGGAATTTGATGGGGAAGTTTTGAATCATGCAAAGGAAAGGCTTTTTAGGGCCATTACTAAGTTTGGTAAAAGACCCACAATTGAAGTGGGTGTATTTTTAGGAAATCTGAAACCAGATGAGTTGATCGATATGATCAATGAACTAGAAGAATACTTTGAGTATGAGGATATCAAGGACCCAGATAGGGTTAAGTTTGAAAAGGCCAAACTGAAAGGCCATGCCAAAATCTAGTGGCAAGAGGTTCAATTAGAAAGAAACAAAAGAGGAAAGGAGAAGATCACAAGGTGGTATCGCATGGTGGACAAATTAAAGAAGCAGTTCATTCCTATGGACTACAAGCTTGATTTGTTTAAGAAGATGCATGGGTTAAAGCAAGTAGGAAGATCAGTCCAAGAATATACAGAGGAATTTTACTAACTCTTGATTAGAGTGGGGCATGCAAAAGAAAATAAGGAGAAGGTTTCTCTTTATATCAGTGGGTTACGTCCTAGCATCCAGGAGGAATTAAGTCTGGTAAGAATGACCAGCGTTGAAGAGGCATACTAGTTTGCCCTACGAGTTGAAAAGAAGCTGAATAAAAGGTTTGAAGGAAGAAAAAGAGGGCATAGTCAAGGAGGAAGGGGAAGCAGTAGGTCATCTGGAGGCCGCAATGAAACCCAAAAGAAAAATGAAGATGAGGTTACTAATAGGAACTAGAGGAATGAGGGTTTCAACCGCTCCCATGACCAAGACTCTGGAAATTAGAGAGGAAGAGGAAGAGGACATGGACAAGGAAGAGGAGGCTTCTGTGGTACCTATTTCCATTGCAATGAAGAAGGTCATCATGCCTTTGAATGCCCTCAATGACAAGGAAGGATAGATAGGAGAGCTGAGGGCCAAGCTAGGGTTGCTCATATGGATGAGGATGCACAATCATCACATTCAGAGGATGCAGAAAGAGGAGAGACCTTGGTAAATGAAAGAGTCCTAATAAGTGGTGAGATTGAACTAGGACAATGGAGGAGTTTGTTCCATACCAGATGCAAGTGTGAGGATAAATGTTGTGAGGTGATCATTGATGGTGGTAGCACTAATAACTTGGTATCAGAAGAGATGGTCTCTAAGCTGAAGCTCAAGAGGGAGAAACATCCCCAACCCTACTGGATTGCTTGTGTAAAAGATGATCATAAGGTCCTGGTAAGTGAACAATGTTTAGTGAAATTCAAAATTGGGAGTTGCCATGATGAAGTTCTCTATGATGTTATTTTGATGGATGTTTGCCATCTATTTTTGGGTAGACCATGCCAATTTGGTAGACATGCAGTACATAATGGGCATGCAAACACATACTCTCTGACAAAGGATGGAGTTTGGCACAAATTGAAGCCCATGAAAAAGGAAGGTGAAAATGTATGTAGCAGTACTAGGATTTGTCTTGTTGATGAAAGGAAGTTTTCAGATGGCATGAAACATCAGCATATGTGCTATGTTTTGATTGCTAGGAAAGATAAAGAAGGTAGTAGTGAAATACCACTTGCAGTTTCTGATTTACTAGGGGAGTTTGGAGATATTATCTCTGATAATGTTCTAGATGGAGTGCCACCAATAAGGAAAATTAGTCATCAAATAGATCTGATTCCAGGACCTAGTTTGCCTAACAAGGCTGCTCACAGGATGACTCCTACTGAAATAGAGGAGCTAGATAGACAGGTTCAGGAGCTGTTGAGGAAGGGCTTGATTCGAGAGAGCCTAAGTCCATGTGTAGTACCTGTAGTACTCACACCAAATAAGGATGGAGAGTGGAGGATGTGTACAGATTCTCGAGCTATAAATAGGATAACCATCAAGTACCGATTTCCTTTGCCAAGGATGGATGATCTTATGGACTGTTTGAGTGGAGCTCAGTACTTCACAAAGATAGATCTGAAGAGTGGTTATCATCAGATATGAATTTGAGAATAAGATGAGTGGAAAATAGCCTTCAAGACCAAGGAGGTTCTTTATGATTGGTTAGTCATGCCCTTTGGATTGACAAACGCCCGAAGCACCTTCATGCGGCTCATGAATGAGGTACTTAAGAAGTTCTTGGGAAAATTTGTTATTGTTTATTTGGATGATATTTTAATTTTCAGCAAGACTTTGGAAGAACATTTACTGCATATTCGTAGTGTCCTTGAAAGGATAAGGGAAGAGAAACTATTAATTAATCTGAAGAAGTGTATCTTTGCAAAAAGGGAGTTAGTCTATTTGGGGTTTGTTATATCACCTTAAGGTCTCAAAATGGATCCAGAGAAGGTAAAAGCCATCTTGGAATGGCCTACTCCAAGGTCTGCTACTGAGGTAAGATCATTTCATGGTCTGGTTAGGTTTTATAGGAAGTTTATTAAGAATTTTAGTGGCATATGTGCACCCCTAAGTGATACAATAAGAGGGGATAGAAAAGAGTTCAAATGGACTGCAGCAGCTGCAAGAAGTTTTGAATTTATGAAGAAGAAGGTAACAAAATAGCCTATGTTGGCACTTCCAGATTTTAGAAAGGTTTTCCAGGTGGATTGTGATGCTATTAGCGGCACTATTGGGGCTATATTAAGCCAAGAAGGTAAGCCTATTGCATATTTTAGTGAAAAATTGAATGATGCAAAGAAGAAGTATTCTGTTTATGATCAAGAGTTCTATGCAATAGTTCAGGCCTTAAAGAAATGGAGGCATTATTTATTTCCAAAGGAATTTTTTTTGTATACTAATCATCAGGCATTACAGTACCTAAATAGCCAAGGTAAATTGAACCAAAGGCATATGAAGTGGGTAGAGTTCTTATAGAGCTATACATTTGTGTTGAAGCATAGAAGTGGAAAATCTAACAGGGTTGCAGATGCACTAAGTAGGAGATAGTTGTTGCTCATAGTAATGTAGGTTGAAGTATTTGGGTTTGATGAACTCAAGAATTTGTACCCCGAGGATCCTGATTTTTCTGAAGCATGGAAAGCTTGTAAAGAACCTATTGCTATAGATAGAACCAAGTGGTTAGACTGTTTGATTAAGGATGGAATGTTGTTCAAGGGTAGTCAATTGTGCATTCCAAGGAGTTCCATGAGGGAAAATATGATTAAGGAGAAACATAGTGGAGGGATGGCAAGACATTTTGGTTGAGATAAGACCATTGCCATTCTTAGAGAACATTATTATTGGCCTCAAATTTCACAGGATGTGAAGAAGTTTGTACAGAGTTGTCTGGTTTATCAAGCTGCCAAGGGGTTTAGTCACAATAATTGGCCTATATCAGCCATTGCCTGTTCCATCAAGGCCATGGGAGGACATAAGTATGGATTTTGTTCTTGGATTGCCAAGGACACAAAGGGGTAATGACTTAGTATTTGTGGTTGTTGATAGGTTCTCCAAAATGGTACATTTCATTCCATGCCACAAAACTCATGATGATGTCCATATTGCAGACTTGTTTTTCAAAGAGGTGGTAAGACTACATGGTCTTCCAAGGAGTATAGTTTTTGACAAAGATACTAAATTTGTGGGGTATTTCTGGAGGACATTGTGGAAAAAGTTGAGAACAGACTTGAAATTCAATTCCATGCATCACCCATAGACTGATGGCCAAACAGAAGTGGTAAACAGAAGTCTGGGAAATTGCTGAGATGTTTAGTTGGGGATAAGCCCAAGGGATGGGATTTGATTCTACCACAAGCAGAGTTTTCTTACAATAACTCTACAAATAGGAGTACTAGAAAATCACCATTCCAAATTGTATATAGAAATAGCCCAAGGACTACACTAGAATTGAGGAAGATAGAGCAAGGGGAGAGGACAAGTGCTGAAGTGAAAGAATTTGCTGAACATATCAAGCGTCTACATGAGGAGGTTCAGGCACACATTACCAAGATGAATCAAGAGTATAAAGCTAGGGCTGATCAAAGGAGAAGAGATAAGGAATTCCAAGTAGGGGATCTAGTCATGGTGCACTTACGAAAAGAAATATTTCCAGCCGGTACTTACAACAAGCTGAAAATGAAGAAATTTGGCCCCTACAAAATTTTGAAGAAACATGACTTAGGAAATGCATATGAGGTGGAGCTGCCAGATGGTATTCACATTTCTCCCATTTTCAACATTCCAGATTTAACAGAGTATCATGATGATGGTGTAGATGAGGAGCTAGTGTTAGAGCCATGTCTGGTTCCTGCTTCTAAGAAGGAGGAGATAGAAGACATTCTAGATCATCATGTGGGTAGGAGTACCAGAAACAAGTAGTATGAAGAGTATTTGGTCAAATGGAAAGGACGGCCGATTGAGGACTCAACTTGAATTTCAGCAGCTGAGGTTTCCCATTTGGCATTTCCTCTACCATTTATAAAGTGACAGGGTCACTTTTCAATCTACCCTGGGTGTCTGATGCAGGAGCATCCAGAGGTATAAGGGCAATCCTATGTCACCCAAAAAAATGTACTTAGACTTAGCTTCTGTTTCATGTGTTTTTATTTTTGGATACCCATTTAGGTCAAATAAAGGTTCCAACTCTCACAGTTCAACTATCAGTGTGCTAGAAAATCCCAAAAAAATAGGAGCATGCAATTGGGCCATCATTTTGGTAACCTAGAAGGTGTGAATTGGCCAAATGAATGTAATTGTGATTTAGAGTATTCCAGAAAAAGAATCAGGTCAAAAGGCCCCACTGTTTGAAAGTTATTGCAATGTTTTGAGTTTTGGAGACCTCCTAAGAATGCTTCAAAGTCAGGGGCATTAAATGACCTCGAAAAGGGTCAAAAAATGGGGGACAAGAAAAGTTGTCCATAGGGCTATAGAGTGCTTTGAGAGCTTTCCGAAAATGTAAATAGTTCGTCAATCGGAGCTACGGTTCAAAGGTTATGCCTCCCAAAAGTTTGGTTACCATTTCTGGATTCTTCTAGATTTGCACTGACTTCTAACGCAGCTTTTGGAACCTTCTATTTGGTCAGTGGATTCCTACTAGCACTTTCTAGAATGTATTCCTAGTCCTTAACCCTCCGGGGTCTATTTAAGGAGATTCTTGGCATTGTAAAAGGTAGTTCGGAGTAGATTTTGAGAGGAGGTACTCAAAGGAGAAATTATCTCTAGATTTATGCTATTGTAAGCCCTTAGGGCATGCTTTAAAGTTTATTTTCTTTGTACTATTTGTACTAGCTTATTTTCTCAGTGAATATGATTTCCCCTTTCTGTTGGGTCCATTTTGTTCTTGGGTTGTGTCCCATTAGTATTTCATAAACTCTTAACAAGGTCAATATCCTCAACAACATTCTATTGTTTAGTCGATCATTTTGTGGGTACAATCCCCATTGGATTTTTTCTTGGGCAAGGTTTTCCTAGTTAAAAAAAATGGTGTTATGTGTTTTCTTTTCATATGGATTTATTTACTATTTATCATTATTGGTTTACTTTCATATGCATGTTATAAATTAATTAACAATATTCAATTGGTGGCAAAAGTTTATAGAATACTGATTCACCCCCTACCCCCTGCCCCCTCAGTATTATCTATTTCTAACAACTCAAGCATCAGTAATCCAATGAAAAATCATATAAAGATACATGTAAATATGTGTACAACCAATTAACATTACATGACTACATTCACATTAAACATGCAAACTAATTTATCACAATTAAATTTTCTTTCTAACAACATCATATGAAACACTTGCAACATCAAAATATCATGATCTACACATCAACATTAATTGCTACTTTAACATCACCAATTTAACATTCTAAGTATCATCATGATTCCATTTCTATCATAACAATGAAATACTGAAACCATATCTATTAAATCATCAAAGCAAAAAAAATAGGTCCTGGTACATAACATAAGGAATGATCATCAACACATAAACATCACAAGTAATGGATAATGTAAATCACTATCCAACAGATTCAAAAGTGTGTTAAAACATAGAGTCATAGGTATCAAAATGTGAATAAATCATCTATGCTATGATGGGTTAGGGTGAGGCCTCACATTATGCATTTTCCAAATTCATATAATCCAACTCTTTTTTTTTCTAAATAACAGGGTTAAGCATTTTTTATTAATTAATAATTTTTTTAATAATGAACTCTGTTCACTTTTGGCACATGGGACTTTTTTCCTATTACAAATACAAAAAAATGATGTGGCACCCCTCACTTTACCTAATCTTAAGGGTGTTCCCCATTTTGTAGTATATTGCAAAAAATATTGATAATTTAAATGAACTATTAAGAAGTCTCCTCTTTCTTTGAGTTCTCTTCATTTTTCCTTCTTCCTCCCTCATTTTTTCTTCCCTTCTAGATGTAGCGAAATCTTGCACATAAATTCTCTTGGACATGGATAGATGAAAATGTTAGCACAATAAAATATTTAAACCTATAATAAATACTTTTAAAACCACTGATAGCTAATTTTAAGATAATTTAATAAAAACTAAACTAATTCTATATGCTACTATAATAATTTGCCCTACTATTTTATTATTTTAGTATAAAACTATAAAAATTAGTTTTTATAGAAAAACAATGGACTATCTAGGGTAACAAAATGTTGATATATATGAATTTAAAATGAGTTTATTTAATCTAAATATTTTTAAATTTGTAGATTTCAAAACTATCAATATGAAAATTGGCCAACGTATTTACAATCATATGTCCTTCCTTGTAGATTTGTTTAAAGGAGATATTATTGAAAAAAATTCTAAATCTATGGTTCTTTGGAGTTTGGAATTTAAAACCCAATTAGGGGTAGATCCCATTCTCCAAGAATCAACTATGATTTGAGAATCACCTTCAATTTCTAGTTTTCGAACCCTATTTTTTAACACAAATTTAAGCTCTTAGATAGAGCCTCAAGCCTAGCAATAATATTAGTTATTGATCTTATACATTTTATTTTTCTTCCATAGACTTATTTTTTCCATTTATGTATGATACACCCAATTCTTGTGTTTCCAAGGTTACCCTTAGAGGCACCATCAAAAATTCATTTGAACCAGTTTTCTTGGGGAGGAGCCCATTTGAAATTTTTATTTTTATGAACAAGAGATTTGTTACCTCCCTGTCTAGAGTGTAGAGGGAATTTAAGATTGTACTTGTATATGAGCAATGTTAGTATGCTAATAGAAACCAAATTTAAATAAAGCTTCTAAAAACTAAATAAAATTCATAAACTTCAAGATAGACTAAGATGAGCTCTCAATTAAGAATATGAGCCATTAATAGGCTCTCTCAATAAGAAGCTCTCTTGTTGAGTGGCTTTGTCTAAATAGATAGGATGTGTGCTCAAGCTTATGCTTCAAAAAGGGCTTCAAATGGAGTTGAAATTTGGGTGTGAGTGTATGGTTTTTATGTAAAATGGCTTCTTAAAATGGCATCATGAATTTACTTCATGGATTGTGTTGTTTTGAAAAGGGGAAGGATCCAATTTATAGGCAAGAGGCTTGAGGGATTGAGGGCTAAGATGCAAGGATGGGAAAAAGCAAATGGAGGGCTCAGATTGCATGAGAGGAGAGCACATGGATTGTGCTTCCTTACAGCCAATCAGGGAGTGACACATGTCATAGGGTGAGAGGATGGAGGAAATGGGAAGGATGAGTCAACAAAGGAGGCTCAAGGGATAAAATCTTCATAAAGACCCTCATAATGGCTTGTAAGAGCAATAAAAGGGCTTGGAAGAGTCATTTATGGCCTAATGGGCTTCATAAAGTTTTATGGTTGGGATATTTTCAAGGAGATGAGAGGAATTTCAACTTGGGCTTGATTAGGAAGGTTTTAAGCTTGCTTAGGATTGTGCAAATGATTAGAGGATGGATTAGGATGGTTTACGATTAGCTTAGGGATAGGCAAGTGGATGGCATTTAATGAGGGTGGGTGAAGGAGGAGATATTTGTTAACTTTGGCTTGGGTTAGTAAGTCTTAATCCATGTTTAGAGAATGTGACAAGGTTAGGAGGGGATTAAGATTAGGTTTAAAGACATCTTCTAGAAGAGACTAGACTTTGGATGAGGATAAAGACTTTCTAGAATAGTCTAGAACTTCCTAGGATGAGGATGAAGACTTTCTAGAAGAGTCTAGAAATTCTTAGGATGAGGATAAATTAGATTTTTAGGAAATAAATAAAGTTTTATTTATTTCAAGGGTTTGGGTTGAGGAGATATTTATTAAAACTTTTTTAATAAACATGAGGATTAATATTTAATCTTAATTAAATATTTTGAGTTGGGATTAGGGGTAGGAAATGATGGGATTAAGCTTTAATCAAAATTAAAGAAGGATCAGAAGATTTTGGAAGAGGTTAGTGGTCTTAAGGAAATTGGCCAAGTTTTGGGCAAAAAATAAATTTTTTATTTATTTTGGGTTTTTTGGTCAATTTATTAATTAAATAATTAATAAATAAGGAAACAATGTTTAAATAAGATTTAAACATTTTTGGGAGGGATTCCTTAATTAAATATTTTTAATTAAGATAAAGGGATTTAATGGCATAAAAATAAATAAATAAATTAATAAGTGATGATGTCATTAGGAATTTTTCAAAAAATAAAAATACTTTATTTTCTAAAGGTTTTTTCGGTGTCTACATTTTGCCCCTCTTTGATGTGATGCCGCAAGTGGCATGGTGTCAAAGATAAGAAAATAAGATGCCCCAAGGCTAGAGCAGAAGAGGAGAGAATGGACTACAAGATGCCCCCTCAAGAAGGTGTCAGGGAGAGAAAGCGAGGCTCGACAACTTCTTGAAAAGTACAAGAATTCAAGATGAGCAAGAAGACTTAGATTGGCTTAATAGAAGAGGTTTAGTTAGCTCAAACTCTCACTACGGGAGAATGATAAAGGGAGAATTAGAGGCACAAGAGGAAGAAAGTTTAAGTTCTCAAGGATTGCAGAGGATGAAGGAGCGGAGTGCTATAAAAGGAATCCAGGATGGGGAGATGGATGATGGGATTAAAAAGATGATGCAATAGGATTTCAAAGAGTCAGATTGGCGGAAGATGGGTTTCGGAGATCCCTAGGACTAGGATTGTGGATCTCGAAAGATGAGGCTTGGTGGATTGATTTGGATTGGTGGATCCCTAAGACTAGGATTGTGGATCCCTAAAGCTAAAGGTGAGGAGTGATTCAAAGAGATACTAATGCATAAGCTGGGGTAGGAGAGACAAATGTTGGATATGGATGGGGGATAATGGAGATGAAGGAAAACCATTGAAGCTTTTTGAGCAGAGGGATACTTCAAAGAGAAGTACCACCATGTAGTTGAGCACTAGATTTTCTATAGGACTATTGGTTAATTGCCAAGGTTACCAAGAACATCAAGGCCTTTTCACCAACTATCCAAAGGGATGACAGATTGACTCAAAAAAAACATGCAAGGATTGCCCTAGCATCACACATGAATCTCAAAAGAATTAGAGTGGAACCAACATTGGCTAACCCACAAGTAGAAAAGAAAAACAAACAAAAGAATTGATCAAGACCTTACACCCAGATTGGCCCATTCGCAGTATACCATGATATGGAAGATCGTGGAAACTTTGAGGAGGGAACAAAAAGATTGTTTGGAAAAGATACTTCAAGACCCAAAATGGAAGATTCCAAATCAAAAGAAAGTGAAAATCCAAAAGAGAAACATTTGCCAATGAGATGGGTAGGATGAGGTACTAACGGACCAAGATTAGACATGAGGAAAGCTATATCCTACAAGGATCTATCGGAGAGCACCTAAGCTGGTGGATCTTGATGAGTGATGTGTCTAGCATGCTAAACTAAGAAGGATAACACTTTGGTGATAGGAGATCTAGATAAAGGATGCATTGGGATAGCTAACCAAGGGTTGTGCAATGTGTGCAAGATGTTGAGCAAGGATGATCTGACATGAAAACTAGATAGATACAATGGTACTAAGCTAAAGAAGATTTACAAGCTAACGGACCAAGATATGTTACAAATGTACAAGGTTGTTCATGTTTGGGTTTTGTGAGATGGAAATGTTTGTGAAGGGTGGGATGTCTACAATAGTTGATAGGAGGATAGGTAGATGGTTTGCAAAAAGCTTAAGGAAAATGAGATTCTTTGTGTGCATGTGATAGGATACAAGCTAGGATACAAGATTATTTACAAGCTGGAATATGGTACAAGCTTTGGACAAGATTCGAATATACAAGGTATGATACAAGGGATGATACAAGATTTACAAGTTGAGGTATAAGATCTACAAGCTGAGGTACAAGATTTACAAGCTATACAGGAGGTATTTACAAGCTCCAATAGATTTTGGATATTTGGTTGGAACACCAAGGGAACAAGCAGGTGTTTTATGGGATGGTGGGTGAATGGATGAAGGATAGGATAGTGATAGATAATGGATTAGTCTTAGTACACAAGGTGCCTAAATTACCATGTTTTCACCAAGGTACCTATCCAAGGTGCTTGAATTGCCATGTTTTCACCATTGGATGCTTATTTCTCTTTACTATTTTATTTTTTTATTTTTTTCAAAAGCTGGGTATACCAAGGACTTTCAAGCATATAACTTCTTGAGATGAATGATGTTAGTAGGATCATTCAAGAGTTCTCATTTGGGTGTAGATAGCTGATAGGCTCCAGAGCCAAAGGATGCAGTGAGAACACAAGGACCAAGCCGTGTAGGTTCAAACTTGCCTTTCTTTTCTCGATCTGCTTGGACTTTCATGTTTTCTTTGAGGACCATGTCACCTAGCCGAAAGTGTCATGGAAGCACCTTCTTGTTGAAATTCCTTTCAAGATGAGTTTGATAGACTATGAGATGATCATAGGCTTGTTGTCACTTCTCATCCAAGAGATCTATTTGGGTGAGTTGAGCTACTCTGTATTCTTCATCTGATATTTTCCGTTGCAAAGATATGTACAAGGAGGGAAGTTCAACCTCTATAGGTAGTACCACTTTGGCACCATAGACTAGGGAGTATGGAGTTGTGCCTATGGATGTATAAAAGGAATTTCGATAGTCCCATAGGGCTGGATTTATTTGTAAGTGCCAATCACGACCAAAATCATTGACAACTTTCTTTAGGATTTTGAGGAGGGTTTTGTTAGTTTCCTCTACCTAGCCATTACCTTGTGGGAAATATGGGATAGAAAAGTGGTGATGGATGTGGAGGGAAGTGCATAATTCTTCCATGTTGAGATTTTCAAAGTTACCTTCATGGTCGGTGAAGATGGTGGATGGGATGCCAAAGCGGCAAACAATGTAGTACAAGATGAACTTGGAGACCTAAACTCCTATAGCTGAGACTAGGGGGACTGCTTCCACCCATTTAATGAAATAGTCTATAGTTTTTATTATCCATTTATGTCCATCAGATGAGAGGAGTGTGATAGTTCACACTAGATCAAGGCCCCAACAAGTGAAAGGCCAAGGTGGTGCAATAGGCTGTAGATCCTGTGTCAGAGCGTGCACAAGATTTGCATGCTGTTAACATGGGAGACACTTTTTGACAAAGTCACAGGAGTCTTCTTCAATGGAAGGCCAATAGTAGCCTTCTCTAAGTATTTGTCACGCTAGGAAAATACCACTTGTGTGGGCACCACAAAGTCCATAATGTACTTCCTTTAACACCATCACGGCCTCATTTTGGTCTAAACATTGAGAGAGAGTATTGTGATAACCCCGACGATATAGGGTATTGGCTATGATAACATAGCGAGATGATTTTTGGATGAGGTTATGGCATTGGGTACATGTGAGGTGAGGGGATATGATACCATCGTTAAGGTAAGCATGAATCTCATGGTACCAAGGGGATTGGGGACCAACCAAGATACAAACATGGTTTGAATCCTCATTTGCATAGGTGGGTGTGAGGAGCTACTCCACTAAAAAATCATACTATGTAGCTGCTTGGGGAATTTCCAAGAGCGAGCCTATAGTAGTCATAGCGTCTACTACTTTGTTCTATATTTGAGGCACTTGTGTAAACTGAAGCCTTGTAAAATGCTGGGTTAGTTGATCAACTAGCTCTTTGTAGGGTAATATCTTTTCATCTTTGGTTTGATATTAATTTAGGGCTTTCTTGATGATGAGCTGAGAATCACCAAAGATTTGTAGCTCAGCAATGTTCCATTCTACAGCTATCTTTAATCCTGCTATGAGGGCCTCATATTCAGCTATATTGTTGGTGCTAGGGAATTGTAGCTTGAAGGCTTTTGGAATCTAATCTCCTTGAGGTGTGACCAACAATATTCCTGCCCCTGATCCATGAGATGTGTATGAGCCATCAAAATAAAGTTTCCATAGGGGTTGTTCTTCAATTAGATAGATATGCTCATCTAGAAATTCTATGATCAATGGATAAGGATCTATTAGAGGTGTATCAGCTAGGCAATTTGCTATAGCTTGCCCTTTGATTTCCTTTCTGTCCACATACTGGATGTCAAATTTACTAAGGAGCATAACCCATTTGGCCAAATGGCCTGTAAGTGATGTTCTAGAGAGCATATACTTGAGAGGGTCAATCTTGGAGACTAGTTGGATGGTATGACTTAGCATGTAATGGTGAAGCTTTTGAGTTGAGAAAACAACTGCCAAACAAGCTTTTTCCATAGGAGTGTAATTGAGTTCATAACCAACTAGGGTTCTACTTATGTAGTAGATGGCTCTTTCTCTACTGTAGTCATCGAGTTGTGCTAGAAGTGCCCCTACAGCAGTAGGTGTTGCTGATATGTACAAAATCAGGGGATGACCGAGAACTAGTGGAACCAAGATAGGGGGATTGATGAGATACTGCTTGAGATGGTCACAGCTACACTGACATAAAGGATTCCACTTGAAGTTCTCATCCTTCTTCAGTAAATGTGAAAATGGTGTACACTTATCTGCAAGCTAGGAGATGAAGTGCTGAACAGATTGAAGCTTTCCCTGAAGAGAACGAAGCTGTCACAGTGTCTGGGGAGGAGGCATGTCTAAGATATCCTTGACCTTCTTAGGGTCGATCTCTATACCTTGTTTAGAAACTATAAAGCCTAGAAGCTTACTAGATGTGACCCCAAAGACACATTTTTTGGGATTCGGCACGAGATGATATTTGGCTAACCTATCAAAGACTTTCTCTAGGTTAACAAGATGATCCATGAAGGTATGAGACTTGACCAAGATATCATCCACATAATCCTCCAAAATTCTTTGGATGAGATCATGAAAAATGGTTGTCATAACTCTTTGATAGGTAGCCCCAGCATTCTTTAGGCCAAAAGGCATCATGTTGTAGCAAAAGGTTCCCTAAGGGGTAGTGAATGTTGTCATATGCTGATCCTCTTCTACAATATTGATTTGATTATACCCAGAAAATCCATCCATGAGGGACAAAATTTCATGTCTAGCTGTAAGATCTATAATCATATCTATGTTGGGCAAGGGAAAATCATCTTTTGGACAAGCTTTGTTAAGATATCTGAAATTAGTGCAGATTTTGATGTCACTAGAAGGCTTAGTGATGGGGACCATGTTGGAGATCCACTCTGAATAGTCAATAGGTTAGATAACCTTAGCAGCTAACATTCTTTCTAACTTAGCTTTGACCAGTAATGCCACCTTAGGGTGCATTTTTCTAAGCTTTTGTCTGAGGGGCTTGATCTGTGGATCGACTGCAAGATGATGAACTACAAGCTTTGGATCAAGCCCTAACATGTCCTGATATGACCATGCAAATCGGCCAATGTTCTCTCTTAAGACCTCAAAGAGGAGATCAACTTGGTCTTGTGATAAGGATGCAGTAATGTGAACAAGCCTAGGGTTCTCTGAAGAACCGATGTTGACTTCCCTAGTATCCTCAATTAGAATAGAAGATATCTCTAGTTGATTATCTTGAGGAGGTAATGCTAAATCCTCATGTTCTTCTTGTGGCTCTGGATGTTCTTGCTAAGGGGTTCTCTTCGTTACCTTAGCTAGTCTCAGATTTACCTTAGTTCTAGTTTTGGGTGTATTGGAACTAGGTTGTGGATTTTCTTCAAAATACCCCTTGGGATCTAGCTTGTAGATATAGGTAGAATCTAGCTTTGTTTTCTTGTGAGGTGTTTCAGCTCCCATGAATCTCATAAGCACTTCCTCTGATGTGAACTCATCAATGTGTATGATGCTTGGTTGGTCCCAATCTATGAGTTGTGAATGGGTGAGTGGTAGGTCAATGAGGTGGATGGATAATTCTTGGAGAATAGAGTCTTTGAGGGAGATTTGGTCTAGGATATCATCGTAGGCTCTCTTTTCAACTTCCTCAAGAATGTCTTTGATTTTGACAAGGTCATAGTGAATGTTCAAAAAAGTGTGACCCCCTGTATTGGTGCCCTCAGTTGTGGGTATGCCAAAGCCAAGACCTGACTTCGATTCCCACTTGTGTGCATTGATGGGGCACTGCATGCCTCTTTCTTCTAGTCCTAGACCACCACCTTGATAGTTCCATTTGTTAGTGATGCGCTTATGTTCTTGGGGATACTTTTGGCTGAAGTGATCAAGGCGTGCCTAATTCCTTTGAGGTGCATCCTTATGTAACCAATTGTTGATATTTGGAGTGAGCTCCTCATGAAGAGGGATTTTCGAGGATACAAAGGTTGTTGGGCCAAACTATTTGTATCAAGGAGGTGGAATCTCCTTAGCTTTGTGATATGTCAGTCATCCATGGGCATGTGGATCAAGTGGGACTACCCTGACAGCAAATGCATCCGACAGACTATACTCTCCACAACCCTTGTTATTGATCTTCATGATAGATAGGGTAGAGGCAAGGATGGTTTCTAGGTTATTACAAGTGTGGGATGAGCTGGCGATGGATGTGCCAATATCAATTCTAGGGCAATGGTTTGTATATGAAGCTTCAACCGCATTACAGTAAGCAAAGGGTTTTGGATCGGCATGGATGGTTACCTTAGTGCCTTGATGCAAAAATTTGATGCACTAATGGTAAGTGGATGGAACGGCTTTCATGGCATGAATCCATGGGCGACCGAGGAGGATGTTGAATGGTAGGTTTAGATCAATAACATGGAAGAGTGTTTCTTGGATGACTGGCCCAACCTTGATTGGTAGCAAAATAGTTCCTTTTGTGGTTCTTTCCAAGTTGTCATAAGCTTTGATGGTGATAACCTCACTGATGATATCTGCCTTAGTATACCCAGCTTGTTTTATGAATTTTAGGGTGCAAATATTCAAAGCTGATCCATTATCTATCATTACTCTTTTCACGAAAAAATTGGATACCATGATGGCTATGCGAAGGGGAAGGGTGTGATCTGGCTCGACCATGGGTATGTCAGTGGGTTTGAACAATAGGGCACATGAGGATGAAAGGTGTCCAACAAGATTATGAAAATCAGTAGCATTGATATCAGAAGGGACATGAGATTCTATGAGAGCACTATCAAGGATGTTCTTGTACACAAGACTAGTGCGAAGTAAGGTCTAAAATGGAGATTTGGGCTGTCATGTTCCCAAGGTGTTCAAATGTTGAGATTTTCAAAGTTACCTCTATGGTCAGTGAAGATGGTGGATGGGATGCCGAAGCGGCAAACAATGTGGTATAAGATGAACTTGGAGACCTGAACTCCTATAGCTGAGACTAGGGGGACTGCTTCCACCCATTTAGTGAAATAGTCTATAGCTATTATTATCCATTTATGTCCATCAAATGAGAGGGGTGTGATAGTTCCAACTAGATCAAGGCCCCAAAAAGCGAAAGGCCAAGGTGGTGCAATAGGTTGTAGATCCTGTGCTGGAGTGTGCATAAGATTTGCATGCTGCTGACATGGGAGACACTTTCTGACAAAGTCCCAGGAGTCTTCTTCAATGGTAGGCCAATAGTAGCCTACTCTAAGGATTTGTCGCACTAGGACAATACAACTCGTGTGGGCACTACAAAGTCCAGAGTGTACTTCTTTTAACACCATCATGGCCTCATTTTGGTCTAAACATTGAGAGAGAGTATTGTGATAACCTCGATGATATAGGGTATTGGCTATGATAACATAGCAGGATGATTTTCAAATGGGGTTCTGGCGTTGGGTACGTGTGAGGTGAGGGGATATGATACCATTGTTAAGGTAAGTGTGAATCTCATGGTACCAAGGGGATTGGGGACCAATCAAGATAGAAACACGATTTGAATCCTCATTCGTAAAGGCGGGTGTGAGGAGTTGCTCGAGTAAAAACTCATACTGTGTAGCTGCTTGGGGAATTTCAAGAGCGAGCCTATAGTAGCCATAGCATCTGCTACTTTGTTCTATATTCGAGGCACTTGTGTAAACTGAAGCCTTGTAAAATGCTAGGTTAGCTGATCAACTAGCTCTTTGTAGGGTAATAGCTTTTCATCTTTGGTTTGATATTTATTTAGGGCTTGCTTGATGATGAGCTGAGAATCACCAAAGATTTGTAACTCAGCAATGTTCCATTCTGTAGCTATCTTTAATCCTGCTATGAGGGCCTCATATTCAGCTATATTTTTGGTGCTAGGGAATTGTAGCTTGAAGGATTTTGGAATGTAATCCCCTTGAGGTGTGACCAACAATATTCTTGCCCCTGATCCATGAGATGTGTATGAGCCATCAAAATAAAGTTTCCATGGGGGTTGTTCTTCAATTAGATAGATATGCTCATCTGGAAATTCTATGATCAACGGATAAGCATCTATTAGAGGTGCATTAGCTAGGTGATCTGCTATAGCTTGCCCTTTGATTTCCTTTTTTTCCACATACTAGATGTCAAATCCGCTAAGGAGCATAACCCATTTGGCCAAACGGCCTGTAAGTGTTGTTTTGGAGAGCATATACTTGAAAGGGTCAATCTTGGAGACTAGTTGGATGGTATTACTTAGCATGTAGTGGTGAAGCTTTTGAGTTGAGAAAATAACTACCAAGAAAGCTTTTTCCATAGGAGTGTAATTAAGTTCATAACCAACTAGGGTTCTACTGATGTAGTAGATGGCTCTTTCTCTGTTGTAGTCATCGAGTTGTGCTATAAGTGCCCCTAGAGTAGTAGGTGTTGCTGATATGTACAGAATCAGGGGATGACTAGGAACTAGTGGAACCAAGATAGGGGGATTGATGAGATACTACTTGAGATTGTCAAAGTTGTGCTGACATAAAGGATCCCACTTAAAGTTCTCATCCTTCTTCAGTAAATGTGAAAATGGTGTACACTTATCTGCAAGGTGCGAGATGAAGCGCCGAACAAATTGAAGCTTTCCCTGAAGAGAACAAAGTTGTCATAGTGTCTAGGGAGGAGGCATGTCTAAGATAGCTTTGACCTTCTTGGGGTTGATCTCTATACCTCATTTAGAAACTATAAAGCCTAGAAGCTTGCCAGATGTGACCCAAAAGACACATTTCTTGGGATTCAGCATGAGATGATATTTGGCTAACCTATCAAAGACTTTCTCCAGGTCAGCAAGATGATCCATGAAGGTATGAGACTTGACCAAGATATCATCCACATAATCCTCCAAAATTCTATGGACGAGATCATGAAAAATGGTTGTCATAGCTCTTTGATAGGTAGCCCCAACATTCTTTAGGCCAAAAGGCATCATGTTGTAGCAAAAGGTTCCCCAAGGGGTAGTGAATGATGTCTTATGTTGATCCTCTTCTACATTCTTGATTTGATTAGACCCAAAAAATCCATCCATGAGGGACAAAATTTCATGTCTAGCTATAAGATCTATAATCATATCTATGTTGGGCAAGGGAAAATCATCTTTTGGACAAGCTTTGTTAAGATCTCTTAAATCAGTGCAGATTTTGATGTCACCAGAGGGTTTAGTGACGGGGACCATGTTAGAGATCCACTTTGAGTAGTCGATAGGTCGAATAACCTTAGTAGCTAACATTCTTTCTAATTCAACTTTGACCAGTAATACCACCTTGGGGTGCATTTTTCTAAGCTTTTATCTAACAGGCTTGATCTTTGGATCGACTGCAAGATGATGAACTATAAGCTTTGGATAAAGTCCTGGCATGTCCTGATATGACCATGCAAATTGGCCAATGTTCTCTCTTAAGACCTCAAAGAGAAGATCAGCTTGGTCTTGTGATAGGGATGCAACAATGTGAACAAGTTTGGGGATATCTGAAGAACCAATGTTGACTTCTCGAGTATCCTCAATTAGAATAGAAGACACCTCTGGTTGATTATCTTGAGGAGGCAATGCTAAATCTTCATGTCCTACTTGTGGCTCTAGATTTTCTTGCTGAGGGGTTCTCTTCACTGCCATAGCTACTCTCAGATTCACCTTAGTTCCAGTTTTGGGTGTATCGAAACTAGGTTGGGGATTTTCTCCAAAATACCTCTTGGGATCTAGCTTGTAGATATAGGCAGAATCTAGCTTTGTTTGATTATGAGGAGTTTTGGCTCCCATGAATCTCAAAAGTGCTTCCTCTGATGTGAACTCATCAATGTGTATGATGCTTGGTTGGTCCCAATTTATGAGTTGTGGATGGGCGAGTGGTAGGTCAATGAGGTGGATGGATAGTTCTTGGAGAACAGAGTCTCTGAGGGAGATTTGGTCTGGGATATCATCGTAGGCTCTCTTTTCAACTTCTTTAGGAATGTCTTCAATTTCAACAAGGTCGTGATGAATGTTCGAAAAAGTGTAACCATCCGTATTGGTGCCCTCAGTTGTGGGTATGCCAAAGCCAAGACCTAAGTTTGATTCCCACTTGTGTGCATCGATGGGGCACTGCATGCCTCTTTCTTTTGGTCCTAGACCACCACCTTGATAATTTCATTTGTCAGTGATGAGCTTATGTTCTTGGGGATACTTCTGGCTGAAGTGATCAAGGCATGCTTGATTTCTTTGAGGTGCATCCTTATGTAACCAATTGTTGATATCTAGAGTGAGCTCCTCATGAAGAGGGATTTTTGAGGATACAAAGGTTGTTGGGCCAAACTATTTGTATCAAGGAGGTAGAATCTCCTTAGCTTTGTGATATGTTAATCATCCATGGGCATGTGGATCAAGTGGGAGTGCCTTGACAACAAATGCATCTGACAGACTATACTCTCCACATCCTTTGTTATTGATCTTCATGGTAGACAAGGTAGAGGCAAGAATGGTTTCTATGTCATTACAAGTGTGGGATGAGCTAGCGATGTATGTGCCAATATCAATTCCAGGGCAATGGTTTGTATATGAAGCTTCAACCACATTGCAGTAAGCAAAGGGTTCTAGATCGGCATGGATGGTTACCTCAATGCCTTGATGTGGAAATTTAATGCACTGATGGTAAGTGAATGGAACGGCTTTCATGGCATGAATCCATGGGCGACTGAGGAGGATGTTAAATGGTAGGTTTAGATCAATAACATGGTAGAGTGTCTCTTGGATGACTGGCCCAACCTTGATTGGCAGCAAAATAGTTCCTTTTGTGGTTCTTTCCAAGTTGTCATAAGCTTTGATGGTGATAACCTCACTGATGATATCTGCCTCAATATACCTAACTTGTTTTATAAATTTTAGGGTGCAAATATTCAAGGCTGATCCATTATCTATCATTACTCTTTTCATGGAAAAATTGGATACCATGGTGGCTATGCAAAGCGGAAGGGTGTGATCTGGCTCGACCACGGGTATGTTGGTGGGTTTGAATGATAGGGCGCACGAGGAGGATAGGTGTCCAATGAGATTATGAAAATTAGTAGCATTGATATTTGAAGGGACATGGGATTCTATGAGAGCACTATCAAGGATGTTTTTGTACACAGGACTAGTGTGGAGAAGGTCTAAAATGGAGATTTGGGCTGGCATGTTCCGAAGGTGTTCCAAGATATTGTAATGGCTTCTTGATGGAGCTGATGGTGTTGGTAAAACTAGTGGGCTTGCAATGTTAAAGTGTGCTCTTCAAGTGGTGACTGCACACTCATTGTTTGGTCCTTGGATATTGATAACATTGATAGAAGGCTCTTTCTCAGATATACAACCTATAAGGCTACCATAGTCTATATAGGATGAAGTGTGGTTATTTTTCTTCCCATGCTGTTGGTTTGACTGGCGGTTGTTGGTGTTGTTGTTGTTGGCTTGGATAGGTGCTTTTCCAAGATTTTGGTTATTGTGTGGAGGAAAAGCATTTTGATAGATCTGTAAGCCTGCATTGGGAGAGGTTTTGGCACCAACGGTGATTTCTTTCCGATCAATGAGGTCTTGCACATAATCCTTCAGTTTCATGCATCTGAGGGTAGTGTGACCTTTTACCCTATGAAATTTGCAGTACTCATTATCTTTGTACCATGCAGCTTTAGATTGGCTTGGGTTGATTTGCTAGGTAGGAGGAAATATGATGAGGTTTTCCTTGACTAATTTCTCAAAAATGACATCCAAAGGTTCACCAAGGGGTGTATAATTTCTAGGTGCAGGTTGGAATCTGGGCTTTTTCCTTGCAGCTACATTAATGGCATTAGCTTGATTGCTAGACCCTTGAAAGTTGGGTCTTGGATTGTGGTTTTGATAACTTTGGTTATTCACATGTCTAGTGTCAGTGATGCCATCTATTGCAACATGCTTTTTTTTGACCTAAATACCTAGACTTGTCATTGGAATGTGATTGATTTTGATTGGCTTCCTTGTAAATCTTGACCACAACATCTTTAATGAGTCCTTGCACAAGGATCATTCCTTTCTCTTTGATGTCTTTTTAGGTCTGCAAACAGTTCATGGTCATCTGGTGATCCAAGCTAGGATGGGCATTATCAATAAACATTTTCACCAAATGGCGCTCTGGCAAGGTGCAAGATATGCGGGTGGTAAGGGTTTGCCATCTTTGTAGATATTTAGAAAGGCTTTCTCCACCTTTTTTCTTAGTGTGGACAAGATCAACTACTGATAGCTCTATTTCAACAAGATGGGCATATTGGGCTACAAATGCCTCAGACAATTCAACAAAAATTTTAATTGTGTCATAGGGGATTCTATAAAACCATTCAAGAGCTGGTTCGACCAAGCTTTTGGGAAAGAGATGCAAGAGGAATACGTCATCGTATGCCACTTCTTGGCAGTGCATGTAAAATTCTTTGATATGTCTGATAGGGTCTCCTTTTCCTCTGAATTTGTCAAACTTGGGTGTCTCAAAATGCTTGGGAAATGGTGTCATGGTAATGGCTCTGTCAAATGGGTAAGGACACACATTCTCAAACTTGAAGGTTTTTTGATCATTTCCCTCTTGGATGTTCTTCAAAGCTATTTTCATGGCTTCCCATTCTGAATTAATGGGTGACATCTGGGGTGCCCCCAATGTAGGAGTGCCCTGAGGTAGGTATGTGCTAGATGGGGCAATGGAATATGGATGGCTTTGAGGTATGGGCTAGTAGGGATTGTACATGGCTTGGGAAACTGAATGGTGGATGATGGGTTGCTGAGGTGGAGGTGGCACATATTGTTGCATATGTTGCAAGGCTTGCTGCTGATATTGGATTTGAGGTTGGGTTTGAGGAACATAAGCTGGCTATGGGATAAATGGATTGCTTTGTGGAGGTAAGGTCTAAGATGGTTGTGAAGCTTGGGGAAAGGATCAGGGAGCTTGTGGAACTTGACTTTGGATTTGAGGAGTTTGACCAATATATGTGGGTTGTGCCTCCATCTGAGAAGGTTTCTGCATGGCAAAAGAGGCCAAGTAATTGGTAGTTGGTGGTGGTGGATTTCCTCCTAGAAGTGGCATAGAAAAATAGTTGGTAATAGGAGGTAATGGATTAGTTGGTGGTGGAGGTGGTGGGAATGGAAAGCTTAGAAATGGAACTAATGGGGTTTGATAGCTTGGTGGCTGGATTTGAAAGCTTGGTAGAGTGGTGGCAGGAGCTTGGGTCACTTGAGAGCTGGGCATAACATTGGTAGTAGTTGGTGGGGTTTGATAGCTTTGTGGAGTGAGGGTAGTAGCTTGTAGATTTGTGGCTGATGGCACTGAGCTCCAAGGACCTAGTGGAAATGATGGAATTTTGTTCTGAGCTGAGGTAAACAAGCTAGAGGTGATGAAGGGTTGATTACTTGGCCCCATGGGTGGAATCCTTGTTGTATATTGTTGAGGTTGGCCAAAGATGCTAGCACTGATTTGGGAGATGGGTGGATTTGGAAGGTTGGGTTGGAGAGCAGAAACAACAACAGTGAAGGGAGTGAATGGTGAGGTGTTTTGGGCAAAGGGGGTTTGGGATGGAGTGGTATGGACCAATCCTGGAGTGGTGGTGGCTGGATTGGCTTGTGGAAGGGAGATTTCAACTTGAGTGGAGGCTGGTATGTTTGGGTCTGTTGGATCATATGGGGTGGGTTGAGGCTCTTCTTTTGGCACATATTGAGGATAATTCAAATCATAAGAGCCTATGGGTGCTGGGAGTTGCTCAAACAAGGGGTGAGATGGATCTGATAAAGGGGGAGGTCTTCCAAAGTCAAAGGCTCCAATGTTGTCCCTTTGAAAGTTAGCCATGATTGTTTCCTTATTTTTTTCTATAATGGTGTTCACCAATACTGCATTTCCTAGTTGGTTCATGAAAGCTTCAATGTCAGTAGGTGATGGTATAGCATTCTCTGGGTTGAAGGATGGTTGAGTGATCAAGGGGAGTGATGTTGTTGGATCCAAATGATAGGGCTCCATTTTTTACTTCTTCTTCTTGCCTAAGCGAGTGATGGGTGGCATGAAAATGTAGAATGTTTCCTAGGGATGAGATGCAGCAATGCTAATGGAGGCAAAAGAGGAAGGCTTTTCTATGCAAATAATTTCCTAGGTTGAGGCAAAGCTGTATGACAAAACCTAAGGAGGATTGGGTTGAGGATTCTAACTTCAAAGATATGTTGCCAAATTATGAAAGGTCTTCTTTCCTATGTGCAAGCTTGGTGGTGATTGTGTCAGCTTAAGGATAGACTGATGATCCTTTAGGAAGAACACGAGATTGACCACTTGTGGATCCCAACCTTTAGCTCAAGGTGATGAGGGATAACAAGCGACAAAGCTAAATTACCCTAGAAAAAGCTCTGTCAAAGGGATAACCTGGGTGGGATTGGTGGATTTGGAAGATGTTAGGAATGGCAAACTTTTGGCAAGGTGACAACAATTTTGAAGGCTTGGATGTGAAGATTTTGATTGTTGGCTAGATAGTTTGATTCTGAATGAGATGGATGAGCTAAAATGCTTAAGGGGAAGACTAAAGATGGTTGGCTTTCCTACAAAGATGACTCTAATGAAAAAGTGAAGCTTATGCAAGAAGATGTGGAGAAACAAGGGGGTCTAATCATAGAAATCATGCCTAGTTGGTAAGGCATAAGCATTGTTAACTCCTGAATGTTGGTTAAATTGGATGGTGCGATCTAACCAGGCATCTTGAAGGGCTTTGTCAGTAGCTTTGTCCTTTGCTTTGTGGAGTTTGGCAATTCAAGGACTTGGTGTTAGTTCCTTTCTCTTGGCTGAAAGTTCTTGGTATGCCTAAGATGATTTGAGTTTAACTTTGTGGAACTTTTGTTTGGGTTTGGGTTGTTTTGACATGAATTTTTAAATCTGCTTGGCTTTGAGAGACCTCAGTTATTTTTCTTCAACTTGTTCAACTTTTGGAATAGCCAGTGACTACACTAAGTGTGCCCTAAGCTAGGATTGACCAAGTTTGGAAAACATTTATTCAACAAATAAAAAATAAATTAATAGATAGGAACAACTAGATAGAAGGTTTTGATTCTCAGAATGTGATACTTGCACCAAGGAGTGTGTATGTTTTACAAATGTTTCGATTAGTCACTTCAAACACATTAACACCCTAGATGGTTGTCTACAAGGCTGAAAGTTGGTTTAGCTAGGGAGTCCTCGATATACCCAAGGTACATGAGGCTCAAATCCGTAGATGAAACCAAAAAGATGTCACACAGTCGAGAGGAGTGGTAACCCACTTCTCCTCTTTCACTTCTCAAGGGTATAAAGTTCCTTGAGGCTTAGCCCGAGTGACAAAATCTTGATCCCAAGAAAGGTGTCTTTGAATTCACCTCCTAATATTTATACTCCGCTGGAACACTGGAGTTGAGGTCGTCCCAAGGGGTGATGAAATCCCCAAGTAGGCCTCCTAAAAAGAGAAACAAGGTTTTGGATCCTAATATTATGCACCCAAGATGGCCTCGAAAGATGAAAAGGGGAGAGAATACTTGGATGACCTTGGGCTAAAAAACACGCTTGTTCCTTTTCCAATTGACTCTTATGTGTGTTGATCTAGACTTTGCAAGCACTCATGTTTAAGAGACCATGTTCAATTCCAACTTTGAAATGTGCCAACAAGGAAAAATCGATTGAAGAATGAATACAAGAAGAAGAGTTACGGTCAACAAAAAAGTAAACCTGCATGCCCAGAGGCCCTCCATGTCAAGTATCGATTAATTTCTTTTAAAGAATTCAAGAGTTGGTGTGATTTTGTTTTAAGCCCAAAACAAAGATGTGTGCAACTCGATTGTCAAGCACGCGCCCGAAGGCCCTCCATGTCAATAGTTGTTCAATTTTAGTGCCCAAACTTGAAGTGTGATCAATTTAATCTAGAGTTTTTGTCATTTAAGAATTTTGATAAAGTTAAAGAAAACGTTCAAAGACCAAGTGAGTGAGTTAGATTGTGGAACATTTAACACCTTTTTCAAGTAGACCCATCCCCATAAATGGCGCTGAGATTGCAACCAATGGTTGAATTGATGGGTGATTAGAAAAGAGGTGAGTCCAAGGAACTACTCAAATTGATTTTTGCAAATTTTTATTTAACTTAAAGAGGTTTCTTAAATATCCAAAAATCAAACTTTGCCTAAATTGCATGTGGAAAAGAGATTTGTTTTGTTCAATTTTAAAAGCTCCAAATGAAGTGTTTGATATTGCAATGGTTAATTGACCTTTTTCATTCAAGATTGGATTTTTTGTTTTAATCATGCATTCATAAAAAAAAAAAAACTTGATTTTAATCCATGGCACTCAAGAGTGATTTTAGCAACATGCATTCAAAGACAAGTGATTAAACATTCAAGTTTTTTTTTCTTTGAGCATTCAAGATTGAGATTTTATGTGTTGTTTTAAGAACTTTGAAGTGCTTTGTTTTAACCTTAGATCATTCAAGATTGTTTTTGGACTCAAAAGTGAAAATGACTCTTTGGACTTTTCTTTTCATTCAAGATTTTGTGTTCTAGTTTACATGTTTTAAGCCCAAAAATGATATTCCTAGATTGTTTTGATGCATGAAAAACTTAAGAAACATTCAAGATTTTGCAACAAGACATTTGTTTGGAACAAATAACAAAGCTTTTAGGACAATTTTGGCAACCATTTAGGACTCTTAGTTTTCATGAGATTTTTAAAATATTTTCAAATGAGGTTCATTTTATCCTTGATTGATGCTTTGAGTTTGATTTAGATTTTAGTGTGCACTTAGTGTTGATTTTGAACCTTTTGAAATGGAAACTTGAAGTTCCTTTTAAATTTCCAAAAATGAAGTGTTCCTAACTTTGCATGAATGCATCTAAAAACTTGATGTTGCAAGGATGAAAATGATTGGATTGGTTTAGTTTCACTTGTTAAAAGGCTTTTTTTTTTTTTGCAAATTTTTAGTTTTTAATGGATTCAAGTATGATTTAGGGGTTCATTTTAAGCACTAAAAAGAAGTGTGTATAATTTTTCTTCCTTAAAAAAAAAAAGGCCAAGATCTCCCACAAGAAGAAGAAGAAGAAGTATATGGAATAAGAAGAATATAGACAAGAAGAGGAAGAATAATTCCAAGTGCTTTGTCCACCTATAAGCTTGAAAAATCTGCAAACACTATGAGATAGACTATAAGTTCCTTTGTCTTCTTCATGCTCATGTGGACCTACAAAACCAATTTATACAATCCTACCAATCACAAAAACAAGCAAAATTAGCCAAAATTAGCAAATGACATACAAAACTTGACTAAAAAAGCTAATGAAGATGACCCATGAGGGGTCCCATCGGGTGTGCCAAAATGTATATGAGCAACGTTAGTATGCTAATAGAAACCAAATTTAAATAAAGCTTCTACAAACCAAACAAAATTCATAAACTTCAAGATAGACTAAGATGAGCTCTCGATTAAGAGTATGAGCCATTAATGGGCTCTCTCAATAAGAAGCTCTCTTGTTGAGTGGCTTTTTCTAAATAGATAGGATGTATGCTCAAGCTTATACTTCAAAAAGGGCTTCAAATGGAGTTGGAATTTGGGTGTGAGTGTATGGTTTTGATGTAAAATGGCTTCTTAAAATGGCATTATGACTTTACTTCATGGATTGTGTTGTTTTGCAAAGGGGAAGGATCCAATTTATAGGAAAGAGGCTTGAGGGATTGAGGGCTAAGATGCAAGGATGGGAAAAAGCTCATAGAGGGCTTAGATTGCATGAGAGGAGAGCACATGGATTGTGCTTCCTTACAGCCAATCAGGGAGTGACACATGTCACATGGTGAGAGGATGGAGGAAAGGGGAAGGATGAGTCAACAAAGGAGGCTCAAGGGATAAAATCTTCATAAAGACCCTTATAATGGCTTGTAAGAGCAATAAAAGGGCTTGGAAGAGTCATTTATGGCCTAGTGGGCTTCATAAAGTTTTATGGTTGGGATATTTTGAAGGAGATGAAAGGAATGTCAACTTGGGCTTGATTAGGAAGGTTTTAAGCTTGCTTAGGATTGTGCAAATGATTAGAGGATGGATTAGGATGGTTTAGGATTAGCATAGGGATAGGCAAGAGGATGGCATTTAATGAGGGTGGATAAAGGAGGAGATATTTGTAAACTTTGGCTTGGGTTAGTAAGTCTTAACCCATGTTTAGAGAATGTGAGAAGGTTAGGAGGGGATTAGGATTAGGTTTAAAGACATCTTCTAGAAGATTCTAGACTTTGGATGAGGATAAAGACTTTCTAGAATAGTCTAGAACTTCCTAGGATGAGGATGAAGACTTTCTAGAAGAGTCTAGAACTTCTTAGGATGAGGATAAATTAGATTTTTAGGAAATAAATAAAGTTTTATTTATTTCAAGGGTTTGGGTTGAGGAGATATTTATTAAAACTTTTTTAATAAACATGAGGGTTAATATTTAATCTTAATTAAATATTTTGAGTTGGGATTGGGGGTAAGAAATGATGGGATTAGCCTTTAATCAAAATTAAAGAAGGATTAGAAGATTTTGGAAGAGGTTAATGGTCTTAAGGAAATTGGCCAAGTTTTGGGCAAAAAATAAATTTTTTATTTATTTTTGGTTTTTTGGTCAATTTATTAATTAAATAATTAATAAATAAGGAAATAATGTTTAAATAAGATTTAAACATTTTTGGGAGGGATTCCTTAATTAAATATTTTTAATTAAGATAAAGGGATTTAATGGCATAAAAATAAATTAATTAATTAATTAAATAATTAATTAATAAATGATGATGTCATCAAGAATTTTTTAAAAAATAAAAATACTCTATTTTCTAAAAGTTTTTAGGTGTCTACAATACTAACTTGTATTGATCTCTAAATTCAATTGTAAAAAATATAGAATTCAAATTCTTGATTTGTTTTAATTTATTATTGATGTCTTCTATAATAGTTGCTTCTATCTTATTACAAATATTAGTAGAATCCATTTTTTTGTCTTGGAATATTCATTGATTTCTTTTCTTCCAAATTTATCAGATCAGGATTGAGGGGGCTATCTCACTAATGGGAGAAAAGTATTATTTTCAAATGGGGATGGATAACTCTTAAAGATATCTAAAATATTGTTGGAGAGGAAAAATTTGAATTGAAGTTTTTGTATTAACCATTGCCAACAATTTTGTGCAAAAGGGCATTCAAGAATTGATCTATCGATTCCTCTCATACTTGAGGACATTGAAAAGGTCATTGAAAGCCAATTTTCTTTAAAAAGCCTTCTATTAGGATGTTCTTTTGAAGTGCTTCCCATGTGAACATCTATGCTTTAGGAAGAAAAAAATAATCCCAAAATAAGTGTAGAGGAAGGTCTATAGTTTCTCAATGTTGATTACCAACCAAAGATTTATATCCTTCCTTAAACTTATTTGATCTCATCTTTGAGCTTAACCATTTAAGGGATTTGTCATCATTTTCTAGGATTAATTTTCCTTGAGAGGGAATAGTAGTGATTTTTGATTTTTTGTAATCAAGGAAAGGGATATCCTCAAAGGATTTCCATTTCTAAGAAAAACAAAGGTCATTTTCTAGAAACTCAATATATTTTTCTTATTTGTCCCCCAAATAGTGGTCAATGTATTTCCAATATTGGGAGATATATAATTGGTAAAAGGGGCATACCCACCCAATGAATCATCCAAAAATAGAGCTCTATTACCTTTTCCATTATCCCAAGATAATTTTTGCATGATTATATTTATGCAATTCATCATGAAATTCTAGGATTTGCAACCTTTGGGGGAGATTAATCATTGTGATTAAATTTATACTATCTGATGGGTCTAGATATTTGTGAGAAAGTATTTTATCACATTTACTATTAGGATTATGGAATATTCTTTAAATAAGTTTGTCTCCCATAGATTTGTTTTTCCATTCTAGTTTTTTAATACCTAATTCTCCTTTGATCATAGGTTCACAAATTTTGCCCCGACCAATTAAACCTTTTTAAAAAAAAATTCAGACCCCTCATTAGAAATAATTCCTCATATTATTTTTAATTTTAGATTTGGATTTACTTGAGAGGGGAAGACATGACATTTGATAAGATGTCAAAACAGACATCACAATTTTTATCATGGTGAGGCAACCAACATTCGTTAGCCATTTTCCTTTCTAGTTATCCATCTTTTTTTGAAATTTATTCAAAGAGGTTCCCAACATTTAGAAGATTTATTGTCTTTATCAATGAGGATACCAATATATTTTCAATAGAAAGAGCGTCTTTAAAAGCCCATAACATTACAAATTTATATTTCATTATTTGTTTTTGTATCAATGAAAAATCTTTTGTATTTTTCAACATTTACTTATTGTAAAGAGGCTCTCATATATAGATGAATTATTTCATTTTGGTTGAGAGAGTCATCTTTGGAAGCTTTGGCATGCAAAATCACATCATCTACACATTGTTGGTGAGTGATATTTTAGACCTTATCTATGATATTCACACTAGATATCTTATTTATGTCTTGGAAATGTTTTATCATTATTCCAAAAATCTTACATCTTTATGATGAATATGACATGTGAGATGGAACCTATTGGAATCATCACTACTGTTACACCAAAAGATCAAGTTATCAATGAAGATCATAATAGCCAGAGACAAGGATCCATAGGAGGTGGCTAAGTACATGTCACAAATTCATTGGTCTATGCTGAATGGTATCATCACCTAGAGGGGATGGAGGTACCAACCTCCCAAAAATTGCCCTCTCAACATGATTCAAGGGATTTGAACTCCTAACTCAATGCTCTGATACCAAATGTTGGAATCACCACTATCATTATACCAAAAGATCAAGTTGTTAATGAATGTCATAATAGACAAAGACAAGGATCCATGGGAAGTAGTTAATAATATATAAAATTCCATCAGTGTATGTTGAACAATACTTTCTTCTAGAGGGGACAGAGGCACCGACCTCCCAATAGGATCTCCTTGTCTTAAACCCCTAGATATGTCAAAGAAACTCTCTACAAAATCCTTGATTAAGATATAAATTTTGGGTATGGAAATGAAATGAAATATAAGACTAATCCATATTTTTGAGAAACCAAAAGCTTCTAAGAATTTTCAAAGAAAATATTAATCCATTTTATCATAGTATTTTTGTACATCAAGTTTTATTAACATTGTAGGATATTTTCTTTTTGTGAATGAAATAGTTAGGTTGTCAAATAATAACAATTCCATCAAATATTGATCTCTTAGGAACAATACTAGTTTATTATTTTGGTACTATTTTTGGTAGAAGAATTTTTAATCGATTCCCCATGGGCTTAGAAATAATTTTGTATAAATGATTACAGAGGAGTTATGGGTCTAAAAAAGTTGAATGTCTTAGTTATAGTTTCTTTTTTGGTATAAGTGTAAAAAATATGTTTTTACTTCTTTAATTATATTTCCCAACATTCTATTATTTTCTATTACCTTTCAAATTATATATTTTCCCAAAAAATTCCAATATTTTTAAAAAATGTTTGGAGAAAAGTTGTCAAGTCCTATTGTTTTGCCAGGTTTCATCTAGAAGAGAGCTAATTTTAACATTTTTCTGTTGAAAAGGGGGCTTTTTAACTTTGTATTATCTTAGCCATAAATGATCTTGGGAGTATTATTTAATAATTATTTTTTATAATTTTAGATCAAATAATTCCTAGTTATTTAATGTATTTTGAAAGAAACTGGGATCTTCAAGTAGAATTCCTTAAGAATTCATAATGTTTGTAATTCTATGTCTATTCCTTCTTATCTTAGTACTTTTACAAAAGAATTTAGTGTTTTTATCACCTTCTTTAAGCTATTTATTTCTTGATTTATGTTTCCGAGATGTTTCTTCTTTGAGTAGAAGGAACTCTTGTTTGCATAGAAGTTATTTTTCTTTGAAATATATTTCTTTGTTAATACCCTTTATTAAGAATATTTCTTTAAATCCTTGATGTTACTTCCAACATTTTCCTTTTCTTAAAAAATATTCCCAAAGTCAGTTTTGATCCAAACAAGGATGTTTGTTTTTAAATGTTTAATCTTAGATATAAAGATATATACATCTGGGAATCCTTAATACTTTTTTCTGCCCACCATGACTTTGGAAGGTTCCTATATCTATCATCTGAGTACCACTTTCAAATTTCAAATAGTATCTTGATGGAGATTCCTCTATGTTGTCTAATTGGACCAAAAAGTGATCGAAACCTGAATTGGTAAAAATAGACACAATCATATCAAAATCAAAGTGTGAGATATTTCATGAGAAGATAAATCTATCTAATTTTTCTAGTATGCAATATAAGCCTACTCTCTTATTATTCCATACAATATTATTGTTGATAATTTTGATATCTACTAGGTTATTATTTATAATCCATTGATTAAAATTATTATTAGATTGAGTTACTATTCTTACTCCTATTATTTTTCCACTTAGATTTCTTATGGCGTTAAAATCTCCCCTTATTTAATAATTTATGTTATTGTTATTATTGATTTTAGTCCGTAAAGCTCTTTTTCCATTAACGGTGATAAGACCATATATATTTATTAAGAAAAAAAGAGTCTTCTATTTAGACTTTTTACCCACTCCCCATCCAATATTATTTTGTAATTGATATTTTAAACTTGATTCGTCTTGAATCCCATACTATACCAAGGCCACATGAGGAAGTATTAGTTGAAACTCCTAACATACTTATTCATAGACTTTTACTAAATTTAGTAAGTTCCTCTTTATTTAATTTAGTTTCTTATATTAATATTATATTAGTATAAAAGTACTAATGCAACATTATTTTCCATATTATACATTTCATTATTATCTAAGTCTTGCTCTTATTTTATAAACATTTCATACTTTCTATGATTTAAAGTAATTTCATCATTAATATCAAATTTAGTTAGATTATTATCCACTCCTAAAATGTTATTAACAATTTCTATTGAGATTTCATTGTCATGTCCTATTACTAGGGCTCTATCCTTATTTCTTCCCCCATGGAGAGTTGGTTATTATCATTGTTCACTACTTACTTTGAACTCTGAGTTTTAGATCCAACTTTTCTTTCAAAGAGTGTCATGAAAGTAATTCCTTGCTAATCTCATTATGCATTGTCATTGTAACTCCTAAAAGATCACTTAGATCCCTCATATTTAATTACATGAATTTGACAAGTTTCTCTAATTTTAGAAGGTTAGATAAAATAGTAATATCTACTGCTGGATTATTTATGTGTGGTGTAGATGCAAGATTTATAGGTTGATCAAGATCTATGTAGTTTTTGAGACAATGTATGGGGGATGTTTTTCTATGAGATTGATTTATTAGAGTACTCACAATTTAGGATGAGATAGAGTCATTTATATTTGGTAAGAGACTAATTCTAGGACTCAAAAATAGGTTTTCCTTTAACTATATGCAAGAGGGAGTTTTGGGAGACTTGACAATATTATTATATAGATTATCTAAATTGGTCTCCTTATTTTTTTCGGCTAGCTTTCATTAATATCCTTATTTAGATTATTGAGAACAAGCCCACCATTATCTAGAGAAAATTAATGTCCAAATTATTTAATTTGATAGGATGTTTTGGATATTTTTTAATTTGGTTTAGGCGATCATAAAATTCCATGGAAAATTTTGGATTTTAAAAAATAATATTTGTATTAACTACATTTCTGAATCTTGAGTATAAATGACAGATAAAGTTGTTAATATTAAATTTTAAGGCTTTCAATTTTTTTTTAAAAGTGGAAAACAAACTGAAATTCTAAGATTTTTAGATGATAAAAATTTCCACTAAACCCTCATACTTACCCAAAGTATCCCCAATTTGAAAAATAATTTTACTATGTAAAAGTTTGATTGGAAATTTCATAATCAAAACCCATTTTAGAACATAGTTGACATTATACTTTTCAAGATTATAATTTGGGTTCCAATAAAAAATATGAATAAGAAGGCATCTACAATAAATGTGTTCACTCGATAGTAGTTTATTTCTTAAATCTTTATTTTGACATTCTAAGAAAACATATTTTTCTTCTAGGGTTGTTATACATACTTGGCCTACAAATTTGTTTTCTAGCTAGCTTGGGAAGTCAAAATTTATGATGTGAATCCCTTCCCATAGTGAAAATATTCCTTTATCTTTACAATGATTCCACAATCCATTCAAGTAAAGATTACTAAAGATGAATAGGTCCATTTCAAAAATTAAAGGGTTTTTCATTTTCTTGCCAAGCGTAGATATGTGTTATTCCTAAGATCAATTTATTTTTCCTTTAGGGACATGATTTGACTCATCCATAATTTTAGCCTTCACTTTTCCTTGTATTTTCATCTAGGAACTCTTAAAATCACTATTATTGTAGCTCATATAACCTAAATTAGGGCAACCACTTTTTATTTTTATTTTAAGCAAATAGTCCTTGTGATAAATGGTTTTATTTTTCCTGAGGTTTGAAGGCCTTTTATTTTTCTTGGTTTCTTCAGCAAAGGATTTTCTTTTTGTATTTATTTCTTTAAGAACATCTAGCTTTATGACTATATATAGCTATCCACTTATCCTCATTCTTATTTTTCTACTTGAAATCACCATAGTCTAGATAAGAGCTTGGAGTGTTAAATTAGGGCACTCAATTGATTACTAAAAGGGAGAGAATATATAGTGTGAATGTAGTGTGAAATTTTTTTATTAATTAAATCAAATTTTCTATGATTTTTATTTGTTTTGCAACAACTAAATGGATTACTTTGGGCAACCCACCCTACGTTTCATATGAATATCAACTTAAGAACCATTTTTGCCGCCTATTTTACTTGAATTCATTTACTTTTTTAGAATTTTATTTATAATCCACCTCTTACACCCTCCTCTAATTGTGTGTTTCATCCTCCTATAATCACACTTTCTAACTTTCTATTAATTTGTCTCATAATATATTGCATATTTTCCCTTAATTATTGCTACATAATTGTCTACAAATTAACCTCATCTTTTTGTTGATTTCTAGGGTTCTCATTTCACCAAAATATTAATCTACTATTTCTTGGAACAACAAATAGACATGTTTAAGATACAAGAGGTGACTAATCCATGTCACAAACCATGTAAGAGATAATGTCTCATTGCCAAAAATTTCCTTCCTAGGATCACTTGCCACATTCAACATGAATTTGAACCAATGATCAAGTTTTTATGTCACTCGTTAACTATTAGGATTTTTATTACACGAAAATAGTCACATGTTAATGCCTAATACAAATACTAAACTTTTAGAGTATATAAAAGGTGGCTAAATCATATCACAAACCCCATGAGGGATACTGACCCACTTCCAATAGTTTATTCTTCCATATTCCCTCTAATGAGGCATTGATTTATGCATTCCAAATTGTGCATTCAATTTTCCATAATAATGACAATCTTCCATTTTCAAATTCAAGTTTCCAAATCTACATTTTGGTCTCATATTACTATAAATTGAGATTTAATCTCTAATCTCTAACTAATCATCATATTTCAAATTTTGTCACTATCATATCATTATCTTGGTTTCATATGTTAAGTACATTTGTCAATACATGAGAAACATACATATAGTTAGATAAGAAGGAAAGTACATGATGTTGGAATATTCAAATCAGAAGAGTACTTCTAAGGGTGGGGGGGGGTGAATCAGAAGTAACTAGTTTTTATCTTTTTAAAACCTCATTAACACATAATTGAAAGTAATGTACATGCATGTAAACATATAAGAAAACATGAAACGAAAGCATGCCTCAACACATAACACAAGAGAATTGGTGAGCCAGAAACCCTCTAGGAATAAGAAGGTAAAACTAGGGTGGGGATGATACCCACAAAGATTATTGTAGCAATAATGTTCAACCGCTTCTAATGGTCTACCCTATAAAAGGCCTACCCTATTAAAGGCTTTACATTGTGTCAATAGTGACATGGTTAGAGGATTTACAAACACTTTAAAGGAAGTGTCACTATGTTAAAGGATTTACAATAGGCTGTTAAACCCACCGAATACATAGGATTTTCAATCACCTTCTCCAAAGGTTCTCCTATCTAGCTATTAAGCTAACCTATCAATATTGGATTTCAGCATCTAATACAATGTTAAGAAAGCATTAGAACAATAAAACTAATTGTATGTAAACTCTAATTTCTAGATTCAAGAACTTGATCTACTCTCTGTAATCTTGATCCTCTAAGATATGATATCTAATCATGTTCCTTGTTCCTTATGTTGTTTTGATCAGCTGGATATGAAATTGCTACTTTGTTCCTCTAAGTTTTTTCTTCTTTACACTAAAATTTTGCTATAATGTCCTCATACACTATTCTCATCCACATATGCAATGGAGTATTCAACCTCCTCCTAAAGAATGTGAAGACTTAGGGTTAGGTATGGATCTACAATCCACATTGAATCTCAAATTCTTGCTCATACCTTGTATTTTTGTCATTGGTTGCATGCTTTCTCCATTTTTCTAATTGGCTACATGTAGATCACATAGGGAATGTAAATGATTCATCCTTATCATTTTTCTCCTTCAAAATCTCTCTAAGTTAGCTCCAAAAAGGGTTTACATTTGAGTTTGTGAGGGCACAAAATCATATGTTAATTATGTGTTACTTAGCACATACTAGACTACTGGTGCTCGACACATACTATCCTGGATTGCTCGGCACCAATTACACTCTATCTTGCTTGACACATATGTTATTCTAGCTCACTCAGCATATACTGCATTCTGACTTGCTCAGCATAAACTGTAACTTGACACCTATATGTTACTCGGCACTTATATACTGCTCAGCACCTGAAGTCACTTGACACCTATTGAAATACTAACTTGGCACACATTGTGGCTTGGCATACATAGTGTAGTCAGCTTAATGCAAAAAATGCTTAAGTGTGTTGACACTCAAATGTCAAAACTATCTAAGGACTAACAATCTCCCCCTTTGACATGAGTGTCAAAAACACTAAACTAGACACTACTAGTCTATCCTTATGAGTACCTTATCCACAAAATTTCAAAAATTTTCAAAATTATATTAGAATACCTTAACTCACCTTGAGCTGATTTGTGCCTTGTCAATCTTGAAATCAAAATTCTATGCTAAATGTGGTTGATGCTCTTTTGTCTTCTGTCTTTTACCTATATTTTGTACCTATGTCTTTGTATCTATTTTATCAGAGCTTATGAACTTCTACATTTGCATCAGAGCTATTTTCCACATGATTACCAAAATTTCAAAATTTTGTATCTCCCCCTCTTGGTTATCAAAATTTATAAGTATCCTCCCCCTATCTTATATCTCCATCAAAATGCTATATCTTCCTTAAACATATATCTCCCCTTTTATTAATTCTCCTCCTTTTTGATACTTATGTCAAAGGGCTCTAAGGAGTAATACCATACTTCACCAAAAAAGTACTATTTACCTCCATTATTGTTTTCAGAGCTGCATCCCAATTCTCCAAAGCTATGTCAAGTGAGTTGTGTTGGATGGCAGTCTCTACAACAAGGTGTACAATTCCATCAAGGGTAGAAAGATTTGGATCTTTCTTTAATACTATCTTAGCATAAACTTGTTCCTTGTGGAGGACTTCTAAATAAGGGGTTATGGAGGATTGGATCTGCATCATTTTAGCCCTAATATTTTCTTCCTTTGTTGTTTGTATAGCTAACTCCCTTTGTGTGTGAAGAAATTGTGCAAAATGCTTCTCACTCTGAGCTAGATCTCTAGATAATTGCATGCTAGAGATTTTCAAGTTTCTTTCCAAGCTCATTATTCTTTGATTAGTTTCTTGTGTGAAATTTGAAAAGTCACACAACTTCCTATACAATGAAAAAATGTTTTTAAGGACAATTTTGGCCTTACCTATTGTCTTGGCCAACTCTACCTATTCAAGTGAAATTCCACTTGATATCTTCTCATTCACCTTTCCTTGAAATTTTCTTTCTGACCATTCCATGAGTTTATCATTGGTGTCCTGGTTTTCATTCATCACCTGGTTAACTATGTCTGATAGTTGCTCAATTATTGGCTTTCCTTCATCTGGTGACTACAAGCTGAAGGCATCCATGAATATGTCCTTTATATCATGAAGTGCTTTCTCGTGTTTGAATTCTTTCCTTAATATTTCCTGCCTCATCCTTCTATCCAATGCAATTTTTATTTTAGTCATTTGTGCCATTTTGATGCTTTTGGAATCATAGGAGGGTATCACAATTTCTTCATCTAGTTTAGGGTCTCCATAATGAAGTACCCTGGCCACTCTTGTTGAACTTGAGCTTGGTGTTGAAAATTGCAAGAGGATAGCATCAGTGCTCAGCTTCTAAATGATCTTAGTAGGAGTGTTAGTCTTTGGTAGCTCTACCAATGTCTGAATTGTAGCCAGCTCCTTTTCTTTCATTGCATCTTCCTTTTCATATGACTTCCTCTCCTTTGCATCTAGCATATGATCATTACCACTTGTTGCACTTGGTGGAGGTGGTGGTGGCAGCATCAAAACTTTAGTTCTAGTAGTAGTGTATGTGAAAGGTTGTTCCTTTGGCTTCACCTTTTCTCTTTTTGGTACTACTACTACTCTTTGCAATTCATCTACACTCACCAATATAGGGCTTGTGCATAATTGTGCATGTAAAGTAGATTGGTGAATGATCTTTGAGAGATCCTCTCCAATAAGTGGATTGGTGTTCTGAGCTATCTTGTTAGTAATATCCTTTACAATTATTGTTTAGAAGGTGGAAATTGTGTGTCTTGTACTCTTCATTCTTCTTCTTGCTGTTGGTCAGCTATTGCCATAGTTTCTTCTCCCTTAGTTGATTCCTATTCTTTCTCCTTATTCTCTTCCTCACTTTTCTTTTCCTCCTCTTTCTTTTCTTCTACCTTCTTCTCTATTTCCTTTGCTTCTTCTTCTCCTTTTTGCTCTTCAGCCTTATTTTTGGCACTGGTTTCTACCTTATTGGTTTCCTCCACTTTATCATCAATAATCATGTATATTTTTTTCCATATCTATGTGGATTTAGTTACAACATCTTCAACTTTGTTTTGAAGAATGCAAAAGGCTCTGTATTTGGGTGCAAATTTCCCACTATGTTTCTTATTTGCCTTAGTTATTTGAGCCTTTGTCATACTAGGCTTCACTTGAGCTAGAGTAGATTCTGTAATCTCTCTTTCTATCTTCAAAAAATAATGCCACTTATTCTCCATTATCTCATATAGTTTCTTTGGCATAGTGTTATCAAGCTCTAGAGGTGTATTTTTAAATTTTGCCATCATGGCATACATAGATTCCTCTATTTTATTCTACTCTTGTCTGCTGAGCTTGTTAAAATTTAAAGACTTTAAATAATTTAAATTTGCATTTTTAATCTTATTACAAAGCTTATCAATTGCAGATTTTGGAGGATGGCTTACCACTTTAAATTGTCTTATGTCCTCAGATTTTGTCCTTTCATCATCTATATCTAGTTGAGCCACATATCTTCTTCTTTTCTTGGGCTATTTAGCTACTTGTGTACTAGCTTTCTTCTTTTTCCTATCCTACTTCTTTGGCCTTTTGAGTTGATGCTCTTGTTGTGGCCCTTGTTGCTACTATCTTAGCTAGAGCTGGCTTGGTTTGAGCTAGTTTTGTTACTTTTGTAGGTTGTGTTTTGGCCTTTCTCTTCTTCTACTCAACAAGTGTAGGCATTTCCTTAGCTTCTTCTTCCTCGACACCTTCCTCTCTATCTTCTCCTTGGAATTGTGTTAGCTCTTCTAGCTCTTGCCCTTGCTCACCTTCTTCTTCACTATCTTCTTCCACTTCTACTTCTTCTTCGCCCACTTCTCCTTCAATGTTTGCTCCAAATGTCTTCTTTATCTTTCTCACCATTTTATTTTTCTTCTTGATGACTGAAGTAATTTTCAATTCAATCTCTACTTTGGACCTAACAATATCATAAGTCCCAAAGTGAGGAGCTTCCTTATCAATTTATTCTACTAGCAATGTTGTGATTGCTACTGAGGCTTCATCAACATTCAGTTCATACCCTAATGGCCTTACCCATCTTACCCTTGGTATTATTGCTTGAATGTAGGTAAAATCAATATCAACCAAGAAACATATATCATTGGCATATTTCTCAACTAATGAGACTAGTATCCTCATTCTTTGCTTCATTGACTTCTTAAAATCTTGAAAATAGCTAGTCATCTGGGCTTCAAAATTATCTCCCATTTGATCAATGAACTCATTGATTTGGGTGACCACTAACTTGTTAGAATTCTAGTTCACTTTCCCAACTGAAGGGAATTCTTCCATGACATAAAAGAATATGCACATGAGGACTAAGCCAAATTTGCATTGAGCAGCTTTTGATCTCCTTATAGCTCCTATGTTCTCATTGATTTGCTACAACACGAGTTCTGCTAGATCATAGGTGTGATCTTCCTTCACCCAATTTATATGCCACATCAATAGCTATGTAGGGTATGTTATTTAGTCTATTGGATTAATAGAATTTATGTTAAATTATCCTCATAGCAAAGTCAATTAGGGGTTCAGTCACAGTGTCAATGGTCATTTCCCTATTGTTCCATTTTGCACTAGTATTCTTTTCAATTACCTCCTTTCTATCACTTCTTAATGTCTTTGGCCGATCTAGGGTTGGGAGACTAGTAACTCTATGCACAATCCTCTTTGTAATCTTGATAGGTCCTATCTCTAGTAAAAGATATCCATCATGAATTTGGCTCAGAACAATGTGAATCCATTCTATTTTGAACATTGTAGGAAAAACTAGGGCTTTGGTCAAACCCTTCTTCTCGACAATTTGAAATTCATCCTTCAATATTCTACTGTCACATAGCTTATCATAGGAATTTAAGATTTCTAAATCACCTATGGCACCAATTTTACAATTTTAGCACTTTCATACGTCTTGGACCATGACAACTTTGGGTGGAATGATTGATAATGCACCGACTGGGTTGTTTTTATAGGAAACCTCAGGTATTGGTCTTAATTTGGGCTATTTGACTACATTGCTAACAAGTTGAATCTCATGATCTTTCTTTGCCTTAGGTTTTCTAGAGCTAGAGGCCATTTTATCGAACTAGGGCTTTAAAATGTATTAAAAATTGTACCTCTACATAGCTCGGTACTTGATAAATACCTTTGAATTGATGAGTTCATGTTGAATCTCTGTTGAAATTGATACAAATGACTATAAGGTTGCTGCTTGATCACCTCTTTCCTCTTCTCATCTTTGCTCTACATTTGAATGGTGTGAAAATAAACAAAATTTAACCTTATACTTGTCAAAGACCTAGCATTAAATGCTTCATTCTTACAACTATAAAAGTTGGCACTTGAAGGAATCACCATTACTCATCTCCCATTGTAGTTCATTTACTCTGCCTTCACTAGACTTCCACTTCACTCAGCTTCAACTATCAGCTTGGTAGCTATTGGAAACTTAGCATTCATTTGACCTTCACTTGACATCTAGGGGTAACTCGGCAACTTCTTCAAAAAATTTCTTGGCATCTTCTCTCATGTAGATTTCTTCTTTGTAGTACTTCATTTTTTATTTGGAACTGATGTATGATATAGCTTTGTATATCAATTCCATATACTTGTCTTGTGCTTAATTGGATGAAGTGTGATCACTTGACCTTTTGGGTGAAGTGATCCCTCCATTGGATGTACTTGATCCATCTCTTCTTTTCCATGTCTTTTTCATTTTTACCTTGATGTGTTCCATGTCAAATTTTTCTTTACCCTTGTTGACTTCTAACTTGGGTGCCTTGGCCTTTGTTGGGTAATTCTTACTGAGATGTCATGTCTTCAAGCAACTAAAACATGTGCTTTAGCTTAACCACCTATTGTAATTTACCTTGAAGTGTGTTCTTGTGCAGTTTTAAGGAATATGACCATATTCCTAACAATAGTGACAACTTTACCTAGTATTGTAATCCCAATTATAGTGGTGTACATTGTTGTTTCTCCTTGCAGGCTGATTAAGTGTCCACATAGGATTTGATTTTCATTGAGAAGCTCTATGTCCATAATTTTTTTAATTGTAATAGTGACCTTCAAATCTTGGTTTCCTCATGGTCTTGGTTTTGCAATCTTCTGTTGAATGTCCTTGCATGTTACACTTGTGGCAATAAACTTTGTTTTTTGATGTGTCCTACTAATTGGTCTTTCTACTACTGCAAACATGAGTAGTGTGCCCCTTTTTGTTATAGAAATGATAAGTGGTTCTGATGTTCTTACCTTTTTTGATCCTTTCTACTATAGCCTTGGATGATTCTCCTTGTTCAATGTTGGTGTAACCAAGTCCTGAAGTATCATTACTAGCCCTTGGTGATTTCAGTAATTTCTCAAAGTACTTGATAGCCTCATTGGGTTTGTTGTAGCTTTCTACTATCTCCTTTTCTCTTTTTCAATTTATTTTGTAATTGTTCATTCTACATCTTTAAGGTGGAGATCTCAATGTCCTTCATGTTTAGCTCATGATGAACATTCATCATCTAGCTTAAATTGTCTAGCTACATGTTTGAGATCTTTTCAAACTCAATTGTCTTCTCTTCTATACTATTGGTGAGATTTCTCTTGTCATATTCTATCATGGCCTTGTCTTCAATAGCTCTTTTCTTTTCTTCAGTCACTTCACAAAGTGATGGGGAAACAACCCAAGAATAGAATGGACACAACAAAAAAGGGAAATTGTATTAATTGAGAAAATAAGCTAGTACAAACAGTACAGTGAAAATAAACTTCAAAACATGCCCTAAGGGCTTACAATAGCATAAATTTGGAGATAATTTCTCCTTTTAGTACCTCCTCTCAAACTCCACTCTGAACTACCTTTTACAATGCCAGAAATCTCCTTAAATAGACCTCGGAGGGTTAGGACTAGGAGTACATTCTAGAAAGTGCTAGTAGGCATCCCCCGACCAAATAGAAGGTTCTAGAAGCTGCGATAGAAGTTGGCACAAATCTAGAAATGGTAACCGAACTTTTGGGAGGCATAACTTTTGAATCGTAGCTTCGATTGATGAACCGTTTACATTTTTGAAAAGCTCTCAAAGTGCTCTATAGCCGTATGGACCAGCTTCACTCATTCCCCATTTTTTGGCCCTTTTTGAGGTCATTTAATGCCCCTAACCTGACTTTGAAGCATTCTTAGGAGGTCTCCAAAACTCAAAAAACTGCAATAACTTTCAAACCATGGGGCCTTTTGACCTGATTAATTTTTTGGAATGCTCTAATTCACAATTACATTCATCTGGCCAATTCACACCTTCTAGGTCACCAAAATGATGGCCAAATTGCATGCTCCTATTTTTTTGGGATTTTCTAGCACACTGATAGTTGAACTGTGAGAGTTGGAACCTTTATTTGACCCAAATGGGTATCCAAAAATGTAAAGACATGAAATAGAAACTAAGTCTAAGTACATTTTTTTTGGGTGACACAAGATTTCCCTTATACCTCTGGATGCTCCTGCATCAGACACCCAGGGTAGATTGAAAAGTGACCCTGTCACTTTATGGATGGTAGAGGAAATCCCAAATGGGAAACCTCAGCTGCTGAAATCCAAGTTGAGTCCTTGATCAGCCATCCTTTCCATTTGACCAAATACTCTTCATACTACTTGTTTCTAGTACTCCTACCCACACGATGATCTAGAATGTCTTCTATCTCCTCCTTCTTAGAAGTAGGAATTGGACATGGCTCTAACACTAGCTCCTCATCTGCACCATCATCATGATACTCTGTTAAATTTGCAATGTTGAAAATGGGAGAAATGTGAATACCATTTGCCAGTTCTACCTCATATGCATTTCCTGAGTCATGTTTCTTCAAAATTTTGCAGGGGCCAAATTTCTTCATTTTCAGCTTGTTGTAAGTACCAGCTGGAAATCTTTCTTTTCGTAAGTGCACCATGACTAAATCTCCTACTTGGAATTCCTTATGTCTTTTCCTTTGATCAGCCCTAGCTTTATACTCTTGATTCATCTTGGTTATGTGTGCCTGAACCTCCTCATGTAGATGCTTGATATGTTCAGCAAATTCCTCAGCTTCAGCACTCGTCCTCTCCTTGTGTTCTATCTTCCTCAGCTCTGGTGCAGTCCTTGGGCTATTCCCATATACAATTTGGAATGGTGATTTTCCAGTACTCCTATTTATAGAGTTATTCTAAGCAAATTCTGCCTGTGGTAGAATCAAATCCCATCCCTTGGGCTTATCCCCAACTAAACATCTCAGCAAATTGGCTAGACTTCTGTTTACCACTTCTGTTTGGCCGTCATTTTGTGGGTGATGTGTGGAACTAAATTTCAAGTCTGTTCTCAACTTTTTCCATAATGTTCTCCAGAAATACCCCACAAATTTAGTGTCTCTGTCAGAAACTATACTCCTTGGAAGACCATGTAGTGTTACCACCTCTTTGAAAAACAAGTCTGCAATATGGACAGCATCATGAGTTTTGTGGCATGGAATGAAATGTGTCATTTTGGAGAACCTATCAACCACCAAAAATACTGAGTCATTACCCCTTTGTGTCCTTGGTAATCCAAGAACAAAATCCATACTTATGTCCTCCCATGGCCTTGATGGAACTGGCAATGGCTGATATAGGCTAGTATTGTGACTAAACCCCTTGGCAACTTGACAAACCTGGCAACTCTGTACAAACTTCTTCACATCCTGTGACATTTGAGGCCAAAAATAATGTTCTCTAAGAATGGCAATGGTCTTATCTCAACCAAAATGTCCTGCCATCCCTCCACTGTGTTTCTCCTTAATCAGATTTTTCCTCATGGAACTCCTTGGAATGCATAATTGACTACCTTTGAACAACATGCCATCCTAAATCAAATAGTCTAACCACTTGGTTCTATCTATAGCAACAGGCTCTTACAAGCTTTCCATGCTTCAGCAAAATTAGGATCCTTAGGGTACAAATTTTTGAGTTCATCAAACCCAACTACTTCAACCTGCATTACTGTAAGCAACAACTGTCTCCTACTTAGTGCATCTACAACCCTATTAGATTTTCCACTTCTATGCTTCAACACAAATGTATAGCTCTGCAAGAACTCTACCCACTTCATATGTCTTTGATTCAATTTACCTTGGCTATTTAGGTACTGTAATGCCTGATGATCAGTATACAAAAAAAATTCTTTTGGCAATAAATAATGCCTCCATTTCTTTAAGGCCTGAACTATTGCATAGAACTCTTGATCATAAACATAATACTTCTTCTTTGCATCATTCAATTTTTCACTAAAATATACAATGGGCTTACCTTCTTGGCTTAATATAGCCCCGATAGCACTGCCACTAGCATCACAATCCACCTGAAACACTTTTCTAAAGTCTAGAAGTGCCAACACAGGTTGTTCTGTTACCTTCTTCTTCAGCAATTCAAAACTTATCACAGCTGTTGCAGTCCGTTTGAACTCTTTTTTATCCCCTCTTATTGTATCAGTTAGGGGTGCACATATGCCACTGAAATTCTTAATAAACTTCCTATAAAAACTAACCAAACCATGAAATGATCTTACCTCAATAGAAAACCTTGGAGTAGGCCATTATAAGATGTCTTTTACCTTCTCCAAATCCATTTTGAGACCTTCAGGTGATATAACAAACCCCAAATAGACTAACTCCCTTTTTGAAAAGTTACACTTCTTCAGATTAATTAACAGTTTCTCTTCCCTTATCCTTTCAAGGACACTATGAATATGCAATAAATTTCCTTCCAAAGTCTTGCTGAAAATTAAAATATCATCGAAATAGACAATAACAAATTTTCCCAAGAACTTCTTAAGTACCTCATTCATGAGCCGCATGAAGGTGCTTGGGGCGTTCGTCAATCCAAAGGGCATGACTAACCACTCATAAAGACCCTCCTTGGTCTTGAAGGCTATTTTCCACTCATCTCCTTTTCGAATCCGTATCTGGTGATAACCACTCTTCAGATCTATCTTTGTGAAGTATTGAGCTCCACTCAAGCAGTCCATAATATCATCCATCCTTGGCAAAGGAAATTGGTACCTGATGGTGATCCTATTTAGAGCTCGAGAATCTATACACATCCTCCATTCTCCATCCTTCTTTGGTGCGAGTACTGCAGGTACTACACATGGACTCAGGCTCTCTCGAATCAAGCCCTTCCTCATCAGCTCATGATCCTGTCTATTTAGCTCCTCTATTTCAATAGGAGTCATCCTGTGAGTAGCCTTGTTAGGCAAACTAGCTCTTGGAATTAGATCTATCTGATGACTGATTTTCCTTACTAGTGGCAATCCATCTGGAACATTATCAGAGATAATATCTCAAAACTCCCCTAGTAAATTTGAAACTTCAACTGGTATTTCACTACTACCTTCTTTATCTTTCCCAGGAATCAAAGCATAGCACATATGTTGATGTTTCATGCCATCTAAAAACTTCCTTTCATCAACAAGACAAATCCTAGCACCGCTACACACCTTTTCAACTTCCTTTTTCATGGGATTCAATTTGTGGTGAACTCCATCCTTTGTCAGAGAGTATGTGTTTGCATGCCCATCATGCACTGCATGTCTATCAAACTGCCATGGTCTACCCAATAATAGATGGAAAACATCCATCGAAATAACATCACAGAGAACTTCATCATGGAAACTCCCAATTTTGAATTTTACTAAACATTGTTCACTTACCAGGACCTTATGCTCATCTTTTACCCAAGAAATCTGATAGGGCTGGGGATGTTTCTCCCTCTTGAGCTTCAGCTTAGAGACCATCTCTTCTGATACCAAGTTATCAGTGCTACCACGATCAATGATCACATCACAACATTTATCCTCACACTTGCATCTAGTACATAAAAAACTCCTCTGTTGTCCTGGTTCAATCTCACCACTTAGTAGGACTCTTTCATTTACCAAGGTCTCTCCTCTTTTTGCATCCTCTAAATGTGATGATTGTGCATCCTCATCCACATGAGCAACTCTAGCTTGGCCCTCAGCTCTCCTATCTGTCCTTCCTTGTCATTGAGGGCATTCAAAGGCATGATGCCCTTCTTCATTGCAATGGAAATAGGTACCATGGAAGCCTCCTCTTCCTTGTCCACGTCCTCTACCTCTTCCTCTTTGATTTCCAAAGTCTTGGTCATGGGAGCGGTTGAAACCCTCATTCCTCTAGTTCTTGCTAGTACCCTCATCTTCATTTTTCTTTTGGGTTTCATTGCGGCCTCTAGATGACCTACCACTTCCCCTTCCTCCTTGAACACGCCCTCTTTGTCTTCCTTCAAACCTTTTATTCAGCTTCTCTTCAACTCGTAGGGCAAATTGGTATGCCTCTTCAATGCTGGTCATTCTTACTAGAGTTAATTCCTCCTCGATGCTAGGTCTCGACCCACTGATATAATGAGCGACCTTCTCCTTATTTGCTTCTACATGTCCCACTCTAATCAAGAGTCCATAAAATTCCTCTGTATATTCTTGGACTGATCTTCTCACTTTCTTTAACCCATGCATCTTCTTAAATAAATCAAGCTCGTAGTCCACAGGAATGAACTGCTTCTTCAATTTGTCCACCATGCGATCCCATCTTGTGATCTTCTCCTTTCCTCTTCTATTTCTTTCCGATTGAACCTCTTGCCACTAGATTTTGGCATGGCCTTTCAGTTTGGCAATTGCAAACTTAATGCTATCTGGGTCCCTTATATCCTCATACTCAAAGTATTCTTCCAGTTCATTGATCCAATCGATCAACTCATCTGGTTTCAAATTTCTTGAAAATACACCCACTTCAATTATGGGTCTTTTACCAAACTTAGTAATGGCCCTAAAAAGCCTTTCCTCTACATGATTCAAAACTTCCCCATCAAATTCCTCTTCTGGTCCCATTACTTCTTCTTCATTGTCATCCTCACTGTTGTCACCTGCGGCAACATTTTCTCCTCTACGAAGCTCCTCTTGCAATGCCTACACCTACCTTTGGAGAGCTCTAACCTCCTCAGGATTAATAGCTTTGGCCCTTCCACCACACTCTCTTCATGGAGGCATCTTCTAACTTGATCCCACAACCACACAGTCCTGGTGCAAACAGCCTCACAGTCGACGCTCTGTCTACACACTCAAGAAAACCAGCTCTGATACCACTTGATGGGACCCAAGAACAGAATGGACACAATAGAAAAGGGAAATTGTATTAACTGAGAAAATAAGCTATTACAAATAGTACAATGAAAATAAACTTCAAAACATGCCCTAAGGGCTTACAATAGCATAAATCTGGAGATAATTTCTCCTTTTAGTACCTCCTCTGAAACTCCACTCCGAACTGCCTTTTACAATGCCAGAAATCTCCTTAACTAGACCCCAGAGGGTTAAGGACTAGGAGTAAATTCTAGAAAGTTCTAGTAGGCATCCATCAACCAAATATAAGGTTTTGAAAGCTGCGGTAGAAGTTGGTGCAAATCTAGAAGAATCTAGAAATGGTAATCGAACTTTCGGGAGGCATAACTTTTGAACCATAGCTCAGATTGATGAACCGTTTACATTTTCAGAAAGCTCTTGAAGTGCTCTATAGCCCTATGGACCAGCTTCTCTCATCCCCCATTTTTGGCCCTTTTTGAGTTCATTTAATGCCCCTAACCTAACTTTGAAGCATTCTTAGGAGGTCTCCAAAACCTGAAAAATTGCAATAACTTTCAAACCGTGGGGCCTTTTGACCTGATTCTTTTTTTGGAATGCTCTAATTCACAATTACATTCATTTGGTCAATTCACATCTTCTAGGTCACCAAAATGATGGCCAAATTGCATGCTCCTATTTTTTCAAGATTTTCTAGCACACTGATAGTTGAACTGTGAGAATTGGAACCTTTATTTGACCCAAATGGGTATCCAAAAATGTAAAGACATGAAACAGAAACTAAGTCGAGGTACATTTTTTTTGGGTGACACAGGATTACTCTTATACCTCTAGATGCTCCTGCATCACAAAGCATTATGGCTTGTGCTTCTTGTTCAAGCTTGAGTAATCTAATTTCTTCAACCTATGCTCTATTTTTCTCCATCAATTCTGCTATTGCTACATCAAAATCCTTGGAATCTCCATTAGCAAACACTTATGTGGTATCAATCTCCTTGTAGTGTATGTCATTTTCAGCTATGGCTATCTCCTTTCTTCTTGTAAAGGATATTCTCAATTCCTCTTTGGCTTCCTCTACTTTGTGTAGAGCTAAATGCACATCAATAACTTGAGTGCCAATAATCTTCCCTAGTTTGAAGACTTCCATATTATAATCTTTTTCTCCTAGTTTTTAGGCTTCTCCTTGTGAGAACCAATGCTTTGATACCAATTTTTGGAATATTCAAATGGGAAGAGTACTTCTATGGGGGGCAGGTAAATCAGAAGTAACTAGTTTTTATCCTTTTAAACCATCATTAACAAAGAACTGAAAGTAATGTGCATGCATGTAAACATATAAGAAAATATGAAATGAAAGCATGCATCAACACATAATACAAGAGGATTGGTGACCCAAAAAACCTCCAAGAATAAGAAGGTAAAACTGGGGTGGGGATGATACCCACAAAGATTACTGCAGCAATAATGTTCAACCACTTCTGATGTTCCACCCTGTGAAAGGCCTACCCTATTAAAGGGTTTACACTATGTCAATAGTGACCTGGTTAGAGGATTTACAAACACTTTACATGAAGTGTCACCCTATTAAAAGATTTATAATAGGCTATTAAACCCACCTAATACATAGGATTTTCAATCACCTTCTCCAAAGGTTCTCCTACCTAGCCATTAAGCTAACCTATCAATATAGGATTTTAGCATCTAATACAATGTCAAGAATGTATGAGAAAAATGAACCTAATTGTATGCAAACTCTAATTGCTAAATTCAAGCACTTGATCTACTCTCTTTGATCTTGATCCTCTAAGATATGATATCTAATTGTGTTCCTTGTTCCTTATGCTATTTTGATCAACTAGATATGAAATTGTTGCTCTATTTCTCTAAATATTTTCTTCTTTACACTAATTTTTTTATATAATGTCCTCATACACTATTCTCATCCACATATGCAATGGAGTATTCAACCTCTTTTTAAAGAATGTGAAGACTTAGCGTTAGGTATGGATCTACGATCCACATTGAATCTCAAATTCTTGCTCATACCTTGTATTTTTCTCATTGGTTGCATGCCTTCTCCATTTTTTTGATTGGCTACATGTAGATCACATACAAAATGTAAATGATTCATCCTTATCCTTTATCTCCTTCGAAATATCTCTAAGTTGGCTGCAAAAATGGTTTACAATTGAGTTTGTGAGGGCACAAACTTATATGTTGATTCTGTGTTACTTGATATATATTGGACTACTGGTGCTCGACACCTACTATCTTGAATTTCTCAGCACCAATTACAATCTATCTTTCTTGAAACATATGTGATTCTGGCTCATTAGGCATATACTATATTTTGACTTTCTTGGCCTCAACTGTGACTCAACACCTATATGTTACTCGACACTTATATACTACTCAGCACCTAAAGTCACTCGACACCTATTGACATACTAACTCTGCAAACATTGTGGCTTGGCATAAATAGGGCACAAAATCATATGTTGATTCTATGTTACTATCTTGAATTTCTCAGCACAAATTACACTCTATCTTGCTCTGCACATATGTGATTCTGGCTCACTCAGGATATACTACATTCTGACTTTCTTGGCATCAACTATGACTCAGCACCTATATGTCACTCGACACTTATATACTACGTAGCACTTAAATTCACTCAACACTTGTTGAAATACTAACTTGGCACACATTGTGGCTCGACATAAATAGTGTACTCGACTTCAATACAAAAAGTACTTAAGTGTATTGACACTCAAATGTCAAAACTAGCTAAGGACTAACAAATTATTATCAAATTCAGAGAGTTTTCTTTTTCACATATCTTTATTTTATTTTATTTTATTTTAGGATTAGGATTGGTTATGTATACTTTTAAAATTTGATGGTTCTAGTCATGTGCATATTTTCCTCATTTTATAGTCCTACAATTTTTGAGCCAAACATGAATCATGTTAACTAATTGATTTTGGTGTTTTCATGTATTTTTCTATGTCCAAGTGAAGAGTACTATACTTGGTACTATAGTTGTGCAATTAGGTGTTCAAATATTTTGACAATGCTTTTTAAAGTATAATTTGGAGTTTGTCTAGATTTATGTGTCCCAACTATATAGTTTTGGTGACCAATTAATCATCTTGTGCACTTGGTCATCTTCATGTGAACTTGATAGTGAAAGTTAGATAGGGTTTAATTAGGTTTTTTTTTTTTTTGGTGGTTACGTTATTTTATTTCTTAGGAACCCAAGTATGTAGTTATAATGATAAACTATGTACTTTATTCACTTGGTCATCTAGTTGCATAGTTGGTAGCTTGGATTAGAGTTTGGTACTATGTTTCGGCATTATGGTTCATATCTACATGTGATTTGCACAACTAATATTATTTCTATGTCGTAGCCTAAATTTTCACCTAGCCAATTTTTGTTGTGATATCTTGTGAAAACCAGGAAGAAACTGTGTTACAACTACTTAGGATTTCTAAAAATAGTGCCATCCTCATGAAAATTCCTAGAAAATAATAATGTCTCGTGTTTTTTTGAATTTCTCATAAATTGACATCAAGTATAAAATAGGGATACATGAAAAACTTTGGTTATACATTGATTTTTATATCCCTAAGTCCATGGATCATTTCCATATATATGATAGTCATGTCTCTAAAGTTCTTTAAGTTGCGATGTTGTGATATTGCTTTGATCGCCACATCACTCCATTGTGATCTCTAACTATTTTAGTAGCTGCAAAGTCACAAAAAAATCATCAAAATGCTTATCAGAATATCACAGGTACTATTTTTGGCCTTCAAGTTTGGGTTGTGAAGAGGAAAATTAAGTGAACTTGCAAGGTGGTGACTTGTATTGAACTTAAGAGTTTTTAAGTGGCAATGATGCAAAGGGTAACCATAACACTCAAATTTTAAGCCATCACAACCTCACATGTTGTTAAGGTTAACCTAGGATTATAGTTGTGAAGTGACATTGACTCATAATCATGGCTTCATAGGGTTAAGAGGTGAGTTAAAGTCTTAAGTTTTGATGTTGCAAACAAGGTAATAGTTAAATCCAAAATGGTTATCGCAACATTATGGGTGGAAAAGTAGATAAAATATGTCAACTTCAAAGGTATGAAAAGAAACTAGGATAGTTAAAGTTCATATATTATCACTTCATCACATGTGGTTAAACTTGACTTGAGGTTAAGGTAGTGAAGTAGCAAAAGCTCATTATCATAACGTTGCAGGGTTTAGCTATGAGTTAGAATTTATAGTTGTAAAGCCATGAAGGGAATCAAATAGTTAATGAAATAGTTATCACACTATCACACTATTTAAGTTGCATTTAAATTATTTGGTCCTAAATCCATGAAACAAGGTAGTAGTCAATCAAGACAATCATCACAATATTGCATACTTTAAAGAAGCTTCATGTTTGGTGGTTGTGAAAAGATGACAAGGTTAAAATTTTGGTCATCACGATATCATAGGTGATCAAAATTCTAAGTCCTAAACTATAGAGAAACTATGAAAGGGTTAGTCTGAAGGCTTTTTCTAGTTCACAAAGGTTAAGTCATAGTTTGATTTCAAGGCAATGATTTTGCAAAGAGATTTTAAAGTGATTATTTTGCTTGATCACCAAAGTTAGTGAAATGAAGTTTTAAACTATTGAGAAGTTGCAAAATGATTTAAACAATGATTTTTCCACTTGATGAGATCATTGTAGATTAATGGTTTTGATGTTGCAAAGGTACAAACATGGTTAATAATGCAGTCATCACTACTTTTTTATGGTCACTAAAATGTAAAAGTAAATAGTTGCAATGAAGTGATTAAGGCTTGAATAAAGAGTTCACTATCTCACAAGTCAACATGGTCAATGAGGAAATAGAGTTGAAAAATAGCAAATGGATTGAAGAATAACATCACAAGATGAACATGATAATTAAAATTTTAGTTCAAGAAGTTGTGAAGCAGTAAAGATAACCATCTTCACATGGTCGTAGCAAGAAAAAGAAAAAAAAAAAAAACCGTGGTGAGTAGAGATAGAAGGAGATTGCTACTTCATAACCTTCAATTTTAAAAGCATAAAACATATTTTAAAAAACCATGTCTAAAATGGAAAAAGAAATGTGAAATGGATGTACAAATAGTAAAAAAAGTAGAGATATCACCAAATTTTCAAGGACTAAAAGGATTTTAAAAATGCTAGTTCTAATGACATTAATACCATGCTCCCATTTAGAGAAATGGATAAATTCAAAAAAGAATGAGCATTTTCATTACCAGTTGCATAGAGTTTGAAGTTCTAGAGTGATTTCAAAGTTGCAGAGGAAATTTTCAGCATACAACATTCAAAATTATTGTGATAGTTTGGAATCATGGCACAAAAGGAAGGAGAATTAATCTCACAAACAAAAATTAAAGAATATACTTCAAAAGTAGAAAGTCCTAGCCCATTCATAGATGAATGGCTACAAATTTTACTTGGTTCATCAAAACTTCAATCTATGAATGATCATGCATTCAAAGATCCCTATGTATTTTTCAAAGATGTAGAGGTTCCTGATAGGAATGGGAGTGCATTGTTTTGATTTTTCTACAAGAATAAGATAGAGAAGGTTCCAATTTAAAAACCTTGGATTGGAAATTTGGGAAAACTAATCATGCCTAATATTTTTCTGGATGTTGACCTAGTCAAGGAATTAATCACATCATACAATCTAGTCAGCAAGTCCTTCCATATGAAAGATATAAGCATATTCTTGGCACTAGAGAAAGAGACATTCATATAAGCTTTTGACTTGGGAGATCTAATGTCATTACCAATTGACATGGAAAAATTGAATGAAAATTTAAAAACTTAGAAGAGCTTCTACATTGGTATAACTATAACAAGGCACATCCCACTGTTAAGGAAAGAGAAATTAGAGATACCAAAGAAGGAGGTGGAAGACCTCATGCCTCTTGAATTTTTTCAGAGATATATGCATAACATTGTCTTTGGTTTGAACAAAGCCTTAGGTTTAGATGGAACAATGAATGCACTTGGTGAGTATTACATCATGGCATTGAATATTCAAGACCTATACATAAATGTTTGGTATGATTTTGTTGCATATATCATCACCAAGATCCATGATGAGATTTTTGCTACACAAGAGGGAAGGCTGGAGAATTTTAAGTTCCATCATTACTCTTTGATCATGCATCTGATCCTATATAGAAATGTCTAATTATTCAATCAGATTTTCTTTGAGATTATAGAGGAATGAGGAGAGAGACTACCTATACAAATATGGACAAGGGTATGCAAAATATTCTACCCATATTCTAATGCTATTTCTTTTTATAATGATTTTGTACACCTTGTTCTAAATATGGTAGGAGTTGTAATTGAAAGAATACCCAGAAATATTAGAAAGGTAGTTAAGCCTAACCTCTTCTTTGATGAGGGAAACCAATTAGGGAATGACTAGGGAAGTGTATTTCTTTTGAAGATTATACTATCATCAGGGTTTATGGATGCCCTCAGCCACCTTACCTTCTTCCAAAGTATGAGCTAGAGAGACTAGGATTTGTAGAGGTCTTTTGGCAATTAATTTCATTAATTAGAAAATACTTAGGCCAAACTATCAAAAAGGCCACATTTTTATGTAGATGTACTAGTATTGGGGATTTTGATATAGGGAAGAATTAAATTGAGGAAAGTGATGCTTTCCTAAGGAATTACAAATTTCTAATTGCCCTACCACAATATATGTCCCATGCAATGTAGTTAGAAATTATTTGAAGTATATGATGGGATATAATTTTCCTACAAAAAATGTTTTATAGGAGGAGGATGTAATTGCAAATTTTCTAGATGGGAATATCTGCAACGAAAGAATGATGAAATTCAAGGATGTATTGATTTTTGAATAGAAGATGAAAAAGGTAGATCCATCTCTTAAAGGATTTTATCTTTAAATAGACTACTGGTGTAGGTTTGATAAATGTATTTAGAATTTTGACGACATTTCATGTCAAGTGCCAAAAGAGATTAGAAAGAGATTAGACTTTGAGTCATTGAAGAGGGATATTGGTGTGGAGGTTAGTGATGATGATAAAGACCAAGTAGAAATATCAGAATGGGCTCATTAGAGGAGCAAGAAGCAAAGAATGGTTGATATTCCACAAAAGGAAAAAGAGAAAGCCTTGCAGATTCTATCCAAGAATAGTCAATATTTTGACACTACAAGAAATTATCTAATGGCTCAATCCACTAAAGATGAAAAAAGGTCAAAAAGGATGAGCTTCAAGTTCAAATTCTTGATTACAAAATCATTGATGCCAATGAATTCAAGAGTGATGATAATTTCATCAAAATAAAGGAATTTAGGAGATTTTAGTTTAAATAGAAGTAGAATGAGTTACCACTATAGATGAAGTCAAGTGACTCAGATGATGTTTAGTTTTAATTGTTAAAAAACTACAAGAGTATAACCCTACTAGGGAAACACTCACTATAGAAGAGGCCAGAGATTTGATATAGAGGAGTGGCATGATTGTATTCCTAGGATGGGACACCACTTCCTTATTCTTGCTAGATAAAATGTCCTATACCATTTGAAGATGAGAATTAGTTAGGGAAGTTGAGAGGGTCTAGATACAATATTTATGCCCAAACTATGGCAATATGGATTTTAGCTCTAGAGCACAAGAACCAAACTCTCATGGAGATTATAGAGTCCCTAAGGGGAAATGCAGTATTCTAGAATGTTCACTCTACTTATATCAATCAAATTTATGAATTGTTAAATACATCATCATTGTTGAGAAAGAACATGATGTATGTGCTTGAGGATCATCTAGAAGGATCCTATGAGAGGTATATTAAAACTAGGAGGGACTATGAAGAGAAAATCAAGAAGTACTAGAGAAGAAAAATCTTATGTTAGACAATGAGATAGAGGTCCTAAAGAACACTACCGGATCCACTATTTAGATTGATGACAAGGGCATACAAATAGAAGGTCATGCACCTAAGACAAAATATATGGTGGGCCAAGACATAGACATTGATGAAGAGCAGTTGGAGCCTAGCAAGGAGATAGAAATCAGAAGCATCAAGAACTTGCTAGTTCACAAGGTAGATTTCTTGAAGTTTGTTTCTTAGAATATGCATAGTACTTATCTTGTTTTACAAGGGACAAGATATAGATGTTTTGAGGCAATTGCCTTAATATCTCCCTTATATACCACATGGGGCATCTGCACCTAGTTCTTTGAGAACCTTGTGCCCATGCTTACCTAGAAGGACTTGCCAAAAGGGAAAATTATTTCTGTTAGAAAGTTGATCCATAATGTAAGAGTTAAATGGTTTCTTTGTAGGAAAGTTGCAATTAATTCAAAAAAAAATGAAAATAATTGCTACAAGAAGACCAAATTTTGTACCAAACATTTTGGATAATGATGGAGGAGTCAAGCAATGGCTAGAATGGTCATCCTCTTTTTATGACATTTTGAATCACTCTAGTTTTATGGAATACTGCAATGGTGAAGCTGACAATGTAGTAGTATATGATTTAATTGATCTGTTATATAAACTAGAGTTAGTGATAGGTAAGATAACTATAGAGGTAAAAGGTATAATAGATGCTAAGTGGAACAAGTGGCTTGAAGAACTAAATAGAATTAGAGATGCCACTTGACCAGATGTGGATACTGATATAGCCATTTCAGAAGTTATAGCAGGAAAAAAGGCTTTACCATCAGGGGATATTGATTGAGTAGTTAAAGCCATAGTTAGAGGCAGAAGAGACAAAATAGAGATAAAGGGTAGTGAAAGTGATAGGTTGTTAAAGTGAAAACAATTTTATGCTAAGGACACTTGAAAAAACTGTCATCTGCCAATTTTGTAGTTGTTTCCCCATTTTTGTCTAGATACAAAGAATGTTTTGTAGAGTAACATGTTAAAATTTCTTTATATTTAATTTCAAATCAAGTTTTGACATGTGTCCTCCCATCTAAATCTTGTTGCAATCCTTTCTTATAAAAGGATTTCCAAGATGTGGAGTGATGGTCTAAGTCTTGTATAATTTTTAGGGTTTATGCTATTGTAGCTAGTCCAAATTTTTGTGTCAATTGTATCTTGTTTCAAATTTGTACTCTTAGAATACAATGAATATCAAATGATAGAATATTTCATATTATGAGTTATATTTTGACTCTTATATCAGTATTATATGATGTTCAAGGAAGATTAATATGAAAAGGGGAGTTTTGAATATCTATGTCTCTGAATTGTGTCTCTACTTTCATATGCTTATTATTTTGGTATTGAATCAATAAATTTCTATTTAATGTAGCTAGGATAGCTTGTATATCATTTCATTGTTGGTTTTAATTAAAGTAATTAAGTAAATGCTTCTATGAATTGATAAGGTTTCTAGGCATATGGGAAAGATATAATAAGAATGGAATTCAAGGTTAATAATTGATAAGTTTAATTGCAAGTCAATTAAATAGGTCAAGGGTTACTAGTTTGACTTTGTATAACAATGGATAAGGCATTGATCATTAATTTAGATGAAATTTGATAATGTCATATTGTTTACACAATACGTATTTTAAAATCAATTATTTAATTTATGTAATAAAGAGCAATATTGTTGGTCATTTAGTTAGTTGTAAAAGCTTTCCTTTGAATTATAGTTGGCTACTATAAACCAAGGAGTTAATTACAAGTCCAAGAAGATTTTTGACCATTTTCTCCTATAACGAATAGATCAAAAAAGAATAATATTAGTGAGTAACTATTGAAGAGGAAAACAAAAGCATAAGTCATCTCAATCCCTAGGTGCACCCATCATGGCCCTGTAGAGCCTAAAGAGTAGAAATCCCTTGCATTCTTTGTTGAAGTTGGTCTAGATCTAAAATAAATTGTGTTGAATATAGGAACTAGCCAATCCTTAGGCATTTATTGATCATATTTGTAGTTCCTACCCTTGTTCACATCTTCTCTGGACATATTATTGCTATTGTTATCAGACTTTGATGGACTAGTTTTATGTAGATGGATTAGTGGTATTGTTTTGACACTATCAGACATTATGTTATGGATTCAGTTATTATATGATGAGATCATTTAGACTTAAAATTTCATGTATGTATGATGATCATTATATTGTTTTCAGTTACTGTTGATGATTAGTTAGATGGTTGATTATCTTATGTGCTTTACTATGGATACTTACCCCATACTTGCATGTGTATGGTGTGCGTGTTTTTTTTATTGTATGGCATTTCTGATGTGGTTAAGGAAGGGAGTCGTAGTCACCTGCTTAGTCAGGATCTACACGGTGCACCACTTCCTGCCATTGCTTGTTTAGCTTAGCACTATATATTTTGTATGTACATGCATGGCTTTTCTGCAGGTTGCAGGTACCGGGTATCGACTTCCCTGAATTGCTAGGATGAGCGTACCCTATTATACTATCTCAATGATAAGAGAGGGGAGATAAATTCTCAAGTCCAAATCCCAAACCCTAAAACCATTTGTCCTAGTGAGTTAGGACAAGTATCTAAGTTGAGTACCCACTGAATGTGTCGGATGACATATTTTGTAATTTTTAATCTTTTAGACTGATTTGGTATGAATTGTTCTATGATGGGTTTTCATATTTTATCATGAAGGTCCATGGTGAATTTTCTATTAACTAAGTTTTAATAAATAGATTTAATTAACAAATTAATTATTTGAGAAATTAAATATCAGTATTTTGATATTTTGATTATAATTAATTAAAGGAGAATTAATTGAGAGAAAAGAATTAAATTAAAAGAAAATCAGAAATTAAAATAAATAATAATTATAAAATATTAATTAATTAATAAACAAATATTAATAATAAAAGTTATAAAAATTAAAATAAAAGTTATGAAGATTAAAGTGGGAGTTATAAATATTTAAATGGAAATTAATTTAAAAGTTATTGGAGTTATAAGTTTGCATGGGAAATAATGTAGTTCCCTATTTTTCATGTGTCAACAACACGGGGGTTAGTGCATCAATTAAGCACATGGTGTCTACAACCCTAGGGCTTATCTAAAAGGCTGGAAATAGGTCCATGCTTAGTTGGCGATATCTTCCAGCTGATTCTAGAAGCATTCTAGGGTTATCCAAAAACTCTTTATATTCAGGCATTCCTTAATAGCTTGGAGATAGCAGGGACATAGCGTGGAGAATAGTTGAGGCATTGGAGGATTCGGGAAAATTCTGAAGAAGGGGAGCTTGCTCTGCGAGTTATCTGAGAATAAGCGAGTTTAGCATCAGAATCCGGGTAGATTCTTGTGATTTCATTATGATACTTCTGCATCTTACTTTCCCCTGTCTTCTTCATATTTTCCATATGTCTTCATTGTGCATTTTCAATTTAGGTACCACGCGGTCGGGTGGTAGTGTTTTTTTCCACTCTTATCATTTGAGATTCATTGAGACTTTGTGGTTAATGCATCCTTCATGATGGTGGATATGTATCCTTTCATTGATGATTAGCATATGTTAGATGATGATATCTTATGCTTTACTTTTTATGTTAGTAGGATGTTTAGGAGTGACATTCCTACTATGATAATACCGATGATCTCTTCAGTGCTTGGAATGTTATGCACGGAGGGATGGCTAGGATCCACGATGGTCTAATGATGCTATTAACGGTTGGGAGGAACCGTGCACTTAGTTTATTTATTTGATCTTTCTGATAGATGTAAATGGCTTTTATGATGATGTATCATGAGTATCATGTTATTATCTTTACTTTGATGTATCATGGATTAGAATAGGATGATGTACCTTATTCTACATATGTATATTCTTTTAAGCCTTCATACCCTGTGACATGTACGGTGGATGAATGAGCAGTTGGATATGTAATAATTGAACATTGGACTTATCATATTATTTCATGTGGATGTTGTACTAGATGGATTCATGTAAGTAATTAATGTTAAGGGGATCTTAAAGAATGTGATCTGTTGTATATGTTAGGTTTACTCTTTAGATGGACATTGCTATTGCTTCCATTATTGTGCATAAGTTGTATGTGGTAGTTACTTTTTTAAAAAAAAAATTGCTACCAAGCTTAGTGAAATACTAGGTTAATTCTTTGGATCCCTTGATGGGGTATTACAATATTACCATGAATACTCTCATTGAGAGAGACAACCTACTTAGGAAAATGGTTGTCTTGTAAGAACATAATAAGAAGTTAGAAGATAATTTTTTTTTCCTTACATCTACATCTATTTGGGGATATTGGAGATCCAAAGTTCATGAATATGAGTGAGTTTTGAAAGAAAAGGAGAATCCATTTTTTGTATAGATCCAACCTTATAATCCTATTGGAAAGGAAAGTGAATTCCAAGTGATTGATTGTACCACCAAGGTCACTAATAAGGGTAAACAAAAAGCAACTGGTGTCAAAATAAATGAACTAGTAGCTACTTCTAAAAATGTCCCTATCATGTCAAAAATAGATCTAGACTTGAAGAAAGCTAAGAAGGAGTGAGAGGATCTAGTTACAGAACTTGAGAAGGTATGAAATAAAGCCCAATCAATAGAAATGGGGAAGAAGATTTAGTTATTAACTTCTACTTCTAGTTTAAATACAAACCATAGTCAACCCTTATTAGGAATGCCTTTTACTACACCTTGTGGGCCCATAATAAGTAATACCACTACTTCCCATCTAGGTCCGTCTCCCTCTTCTACTATAATAGCATAGTAGGCTGGTACTCAACCAAGAAAAACAAATGTTCAAAATCAAGTTCTGCTAGTGTTGTAGGTTTTACAAAAAGACCTATTTATATGGAAAATTATAAGTAGATGTCTTTCATAGGAATTCCTAGTTTTCCTCATCCTCTCTCTAATGATCTGAGAGACAAAGTCATCAAGTTCTTAGGTAACAATGCTATAACTGGTAAAGAGCACCTCATAAAATTTATTAAAATGTTAAATGATTATGAGGTAGAGCATGAGGATGTAGTGATAAAATTTTTTGTTCATTCTCTTATTGAAGATGCTAGGGACTAGTTTAGAAGACTACTTGATGATAGTATTGGCTCGTGGAATGACTCAAGGAAAATATTTTCAAGGAACATTATGGTAACAACACTAATGCAATTTTTTTAATCTCAAACTGGTTTTGACAAGTGAGTGTCAACACACTTAAGCCATTTACTTAGCTCATGCAAAACTAGTAATACATGCCTAGCACAACATATAAATTTTAGACCGTGCCAATTTGCAATGAGTGCCAAGTCACTCATGTGCCAAGAAGATGGACCATGATGAGTGATTCAAGTGCCAAGTAAATAGTGGATGTTGAGTAGTTTAGGTGTTGAGTCAAAAGAAGAAATACAATTTATGTCAAGCATCAGAGACTTCATATGTTGAGTGATATAGTTTGGACATATTTTTTTGTAATGGCACAAAAAACTATCTAAACTATTTTCAAGCCAACTTAAGGATAGATTTTTATCTTTTTAAGATAAGGATGAATCTATATGTGGATTCCCTATGTAATTACATATAGACAATTAGAAAATGGGAAGGTTTAAGTGGAAAAATGGATGGAATCTTAGCCTTAGATTCATACTTAACCCTAAGCCACTAGAGTCTTATTAAGGAGGATGAATCCCTAAACTCTTTACAATGATGAGAACAGTGGAACAAGGGGTGAATGATTGAATTGGAGAAGAAAACAAGATAGTTTGCAAAGCATTCAAGGTGACTTAGAAGTAAGAGTGAATTTCATAATCAATTAAGTGAAGAATAGAGGATAGAGAAAGATACAACATTGATACATCATATCATGAAGGATCAATTAGAGATTGTGTAGAGGTGATCTATTATCAAGGAAGCAAGTGCCAATTGTAGGGTCTATGCTGAGACATTTTAACAGGTGATTTTAGTTAAAACTCTTAATAGAGTAGTCCTAATAGGCTATATGAAATCCTTTAACAAGGTGCTTATTTATTGTATAGTGAATTTCTCTAACTAGGCACACTTCTAACAAGGTGTTGGAATCCTCTAACAAGGTGGGACTTAATAGTTTTTGTAAGCCTTGAACAAGGTAGGCCTTTCACAAGGTAGATCATGATTCATGATCAAACCATTGCAACCTTAATTGGATACACTTTATTGCTCTAGTAGTGAAGATTTGTGGGTGTCATCCCCACCCTAGTTTTACCTTCTCACTTGGAGGGTTTTTGGGTAATCATATTTGGTGTTATGTGTGTATTTGATTACATGTTTACATCATTGATGCATGTTCTTTATATGTTATTTCAGTATATTAATGCATGTAATGTATGAATGGTGAAATTTTTATGGGTCCAAATTTAAACTCCTTATTCAACCCACCCTCACAAAAGTTTACTCTCTTCCCACTTGTAATTCCAACAATTGGTATCAGAGCCAAGTTCTCTAAAAAAAAATGCTTTGTAGCTTAGAGGAAAGATGTTGAAATGGAAGTTTACAAACTGGGAAAGACTTTTGAGAACCAAGAGATTGAAATACATCTCATACTACATCTACCAAATGAGGCAAGAGAGGAACTAAAGAAATCCTTGAAGAGAAGGAAAGAGATTGCTATTGTAGAGAATGACACACTATACAAAGAGATAGACACTACCAAGCTATTTGCAGATGGTAACTCCAATGAATTTGATGCAGTAGTTATATATCTAGTGGAAAAGAATAGAATCCAACCTGAGAATATAAAAAATCTCAAGATAGAGAAAGAATCGCAAGCAATACTACTATGTGAGAAGACTGAACAAAAGAAGAAAGCCATGGAAGACAAACCCATGATTGAAGAAGATAAAAGAATTGTAGCAAATAGATTGGAGGAGAATTTAATAGAGTTAACCAAAATCTCCAACATGCAATTGGATACTCTAAGTCAAATGGTGAATGAAAAATATGAACTAAATGTCAAAGATATTGGGATAACTACATTGAAGTTGCATAATGAACAATTGTAGAGTGACCTAAATAGAGAAAAGGAATTTTCTAAAAGTCTTAACAAGCCAAATGAAGCCATCAAAAACTTTGAGCAATTAATGAGATCCCCTAGATCCAACAAAGACACATCAAGATTAGGATACAAAAGTATTGAAGAAGGAGAATCATCCAAAGTCACTGAAGAAAGGAACATCAAAGGTAAGAACTCCAAACCTACTTGTCACAATTGTGGTAAGAAATGACATACTACTAATGTGTGTAGGAACAACAATACAAATTAGAATGCCAAGTCTAAGAACATGACTCATTATCATAAGTGCAACAAGCAAGGTCATTAGGCACATTAATGCAGAACTAGGACCATGCAAAAAATAAAATTTGAAGGATATTGCTACAATTGTCAAAAATATGGACATAGAGCCCTTGAATGTAGATCCAAATCCATGTGGTCATCAAACAAGACTACAAAGGTAAGAAGCTTTGGAAACCTTTATAATTGGGATTACAATACAAGATATAACTGTCACTATTGTCAAGAATATGGACATGTTCCTAAGAATTGTATTAGAACACACTTGAGTGGTAACTACCAAAATATGGTTGAGTCAAACTACATGTTTTAGTTGTTTGAAAACTCATAACATAAGTAAGAATTGTCCAACTAGGTTAAAGGCACCAAATTGTGAATTTGATAAAGGTAAAGGAAAGGAAAATGTTGAATACACCAAAGATGAGATAAACAAGAAATGGAAAAAGAAAGATGCTTGCAGCACATCAAATGCAAAAGGGATCACTTCACCCAATGGGTCAAGTGATCACACCTCATCAAACTGAACAAACAAGAAGTATGTGGGACTGATATTCAAGTGCAATATCATACATCAATTCCAAGGGAGATAGTACTAAAAAGACTACATTATCATAAATAAAGATGCAAGATGTTGTTGTAAATTCAAGTTAGATCTTTAAAGTTTTTATGTTGTTCCTGAGTATGAGATGTTTCTTGTGTATGCTGAGTGGAATGGTAGTTGATGCCAAATTGCTAGACTAGCTAGTTGATGATGAGTTTGTAGTAGATGCCAAGTAATGGTATTATCAATGGATGCTGAGTGATTTTGAAAATGGTTGATGCTGAGCTTACAGTTGTACAAGAACTAAGCATTAAATGCAAGGTTTTCAAAGGATATCTGATCTATTTCACTCATTATTCATCATTTTGAATTTGAGAAGGAGTGAGCAAAGTGAAAGGCGATTCAAAAACTTGTTTACATCATCTTTAGAGAATTTGACAATGATCTCACTCCAGTTCTTTGGATTTCACAAGGTATTTATCACAAGTCGACCTACGCAGTTTTACATTGCATAAACCCTACTTTGAAAAATGACATATAGCTTGAAGTATGTAGAAGGAAAAGAGAGTTTAAATGTTTAGTTTGTTAGTAATGAAGTCAAACAACCTATATTTAAGGCCATCCCTAATAGAACCTATAAACAAGATTCTTCTGGTGCACTTTCCATGATCCCACCAAATGTTATTATGGTACAAGCTATTATAAAGTGTTACAATTACAAAATAAGACATATAGGAGATATGGAGATCAGAGATGTATATGATAGGTTATGTGAAAATGGTATTTTGAAGGAAGAGTATAAAATAGTTGAGAAGAAGGGTTTGACGTGTGCCCTGGATTTTCCAGTGTATTTAAAATTGAATGGATTAGAATCATGTTGAGTCAATTACATGATGGATCTTTATGGTTGGACTATGGACCAATTAAAATTAGAAAAAGAGTAATTCATAGGGTTACTAGCTACCCAACTCTATATTGGCCCAAGACTCTGAGGAGTGATTCCAAGGAAGTAATAGAGAAAAACAATGGAATAAAAGAGGCATGACAATATATACTATTACTAATCCATTGTTGAACTTCTTTTTGGGTAATTTCTCATAAATTCTATAAATCTAGTAGATTGCATAGTGTGTCCTATATTGTTGTGGATGTTGGTTACAAGGTTGTGAAGAAAGATCATACTTATGATCTAGTTGAGCTTCAACTACAACACCTGATGGAAAATCTTGGAGCAATCAAAAAGACCAAGAGTATTCAATGTAAATTATGTTCAATACTTGTCTATATATTCTTTTATGTGCAAAATACATTTCCTTCCTTTGGTACTATAAGTTGAAAAAAAATTAGGTCAATAGCAGTGTAGATTAATGAGTTAATTGAATAGATGGGAGAAAATTTTGAATCATTGATGACAAGTTATTTTGAAGAATTTAAGAAAACAATAAAGGAAAGAATGAGGATACTTGTTTCATTGGTTGAGAAACATTGCAATGATATATGTTTTCTAGTTGATGTTGATTACACCTTTATATAGGCTGCCACACCAAGGGTCAAATGGTTAAGGCTACTTGGGTATGAAATCAATGTTGATGAAGCTTCAACAGCCATCACTACACTCTTAGTAGAGGAAATTGAAAAGAGTGCTAAAATCTTTGGAAAATATGATGTGATGAAATCAAAGATTGGAATGGAGTTGAAAACTACCTCTACACTTAAGAAGAAAAGTAAGCTAGTAAAGAAGCTAAAGGCTAAATTTGGTGAGGGTACAGATGAGGAAGAAGAGGAAGGAGATGAAGAGGATGAAGAGGAAGAACAAGAACAAACTCAAGAACCTGTTGCATTGAATGAAGGCATGGGGGAGGACAAGGAGGAGGAGGAGGAGGAGATACAAGGTGCTAAAAAAGAAGAAGCCAAGGAAGCACACACACATGCTAAGCCAAAGAAGAGAAAGGATAAGGCACAACTAGTGGCTAAGGCAAAGAAAACTATTAAACCAAGCCTAGCCAAGCCAACAATTCCTACAACCAAAGCAAGAACAAGATTCACAACTAACCCTCAATCTTTGAAAGATCCATGGATGATAAGGCTCCACTTCCATTTGGCAAACAAACTTCTTTAGTGGCACATCTGGCAATACATATCAGTGATCAATTTACAGGGTGGCACACTGTAGCATATAGTTAGAGATTCCTAACCCCACCTCACCATATTTCAAAAAACCACTTGCCCAAATTATTCATCTCTCATGCAAGTCCATATTGTAGGCAAGCACTAACCCTGGATCTTTGAAAGATCTATGGTGCTCCAAAGATATCACAACTTGGACTTTTTTCAAATAAAATAATGCAATTAAGGAAAACTTTATAAGTTTATTAAAAAGATGAATAAAGGTATCTTTGCATAGATAAACCTTAACATAAAAGTGTCCTACCAAAATGTATTTGAAATATTACTTTATAAGATTTTCAAAGGCTAAGGCAAAAACAAGACAAAGTGTAAGAGTTCTTGAGAAATTCTCTGAAGATTTAATAGGATTTAATAGGATTTCAATGATATAGAGACTACGGTATGAACTAGGGAAATCTAAGGGTTTGAAAAATACAAGGAACAAAACCCTAATTTACAAGACACAAAGACTCAAATGATTTTTCAATAAAAAATTTCAAAACTTTTGCATTGTGAAAAATCAAACCAACAGTGGCTCTATCTAGGGATGCATGTCCCTTGTGGGCATGCAAAGGATTCAGATCTCTGGGAGAAGCAGACCACACACCTAACCTCAAAAACTTCTCTTGAAGAACTTTATTGAAAATAGGGAAACTACTCCTACTATTTACAAATGATGACCTCAGGCCACTGACAAGTTTTCACAACTTCTTACCTCTGTCAAAAACCTGATTCTCATTTGCATCTCTCTAAGGTAAGTTGGAATTATCTTTCTAAATTTTACCAATTAGATTAGCATCTTGAATCGCATCACTTGGCAAAATGAAATTATCATTATTCTCATAGTACCTATAAAATTCAAAGACTATTTCATCTTCATGCTCACTATTAGAAAAACATCAGCATGCTCATAACTACACAAATTGAACTAAGAATCAAAATCCAACAATGATTCATGCACACTGATTGTAAACACAATAACTTCATATTCTAGACCATTCATCAAGTTTCATGTACCAAAAACTTGCAACTCACCTTATGTCTCTAGCTACAAAGAGTATGTGAAATCTGATTGTTGCCTACTCGCAATCATGTCATTCACTAAATCAAATTTATTCTTTGCTGAAACCTCTTCACATTCTTCAAACAACTAATTAGTTACCAAGCATGAAAACTCATTCTAAAAGTGCTGATCTACATTATGCTGATCACAATCATTTTCTTCATCTAATTGAAAGTTGGCTTATCTTTACAAGACTTATCAACACATGAAGAAAATCTATAACCTGATTGACAATATTCACTATTTGCCTCTTCATCACATGAAACATCAAAACATATTGTAGCAAAATCAACATGAGAAGAATCTGAAATAGCATCAAACTTCCTTTCACTAACATTCACCACATCCAACAAATCGTCATGTGCAAAAAATTTTGAGGTACTGTTAAATACACCTCCAAAATCTGATAAGGATTGTTCATATTCTACATGTCTTTCTACATCAAACTTTGGGGAAGTAACTTGACTAAATGAAGAAACATTATTATGGAAAATATGAAGATCCTTAGAAACATTTACTTACTTTTCAAAATCATGAGCCAACAAAATAGATTTTTCATCAGAGCTCAAGAAGAATGAATCACAAATCTTCTCCTAGCTATGATTGTCATTCAGATGGCATGAAAAATTTACAATAGCAAGATCAGTAGTATAACAATTTGGAACATCATAATTGTTACAAAATTTATTCTTATAACTGCAATTACTACCCTTACTGCTGTTACATAATTCCTCAACTTTATATTCACTGTAACAAAATTTATTTTCACTTTCATATCCATCTTCCTTATGCTGATTGCAATTACCTGATTCACTTGCATTCAAATCCTTCTCTTCACATTCTAAAGATAGATTATCTTTATATACAATTTCATTATATTCATTACTACCCTAACTTTTAGCACACTCATTATTATCATTTGAAGAAATAACATGGAATTTATAATCATCGCTTTCCATTTCTTCAATGAATCTTTCAATTTGTAAAAACCTTTGTAATCCTATAGGTTCTAGCCAATTGACTGAATCGGGTACTATAAAATCAAGAAAAACACTAGGTAGGGAAGATTCCTCAAGTCTACAATGAAAAGGCATCTTACTAATTATTGATTTTGATGCAGGAGTATCTTGGGTTGCCTTATTATCCTGCTCATTTTGTTCACTTAGTAGTTCCTTCATGTGCCTAGTAGTCCTTCATGTGTCTAGCAATTCCTTCATGTGCCTAGAAGTCCTTCATGTGCCTAGAAGTTCTTTCATGTGCCTAGCAATTCCTTCATGTGCCTAGAAATCCTATTTTCTTCATGTGCCTAGTAACCCTATTTTCTTCATGTGCCTAGTAACTTGGTTTTCTTGATGTGCCTAGTAGCCCTGTTTTCTTTATGTGCCTAGTAACCCTATTTTCTTCATGTATCAAGTTACTGTAGAAATTCCTTCATGTGTCGAGTTACTATAGCATTCCTTCATGTGATGAGTTACTCAGTGTATGCTGAGTGATTCTTCATTCGGCGAGTTACTTAGTGTATGCCAAGTGTTTCTTCATGTGCCAAGTTACTTAGTGTATGATGAGTGTTTCTTCATGTGCCAAGTTACCCAGTGTATGTTGAGTGTTTCTTCATGTACCAAGTTATTCAGTGCATGCCAAATATTTCTTCATGTGCTGAGTTACCCAATGTTGCCAAGTGTTAGTATTTGGACATGTTTTCGCGAGCTGACTTGCGAGATTTATTTCATTCATGACATTTATGTTAATATCTTTTCTTGGGATGAGTCTAGACCATTGTTGGGTTGGCCTTCCTCTTATGTAATGATTCTAGAATGATCTATAAGCCATTTTGGCAAGTATAAATAGAGTGTTTAAGCTTAGAGTTAAGCAATTTTTTAGAGAAAAAGTTTTGGAGAAGCTTTTGAAAAGAAGATCAGAGAGAAAAACTAAAAATGTGAATTTGTAGTTGGATCTTTGAATGTGAATGTATTTGTAATTGGCTATAACCCAGAAGGCCTTACAGCTAGGCATTTATGAAGATATCCTAATGAATCAATAAAAGTAATTCACTCTTCTTCCTCCTTTGGTTGATGTCCACTTGTGTTTACTTCTGTTGTGTTAACTCTTGCAAGGTGGTTTGGATAGCTAGGTGAGCTTTTGTCCCTAGTTATTCATCCCCTTGCCTATGTCAGTTGGTATTTGGATAGTGTAGAACCCTGATTTGGATTCTTTTGTACGATGGCAGATCTACGGATTTGACCTATAATTTGCAAATGGTTATGATCTTGTAGGAACCTAATTTTTAAAGATGGTTTTTGGTAGAGGAAATAATGTTGATAATGCTATCTTGGGTTAGTTAAGACAAATTGCAGCCAAATTAGATGTTGTGGAGACAACCTAGAGGAGAGGAGCAAATCTTGATGATGTAAGTGATGATGAAGCAGCAACACCAAATCATAATCCATAACCTAAAGAATATCAAGATGAGGAAATACTGTTAAGAGTATTGTCTAGAGCGAATTCAAAGCCTGCTATAGAAGTTGTTGCTTATGATGGAAAACTAGACACCGATGTTGTGTTGGATCTTTGATATGGAGAAGTTCTTTGAGTATGAAAAAACTCCTAATAATAAAAAGGTGAAGATTGTAGTCACTAGGCTGAAAGATCATGCATCACTATGGTGGGAGCACTTGCAAACTGATAGACAAAAAATATCTAGGAAAGGAGAAGATTAGAACTTGGGCAAAGATGGTGAACAAGGTAAAGAACAAATTCCTTCCTACTAATTACCAAGTTAGCTTGTTGAGAAAGATGCAAAATTTGAAGCAAAAAGACATGACGGTGAAAGAGTATACTGAGGAATTCTATAGACTGGACATCAGATCTGGACATGTGGATGATGATGTTGAGAAAATTACAAGGTACATTAATGGATTGAGATCTGGGATACAAGATGAAATAAGTTTTGTGAAGCTAGAAAGTGTAGAAGAAGCATACCAATATGCCTTGAAGGCTGAGGAGATCTTGACAAAGAAGCATGAACAAAGACAGAGAGGTAGAGATGGTAGATTCTTTTGAGGTAGAGGTAGATCTTATGGAGAAAGTGGCAGATCTAATAGTTCTATGTAGGATAAATGAAAATCTAAATGGAAGAATGATGACAAAGCCAAGACTGAATGGAAAAGTGGTAATTCTTACTAAGGAGGCACTAACTCTTACCAAGGAAGAGGTAATTCTTATTCTAGAGGTGGATTTCATGGTAATTGTTTTAGATGTGGCAAAGAAGGGCATAGATCCTTTGAATGTAGATCTTTTGAAGGTTGGAAAAATAATAGAAATGCTATGATTCAAGAAGACATTGAGAGTTCACAAAGTGGACCTGAGGCTGGAGAAAATTTGATGGTGAGAAGAACCTTATGTAATAAGGGAGGTGATGAGGAACCTATTTTAAGGAGAAGTCTTTTCAAGACAAGATGTAAGATGGCTAGAAAATGTTGTAAAGTGATCATTGATAGTGGAAGTTCTACAAATCTAGCATTAGAAGAGCTAGTTACAAAGTTGTAGTTGCAGAGGCTGAAACATCCCAAACCCTATCATGTTTCATGGATCAAAGATGAGCATGGTAAGTGAGCAATGCCTGGTGAAGTTCAAAATTGGAACTTACTTTGAGAAGTATTATGTGATATTATGCCCATGGATTTTTGTCATATTTTATTGGGTAGACCTTGGCAATATGATAGATATGCTATACATGATGGAAGATTGAATCAATATACTCTTTGGGTAAATGGGAAGAAACAAACATTGTTGCCTTTGATTGAAGTTCTAGATGAGGTTAATTGTACTACTATAAAAATTTGAATGGTTAACGGGAAACAATTTGAAAAGGAAGTCAAGAAGAATTAGGTTTTTTTTGCTATAGTTTGAAGAAAACCAAGTTTTGTCAATGGCGATTGAGTGCAAGAAAATAGTGTCAATCGAGTGCTAGCCAATGGTGATCGAATGACAAATGGTAGTATTGACCGAGTGCCAGAAGAAATTGCAAAATTATTGAATGAGTATAAATAAATTATTTTTGATGATATTCTTGATGGTTTACCTCCAATAAGAATTATAAGTCATAGTATGAATCTGATCCCTGGAGCTAGTTTTCCAAACAAAGCAACATATAGATTGGCACCTGCAGAGAATGAAGAACTGAATAGACAAGTGTATGAGTTGTTGTAGAAAGGTTTGATCAGAGAAATCTTGATTCCATGTGTTGTACCTACTATATTAGCACCTAAAAAGAATGGAGAATGGAGAATGTATACTGATTCTAGAGCCACTAACAAGATAATAGTGAAATATAGGTTTCCTATGCCGAGGATGGATGACATAATGGATTGCTTGAGTGGAGAAAAGTATTTTACCAAGATTGATTTGAAGAGTGGCTATCATCAAATCAAAATTAGAGAAGGTGATGAATGGAAGACTACTTTCAAGACAAAAGATGGTTTGTATGAATGGTTGGTTATTCCTTTTGGTCTGACTAATGTACCTAGTACTTTCATGAGGTTGATGAATGAAGCTCTGAAAAGATTCTTGAGTCAATTTTTTATTTTTTATTTGGATGATATTCTGATATTTAGAAAGCCTAAGGAAGAACATCTTGAGCATATTAGACAAGTATTGTAGAGGTTGAAAGAGGAAAAGTTGCTGATTAATCTGAAAAAGTGTTCTTTTATGCAAGAGGAGATTATGTATTTGGGATTTTTGATTTTAGTTGATGGTTTGAAGATGGATCTTGAGAAGGTTAAAGAAATTTTGGAATGGCCTACACCTAAGAATCTGAGTGAGGTAAGATCATTTCATGGTTTGGCTAGTTTTACAGAAAGTTTATAAAGAATTTTAGTGTTTTTTGTAATGTTTTGACAGAAACAATGAGGGGAGATAAAAAGAAATTCAAGTGGACACATGGAGCTGATAAGAGTTTTGAGACTTTGAAACAAAAGGTTGTTGAATTACTTGTATTGGCTTTACCTAATTTCAACAAAGTATTTCAAGTTGAGTGTGATGCAAGTGGTAATGCAATAGGAGTTGTATTAAGTCAAGAAGGTAAGCCTGTTGCTTTCTTTAGTGAAAATTTGAATGATGCTAAAATTAAATATTCTGTGTATGATCAAGAATTTTATGCCATTGTTCAAGCATTGAAGAAATGGAGACATTATTTGATACCTAAGGAGTTTGTGTTGTATACTGATCATACGGCTTTACAATACTTGGGAAGTCAACATAAATTGAATCAAAGACATATAAAGTGGGTTGAGTATTTGAAGAGTTTTACATTTGTGATCAAGCATAAGAGTGGAGTTACTTACAAACTTGTTGATGAATTGAGTAGAAGACATTTTTTGTTGACTAAAATGAAGGTTGAAGTTTTTGGTTTTGATAGATGAAAGAATTATATGATGTTGATCCTAATTTTTCTGAGGCATGGAGAGAGTGTAGAGCACCAAATCTAATAGATAACATTTGTAAGTATGATGAGTATTTCATTCAAGAACATATGTTGTTCAAAGGTATTTAGTTGTGTATTCCTAGAAGTCTTATGAGGTTGAATTTGATTAAGGAAAAGCATAGTGGTGGATTAGCTGGACATTTTGGAATTGATAAGACATTGGGTTTGCTAAAAGAGAAATATTATTGGCCACAAATATATAAGGATGTTTAGAAATTTGTAAAGAGTTGTGGAGTTTGTCAAGTTGCAAAGGGAGTGAGTTAAAATACTAGTTTGTATACACCTATTACTGTTCCTGAGAAACCTTGGACTGATATCACTATGGATTTTGTACTTGGATTGCCTAAAATAGTGAAAGGGTGTGATTCCATATTTGTTATAGTGGACAGATTTTCTAAGATGGCTCATTTTATACCATGTAAGAAGACATTAGATGCTGAGCATGTTGTTGAACTTTTCTTTAAAGAGATTGTGAGATTGCATAGATTACCAAGAAGCATTATTTCAGACAAAGTAAGTTTGTTGGTTATTTTTGGAAGACTTTGTGGAAGAAGATAGGCCCTGAATTGAAGTTTAGTTCTACATTCAATCCACAAATAGATGGAAAAATAGAGGTTGTGAATAGAAGCTTGGGCAATTTGCTGAGATGTTTAGCTGGGAATAAGCCAAGTAATTGGGAGATGGTATTGGCATAAGCTGAATTTGCATATAATAATTCTATGAATAGGAGTACAAGGAAGACACCTTTTGAGATTGTTACTGGAATGCATCCTAGAGGTGTATCATATTTGAGAGATGTTGCCGGTGAAGAAAAAAAAAGCACTGCAGGAGAAGAATTTTCTAATTTTATGGAGTCCTTGCATAAGGAAGTGAATTTGAGGTTAGAACAAAGTAATCAGAAGTATAAGGAGAATGCTGATAAGTCTAGAAGACACCATGATTTTCAAGTTGGTGATGAGGTGATGGTTCATCTAAAGAAAGGAAGATTCCCAATTGGAACATATAGCAAGCTGAAGATGAAGAAATTTGGACCTTGTAAGATCTTGAAGAAGTTTGACAGTGGTAATGCTTATGAAGTTGAGTTACCTGATGACATGGATATATCTTCTATATTTAATATTGCTGATTTTTATAAGTATCAGGAGTCAGAGGATGAAGTTCTTATACTAGATGATTAACCTAAGAAACAGATTGAGGAAGTTGAACAGATATTGGATCAGAGAGTTGGCAAGAGTACAAGAGGAAAAGATTACAATGAATATTTGGTGAAGTGGAAGAATAGACCTATTGAAGATGGTTCATGGATTTCTCAATTTGAGTTGGATTCAGCTTAGGTTGAGACATCTCAATGATTTAGGAGAATCATTTCTTCCAACCCTGGTTGTCTGATGCAGGAGCATCCTGGGTTGCCTTGTTATCCTGCTCATTTTGTTCACTTAGTAGTTCCTTCATGTGCCTAGCAGTCCTTCATGTGCCTAGCAATTCCTTCATGTTCCTGGCAATCCTATTTTCTTCATGTACCTAGTAACCCTATTTTGTTCATGTGCCTAGTAACCCAATTTTCTTCATGTGCCTAGTAACCCTATTTTTTTTATGTGCATAGTAACCCTATTTTCTTCATGTGTCGAGTTACTATAGAAATTCTTTCATGTGCCAAGTTACTGTAGCATTCCTTCATGTGCCAAGTTACCCAGTGTATGTCAAGTGATTCTTCATGTGCTGAGTTACTCAACGTATGCCGAGTGTTTTTTCATGTGCCAAGTTACTTAGTATATGCTGAGTGTTTCTTCATGTGTCAAAGTTACCCATTGTATGTCGAGTCTTTCTTCATGTGCTGAGTTACTCAATGCATGCCGAGTGTTTCTTCATGTGCCAAGTTACCCAGTGTTTCCAAGTGTTAGTATTTGGACATGATTTTGTGAGCTGACTTGCAGGATTTATTTCATTCGTGACATTTATTTTAAGATCTTTTCTTGCGATGAGCCCAGACCATTGTTGGGTTGGCCTTCCTCTTATTTAATGATTCTAGAATGATCTATAAGCCATTTTGGCAAGTATAAATAAAGTGTTTAGGCTTAGAGTTAAGCAATTTTTAGAGAAGAAGTTTTGGAGAAGCTTTTGAAAAAAAGAATAGAGAGTAGAATTGAAAGTGCAAATTTGTAGTTGGATCTTTGAATGTGAATGTATTTGTAATTGGTCATAACCCAGAAGACCTTACAGCTAGGCATGTATGAAGATATCTATATGAATCAATAAAAGTAATTTTATTTTCTTCCTCTTTTGTGTAAGGAAACTCAAGTGCGGAAACAACTTCCTACACTAATCTCTAAAGAGACGTATGGTGAAAATCCTATTAAAATATTTTACACTTACAGATTCAATATCATGTAAATAATAATATTTCAGCCAAGCAAGCATAAAGAAAATAGACAGAGAAAGAAACACATAACACAAAGATTTTTCGATGGGGAAAAACCTTTTGGTAAAACAACCCCACCCCTCCAGAACCTACACAATGTATTATCCTCAACACAAGGTTACAATACACTTGCAATGCAAGTTCAATAGTGACAACAGAAGACTCTAGTAGCAACACACACTACCAACAATACACTTTTCCACATAATCCTCTTCACAACCCTAAAAATTCTTATAACATACGCTTCACTTTTTAGGGCTACTCCCAAAGGTAACTGTGTAAGGGTTTTACCATTCTCTGAGAAAATAGTAACCCCATTATTGGGGTAGAGTGTATAGTACTCAAAATTATCAATTGCCACATGTCTTCACCTTTCATTGAATCTTCCTAACATAGCTCTTATGTGTCATAGGAATCCATCATAACCATTTTAGCTATGATCTCCTTATACACAATTCAAGATACCAACACATCAACATTATTTGCAAGAAATACATTTTACAAAACAAATAATAAGAATAGAAATTATCCAAGGTTGAGAGACCTTATTCCTAACACTTTGGTTGTTGTCCACTTGTGTTTTGCTTCCGTTGTGTTAGCTCTTGCAGGGTGGTTTGGATAGTTGGGTGAGCCTTTGGCCCTAGTTATTCATCCCCTTGCCTATATCAAATTTAAGCCTTAAATAACATTGTTCAACATTTAAACCTTGAGTATTTCCTACCTCAATTCTTATAAGATTGACAATCCTTTTGTAGACCATTGTATTCAACATAGAAATATTATTATTCGTAGTTTTTTAAACTCTCAAAATTTGGCAAACTAATCTCAGATCTAAGATCTGACTCCATCATACAATAAAACTTCTACCTCTTCCTTCTAGTTTTGGAAATCACTTAATAGAGGCTACCATGTTTGTAACATATGACTTTCATGAAAAGAAAACATGAAAACCAAAATATCTCAACTATTGATGCAAACTTTGATCTTCTGAATTGGCACAGGTGCAAGACTAAAATTCCTTCACACCATTAATCAAACTTTGTAGAGCCACCACTCTTTACAAGAGGAATGAAATAATCACTGCTTTGATTCACTTTTACAATTCACTTTCTTATATCAGCAGATTACAAACAACACTTTAAGAAACTATCAAGAATTTAAAATTTCCTTTTCAATATACTATCAACAATTTCAGATTTGCCCATACAATTGAAAATCCTTAAAATTTTGCAATGAGAATCAAACTAGGAACATACTGGTATATAGATTTGAGAGTTGCCACTCATAGTTTGTGAGAAATAAAATATAATTTGTCACTTGATAAATCTAAACTAGAATTTCAATGTAAGAGAAACTTGCAGATCATTATCATCTTGAAAAGAAACTACACTTTATAAATCAATTCTTGACTCTAAAATTTCTCAACAACACTTGCAAAAACTCAATTTATTGAAGATAGACCTATAACAGTCATAGCACACAATTTTCATCCAATTTCACAACATACTGTTGTCCATGAATAAAGCTCAACTGGGGTGCATGATATTTGAGTAAGAAACTTGGAAAACACATCAGATAACCTACTGCTACAACTTTTTTATGCACTTCTTCTATTGTATTGAATCTCCTCTTTTAAATTCTCAAGGTTTGTCTATCATTCAAATTCAATACAGTCCCTAGAAGAGTTGCTATTTTTTTGGTGTTTGAAAATGTAGGAGGGTTTTCAATTATCCTGATGAGAATATGACACATCTAGGGGCAGCTAACTCCCATTTTCAACACCTCACTTTAGACACCAGGCCAACTATAAGGCATAACTCCTTCTTCTTCTTCAGGCTTTGCTGAACCTAGGCAAGTGGACTTTAGACTCAATTGATACCATACTAGTGCAAAAACATATCACTGAATCTAATATAAAGCATATTTAAACCTTATTTCTCCTATTAACTCATGTAATAACATAGATCTATAGTAGTAAGTTGAAAATCTAGGAAATTCACAAGCTAAGTGAGGGCATTCTATTATAGCTCTTCAACATAAAATATAAAAATGATTTGAATTTGATTTTACTTTATGTGGGTGGGGAAAGCAAATGAAAACCAAGTATAGACAACAAAATAATGATCCTGTAGCTGATCAGTGCTTGATCCATTGGGAAATTAATGAATCTCCCTCATGCATTTTGGATATCTGATACTTATTCATATATTCAGATATATGATCTATCCATTCACCTTGTAAATAGACATCAATGTTCAACTAAATCTCATTCTTACCTGATATCCCCCTTAATAAACCTGAAACCTTGTTGAATCTCTAAAGCATTTACATAATTCCTTGAATTACAAGCAACAATGAAGCAACATATAGCCTTAAGGGACTACACATATGATCTAGGCTCTTTGTTCAAAGACCATAAAAAACCATAGCTCAACTACGAAAGGAGACAAGATTCAAAGTAAAACTAAACACTTGCTATTCCTTGTATTGATTTCCTTGAAATAATACATAAAAATGCATGAAATTAACTCATAAATAATCTAATAAACCAGACTATACAATGAGCAAATGCTGTCATACAAGAGAGAAAATGGCAGGAATGAGAAACTGATGGGATGGGAAGGGGGTTTCATAGCCAAAGCAAAGCTTCATGGTCTGGAACCAGCACATCCCAAATCTTCCATTCAGAATTCATCAAATTCCAAGGCCAGTTCTACTAACTATCTTCATTCCAGAGAAAACTTTCCAAAATTCCAACCCTTTACAATGAATGAATGAAAGAAAGATATAGCAAGAAGTGAATTCATAGATCTGTTATGCAGTTGACATCTGCCCACTTGAAATTCAATCTCCTGCAACTAAATAACTTCTTTCTCCCTTCTCCCATTCTAATCTGATATGGTTTTCATCATTATTTTATAACTAATTTCAAAATATCTTCTATTCAATGATGAAAACTTTTGTTTGCCAAAAGATTTGATCTGCCTCATGAAATGCTAGTAAAATTAAGTTTTTACTGAGTGAATCTGATCATAATTTGACCTTAACTACATCTTCACTGTCTTCTACTAATATTTAGGTCATTACCTTACTAGAAATTAGTTTTGAACTTCCTATCTTGATTTGCTAAACTTGTTCTTCTCTGAACCTCTACAACTACTCTAGAACAGATGAGGAATCGCTTCACATCTTTACCAAGTTCCTTTTTTTAAAATTGCATCATTGATCCTTGAAAAATCCGATGATCTAGAAATGAAAACTAGGCTGACTCATTTTTCCTCTTAACACACTGGTAGTCAACCCAATAAAATGCACCATTCTTTCAAATGGTGGCACTTTAGTCTAGGCCCATTGATGACTAGGGAGATGTGTCATCAATTTGCTACCTCACTATGCATAACCTTTGAGCATCTTTCCATAGTGAGATAGTGATAGCCACTAATTTTGCCTTGATCACATGGTAAACACTTGGAACAACTCTTAAGAGAACAATGGTGGACCCCCCATTCGCTAATTCTCTATACATAATCTTCACACATCTTTTCATAGCGAGTTAGCAAGTACTGTTGATCCATGCTTGATTTGATGATTAAAAATCTTGCATGACTTCTAAGAGAGGCAAGCTAATAATGTCACACTATGCCATACATTGCATTGGTGCTTCCCTGCAATGCATAACATTCATGCACTCTGTTATTGCGGGCATGCGATATCCATCAATCTTTGCAAACTCCTACGATCATAGAATTTAGAAAAGACAACTTGGTATTCCACTTCACAAATTGGCCAGTCAATCCAATGAGAATGTACCATGTACATAGCTCCTTCCTTGATGGAACTTCCGTCTAGACCCACTGGTGACTAAGGACACGTATTGACAGGTCGCAACTTCACTATACATAAAGAACAAGCACCTTGCCATAGTGAAGCAGCGACAACCATTGATTTGATCTTTATCTTGTGGATAACACATTACTACATTGCTTAGAAGAACACTGGTGGGCCCTTATTTGCTACCTCACTATACATATCCTCTGAGCAACTCTTCATGGTGAGATAGCGACGATCACTAATTTGAGATCAATCAAAGGTAAAGAAACTACACAAATTACCCTGAAAAGTGGTGGGTCCCATACTCACTATGTTGCATAGAGTAAACAACTTGCAACTTTCCATAGCGAGATAGCGAGGATTGTCAATTCAAGTTTAATCTAACAATCAGAGTCCCTTATATGCTTTATAAATGAGAGGTGGGTCTAGGGTGTTGATGACGTAGGAAATTTTGCACTACTGGCAACAAGAAAACCCTTTTTAATCTTAGTCATCTTTCCACATTGTTTGAGGTCCCACCACGTGTTTATTTCATGGTGCCTCACTATGTCACTAATGGCGAGATGTAAAAAGTTTTTGATAGTGAGGTAACGAGCTTCGGTGATTTAACAAAACTTGGTGCTAGAATAATAAAAACCAGTCAAATCACCATCACTTTGATCAACTGCCACTGACAGATTTGACTGTGGCATTAGAGTTTTTGTGCCTATGACATCATAATTTCCAACTCGACATACCTGTTACATTCCACCAATGAGGGCACTTTAATTCATCTGACCTTTCTAGAATGGCATGACTCAACATTCCTTTCAAAGCTTGGTCCCACTTTGCCATGTGTCACAAAGGTGTATACCCACATTCCTTATTTCCTTAGCAGTTTCTTAATGTAGGATTGCACTAACCCTCAATCTTTGAAAGATCTATGGCTGATAAGGCTTCACTTCCATTTAGCAGACAAACTTCTTCAGTGGCACATCTGGTATTACATATCAGCAATCGATTTATAGTGTTGCACACTACAATATACAATTAAAGATTCCCTACCCCACCTCACCATATATCAAAAAACCACTTGCCCACATTATTTATCTCTTGTGAACGTCCATATTGTAGGCAAGTGCTAACCCTAGATCTTTGAAAGATCTATGGTGCTCCAAAGATATTGCAACTTGGACATTTTTCAAATAAAATAATGCAATTAAGGAAAACTTTATAAGGTTTATTTAAAAGGTGAATAAAGGTATCTTTGCGTGGATAAACCTTAACATAAAAGTGTCCTGCCAAAATTTATTTGAAATATTACTTTATAAGATTTTCAAAGGCTAAGGAAAAAACAAGACCAGGCATAAGAGTTCCTAAGAAATTCTCTGAAGACAAACCTTGCGAATTTAATAGGATTTCAATGACATAGAGACCAAGCTATGAACTAGGGAAATCTAAGCGTTTGAAAAATATAAGGAAAAAAACCCTAATTTGTAAGACACAAAGACTCAAATGATTTTTCACTAAAAATTTTCAAAATTTTTGCATTGTGAAAAATCAGACCAACAGAAACTATATGACTTAGTTGAGAAAAAATGGCATTATTGTTTAAATTTGGAAAAAAAAATAAGGGAAACCACTTTAGCCCAAGTAATATTAGAATTGATAAAAGGGAAAATTGCTAAAGCTACTAAGAAATATGGAGTTAGGTTTACACCTAAATATAGAGCCTTCAACATACTTTAGAACAATATCAAAGATGTGGTCAAGAAATCTACCCAAATATGGAAACTTATCTATGGGTTGACTACTATAAAACAAGGAGAAGATACTAAGAAATATGGAGTTATGTTTACACCTAAATATAGAGAATTCAACATACTTCAAAACAATATTAAAGATGTGGTCAAGAAATCTACCCGAATATGGAAACTTATCTATTGGTTGACTACTATAAAACATAGATGATGATAAGGATGAAGATGAGAAAGATGATGAAAAGGAGAATGATGATAAGAAAGATGATACAGTTGGGGAGGAAACTGAAAAACAAACCAGTGACAAGGCAATAATTGAACTACAACAAGATGAACAAAGTGTGCAAGACACACAAGTGCCAAGTGTTAGTCCCCCACATGATACATTCAAGTCTACTGAAGCCATTAATGTAAATGATGTCTTTGATCTTTCAACTTAGAACATTAATCCCATAATTGTAGAAGACTTGAAAAAGATACTAGACCAATCTACACTATAAGCCAAGCTATGTGAAAATCTAGTTTTGGTCAGTATAGATGAGCTCCAAAAGGTAATAATTGTTGTTACAAGGGACATGGTGAATCCACAAGAACCACCTTTTGTCATCCCTTCAGTTATTCAAGAACAACCTTTAACCCAAACAATAGTAGATACATCTACTAAGGTTGATATATTTGTTAAAGTTGACATAGTTGAGCAGAGGTAGATTACAGAAGAAGGAAAAGACACTACTATTGGATAGCAGGAAATAGGACAAATAAATTCCTTTGTGCCTGAAGCACACGAACCAGGTGCTAGTCATGTCATTATAATAGATAAGAGAAAATTTGAAGAATATGTGAAAACACCTAAGGTAAAGGAGCAAGAAGCCATCCAAGAATTGGTAGCTCTATCAATATATAGCAATTCTCCTACAAAAGTTCTTCAAAATCTAAGCATACAAGCTATACCATTGTAGATCTTAGTACCAGGTTCTAGCTCTTCAAAATTTGAAAAGGTAATTCACTATGGATATATCACTCTAGATGAAGATATTTTTATTCTAAAATTTGATGATGATACAATGAAACTAGACCAAATAAGCATTTTACGATGAGCCTTAGAGAAGAAAAGGCATCAGGAAATGCTTAAGAGAGAATATAGGTAGAAGCAAGAACTTCAAGACAATAAAGACATCTTTTTGGATACATTTAGTCTACCAACTCCTAAAGAGACCAAGTCACTAACAAAAAAATTGTAAGAAACTCTAGAGCAAGATAAATGGAAAGATATATGGTGATATAGCACTCACTCAAGTTGCATTGGAAACAAAGGTTGAGGATGTGAAGAAGGTACTTGAGAATATATTCTCATTGTACACCGAATTGTGTGATCCTGCACTCTTCACCCAAGAGACCAAACACCATATTCTGAGCTTGGAGAGAAATCTTAACATATCAAGTACAAGGTTACCTCAAAACCCTACTTAGAGTGAGAAGAATTTTCATACATTGCTTCAATTAAAAAGTCAATTAGATGTGTTAATAGTAGAAGATGCTAGCATAAGAGCCAAGTTGACATGTATACAGGCATTACTAGCCCCACACATGGAAATACTACACAAGGAACTAGGTTATGTAGAAAATATACTGAAGAAAGACCCTAATCTTTCTACCTTAGATGACCTAGTATACCTTGCTACTGAGCTTGTAATTTAGATCAAATCATTGGATGTTGCATGTGACAAGTAGGATGCAGCTCCTAAAATCATAATGTAAGTCCATAAATCCTTTTTCAACAAACACACTATACATGTATAGCCCATTTGACATAAGTGTCAAAAAAGGGGGAGAGATAAACCATGGGGGAGAAATATAACATAGGGGGAGAATAAAGAAAGGAGGAGCTAGCCAAAAATAGAGAAATAAAGTTATATCATTAAGGTGATATACAGATACATTTTTGGAGACACATTTTTAAGGAAAATAGTAAATAGATATAGTGCATTAAAGTCAGAAAGAAGCATAGATTATGGATAAAAAATAAACACATTGACTTAGGGGGAGTTATCAATTTTGAGGTATATAGGTTATTGTAAAATTTTGAAATTTTGAAGTTTTGTATATAAGCTAAGTCATGGATATTTTATGCTCAAGAATTTAATTAGAATATTGTATATTTAAGTGTTTTTAACACTCATGTCAAAGGTGGAGATTGTTAATCTCAGATTGGTTTTGACAAGCAACAAACTTCAGCCATTTACTTAGTTCATGCCAAACTAGTAATACATGTAAATCACAACATATAAATGTTAGACCATGCTGAGTTTCAATGAGTGCCAAGTCACTCAATTTTTGAGTAGATGGACCATCCTAAGTGATTCAAGTACCAAGTAAACAATGGATGTCGAGAAGTTCAAGTGCTGAGTCAAAAGCAAAAATACAATGTATGCCAAGTGTTAGGGACTTCATATGCAAAGCAATATAGTTTGGACATATTTTTTTGCAATGACACAAACAATTATTTAAACTATTTTCAAGTTGACTTAAGGATAGATTTTGATCTTTTGAAGATAAGGACAAATCTATATGTAGATTCCCTATGTAATTACATGCAGCTAATTAGAAAATTAGAAGGTTTAAGTGATAAAATGGATGAATCTCAACCATAGATTCATACCTATCCCTAAGCCACTAGAGTCTTCTTAAGGAGGAAAAAGCCCTAAAATCTTTACAATAATGAGAATGGTGAGCAACGGGTGAATGATAAAATTGGAGAAGCAAACAAGGTAGTTTGCAGAGCATTCAAGGTGACTTAGAAGTAAGAGTGAATTGCAGAATCAGTTACGTGAATAATAGAGCATAGAGAAGGATACAACATTGATACATTAGATCATGAAGGATCAATTAGAGATTGTAAAGAGGTGATCTATTAATAGGAAAGCAAGTGCAAACTGTAGGATTGATGCTGAGACATTTTAATAGGTGATTTTAGTTAAATCTCTTAATAGAGTAGTCCTCACAAGCTATATGAAATCCTTTAACATGGTGCTTAATTGTAAGTTGAAGTCCTTTAACTAGGCACACTTCTAACAAGGTGTTGGAATTCTCTAACAAGGTGGGACTTAACAGTCTTTGTAAGCCTTTAATAGGGCAATCCTTTCACAGGGAAGATCGTGATTCATGATTAGACCATATTTGGTGTTATGTGTGTGTTTGATTACATGTTTACATGATTGATGCATATGTTTTATGTGTCATTTCAGTATATTAATGCATGTAATGTATGAATGGTGAAAGGTTAATGGGTCCTAGTTTAAACTCCTGATTCACCCCCATATTAGAATTTTACTCTATTCCCACTTGTAATTCCAATAGTTTTATGTTAAATGAATTTAATAACATAAAGAAGAACCCAAATGAAACTACATTTGATTTCAATGTGAGATTCCAGAAGGGGATGCATAAATTGTTTCAAGTAATGAGGTTAGGTGAAGATGTATGTCTTACAACTTATTTCAATGCTTTTGACAATAAAATGGCTTACACTATAATGGATATGGATCCTAGAACATTGAGGGATGATTAAAAAATGGTTGTAAATATTAAAAATAAAATAAAAGCATTTGGTAAGTTAGGGAGATGGGATGATCCAAAGCTATTCAACCAAAGAGGAAATAGGAAGGAAGGTGATAAGAATGTTGTAACCAAGAAACCTGAGGATGATGCAATGGGTCAAGTCTTGAAACTTACTAAGAATTTGAATCCACCAGCATACCATGCTAATAAGCCAAATACTGGTGAGAAGGCCCAATTCAACAATAATTGCAATAAGAAGACTAGGATGAAAAATTATCCTTGCACCACACAATGGAAGAATGATAAGCCTATTTCCAGTCCTTCACAAAACACCAAAGATAAAGATACACCATATCCAATGTAAAGAAATTCTATAAATGTGGTTGAATAGATACCTTGGTGTATTGTGTGCCAATCCCCTCATTCTCCTAATTATTGTGCAGTTGCTCAATCTTTTTCTCCAAATCAATAATCATAGTGGGAGGAAGAAGAACAACAAAAAAGTCCTAGAGATGTGGGATGTATCATGATAAATCATGTGATAATAGTGAAGAATTTGATGTGGAGGATTTTGAGAATAATGCTACAAATCAAAGAAATATGTATCAATTGCACCATTAGCAAGTATTTTCAGATGATGAAGATCAAGATGAAGATAGGATGTGCAATTTGATATTAGATTTAGAGCATATGAATTTAAGAAAACAATCTAATGAATAAATTGATAGGATAATTGTAGGGATGGTATCCTAAGTGCATAGTACTTACAATCTTAGAAATAGAATAGTGAACAATGATGCTTGTAAGTCATCTAGTATTCTCATCAAAGATATTACTCCCAAAATGGATGATAAAAATAAAAAGGATAATCCAGTGATTGTAAATATCAGTAAGAGCAAGAAGTGGGAACTAAAAAGAAAAGTGTAGTTTCAGGATGCAAAAATAATCAAGGTCAATGTACAAGAGAAGAAGTCTGGTCTTGATGTCACCAAGAAAATGGAAGACCCTATTGTTCAAGCACAAGCACTAAAAAGTAATCTTTCTAAATCTATTACATATGACCCGATAGATATGGTATTTATGTTGTCTCAAATTATTGTTAAGGTTTCCTTATCTAAGATGTTTAGGATAGAGGAACACAAAAATAAGGGCATATTTTGATTAGGAACTTAGGTGATATAAGGAATGGCAATATTATTGAAAAAGAACCATTACTAATACAAAAAGTATCACTTATAATAAAATACAAGGAAGATAATGGAGTTATGTCCCAAATACCTCAAATGTATTTGGGTAATTCATCTACAACCTACATAGAAAACATTGACCCATTTTTTTTTGAGTCTAATCATAAATGGAAAAACCTTAAAGAATTGTATGATTGATTCAAGGGCTTCTAAGAATATCATTCATTTTAGAATTATGGAAGCCCTAGGTCTAAAGGTGGATACCAAGTAGGGTAGATGTAGGGCCATGGATGGAAGAGTACCTACCATAGGTACAATCAATGCTTTTCCTTTTAAATTAACTGCATACCCTAATGTTGACTTAACCATGATAGTCCTAGTATTTGATATTCCTCTATAGTATGGGATGTTACTCTCAAGAAAATGGAGTGTTGTAATGGGAGGTAACCTACAATGTGATTTGTCCTATGCTATATTTAACATAGGGAACAAGGCCATTAAAGTTGACAGAGAACAAAAGTCAGTTGTATGCTAGAGAAAAAAATTGATATAGATGTCACTTGTTTCTTTGACATAAAGGTTAATGCTTTTAGAGATGAACTCACTATTCAAGAAATTTAAAATCCAATTCCATTAATTACACAAGAGCCATCAAATTATGAAGATTCTCGCAACCTCTAGATTATGTAGTTTGATGGGGCTAATTCCAAAGAAGGGTTAGGAGTTAGGGTATTTTTCATATCTCCAAATAAGAAAACATTTATGTATTCATTTACTTTGAATTTCACATGTGCTAATAATATTACAGAATATGAAGCACTTTTACTTGGGTTGAAAGTGGTAACAAATCACGATATCAGAAAGCTACATGTTCTTGGTGATTTAGAGTTAATTGTATCTTAGATTAAGGAGACATATGCTTCCAAGAATAAGAGGCTAAAATAGTATAGGAATGTTATTTGGGACTAGATTGAATCATTTGATGCTTTTGGTATATCTTGGATGGATAGGAGCAATAATAAGATGGCTGATCTATTGGAAAATGTAGTAATCAAACCTCATGACATATCATTTGCTGGTATGTCTAAAATTGAGATGCAAAATAGACCTTCCATTCCTAATAATATAGAGAATTGGCAATTGTTTGAGGATGACAAGGACATTTTGAATTTTCTCCTCAACGAAGATAAATATAATGGCCAAGAGTTGGATTGCAGTACACTGCTTGAGGTAGTAGATGGAAAGGAAACCATTTTTGGTCAAGAGATTTTGCAGCTAAAAACCTAAAGGATTAGTAGTACTAGAAAGTGTCTTTGATAATCAATGTAGAGTAATTTAAACATAAAAAATTAGAAACCAAAAGAGCTTGAAGAGATCAATCTTGGCATTAGGAAGTCATTGATTGATTTGCTAAGAAAATTAAAGCATGGGTTTGCATGGTCATATGATGACCTTAAGACTTATAGGGAGGGCTTTTTCAGCATGTAATACCTCTTAAAGAAAATGTTAAGCCATTTAGGTAAAAACAAAGGTCTGTTAATCCCAAAGTAGCCCCTAAAATGTAGGAGGAACTTGTGAAACTAAGGGATGGAGGGATAACCAAACCTATCAAAAAAATTTCATAAGTATCCAACCTAGTAACAATCAGAAAGAAGAATGGATATATTAGGTTATGTGTTGATTTTAGAAACCTAAATATTGCATCTCTATAAGATAATTATGGATTGCCCAACATGGAAGCTAAGTTGCAACAAGTCACTACTTTAGAGTTGATGTCAATGATGGATGGTTTTTCAGGATATAATCAGGTCTTTGTTAATGAGAGGGAGTAGTTCAAAATAGCTTTTAAAACTCCTTGGGGAACCTATGTATATGTCAAGATGTTTGTTGTCTTGATAAATGCAGGAGCAACATTTCAGTGAGCCATGGATGTTGCATTCAAGGAATATATTAACAAATTTATGGTTGTCTATTAGGATGATCTGATAGCATACTCAAAAAAGGTTGAGGACCATTGTAAGCATTTAGAAAAAAAAATTGAAATCTTTGTAGTATGGAGTTTCAACAAATCCAAAGAAATGTACTTTTGGAGTGACAAAAGGGAAATTGTTGGGCCACATAGTATCCAAAGATGGAGTTAATATTGATCCTAAAAGAGTGGCAACAATAGATTAGGTTCCCAAACCCAAGAATGTCAAAGGTATATAGTATTTCTTTGGACAAGTAAATTTCTTAAGGAGATTTGTAGAAAATTTTGTTGAGATCAGTAGACCTATCTTGAATATTATCAAGAAAGGAGCAATAATCAATTGGGAAGGTGGGCCTACTATTTTTTTCAAGAAATTAAAGATATTATAAAGAATACGCCAATCCTCAAGACACTAGATTATAAAAAACCCATGCATATATTTCCTTTTGCATCTTTCCACACTGTTGCAAAAATTTTACTTCAAAAAGATGAGGATGGTTATGAGAAACCTATTGCATTTTTTATTAAATCACTCCAACTAGCTAGATTGAATTATGAGATAAATGAAAAGTAGGCCTATGCTCTTGTCAAATATGTTAATCCATTTGGTGGTATTTAGTTGGTGCTACCATCATTGCATATGTGCCTAGTGCAATGGTTAAGGACATCTTTTCTTAGCAAGAGTTATCTAGCAAAAGGTGCAGATGGATAAATAGAATCTAAGAGTTTAACATTGACATCCAAATAAAAAAATTGGTAAGAGACCAAGGGTTAGAAAAGTTAATGGTTTAGTCAAATATAAATGCTAATAAGATAAATTTGGTCTATGAAGACCTCAAATCAGATACATGTGATATGGATCAATGTGATTCATATAAAAATGTGATACATTATTTACAACATATGGAAGCCCCACCTCATTTGAAAGATAATGAAAGGAGATCTATCAAGCTACATGCCATGAGATATGTTATTATTAATGGAAGTCTATGGTGGAGGAATTTTGAAGGAGTGCTTTTCAAATGCATTGATCAAAACGAATCAAAAAAAGTACTAAATGATATGCATTTAAGAGTATTTGGAGGTCACTACATGGAAAAGACTATAGTACATAAGATAATGAGAGTTGTTTTTCGTGGCCTCATTTATTCAAAAATGCTCAAATTTTGGTTAGAAAATGTGATTATTGCCTGAGATTTGCTAGAAAGTTAAAATTATCTAGGAATACTCCTTTGAAATTAGTGGAAGTGCAAGTTCCTTTTGAGCAGTGGGGAATGTATTTGATAAGTGAAATTTCAACCAAGTCTAATACTGGTTAATCATCGATATTGGTGGCAAAAAATTACTTCACAAAGTGGGTGGAGGTTGTGAGTTTGTGGTGACTAACCAGGGAAGTACTGTACATACTTCATAATTATTTTGGGTTTTGAGATTTTGGGCTAACATGTAATAATTAATTATTACCCTAAAGTAGAAAAAATACTTTTATAAAAGGAGCTTAGGGTTATGGATTTTCAATAATTCGCGATGAAAAAAATTGCTTCTTGTGATGGTATTGAACTATAAGGGATTACAGATTGTAATTAGGTTGTAATCACTAGATTGTAATAATATTGGACTTGCTTTATGGTGGACATAGCCCAAGGTTTGGGTGAACCATGTTAAATCTTGGTGTCTTGTGTTCTCTTCTATGCGATTTATTATTTCATGATATTGTTTATATTTGAATGTAATTTTTATTTTTGTCTGTGGTTAATCCTAACAAGTGGTATTAGAGTAAGGTTGTTTTTTTAGTTATCCTCTATAGGAAAGTCTCATGGTTAAGTGGCATTCTCATGGTTGAGTGGGAGAAATGGCATATGAGGGTAAATTGAAGGTTGATAAGTTTAATGGGAAGAACTCTCAGTTATGGATGATGCAAATGGAAGACTATCTTTATTAGAAGGATTTATGGAAGTTGTTGGAAGGAAAATCCAATAAATAGGGAACTATGATAGATGAGGACTGGGAGATTTTAGATAGAAAGGCACTTGGAAGAATTCAATGATTTCTAGCACCATTGGTGACATTTGACATTACGAAAACAAAGATGACATAAGAGTTGATGCAAATTCTAGAAAAATTGTATGAAAAGTCCTCTTCTTTGAATAAGGTATTTCTCATTAAGTGTTTATTTAATTTGAAAATGGTAGTAGGTGGATTTGTTGTGAATCATTTAAATGCATTTAATGCTATTACTAGTTAGTTATCTTCTATGGGTATTAACTTTGAAAAAGAAATTATGGTTCTCATGATTTTGTGTTCTTTTCTTGGAAGCTGGAATGACTTGGTAATGGCTACATGTAATTCTATTTCTAGATATAATATATTAAAATTTGATGATGTCATTGGTGTTATTCTGGGTGAGGAAACTTGTAGGAAAACCTTAGTTGGATCTACATCAGGAAGTGCTCTAAATGCATAAAGCAAAGGAAAAATGACTGAGAGAGGAAATAATTATGAAAACCATGGAAAATCAAGATGAAAGTCAAAGGGAAAGGGGTCTTAATCTAGAGAACCAAGAGATTGTTGTTACTATAGTAAACTAGGGCATAAGAAGAAATATTGTTGGACTCGAGAGAATAATGAAGGAGATAAACCATGAGAGAACAAGAAGGAAAATGTTGTTAGTAACAAATCCAAAGAGGAAGCTTTGCTTCCTTCTTTAGAAAGTGTTTATTATTCATGGGTTTTAGATTTTGGTGCTTCATTTCATGCTACACCTCATAGAGGTTATTTTATTGATTATGTCCAAGGGGATTTTGGTCTTGTTTATTTGGGGGATAATGAAACCTATCAAATTTTTGGAAAAGGAAAAGTTAAGATTAAGTTGTAGAATGGGAATCAATGGCTACTACATGAGGTAAGACGTGTTCCAAGGCTGAATAGGAATTTAATTTCAGCAAGGCAACTCAGTGATGAGGGATTTGTAGTTACTATTTATTATAAAAAATGGATAGTTTCAAAAGGTTCCCTTGTAGTAGAAAAAGGTGTGAAAGTAGGTACCTTATCTCTTTGTATAGGTCATAATGTTCCTTCTACTTTGATTGTTTTAGAGAAAACTGAATGTTCAGGAACGGTTACTACAATTGAGCAGGGAGAACAAATAGTTGTTGTAGATTCTGATACAGATCTATGGAACAATAGTCTTGGGCACATGAGTGAGAAAGGTATGAAAATACTTCATTAAAATAAAGTTTTACTAGGCCTAAAATGTGTTAATATAGATTTCTATGAAAGTTATGTGTATGGAAAACAAAAGAGAGTGAGTTTTGTCAAGAGTGGGAAGAGAAAGAAAAGTGAGAAATTAGTGCTTGTGCATACAAATGTATGTTGATCATATTAGGTATCTTCCCTTTGTGTCTCTCATTATTATGCTACATTTATTGATGATGCAACTAGAAAAGTATGGGTTTATTTCCTTAGACAAAAATTTGATGTATTTTGAAATTTTTTAAGAAATAGAAATGTTTGGTTGAAAATGAGACTGGCAAGAAATTAAAATAACTCACATCTAATAATGGTGGTGAGTATTGTAGTTATGAATTTGAAAATTATTGCTCCACTAATAGTATTCATAGACAAAAGTGGTTGAATGCATGAAAAGGACTATAATGGAGCATATAAGGAGCATGAAGTTCCATGTACGGTTTCCCTTAAACATGTGGGTAGAGGCTGTCAATATTGTTGTATATTTGATTAATATAGGTCCTTCTACTCCTTTGGGTTGTGGTATTCTAGAGGAAGCATGGACTAGTAATAAGGTGAGTTATTATTTTCTCAAAACCTTTGGCTATAAAGAATTTTCTCATTTAAATTCTAAAAATAGAACCAAGTTGGAAACTAAGAAAAAGAAATGTGTATTTGTTAGATATGGAATTAATGATTTTGGTTATAGGCTTTGGGATTTTGAAAAACATAAAATTGTAAGAATTAGGGATATCATATTCAATGAGAAAGTGTTGTACAAAGATCTATTGCAACAACATGAGAGGAGAGAACATGATTATGTAGTGTTGGATGATACTTCAAAATATAATGGTCCAACAATTCCTTATGACCTACAACAACTGCAACAACAAATACCACAAAGCCTAGTGAATGTTAGATGGTCAAAGAGGCTAAGTAGACCTCCAGAAAGATTTTCTCCTTCTTTGTACACTTTTTTACTAACAAATGTTGGTGAACCTAAATGTTATGATGAAGCTATGTAGGTGGATACTAAGATTTAGTGGGAGTCTGTTATGGAAGATGAAATGGACTCCTTGCTAAATGATAAGACTTAGGATTTATGCAAGTTTCCTATAGGTAAATGAGCTTTACAGAATAAATGGATTTATAGGTTGAAAGAGGTGTATGGAGGTAAGAAAATATTTAAATCTAGTTTAGTTGTAAAAGTATTTGCATATAAAAGGGCATTAATTTTGATGATATATTCTCTCTTGTTGTGAAAATGACTTCGATTTATATTGTTTTAAGTATTGTGGCTATTGAAGATTTGCATTTGGAGAAGCTTGATGTTAAAACAACCTTCCTTCATGGTGATTTTGATTAAGAGATATATATGTCATAGCCATAGGGATTTGAGGTCAAAGAAAAAGAAAACTTAGTGTACAAATTGAAGAAAAGTTTATATGGCTTGAAGCAAGCACCTCGGCAATGGTATCTAAAATTTGATAGTTTTATGCATGAGCATGGATGTAGTAGGTGCCATTTATATCATTGTGTTTATTTTAAGAGGTTAGATTATGATAGCTACATTATTTTATGTTTATATGTTGATGATATGCTTGTAGCTGAATCTAACATGGATCACATTAAGGGGTTAAAATAATAGTTAGCATGTTCAATTTCTATGAAGGATCTAGGGGTAGCAAAATAAATCCTTGGCATGAAGAGTTTTAAAGATAGGAAGAACATGAAACTAACATTATCTCAAGTTTATTATATTGTGAAGCTGTTGCAATATTTATCTATGGAGAATGCTAAAGCTATCAGCACACCTTTACCTAGTCATTTGAAGTTGACTAAGGAGATGTGTCCAAAGACACAAGAAGAAGAGGATAAGATGTCCAAGGTACCTGATGCTTCAGTTGTAGGAATCTTGATGTATGCTATGGTATGTACAAGGCCAAATATTGCACATGTAGCAAGAGTCATTAGCAAGTATATGATTCATGCAGGGATTGAGCATTGGAATCCAATTAAATGGATTCCTAGATATTTGATAGGAACATCTAGTAAATTTCTATATTTTGGGGAATCTACTACTAATTTATAGGGATATGTTGACTCATATTTGGTAGGGGATATTGATACCAGGTGGAATACTACTATTATGTATTTACTATTGGTGGGGAACCTATGAGTTGGGTTTCTTAGTTGCAGAAGGTTAATGTGTTATCCACTACAGAGGTAGAGTATGTTGTTTCTATAGAGGTAGGCAAGGAGATGATATGGCTTCAATTCTTCTTGGAAGAATTGGGAAAACCTTAGAGGGATAATTATTTATTTATAGATACTCAAAGTACAATTCATCTTGTGAATAATTCTACTCTACATTCAAACACAAAAAAAATATAGTTGTGGTACTATTTCATTTGGTCAATTTTGGATGATAGACAATTACAACTAGACCAGATACATACAAATGAAAATCTAGTGGATATGCTTACAAAGGTAGTGACAAGAGGGAAGCTTAACTCCTCTTTAAATTTGGTTGCTCTTTAGACTGAACAAAATAAAAAAGCAATAGAGTCTAGGGTGTTTTGATCTAGTGGGAGCCTCATGGAGTAGTGGCATAGCTACAATATTAGTCTCCAAGTGGGAGATTTTTGTTTAGTGTGGAGTTCAATCATTCCTCAAGTGGGAGATCATTAGTTTGTGGTGACTGATCAAGGAAGTGTTGTACATACTTCATAATTTTATCAAGATTTTTGGCTGATATATAATAATTAATTATAAGCCTAAAGTAGAAAAATACTTGTATGAAAGGATCTTAGGGTTAGGGATTTCTTATAATGTATAAGGAAAAAAATTGTTTATTATGGTGGTATTGAGTTGTAAGGGATTATGGATTGTAATTAGGTTGTAATCAATGTATTGTAATAATATTGGGCTTGCTATTTGGTGGACATAACCTAGGGTTTGGGTGAACCATGTTAATTCTTGGTGTCTTATGTTCTCTTCTATGTGTTTTATTATTTCTTGATATTATGTATATTTGCATGTAATTTTTGTTTATGTCTTTGGTTAATCCTAACAAAGGCTATTCCTACTAGGAAGGCTGCCAATAAAGTGGTGAAATTTTTTTTACTGAATAACATAATAACTAGATTTGGGTGTCCTAAAAGAATTGTTATTGATAATGCCATGTGCTTTAGGTCCAAATAATTTATTAAGTTTTGTGACAAATATGGTATTATAAGATCAAAATCATCCCCTTATCATGCACGGGGACATGGACAAGTTGAGTCTACAAAAAAAAGCTTGTTGAAAATCATAATGATGACTTTGGATGATAATAAGAAGGCATGAGATTCTAAGTTGCATTTGGTAGTATGGGTTGATAGAGTGATAGTCAAGAACCCAATAGGTGTCTCATGTTTTGACTTATTATGTGGAATTCAAGATAGAATGCCTAAAAATAATTTAATAGGCCTATATAATTACATTGAGATGTATGATGATATGTAGGAAAGAATGGATGAGTTAGTAGGATTTACTGAAACAAGGAAAGAAGCCTCTGCTAGAAATATAAAATTATAGTTGCAAAAAAAGCATCTATATGACAGAAAAGAAGTGGCAAGAAAATTTGAGCCAAAAGACTTGGTCTTAATGTGGAATGCAAGAATTGAAGAAAAAGGGAAGCATGGAAAGTTTGATCCTATCTAGCTTGGCCCATATTTGATTGATTCTTCATGGGGTGAAGATTCTTATATTTTAAAGGAACTATATGGTAACATTCTTGAATTGCTAGCTGATGGATAATTTTTGAAGAGCTACTTCTACTAAAGGTACTTTTATTTCCATGAATAGTAGTTAGATTTGTACATCTTATAAATATTTGTATATATGTCTTTATCCCATTGTATATATTTGTGTTGTTTCTTGGTCTTAGTGTTGCTCTCTAAATGTTGTCATTTTTTTGTCATGTATGTAGTCTTCTTGAACCATAAATTATAAATTATTATATGGATACAAGTTATCCATCATCCCTAGAGAGAGCCATTGATAGCCTAAATTGTGATATCTTGTGAAGATCAGGAAGAAACTATGTTTCAGCTACTTAGGATTTCTAAAAATGTTCTCATTTTCATGAAAAACACTAGAAATTAATAATGCCTCATGTTTTGTTGAATTTCTCATAAATTGACATCAAGTATAAAATAGGGATACATGAAAAACTTTGGCTATATGTTGATTTTTATGTCGGTGAGCCCATGCTTAATTTTCATATATATTATAATTCATGTCTCTAAAGTGATTTAAGTTGCAATGTTGTGATATTGTTTTGATCTCCCCATTGCTCCATTGTGATCTCTAAATGTTTTAGCAAGTACAAAGTTGTGAAATAGTCATAAATATAGTTATCACAATATTACAAGTGTTATTGTTAACCTTCAAGTTTGTGTTGTGAAGAGGTGTATTAAGTGAAATCACAAGGTCATGGCTTGTATTGAGCTTAAGAGTTTCTAAGTGGTGATGATGCAAAGGGTAACAATAACAGTCAAAGTTTAAGTCATCATAGCCTCACATGTAGTTAAGTTTAACATGGGACTATAGTTACAAAGTGGAAATGACTCATAATCATATCTTCATAGGGTTAAGAGGTGAGTTAAATTCCTAAGTTAGAAGGCTATGAAAAAGGTAACAATTAGCTTCAAAATGGTTATCACAATATCACAGGTGGCAAAGAGGATAAGACATTTCAAGCTATAAAGGTACAAAAGGAAACTAGGCTAATTAAAGTTCATAGGCTATTACTTCATCGCATGTGGTTAAACTTGAATTGGGGTTAAGGTAGCAAAGTAGAAAAATTATTGAAGCTTCATAAGGTTTAGCTATGAGTTAGAATTTATAGTTGCAAAGTCACAAAGGGAATCTAACAGTTCATAAAATAGTTATCACACCATCACATTGTTTAGGTTGTAGCTAAATTCTTTGGTCATGAAGTCATGAAACAAGGTAGTAGTCAATCAAGACAATGATTGAAACATCACATGATTTAAGGAAGCTTCATGTCAAGTGGTTGCAAAGAGGTGAGAAGGTTAAAATTTTGGTTGTCTTAGCATCAAAATTGATAAAATGCTAAGTCCTAAACCACAGAGACATTGTGAAAAGGTTAGTATGAAGACTTTTGCTAGTTTGCAAGGGTTAAATCATAGTTTGATTTTATGGTAGTGTTGTTGTGAAGAGATGTTCAAGTGACAGTTTCTCATAATTTCCATGGTTATTAAAATGAAGCATTAAACTATTGAGAATTTCTGAAATGGATTAAATAATGCTTTTGGTCACTTTGGGGGATGATTGTAAATAGTTGGTTTTGATGCTACAAAGGTGTGATTATGGTCAAAATTGTAGTCATTGCTACTTTAATGTGGTCAGTAAAATGTAAAAGCAAACACTTATGATGAAGCAATTAAGGCTTCAATGAAGAGTTTGATGTCTCATGGGTCAACATTGTCAATTAGGAAATAGAGTTGCAAAATAGTAAATGGATTGAAGTGCAACATCATAAGCTTAACATGACAGTTGAAGTTTTAGGTCAAGAAGTTGCAAAGAAGTAAAGATAATCATCTTTGTATGGTTGTACCAAAAAAGAAGAAGAAAGGCATGAAACCAAAGAAAACTAGAGATAGAAGGAGATCACTACTTCACAACCTTCAATTTTAAAAGCATAAAATATATTTAAAACAACCATATTTCATTTGGAAAAAGAAATGTGAGCTAGAAGTATGAATAGTAAAAAAGTGAAGCTATGGCCAACTTTTCAAGGACTAAAATAATTTTAAGCATGCCACATTTTATGACATTAATGCCATGCTCCCATTTATAGAAATGGATAAATTCAAAGAAGAATGAGAATTTTAATTACCATTTCTATAGAGTTTGAAGTGCTAGAGTGATTTCATAGTCACAAAATGAATTTTAAGCATACAACATTCAAAATTATTGTGATACTTTGGAATCATGGCACAAAAGGAAGGAGAATTAATCGCACAACCCAAATTGAAGAATCTACTTCAAAATAAAAAAACCCTAACTCATTAATAGATGAATGGCCACAAATTTTATTGTGCTTCATCCAATCTTCAATCTATGAATGATCATGCTTTCAGAGATCCCTACGTATTTTATGAAGATGCAGAGGTTCCTGATAGGAATGTAAGTGAATTTGGTTTTTTTTTCTATAAGAATAGGATAGAGAAGGTTCCAATTTCAAACCCTTTGAATAGAAACTTGGGAAAACTAATCATGCTTGACATCTTTGTGGATGTTTACCTACTCAAGGTATTTTATTAGATCATACAATCCAGTTAGCAAGTCCTTCCATTGGAAAGATAGAATCATATTCTTGGCATTAGACAAAGAGATATTCATAGAAGTTTTTGACTTGGGAGTTCCAATATCATTACCAATTGACATAGACAAATGGAATGAAAATTTCAAAAATTAGAAGAGCTTCTACATGGGTAGAACTATAAAAAGGAACATTCAAATGTCAAGGAAAGAAAAAAGGAGAGATACCAAACAAGAAGGAGGTGGAAGACCTCATGCCTCTCGAATTCTTTCAGAGATATATGTATAACACTAGCTTTGGTTTGAAAAAATTCCTAGATTTAGACATAACAATGAATTTTATTGGAGGGCATTACATCATGGCATTTAATATTCAAGACCACACACAAATGTTGGGTATGATTTTGTTACATATATCATCACTAGGATCCATGATGAGATTGTTGTTGTGTAGGAGCGAAGGATAGAGAATTTTAAGCTCCATCATTACTATCTGATCATGCATCTAATCCTGTATAGAAATGTCCAATTCTTTGATCAGTGTTTCTTTGATAATATAGAGGAATGGTGAAAGAGACTACCTATACAAAGATAGACAAGGGTATCGCAAAGATTCTATCCATATTCTAATGCTAATTTTTTTAATAATGATTTGATGCAACCTATTCTAAATATGATAGGAGTTGTAATTGAAAGAATACCTAGAAATGTTAGAAAGGTAGTTAAGCCGAACCTCTACTTTGATGAGGGAAAGAAATTAGGGCATGACTAGGGAAGTGCATTCCTTTTTGAAGATTATACTATATTAGGGTTTATGGATGCCCTCAACCACCACATATTCTTCCAAAGTATGTATCACTAGAGATGAAGCTAGGTGAATTAGATGAGGTAGTAGCTAAAATGGTTTAAAAAGTATAAGAGTATGACCCTACTAGTGAAACCCTTACAGTAGAAGAGACTAGAGAGATGATAGAGAGGAGTGAAATTATTGTATTCCCAGAATGGGAGATCAGTTCCTCATTCTTGCTAGACCAAATGAGTAGGCTAGATAAAACTATATCATTTGAAGATGAGAATCATCTAGGGAAATTGAGAGGGTATGGGTAAAACATTGATGCGCAAACTATGAAAATATGGAGTTTAGCTCTAGAGCACTAGAAGCCAACTCTCATGGAGATTAAGGAGTCCCCAAGGGGAAGTTTAGTATTATGGAATGTTCAGTCTAATCCTAGAAATCAAATTTATAGATTGTTAAATAAAACATCACTATTAAATAAGAATAGGATAGACATTCTTGAGGAGTAGCTAGAAGGATCCTATGAGAGGTATATTAAAACTAGGAGGCACTATAAAGAAGAAATGAAGAAGACCTATGTACTGGAGGAGAAAAGTCTTAAGTTAGAGAATGAGATAGTGGTCTTGAAGAACATTATGTTGATCTCATTTTATTTGCACAACATGTAATATTAGACCATCTTGAGTCACTCATGTGTCAAGTCATTCAGGTGCTAAGAAGATAGACCATGTTGAGTGATTTAGAAACTAAGTAAATAGTCGATGCCAACCAGTGCAAGTGTACAGTCAAAATAGAAATATAGTACATGCCGAGCATCAGTGACTTCATATGCTAAGTGACATAGTTTTGACATTTTTTTGTAATGGCATAGAAAACTATGTAAACTATTTTCAAGCTTACTTAAAGATAGATTTTGATATTTTGGGGATAAGGATGAATCTATATTTGGATTCCCTATGCAATTACATGAAACCAATCATAAAATGGAAAGGTTTACGCAAAAAAAAGGATGAATCTTAGCCATAGATTCATACCTAACCCTAAGCCACCAAAGTCTTCTTAAGGAGGATGAAGCCCTAAACTCTTTATGGGTGAGTGATCAAATTAGAGGAGCAAACAAGATAGTTTGTAGAGCAATCAAGGTGACTTAGAAGTAAGAGTGAATTGAAAAATCAGTTAGAGAAGAATAGAAGATAAAGAAAAGGATACATTGATGAGACATCTGATTGATAAGAATGAAAAGACAACTATTTAGAGTTGATATGTCATCAGGCAAGTAAGTGCCAATCACAGGATCTATGTTGAGATATTTTAACAAGTAATTTTAGTAAAATCTCTTAAGTAGAGTAGTCCTAATAGGCTATATGAAATGCTTTAATAGAGCACCTACTTAGTTGTAAGTTGAAGTCCTCTAACAAGGCACACTTCTAATAGGGTGTTGAAATCCTCTAACAAGGTGATACCTAATAGTCTTTGTAAGCCTTTAATAGGGAAAACCTTTCATAGGGTAGACCATGATTTATGGTCAAAACATTGTAACCTTAATTTGATACACTTTACAACTACAATAGTGAAGATTTGTGGGTGTCATCCCCACCCCACTTTTACATTCTCACTTAGAGGGTTTTTGGGTAATAATATCTAGTGTTATGTGCATGATTGCTTACATGTTTACATGATTTAGATGCATATGCTTTACATGTTATTTTAGTTTACATATTGAATGCTTATGATGAATGAATGGTGAAAGTTTTATGGGTCCAAGTTGAAACTACTGATTCACCCCCCTCCCAAGAAGTTCACTCTTTCCACTTGTAATTCCAACAATTGGTATCAGAGCTTTGTTCTATAAAAGACAAGCTATTGCAAAGAATGGCATACAATACAAAGAGATAGACATTATTAAGCTATTTGTAGATGGAGACTCAAATGAATTTGATGCAAAAGTTGTAGATCTAATGGAAAAGAATAGAATCCAAGCTAAGGAAATTAGACATCTCAAGTTAGAACAAGAATCACAAGTTATACTAGTATGTGAAGTGGTTGAACAAAAGAAGAAAGCTATAGAAGACAAAATCATGATTGAAGAAGACAAAAGAGTCTTGGCTAATAGACTGGAAGAGAAGTCAATAGAACTAACCAAGATTTCCAACATGCAATTGGATACTCTAAGTCAAATGATGAATTCCAACTATGAACTAAATTCCAAGGACATTGAGATAACTACATTGAAGTTGCAAAATGAACAATTGCAGAGATCCCCTAGATCTAACAATGATACATTAGGATTAGGCTACACAAGTACTGAAGAAGGAGAATCATCCAAAGTTGCTAAAGAAAGGAACATCAAAGGTAAGAACTCCAAACCTACTTTTCATAATTATGGTAAGTGTTGTGGTTTCACAACGCACACCCCATTTCACCTACAAATAGGGACCCCTGCTTTATTTTTTAGCTTTCTAGATCCCTAGTTTGAGGTCCAAGTCTTTTCTAGGGTTTTGCCTAGTGTCTTTGGTTAGATCTGGGTCTCGGTTTCAAAACCCAAATTCTGGCAATCATCATTGGAAAGGATAAGTCATTTTTGCAAAGAAAAAAATAGTGCACTAGCACACCTCCCTAGATGCGCTAGTGCACCAAAATTCAAAGGAAAGCACACAAAAAGAAGGTGTGCAATTGCACACCTATTTAGGTGCATAGTTGCACGGCTTTATACTCCTAATAATTGAAGATGATATATGAGGTGTGCACCAAGAACACCCCATGAGGTGCACTAGTGCACACTCTCATATATTAAGGTTTGCTAAGAAAAAAAGGTGTGTTAGGCGCACCTCTAAGGTGTGCAATGTGGGCCAAAATTTGTCTTTTAGAGGTGTTAAGTGGTTTTTTAGGTGTTTTAACAAGATTTTGCATTCTCAATTTTTTTGTCATAGTTAGGGTTTTTCTTAATTAAGTATTTTCAGCTCTTTGGATTAATGTTTACTTCTTCATGTAGATAGAAAGGTATCCTTAACTTGTCAAGGTTGTAACTTTTGACCTAGAGTAAGAATTCAAAACTATTTACACTGTTGGAAAGAAGAATTGAAGATCTAATTTCAATCCCTAAAATATCGAGCCTTTGGCTACTTAGTTTTAGGGACTGATGAAAGTTTCAAGCTCATATTTTGAGCAAAAGACCTTTAAAAAAGCCAATTAGAAGGACCTAGAAAAAACTTGTATAAAAGTATGAAAAAGTTTTGAACATTTGATCATTTTAGATAATTCAAATCACTTGGTTTCTGATTGGTAAGGATCAGGCAATAAAAGAGAAGAAAGAATCAAGCAATTTACACTAAAGATCAAAGGTACAAAGGTCGGATATGTGAACCAAAATAGGTTCTTCATCTTATGGAACTATTAATGATAAGATTCAACACAGGTGCCTTGGGATTTTAGAAGTAGAAGGAGTTTAGGTCTATGAATGTTTTTGGATATAAAGAGGGTATAAATCATCAAAACAATCAAATTAAGTACACAAAAGTGATCTAAAACCCCATTTGAGAAAAACCCAGAAACTATTTTCAAAACCAAGAATTTTGATTTTTTGACGATTTGAGCACCTTGCACAAATTACATCAAGGTGTGTAGGTGTGCATTTTCAATGTTTTGGAAGATTTGAAGATTTCAAAGGTGCACAGGTGTGCAAGTGTGTAGGTATGTAGGTGCACAAGTGTGCAGGTGAGCTGGTGCACTTTTTCGGAGGTGCGCCAACAGTTAACTACTAGTTCCAAAAATAGAGCTTTCCATGCATTAAAAACACATTCTGACGGTAGTTTAACTCTAACAGATGACTAGTGAAGGATCAAATTCTATTTTTGACACTTCCAGACACTTCTACTTTGAATGAAGGCTTTCTTATTCTTTCTCCTCTCATAAATTCTTTGTTCTTTGACATGCAAAGGCTCATGCATCCAATTAATGAATATAATTAATTTGTTTTATTATTTTAAAAAGCATATTATTACATGAAGATGTCTCTCACTCTCAATACAAATTGAGGAGATGATTTTTTATAAATACTCCATTGTAATATGTAATTGGGGCCGCCCTTATTTTGAAATAAAATTCTACTTTTGGTGCTCACATTTGGAGTGTAGTCATTCTTGCCTAAGTGTGTCATTGTTTTGTGAATTTATATTCTTGGGATTGTGACTAAGCCAAATGTTTATTGCTTAGTTTCTGGTTGTGCAATCTCTTTAGTTCCCGTGTTTGCTATGATTTTAACTAATTCTATTGACCTATCCAACTCGAGAAGAAATCATTGATTTGTGTCTACATAACTCCTTGTCTTGCATGAGCACACTTTTTGTGGCCTTGCAATTTGATAAAGAGTGAAATATTATATGACTATCACAGTTTCCCATCAATGATTACATTAGTAGAATCAAGGAAGCATTGCTCTTGTTTTCATTGGTTAACCACCTATTTTTTTGAAAATTTAACTCGTAGACATGTTGTTTGCATAGCTTATGTCCATTAGGACTTTTACTTTCATGTTATGGGTATGTGCAGGATCATCGTGTGCCAAAAAGTGGTGATGTGAAAAAAAAAGAGTTTGAAGACACCTAAAAGCGCTTCAAAATCCGCTCTGACTTTTTTCCACCTATCTAGGAACCAAACCTGGAAGGTAAGGCCGAACCTTATTGGATATCTGATATGATATCGGATATCCGATTTGATATCGAATATCCAATTTTAAATCGAATATTTGACATACGACCAGATATCTGATAATTAGAGTAATAATATTATACCACTATTATTATTATTTAATATTATTGTAATTATTATTATTATTATATAATAGTATGATATATTATTTAATATTATTATTATAATTATTATTATACTATAATATAATAATAATATTATTATATTATAACCATATAATATTATACTATAATAATAATATTATAATGTATTATATTATAATAATATAATATAATATTTAAGATATTATAATATATAGTAATGTAATATAATATATATATAACATATAATATAATAATAAAAAGTAATATCTTATAATATAATATAATAATAATATTATTATATAATATAATATTTTATATTATAATATATTGTAAATTAATATAATATATATAATATATAATATAAAAATATATAATATGTAATACAATGTAATATATATTATATTTTATATGTTATATTATATATATTATACTCATTATATGTTTATTGGGCCATATCGGATATCAGATATTTAGGTTTTTTTTTTCCCCCAACTCATTTTTAACCTAAATTTAATAGATTTTAGGATGATTTTGTTTGTTTTATTTGAATCTAGGGTTTGTTTGAGAAAAATGGTTAAAATTTAGATTTTTTTTAAATATATATTACGTTTTGCAATTCAATAGGAATGACAGATCAAAATGATGACATTGAGGCAGGGAATAATATTCCTCGTAACCCACCACCAAACGATCCAGTATCCCCACAAAACTATCCACCAAATGATCCTCTACCTCCTCAAAACCCTCCTCAAATTGAGGATTTGATAAATGAAAATCTCACCGAGTTGAGAGGTTTGCATAGAACATATAATAATGTACCTGCACTGGCTCCTATGTTATCCACATTAAACGCCATAGTGGATAACATTGAAACCCTTACGAAGCAACAAAATGCTGCTCTTCGTTGGCGTGATGAAATGCACCAGATTTCTGATGATGGTTTGGATTATGATGAGGTTGTGGCCCTCAACATAACCAAAGACAATTTGGCTAGCCTTTTTGCTAACCCAAAAATGGGTATACCAGTTGACCCAAAAAAAACCAAACTATCGATTAAATGGTGCACAAATGATGCCATACGTGAAATTTTTTGGGATTGTTGGTGTATGGTCTTTGATATCCCTCCACATGGAAATTTAGACATACCATTTTATTTCCTTAGAAAATTATATGCAGAATTTGTGTTGAAACTTAAAGTGAACTATTGGAGCATGAAGCCCAACATAGGCTTAGGACTAGGAGCTCCTCAGGATAGACCCTCTTCCCAGTGGAAGAAACTTGGCACTTTTGTCCCCCCACCCTTATATCTACCCCCCTCCTTGAATGCAGCATCCAGATATTATGGCAAAGGCTAGCTCTCAGACCATCAGAGCCATTCATAGGCTGAGTAGCCTAATGATATCTTAGGCTAGGTCAATCTTGCCTCCTTGTGTTGATGATGTTGGTGCCAGTTCATCATCGCCTAGCTCATCACACATTTGTGTGCCTCACACTTGCATTACATGCAAGAATATTTGCCTAGGTCTCATATGTGATCTTCTTGAGTATCATTTTGTATTAGATGAGGATACACCAGATGCACGTGCAGAGGCTACAGACCCTGATGCGAGAGAGGAGGGGAATGCAGAGGCATGGACTCCTTCGGTGTCGGTACGTGTATACATTTTTTTGTTATGACATATGCAATTTAAAGTTAATTTTTATAATAGAGTAATTTTAATTTTTAAGCCATACTGACTTTTACATGTATGTGATCTTCATTCATGTTTAGTTGATGACCGAGGAGGAGCTCAGACAGATAGATGATGCTACACTCTTAGCCATTTCATTTGGCCTTGAGACATCTATGGTACATTATGTTGTGTTCACTTTTTTTCTTTTCTATTTGATATTGTAGCATATATGGTTGCTAATATTTCTTTTATCTTGTAGATACCACCTGCCCCAGGGGGACAAAGTGTGGGGGGTAAGCGAGCATGCACTGTCAAAGGAAAGGTAATTAGATATTTTCTAATTGATTAAATATCGATGCATTCTTGTAAAATGTTTGTGGTAATCTCATTTAATTACATTATTTATTGTATATAGGGTGTGACTACTGGCGATGAGCCTGTACAGATTTGACATCCTAGATCATCAGGGATTTCCATTCGTACAGAGAGCCCCATTGTATGTATAAGTATCATTTCTGTGATTTTTTCCGTACAATTTCTGTGATTTTTTCTGTACCAATAATTATTCATGTCTTGCATATGTTCATTACAACTTAAATAGGCTTATATGCACCTGTCCATCCGACCAAGTTGGTTACAAAGGTTTATTTAATCAAACAAATATCGAAACACTACTTTCCTTCCAAAACTAATATGACCGTTTGAATTTGAAATTCAAATTTCAAACTATAGTTTTTATGCATTCCCTAACTTTCTAAACTATTACATTGACTCAAAATTGGTCATATGGATTTATTAAATGCAACTAAGTATGAAACTATCCTAAGACTACCCCATATGGCTCTTTTGGCCATTTTACATCATGTTGCCCTTAGGTCCTTACTAGGACTTTTATGACTTTTGTCTTTCAAAGTACATTGTTTATTACATAATTCCATTATTGGTTTTAATCTATCCCAATTAATAATCAATGATGTCTTTGATCCTCTATCTTAATCTGGTACCACAACTCTCTTAGATGATTTAATAGGTGCCCCTGCACCAAACACCCCACCTTCAAAGCAACTCTTGTCCCAAGAGTTAAGGGGTACTATCTTCTTTCCTCCCATCCTTGTAGAGGGATGTTTGCAACTTTTCTCCTACAATGTATTACCTTGCACACCTACATACAAATCATTAGAAATAAAAAGCATTGGATCCTTATTACCAGTCATGGTAACCTTACTGCCTGTTGATTATGAATAGTCATGTTCTATCCTTGACAAAAGGCTGAATGAATTTTTGTCTGAGGTCGTGCTGACCTTGTCTCTTATCCTCCATGGATATGTTGACTTCTTTGTTCACTCTCATCACCAAAGGACACCATACTATTCCTATCATCACTCCTTTTGCTATCATTGTTTGCTTGTAAGCAGAATTCTGAGCTTTGTCTTGAACAATCTCATCCTTCATAACCAAAAGAGATGGCTTCAGTGGAAAATCTGTCATATCATGTTTACTCTCCCTCTCCTCCTACAAGTCCACAAACTCTTTCTTGCCAAAACAAATAACTCTTTCCTCATCATGACTAGTGAAAGAATTTAGCTTAAACTTCACACCATCTTTGTGTACTATATAAACATTTGATGAGCCAAAATGAATAGTGTTCCTTGAGGCTTTCCAAGGCCTTCCAAGGATTACATGGCAGCATGTCATTAGAATGACATCACATATAACTTGATCTTTATATTCTCCTATAGAGAAATCCACTATTGCTTGCTCCCTTACAACAATATTTTGTGCATCACTAACCCAAGATGCCCTATATGGTCTATCAATAGGATACTTCTTCAATCCTAGTTTATTTACCATTTTATAAGACACTAAATCATCAAAGGAACCAGAGTCTATTATCATCTTACAAATATTACCATGGCTCATGCAATTTGTCCATAAAATGGATGGTCTGGTCTCCTTTTGCTGCTGCATTTGTGGTCCTCTTCTCACCATCAAAGATTATCCTTCAAGTTCAAGGTCTGCATTATCGTACTTCTTTTCTTCCTCTTCTCCTTGGTTCAAGTTGACTCTCCTCTCCTCCTTCCTAAAATCCACACCTTTCTAAGGGAACTTGTAGGATTGATTGCCTACTCCTCCACATGTGAAGCATTTACCTATGAAAACACTATTACCTCTTCCACTTCCAAATCTTCCTCCCCTAAAACTTCCTCTTGTCTCAGATGTAATCTCTTTTCCTTTATCTTTGTCTTGATTTTTTGAAGTGTCAAACTGACTTCTTACACCTCTTCCTCTCATTGTTCCACCTCCTCTCTGATTTGCTTGCCTCTCATTCTTTCTTTTCAACTTCTCCTCTACTTGGATTTCCAACTAAAAACATTCTCCAAGTGTCCTTGGTACATTCAATCCTATTTCATCTTGAATATTGTACTTGAGGCCATTAACGTATCTAGCCACCTTCTCGTCTTCATGTTCTAGTCCTCTCCTAATACTCAGGGTATGGAATTGCTCAGTATAGGACATGACATCCATATCCCTCTATTTCAAATTGTTCCTTCTTATCTTTATTTGGATTGCTAAATCAAATGGCAAGAATTGATTTATCACCATGGTCTTCATTCTCTCCCAATTTGAAATCTTATTCAATCCCCTTTTGATGCAGAGTCTGTAGCAACTACCTTCCACAAGCCAATAAATGGCTGTCACAATCCAACTTAGGATTCTAGGACTTCTCATAAGTCCTCTTACCCACTTGGGGTATACTCAACCTCCAAGCCAAAAAAGGAAATCCCACCTTAAAATCCTCACCAACTATCACCATAAATGGAAACAATCATGGGCATACTATTCCAACCCAAAATCATCAATTTGTTTGGTTCCACCAAACTCTCAACACACCTTTGCACTTCTAGGCCTACAAACCTTGTAGCCTTCCAACTAGCTTCTTTGCACTTTTCTCCCAGTATCCCTTAACAGCATAGGGACTTCTCCATAGGTACAAACACCCTTCTTGGCACCTATTAGGAATCCAAAAGCTTTTGGGCTGATCTTGCTCCAGCACCCTCCAAACTGCTTCTTGGTACCTAGGCCTAGTTGATCAAGTTAGGCTAGGGCTTCAAGGAAGAATGGGAAAGGTGGGTTCCCAATACCCAAAACACTTAAAGAAATCTCCAACACAGTCAATGCATCCAACTCTAGAACTCAAACTGATCAAAAGTGTCTGCAACCATGACTGTCACCAATTACCTTGCAAAAACCAGTCAAGCACATGGGCTTGCTTGACCTAGGGCTGACTTGGAAAAATAGTTTCCCTTCTCTCCAGGCCTCCAACCTCTGGCATTATGTTGCCTAGTATCCTAACTTGCATATCCCTTAGTTTTAGAGGGTGCCACTGGTGGGAATGCAAGTTAGGGATGCATTTCTGGAAGGGTCTAGGAAACAAGGCTTTTTAGACCACCTTCTACTAAAATGCAAATAACTTTTAAACCCCAACTCCTTTTTGAGTCAAACCAAAACCAAAAGTTTCCTAACTCACCACTACAACTATTTCATGCACTTAACAATCATAAAAGTTTTGTATAGATCCGTACTATCATAATAGCTGAGAGATTATCCCATTAAATTTCCAAAAAATTGAAGTTTTTATTGTTTTTTCTCCAAACCACCATACACTCTGATCTCCCCCTTTCAACCGATATCACATATGACATATATAAAGGTCTACATGACCATTGGAACAACCATATAGGCATTCCAAACCATAAAAAAAACAAACAACCACTTTTTGCTAATACTATTTAGACTCTAAATACCCTATTCTAAGGCCTTTTGGTCCCATGGAGTCACTTGGTTTAAAACCACACCAAAATGCTTGTGGGCCTTACATGTGCCTTTATTACAAAACATAGACCAACTTGTAAAATATGGACCAAACCTTTATTCCAACTTCCTAATCTACTTGAATCCTCACTTTCATGGAGTGGAGAGGTGTCCGACAACATATATACTTGTTCCCCCCTATCACATAGGTTAGGTGCCATGCACCACCTTTCCTCTCTCTCATTCTGAACACTAGTCCACCAAGTGAGTGCTGTTCCTCTCAGTCTTTCTTTTGCTACTTTTACCTTCTTATCTGCCTCTATGTCTTCAAGATCAAAGTAGTTCTCAAGGGCCTCTATCTACCCTATCACTTCTTCACTATCCATTTTACCCTAGTATATTGGCAAATCAATATGGTTCTTCCCACCATTACCTTGTACTGCCTTAATGATTCTCATAAATCTCCTTTCTTCAGGATCATCTGTTGTCTCATTCTCTTGCCTTGCATTACCAACTTCTTCTTCTTCATGGTTCTCTCCATGATTTCTTCCTCTAACCTCTTCTCCTCTAGGTTCTTGCCTTTCCTTTTCTAAGGATTCTATCCTTGCAATAAGCTTCAGCCTCCCTCTTCTCATATGTCTTTCTTCCCTCACTCTAGATGCTTCAAGTTCTCTCCTCTTGCTTTTATCTCTTGCCAACTCTTCTCTCAATTCTTCAAGTTCTCTAGCAATTTGATTTTTAGGAGGCATTTTCACAAAAAAAATTCTTGCTTCCCAAGGGCCAACTCACTAATTCTCTTTCTTTCCTCACCAATAAAACTCTGGGACACACAAGGAGGAATTAGACACGCCAAGGTTTCAACAAAGGGACCAACACACTAAGGATGACAAAGACTCCTATGATGACAAAACCTAAAACTTATCTACTCCCAAAAGACCTTGTTGATTCTCTAATACCATTTGATGTAGAGGATGGAGGATCTAACCAAAAACTTGCAAATTCAAGCACAATATGGACCCAACCCCTATGTTTCAATGGCGTTCCCAAATGCACACAATGCCACCAAAGACTCCAAACTTGGATTTACATTCACCAAGTGTTCCCTTCACCTCTACACACCTTTAAAAACTTCAACCAACATGTTTTTAAGGTTTCCAAACCCACAAATCTTTAGTAGATACAAAAGAGACCAGTTTTGCCCTTTACTAGGCTATTCTCTTCTTTGGATCAACAGACCTTGTTTTCTTAATTTTTCTCCCAAACTTTCCAAAAAACAAAGAAAATAAACTATATTTTCAGATACCCTTTTTTTATTTTTATAACATATCCAAAAATTAGATATCACTCCTTTGGAAAGATTGTACAGAATAGGGTAGTTTGTCTCAGAATTAGGCCTAATTAGACCACTTTTACAAAGAAAGTACCCTTCAAACTTGCAATCTGACTTAATCCTTTTTCATTGTCTCTATTAATGATATAAATAAAATTATTTTCAAGATTATAGGTTTTGGCCACACTCCTAAACACCCAAACTTCAAAACCCTCCTTAAAATGGCTTAAAAACCAGGGCGTGTTTGTTCAAACCCCAAAACTCAATTCTAGAACTTCTCCTTCAACATTTACCATGAATTTACATATATAAGATGATATTGCCACTCATTACAATATCAGAAAGCACTTACAAAACAAAGGATTCTTCAAGTTGCTCTTGAAAACCAAGCACTTTCATTCAATTTTTTGAGACAGTCCATACAAATCTGACCCTCCAAGTCGTACAATCACAATTTATAAGTTTCAAGGGATGGTTAGTAACCCACTCAACCACCTCCAATCAGTTTCATTTGTTAACTATTCATAAAATTTAAATTATGGAGTTTCCCTCCAAAAAACACATAACCATTACTATTCAAATTTCTAACTATTAAACTATGCTTTTAATGGGCTTATTAAATGTTTTGACTTGTCTAATGACAAGATATGATCATGACAACCTACATGAACCTATCAAATGACTCATCTAACATATGAAATCCTAAAATCCTATCTAATGCCCAATTACAATTTTTTTCCACATATGAGTCCAACATTATAACTTTGTATGCTTCCATGACCCATAATTGGTGCAAGGATTGCCCAATTGACTTCAAGAGATGCTCCATGACCTCTGTAATGCCTTGGATCTTTAATGTTCCCTTGATGAGCATGGGATGCTCCTATATCACTTATCTTCATAAATAAATTCAAAACTAATTTCTGTGATATTAACAACTACTATTTTGTATCTCATAGGAGACTCCTAGTGCACATGAGGTCCGATGGTACAGTTATGTAGATTTGATGATGCGGCCACTCACTCCTGAGGAGGAGCCTACAATAGTAAGTTGTAGTTTGAATTCATGATTAAATATGTTATATATTTATCATGCTATGAATTATAATGTTATAGTTTAAATTGTAGATTCATCTGACAAAGGTATTTGAACATATAGAGCCCACAATCAGAGAGGTACCAGCATTGCCGAGGGCATACGAGAAGACTCCTGACTGGTATAAGAGGTCGACAAGAGAGGTATTTATTATGAAATTTTCATAGTATTAATCTCCATGAAGGAAAATATTATTATGCATTTGAGTAATTCAATGTTAGATACGTAGAATCATATAAATATAGTAGTCTAACGTTGGATATTCCTTTTTTGTTTATATAGGAGGCATCTGATCCACCTAGTGTAGCGAAGAGGCTACATTTTGATCATCCACCAGCACCCTAGGATAGTATAGTTTTCATAGGATGCATCATGAGACATTTTGAGATGGCATATGCCACATTGTATACAGAAACATTGATATTATACACATTCTGATGGCATGATCAGCCACATTTTGTATATGGATCTATGTATTTTGATATATATTTGAGTACTTTGTCTATGGATACATGATATTTGATATATATTTGTATAAAATTTTGTCTATGGATACATGTATTTTGATATATATTTTTGTCATTTATGTGCACAATGATATACATATTAATTTAATATCTAGTATTGTTCAATTTATCGTGGATCATGTATCATGCCCTAAATTTTACTAGTAAAAAATAACAATTGTTTTTTTTTTTTTGTAGATTATGAAGTCGCATAAGAAATTACATATTGTAAAACAAGGTTATCATTGAATAGGATTTCAAGAGTCATGTGGATAGTGTCATCCGGGTGTAACATTTTAGTCACAGGTGGTTTTCAAATAGATTGGAAGACAGTCTAGTTCAAGTTAGCGTCATAAGTCAAATGAGAAAGTTCAAGACACAACACTCATAAATTAGTGAGGTAATTCATATCCTAACAAGCCTCTGATACTAATATTCTATTAGGGTCTGTCGGTTGTATCATATGGACTAGGTCGTGATACTAGCATGTAAGGGAAGGGGATCAGAATTACTTATTATCCTCATTACCAATGTACACACATTCATTAATCATTACAACATATATTAATGTGAAAATTACTATATGGTGTCAAAGTGTAGTATATCTTAATCAACTAAACACACATATCTAAAAAGTTTAGATTTAGTACTCATCACATGAGCACCCTTAGTCAAATAAGAAAATGTGCACTTATCTACCACACTATATTGGATCTAACCATTGGAAATTAGAAAAGATATGCCCCAAAGGTAGCTTCCAAGTCTACCTAATGGAGAAGGGGCCACTTGCATTGATAGTATCCATCATTCAACATATTAGTTACACAACTTATGGAATAAACAATTTATTTTATGCACCAAACATGTATCATGTGTTTGCATCCATATCTTACTGGTTACAGGTCCTCTCAAATATTGGACTAATATTGAGTCGTTTTCTCCCCCTTTACTCTATATGTCATCGTTCAATGGGTCAAAGGGTGTCATAAGTCACCCTATGATCCCCTCTGACCCATATTACCCATTCGAATATATCCCTAGGGGTCCTAGGGCCCCTAGAGACATATGTCATCATTTAATGGGTCAAAAGGGGTCATAAGTCACACTATGACCCCCTTTAACCCATATGAAAAATTCGAATATGTCTGTAGGGGTTCTAGGACCCCTAGAGACATATGTCATCATTTCATGGGTCAAAGGGAGTCATAGGTCACCTATGACCCCCTTGACCCATATGAACGATTTGAATATGTCCCTAGGGGTCCTAGGACCCCTACCAACATATTCAAATTGTTCATGTGGGTCAAACGGGGTCATAGGTCACCCTATGACCTATGACCCCCTTTGACCCATATGACCCATTCGAATATGTTCCTAGGGGTCCGAGGACCCCTAGCAACATATGTCATCATTTAATGGGTAAAAGAGGGTCGTAGGTCACCTTATGACCCCCTTTGACCCATATTACCCATTCGAATATGTCCCTAGGGGTTCTAGGACCCCTAGAGACATATGTCATCATTTAATGGGTCAAAGGCGGTCATAATTCACCCTATGACCCCCTTTGACCCATATGCACGATTTGAATATGTCCCTATGGGTCCCAGGACCCCTAGGGACATGTCATCATTTAATGGGTCAAAGGGGGTCATAAGTCACCCTATGACCCCCTTTGACTAATATGAACAATTCGAATATGTCCTCAGGGGTCGTATGACCTCTAGGGACATATGCCATTGTTTAATGGGTCAAAGGGAGTCATAGGTCACCCTATGACCCCTTTGACCCATAGGAACGATTCAAATATGTCCCTAGGTGTCCTAGGACCCCTAGGGACATAGGTCATCATTTAATGGGTCAAAGGGGGTCATAGGTCACCCTATAACTCCCTTTGACTCATATGAACAATTAAAATATGTCCTTAGGGGTATTAGAACTCCTAGGGACATATGTCATAGTTTAATGGGTCAAAGGGGGTCATAAGTCACCCTATGACCCCCTTTGACCCATATGGCCCATTCGAATATGTACCTAGGGGTCCTAGGACCCCTAGAGACATATGTTGTCATTTAATGGGTTAAAGTGACCTATGACCCCCTTTGACCCATATGAATGATTCGAATATGTTCCTAAGGGTCCTAGGACCCCTAGGGACATATGTCATCATTTAAAGGGTCAAAGGGGGTCGCAGGTCACCCTATGACCCCCTTTGACCCATATGAATGATTCAAATATGTCTCTATGGGTCCTAGGACCCCTAGGGACATATGTCATCGTTTAATGGGTCAAAGGGTGTCATAAGGCACCCTATGACCCCCTTTGACCCATATGAATGATTTGAATATGTCCCTAGGGGTCCTACGACCTCTAGGGACATATGTTGTCATTTAATGGGTCAAAAAGGGTCATAGGGTGACCAATGACCCCCTTTGACCCATATGGGCCATTCGAATATGTCCCTAGGACCCTAAGGGACATATGTCATCATTTAATATGTCAAAGTGGGTCATAGAGCACCTTATGACCTCGTTTGACCCATATGAACGATTTGAATATGTCTTTAGGGTTTCCAGGAACCTTAGGGACATATGTCATCGTTTAATGGGTCAAAGGGGGTCATAGATCACCCTATGACCCCCTTTCACAAATATGAATGATTCAAATATGTCTCTAGGGGTCCTAGGACCCCTAGGGACATATGTTGTCATTTAATGGGTCAAAGGGTGTCATAGGTCACCCTATGACCCCCTTTGACCCATATGAATGATTTCAATATGTCCTTAGCGATTATAGAACCCCCAGAGACATATGTTGTCATTTAATGGGTCAAAGGGGGTCATAGGTCACCCTATGACTCCCATTGACCCGTATGAACAATTCGAATATGTCCCTAGGGGTTCTAGGACCCCTAGAGACATATGTCGTTGTTTAATAGGTCAAAGGGGTTCATAGGTCACTTATGACCCCCTTGACCCATATGAACATTCGAATATGTCCCTAGGGGTCCTAGGACCCCTAAAGAGATATTTGAATCATTCATATGGGTCAGAGGGGGTCATAGGTCACCCTATGACCCCCTTTGACCCATATGACCCATTCAAATATGTTCCTATGGGTCTAAGGACTCCTAGTGACATATGTCATCGTTTAATGGGTTAAAGAGGGTCATAGGTCACCTTATGACCCCCTTTGACACATATTACCCATTCGAATATGTCCCTAGGGGTTCTAGGACCCCTAGAGACATATGTCATCATTTAATGGGTCAAAGAGAGTCATAGGTCACCCTATGACCCCCTTTGACCCATATTATCGATTCGAATATGTCCCTAGGGGTCCTAGGACCCCTTGGGACATATGTTGTCATTTAATGGGTCAAAGGGACCTATGACCCCCTTTGACCCACATTACCCATTCAAATATGTCCCTAGGGGTCCTAAGAGCCCTAGAGACATGTTGTCATTTAATGGGTCAAAGGGGGTCATAAGTCACCCTATGACCCCCTTATACCCATATGAACAATTCGAATATGTCCTTAAGGGTCCTAGGACCCCTAGGGACATATGTCATCGTTTAATGGGTCAAAGGGGGTCATAGGTCACCATATGACCTCCTTTAACCCATATGAACAATTCGAATATGTCCCTATGGGTCCTAGGACCCCTAGGGACATATGTCATCATTTAATGGGTCAAAGGGGGTCATAATGCATCCTATGAACCCATTTGACCCATATGAACGATTCGAATATGTCTCAGGGGTCCTAGGACCCCTAGGGACATATGTCATCATTTAATGGGTCAAAGGGGGTCAAAGGTCATGCTATGACCCCCTTTGACCCATGTGGCCCATTTGAATATGTCTCTAGGGGTCTTAGGACTCCTAGGAACATATGTTGTTGTTTAATGAGTCAAAGGGGGTCATAGGTCACCCTATGACCCCCTTTGACCCATATGAACTATTCAAATATGTCCTTAGGGGTCCCATGACCCCTAAGGATATATGTCATCGTTTAATGGGTCAAAGAGGGTCATAAGTCACCCTATGACCCCTTTTGACCCATATGAATGATTCGAATATGTCCGTAGGGGTCCTAGGACCCCTAAGGATATATGTCATTGTTTAATGAGTCAAAGGGTGTCATAGGTCACCCTATGACCCCCTTTGACCCATATGAACGATTTGAATATGTCCCTAGGGGTTATAGGACCCCAAAGACATATCTCATCCTTTAATGGGTCAAAGGGGCTCATAGGTCACCCTATGACCCCATTTGACCCATATGAACAATTTGAAATGTCCCTAGGGGTTCTAGGACCCCTAGAGGCATATGTTGTCATTTAATGGGTCAAAGGGGGTCATAGCTCACCCTATGACCCCCTTTGACCCATATGACCCATTCAAATATGTTCCTAGGGGTCTGAGGACCCCTAGCGACAGATGTCATCATTTAATGGATCAAAGAGGGTCATAGGTCACGCTATGAACCCCTTTGACCTATATTACCTATTCGAATATGTTCCTAGGTGTTCTAGGACCCTTAGAGACATGTGTCATCGTTTAATGGGTCAAAGAGAGTCATAGGTCACCCTATGACCCCCTTTGACCCATATTACCCATTCGAATATGTCCCTAGGGGTCCTAGGACCCCTAGGGACATATCTCGTCATTTAATGGGTCAAAAGGACCTATGACCCCCTTTGACCCATATTACCCATTTGAATATGTCCCTAGGGGTCTTAGGACCCCTAGAGACATATGTCATCATTTAATGGGTCAAAGGGGGTCATAGGTCACCACCTATGACCCCTTTTGACCCATATGAACAATTCAAATATGTCCCTTAGGGTCCTAGGACCCGTAGGGACATATATTATCATTTAATGGATCAAAAGGGTCATAGGTCACCCTATGATCCCCTTTGACCCATATTAACCATTTTAATATGTCCCTAGGGCTCCTAAGACCCCTAAGGACATATGTCATCGTTTAATGCATCAAAGAGGGTCAATGGTTGACCTATGACCCCCTTTGACTCATATATATTAATAATATACATATCTATTAATAACATACACATTAATATAATAATATATAATTATATATATATATATATATATTACATTATTATATATATTAATAACATACATATTAATATAATAATATATATAATACATATTATATTTAATGAAAATATTACGTTATTATATATATATTAATAACATACATATTAATATAATAATATATAATACGTATTATATATATATATATTATGTTATTATATTTAGTAAAAATAATAAAAATGTAAATTATATTTATAGATTGTAATAAGATTAACATAATATATTACTATATATTGCTAGATTATATCTTATATCTTTACATTACATTATTATATATATAATATATTAAAATATGTCTTTACATAGTAATGTAAGTGAAATAATTTATAAATAATAAGCTATGACATTTAAACCCAATTTTCCCTCCAAAATGGGTTGGGATTTTAAATTTTCCACCCGCAACATATCAGATATCAGATTTACAATCGAATATCCGATTAGGCTTGGTATTTACCAAGCCTACCTGGTTAACCCAAAAGACGTGTTTGAAGAGGGTTTTAGTGATACTCAGACTTCATGTAGCCGTCTGACAATGTTATTTTGATCGAAATTGAATAAAACGAAAAGGGTTTTTTAATATTGCTCTCTAGATTCCATCGATATAATTTCTGTCAAATTCTGAGTTCAATAAGTATTTATTAGTCAATTATCAATGAAGATAATTATAAAGTACTGATTGACATACTGATTGAAAAATAGCTATAACTTTCAAATGGTATAACATTTTTTAAATCTAAAAGTTGCATCATATTCTATACTTCGGCTAGTATAAGAAAAAAAAAATTAAATTAAATTTGGTAAAATTTTCTATTAGTTAGGGTGGTCAGACACGAGACTTTTTTTTTTGAAAAAGTTTTGGTAGAAAATTCATATTTAATTATTTATTTGGAATAAAAATACCAAAAAAAATGCTTCACATCCGAGCATGAGTCTAGTTTTCATATCTATAATTATATTAAAAAAAATTATGATTTGATTTTGATTAAGGTGGTTAGACATACACCTACTTTTTATTTTCGCCCTAAAATTTTCTTAGTACTGCATTAAAATTCAAAGTTTTGAGCAATTAATTATTTTTTCTCCTGATAAGGCCTAGTAGTTTAGAAACTACATTCAATTTCTTACAGATTATTTTATTACAACTTTTTGATATAAAGTACATAACCACTTCAAAATTATGTGTCAAGTTGACATAAACCTGATTTGCTAATTTTTCACTGCCACTTAAGGCCATAGTTTGGTACACCATGATCTTGCACATACCCTTATTTGCTTTAAAGTTCTTGTTATTTTCTTTACTAACCCCTTGTTAGATTAGGAATTCATATTAGTTACATAGTTAGCTTGCATTTATTGAAAAACTTAAAAAATACAAAACATAGTTCTTTTTTTTGGTATGTTTTATTTTTGAGCAATGTGCAGATTCTATGTGCCATCTAAAATCAAATGAACTAGCATAGGCCTCCTCATGAATAGTCATATATCTTCAACTGAGTAGATTTAAATAGGTTGTCAGACAACTCAAAACCTTGGAGTTGATTCACAAGATCAAATTTTCAAGAGAGGAGTTCGCAAGAATTCCTGCCATTTAGCATCGTGCATAATGACGGCTCAATAGTAAGAAAGTACATACTACTAACATGTGCAGGAGAAAGAATAAAAATTAGAATGTTAAGCCTAAGAAGATGAATCATTGTCATAAGTACAAGAAGCAATTTCATTAGGCACATGAATGCAGAATTGGGACCATGCATAAACAAAAATTTGATGGTTATTTCTACAACTGTCAGAAGTATGGACATAGAGGTTTTGAATATAGATCCAAATCCATGTGGTCATAAAACAAGCCAAAAAAGGTAAGAAATAATGGGAACTTTTATAATTGGGATTATAATACAAGATATAGCTATCATTATTGTCAAGAATATGGACATGTTTCTAAGAATTGTATTAGGGTCGACTTCAATGGTAACTACAAAAGGTGGTTGAGTCAAACCACATGTTTTAGTTGTTTGAAGACTGGTCACATTAGTATGCATTGTCCAACTAGGTCAAAGGCACCAAGTTGTGAATTTGATAAAGGCAAAGGCAAGGCAAATGTTGAACACATTAGAGATAAGATAAACAAGACATGGAAAAAGAAATATGATTGTAGTACATCGAATGGAGAAGGGATCACTTCACCCAATGGGTTAGATGATCACACCTCATCAAACTAGGCAATCAATAGGTATGTAGGATTGATATTCAAGTATTATATCATACATCAGTTTGAAAGAAGACAATACTAAAAAGACTACATTAGCATGAATTAAGATGCAAGATGTTGAAAATTCAAGTTAAATCTTTAATTTTTTCATGTTGTTTCCGAGCATGAAATATTTCCTATGTATGTCGAGTGGAATGCTAGTTGATGCCAAGATCATAGTAGCTACCAAGTGATGGAAATATCAATGAATGCTGAGTGATCTTGAAATTGGTTGATGCCAAGCTTACAACTGTGTAAGCACTCAAAATTAAATGCAAGTTTTTCAAAGGGTATATGATCAATTTTTGCTCATTATTCATCATTTTGAATTTGAGCAAGAGTAAGCAGAGTAGAAGGCAATTTAGAAACCTATTCACAGCATTTGTAGAGATTTTAGCAATGATCTCACACCTGTTTATCATATTTCACAAGGTATTTATCACAACTTGAGCTATACAATTTAATTTTGCATAAACTCTAGTTTGACAAAATGACATTTAGTTCAAAAAATAAAGGGAAAGAAGTTTTGAATGTTTAGCTTATTAGTAATGAAGTTAAGAAACCCGTGTTTAAAGCCATTCCTGACATCACCTATAAACAAGATCCTTTTGGTGCATTGTCAATGATCCAACTAAATGTAATTATGGTGCAAGATGTGAGGAAGTGTTAAAATTGCAATATAGGAAGTATAGGAGACATTGAGATAAGAGATGCATATAACAGATTCTATGAAAATGGTGTTTTGAAGGAGGAACTCAAAATTGTAGAGAGAAAGGGTTTAACATGAGCCCTAGATTTTTTGAATGTATTTAAGACTAAGTGGATAAGAATTGTACTAAGACAAATTCATGATGGTTCTTTATGGCTAGAGGGAGGACCTATCAAGATTACCAAGAGAATAATTCATAGGGTTACTGGTTACCCAACCCTAGATCAGCCAAAGACACTTAGAAGTGATTCCAAGGAAGTAATTGAGAAGAACACTAGAGCAAAATGGAATAAGAGAGGCATGATAATAGATACTATTGTTGATCCATTGTTGAACTTTTCTATAAGGGTAATCTCACATAAATTCTATCAATCTAGTAGATTGAATAGTTTACCCTATATAGCTATGGATGTTGGCTACAAGATTGTAAAGAAATATCATACATATGATATGGCAGATCTACAATTACAACAACTGATAGAGAACCTTCAAGCTATCAGGAAAACCAAGAGTGCATAATGCAAGTTTTTTTCAATACTATTTTGCATATTCTTTGATGTACAAAATACATTTCCCTCTCTTGCTAATATAGGATGGAAGACTAGTAGGTCAGTTGTGGTGCAAATCAATGAGTACATTGAGTAGATGGGAGAAAACTTTGAAACCTTGATAACAAATTACTTTGAAGATTTCAAGAAATCAATGAAGGAAAGAATGAGGATACTAGTTTCTTTGATTGAACAACACTATAATGACATATGTTTTCTTGTTGATGCTGATTACACTTTTATGCAAGCTACTACACCATTTGGGTATGAAATTAATGCTAATGAAGCCTCAACAGCCATCACTGCACTACTAGCAGAGGAAATAGATAAAAGAACAAAGATATTTGGCAACTGTGAGATTGTAAAGTCAAAAATTACTATGGAGTTTAAAACTACATCAGCCATTAAGAAGAAAGATAAGATAATGAAGAAACTAAAAGCCAAATTTGGAGAAGCTGCTAAGGAGGAGGAGGAGGAAGAAGAAGAAGAAGAAGAAGAAGAAGAAGAAAAGGATGAAGAGGAAGAATAAACACACACTCAAGCACCTCTTGCATTGACCCAAGGTATGGTAGAAGACAAGGAAGAGGAGGAAACTAAAGGTGCCAAGGGAGAAGAAGTCAAGGAAGCACCTACTCCTACTGAGCCAAAGAAGAGGAAAGCTAAGGCATGAATAGTGGCAAAGGAAAAGAAGATTGTCAAACCTAGCCTAGACAAGTGTATTGCTCCTATTACTAGAGCCATCACACATGCCTCAACTTAGAAGGCCAAGGAAAAGATAAAGATAATAGATCAAGGAGGATAGGAATAGAAAATACAAAGAAGAAAATGTGTGGCACAACTAGATTCTAATGAAGAGAGGAAAAAATCAATTGAAAATAACCAATTTAAAGTGGTAAGTCATAATCCTCTATCTGATCTTGAAAACTTATGTGAAAATGTTAAGAGTAATGCAGAAATATTAGGGTTTTCACATGTTGATTTTGATAAACTGGGTAAACTAGAGAAAAAACAAGTGGAACAAGCATTACATGCCATGATTTGAAATTTTAAGAACACTCCACTAGAATTTGCCAACTCAACACCAAAAGGTTTATATAATATTGTTGAGCAAAAACTTCATTATTTTTTGAATTTGGAAAAAAAAATGAAGGAAACAACATTAGCCCAAGTAATGTTAGAATTGACAAAGGCACAAATTGCTAAGGCTATCAAGAGATATGTAGTTAGGTTTACACCTAAATATAGAGCCTTCAACATTTTTCAGAATGACATTGAAAATGTGGTAAAGAAATCAACTCAAATATGGAAACTTATCTATGGGTTGACCATTGTGAAGCAAGGAGAAGTTGACCCTTCAAAGGGTAAAGATGATGATAAGGATGATGAAAAAAATGATGACAAGGAAGATGATAAGGAAGATAAAACTGTAGGACAAGAATGATAAGAATGATGACAAGGAAGATGACACAACCAAGACCAATGAAACCATAATTGTTAAGGATGTTTCTGATTCTTTAGCATAGAACATCAATCCACTTACTATAGAAGACTTGAAAAAGATTCTAGACTAATCTACACTCCAAGCTAAACTTTGTGAAAATCCAATTTTTGTTAGTGTAGACGAATTGCAAAAGGTAGTAACTAAGGTCACAAAGGAAAAGGTGAATCCACAAGAACCACCTTCTATCATCCCTTCAGTTACTAATGTACAACCTTTGGTTCAAACACTGGTAGATACATCTACCAAAGTTGATACAAGTCTTAAAGTTGATAGTATTGAGAAGAAGGCATAAGAAAAAGATACAACTATAGGTCAACAGTAGGAAACATGACAGATAGATTCATCTATGCCTACAACACAAGAACAAGGTGTTATTTGAGTCATAGTAATAAACTAGGGCAAGCCTAAAGAAAGTGAACAAAAACCAAAGCTAAAGGAACAAGTGGCCATCCAAGCACTGGTAGCATTACCAACATTTGGTATCCCTTCTACACAAGCTCTTTAGAAGCTGTGTATAGAAACCATTCCATTGCAAATTTCAGTACCAAGCCCTAGCTCATCAAACATAGAAAAGGTAATTCACTATGGAGACATAATCCTTGATTAAGACATTTCTATTCTAAAATATGGATATGAAACTATGACATTGGAGAAAATAGGCATTTTACAACAAGCCTTAGGGAGGAAAAAGCATCAAGAAATTATTAGGAGAGAACACAAGAAGAAGCAAGCACTCCAAGATATAAAGGATATGTTTTTAGATGCATTTAGCCTACCAACTTCTAAGAGGCCAAGCCACTTATAGAAAAATTGACTGATATAGTGGAAAAGGTCACAAACAAAGACCTTGATACAAATGCAAAACTTTTAGAATGGTTTGAGAAGAAGTTTCAAGGAAAGGTAAATGAGAAAATATCTAGTGAGATAGCACTACAAGAAGTTGCATTGACAACAAAGGTTGAGGATGTGAAGAATGTACTTGAGAATATATTCTCACTATACATAAAACTATGCAATCCTACACTCTTCACCTAAGAGACCAAAAGTCACATTCTAAGTCTAAAAAGTCAAATAACTACATTAGGTGCAAGACTACCATCAAATCTAGCTCAGAGTGAGAAGCATTTTAGAACATTGCTTCAGACACAATGTTAGTTAGCTATCTTAATAGTAGATGAGGTTAATATTGGAGCCAAACTAACAAGTATTTAGGCTACCCTTACCCCTCATATGGAGATAATGCACAAGGAGCTAGGCTATGCCGAGACTTTACTAAAGAAAGAACCCAATCTTTCTACTCTAGATGGTCTAGTGCACCTTGCTGTAGAGCTTGCAATCCAAATTAAGTCATTGGATGTTGTATGTGATAACTAGGATGAAACTCTATGGATAATAATGGATTTCCACAAAACATTTTTAGACAAATACACCATAGGCATATAATGCATTTGACATAAGTGTCAGAAATGGGGAGAAATATAACAATGAGGCGATATAATATAGGGGGAAAATACAAGAAAGCAAGAGATATAATATGAGAAAAATAATTGGAGGAGTATAACAAAAGGGAGAGAAATAAAAAAGGGGGAGCATAGTAGTAGTGTTATATCATTGAGCTGATATACATTTTGGAGAGAAAGCAGGAAATAGATACATATATTAGCTAAGAAAGAGCATATCAGATGAAAGAGTATTAGATATAGTGCATTGAAGTCATAGAGTATCAATAGAAACACATTTACTCAAAAGAAGCATATATTTTGGATATAAGGGAGACACATTAACTTAAGGGGAGTTATAAAAATTTTAAGGTATACAAGTTAGTACAAAATTTTGAAATTTTGTATACATGTCGAGTCATGGATATGTTATTCTTGAGGGATTAAGGTTGATCATGAATATTCAAGTGTTTTTGACACTCATGTCAAAGGGGGAGATTTTTGATCTCATATTGGTTTTGAAAGGTGAGTGTCAACACACTTAAGCCATTTACTTAGTTCATGTTGAACTAGTAATACATGCCAAGCACAACATATAAATATTAGACCATATCGAGTTGCAATGAGTGTCAAGTCACTCATGTGCCGAGTCAATTAGGTGCCAAGTAGATAGACCATGCTAAGTGATTTAGGAACTAAGTAAATAGTGGATGCTAAGTAGTGTAGGTGCCAAGTTAGAATAGAAATATAGTGCATGTCGAGCATTAGTGACTCCATATGCCGAGTGACATAGTTTTGACATATTTCTTTTTAATGGCACAAACAACTATGTAAACCATTTTCAAGCTGACTTAAAGATAGATTTCAATATTTTGGAGATACGGATGAATCTACATTCAGATTCCGTATGAAATTACATGAAACCAATCTGAAAAAGGAAGGTTTAAGAAAAAAAAAAGTGAATCTTAGCTATAGATTTATACCTAACCCTAAGCCACCAAAGTCTTCTTAAGGAGGACAAAGCCCTAAACTCTTTATGGGTGAGTGATTGAATTGGAAAACCAAACAAGATAGTTTGAAGAGAATTAAAGGTGACTTAGAAGTAAGAGTGAATTTCAAAATCAGTTAGAGAAGAATAGAAGATAGAGCAAAGGACACAACATTCAAACATTTGATCAAGAAGGATCAAAAGATAAGTGCTTAGAGGTGATACTTCATCAGGCAAGCAAGTGTCAATCATAAGATCTATGATGAGACATTTTAATAGGTGATTTTAGTCAAATCTCTTAAGAAAAGAAGTCCTAATAGGCTATATGAAATCCTTTAATAGGGTGCTTACTTAGTTGTAAGTTGAAGTCCTCTAACAAGGCATACTTCTAACAGGGTGTTGAAATCCTCTAACAAGCTAAGACCTAACAGTCTTTGTAAGCCTTTAACAAGGCAAACCATTCATAGGGTAGACCATGATTCATAGTCAAAACATTGTAACCTTAATTAGATACACTTTACAACTATAGTAGTGAAGATTTGTGGGTGTCATCCCCACCCCAATTTTACTTTCTCACTTGGAGGCTTTCTGGGTAATCATATCTAGTATTATGTGTGTGATTGCTTGCATGTTTACATGATCTAGATACATATGCTTTACATGTTATTTCAGTTTACATATTGAATGCATATCATGAATGAATGGTGAAAGTTTTATGGGTTCAAGTTTAAACTACTGATTTACCACCCCACCCCCCCCACCCCACCTCTCAAAAGTTTACTCTTTCCACTTGTGATTCCAACACACTGCCAGGTCCACTATTGAGATTAAGGACAAGGGCACACAAATAGAGGGTCATGCATTTGAGATAGAAGATATGATGGGCCAAGCCATGACCATGTATGAAGAGGGTTTGGAGTCCAAAAGGAGATAGAAATCAAAACCATCAAGAACTTGCTATCTCACAAGGTAAATTCATTGAAGTCTGTTTTTCAAAATGTGCATAGCACTTATCTTGTTTTACAAGGGAAAAAATATAAATGTTCTTAAGCAATTGCCTTGATATCTCCCTTATTCACCACATGGGGTCACTACACCTAATTCTTTGAAAACCTTTTGCCCATGCTTACCCAAAAGAAGGACTTTCCATAAGGGAAAAAATATTTCTATCAAAAATTTGATCCATAAGGTAAATGAGTTAAATGGTTTCTTTGTAGGGAAGTTGCAATTAATTAAAAATAACATGAAAAAAATTTCTATAGGAACACTATATTTTTTACCCAACATTTTGGATAATGATGGAGGTGTCAAGGAATGGCTAGAATGGTCATCCTCTTTTGATGACATTCTAAATCACTATAGGTTGATAAAGATGACATTGTAGTAGTATATGATTTAATTGATATACATTATATAAACTAGAGTTAGAGAAGGGTAACATAACTACAAAGGTGAAAACTATAACAAATTTTAAGTGGAACAAGTGCCTCAAAGAACTAAATAGAATTAGAGATGCCACCTAGCTAGATGTGGACACTGATATATCCATTTGGGAAGTTATAGTAGGAATACAAGCTTTACCATTAGGGGAAAATGATTGAGAAGTTAAAGAAAAAGTTAGAGGCAAAAGAGACAAAATAGAAATAAAGGGAAGTGCAAGTGACAGGTTGTTAAAGTACAAAATATTTGCCAATTTTACAATTGTTTCCCTATTTTTTTCTAGATACAAAGAAAGTTTTGTAGAGCAACATGTATAGTGTTTGCTTATAAATGGATTTCCAAGATGTGGAGTGATGGTTATAAATGGATTTCCAAGATGTGATGTGATGGTTTGAGTCTTGTGTAATTTTTAGTGTTTATGTTACTATAGTCAGTCCAAGTTTTTGTGTCAATTGTATGTCACTTCAAATTTGTACTATAAGAATATAAAGAATATTGAATGAAAAAATTGGTCATTTTCTAAGTTATACTAGTATTGCATGATGTTCAAGGAAGATTAATAGTAAAAGGGGAGTTCTAAATATCTATGTCTCTGAGTTATGTCTCTACTTTCCTATGCTTGTTATTTTTGAGATTGAATGAATAAAGCTCTTTAAATTTAATGCACTTGGGAAAGGTTGTATATCATTTAATTATTGCTTTTAATTAAAGTCATTAAGTAAATTCTTCTATGAATTGATAGTGTTTCTATTGATATGGTAAAGATATCCTAAGAGTGGGATTTAGAGTTAGCAACTTATAAGTTTAATTACAAGTCAATTAAATAGGTCAAGGGTTATTGGTTTCAGTTTGTATAACAATGGATAAGACACTGGTCATTAATTAGATGAAAATTGATAATGTCATATTGGTTGCACAATACACATTGTAAAATTAATTGTTTAATTTCTATAATAAAGAGAAATATTGTTGGTCATTCACTTAGTTGTAAAAGCTTTTCTTTTAATTATAGCTAGCTACTATAAATCAAGGAGTTAATTACAAGTACAAGAAGATTGTTCACCATTTTTCTACTATAAGGGATAGATTTGAGAAGAAGAATACTAGTGAGTAAGTATTGAAGAGGAAAATCAAAGAATAAGTCATGCCAATCCCTAGGTACACTCGCCTTGGCCCTACAAAGCCTAAAGGGTAGAAAACCATTTTCTACTTTGTTGAAGTTGGTCTAGACCTAAGATAAATTGTGTTGAATGTAGGGACTAGCTAATCCTTAGGAATTTATTGATCTTTTGCATCCTAGTACTATTTTGGAACATGTAAGTTTAAAACACCAACATTACATAGTTGGTTATCTTGATCTATATTTTGTCTCTATTCTATATTTCTAACTTCCAAAGTCATATTTATGCACTTAGTATAGTATTTTGGTGTTATTTGTGGTCTATTTTCATCTTGCACATATTTTTGGGATAAAGTCTTTATTAAGAAATTGCTAATGGATTTGATACAAGATATTTGATAGAGACATTATGCATTTGTCAAAAACATTTATGTGGGTTGTTAGTACCTAGAAATCACTTCATTTGGTGCCTGAAATGAACTTTTTCTATTGAGTATTTGACACGTCTTCTCATTTTTAATCCCAAAGGATTATATAGACGCATCCTCTCACCTTACCTTCATAGATCTTGGGTGATGAGAATTCCACATAATTCTTCTAGAGAGGCTTTCTTTGGACTAGTGAGTTTAGTATGAATGTATCAAGGGACAACTTCAATTAATAATAGGCCGAAGCCAGATCTCCATCCTAACCACTATTTTAATGCATGATTATAAACATAATCTAATCAATAGTAGAGTTGGGGGATAGATCTCTTCAATTAACCTTTGAGGTGTGTCAAAACTTGGTTCTCAAGGATATGAGACCTCATACAAGATTTATCATGCACATATCAAACAAGGTATCCTAAAATTAAAAGATTGTTGTAGTTGTAGAAAACTTTCTATTCACTAGCTCAAGTAATCACTTATACAATACTCTTGTGGCCCTTGATAGATACAATTGTCTCTTAGGAAGTGACACCATTTTGGAATCAAATCTTTGTATTCCCAAAAAGTGAGTGCATTGTAAGAGGGGGTATATGATACCAATCTTTTAAGTTGTCTAGTATACATAAAAAAAATTTAAAAATTGAACTTTATTTGAGTGGGAACTCAGTGGATACTTTCCATTCAGCCTAGGTTGTAGACTGTGTATTTTAATTTTAACAACCTTTATATCTATTGTATCTTGTGTGAGTTCTCTCACTGAACTCAAGATAATTCAGAACTTTTGAAGAAATTCAATAAATATATTGAATATTTGAAACATTTGCAAACACACTTTCCAAAAATAAATCTTATCAAAACATTTCAAGAATATGGAATGTCAACTTGTTAGCCTTATAATCTTATGGAATGGCCCTTAGGGTTTATTTTTCACAATGTCCTTGCAGTATTGCATTATCATACCTTAATTATCCTTTTCATACATGGAATTTTGTACTTAGATCCTTTTTCATTTTTCATTTCCAAAAACCTTGCATAATCCTCATATTGATCCTTAGTATAGTCCTCATTTTGCACATAGCTTTCTTTTGCTTTACGTCTCTTGCACGATCCTCATAATATTCCTCGTAATCCTCCTTAGAATAGCTCTCATTTTTCATAATAAAATACTTTTGCATAGCTCTCATAATCATCACTTGCATACTCCTCATAATTATTCATAGTATAGTCCTCTTTTTATGTCTAGGGCCCTGAAATTTGTTAAAAATGCAAACAAAGTCCAAATCTTAGAGTCCCATCTTATGTTAAAGAACCAAGGATCTCAACCTTGGTCTTGTTATCAATCCTTTTTGTCCTTTTATAAGACAAATTGTATCTATGTCTTGATGGATTTGACTCAGTACTTTTTATCAATTTAATATTTCTTTTTCATTATTTTGTCAAGATCCAATATTCATCTTCCTAAGGTTACAGTCCTAGGTTTCCATTTTCTAAATGTTTCTCTCAAAATTAAAACCCAAAACTCAAGCATGCATAAACCTTAGTTTACACCCTTAGGCTTGCATATCATTAATTATTAATCCACAAATAATTAAAATAAACTTTTTTCATTTTGCAAAATAATTCCAAATTCAAAAATCCAAAATATTTCATATCATATCCCATAATTGCACACTTGCATTTCCAAACATCATAAAATTCCAAAGTCAAAAATTATTTTGAAACCAAGTCAAACTCTTTCCAAGTCCAAAAAGTACTTTCAAAATCTCCCATAGAAAATTGCATAATTCTCTTTTGTATAATCCCAAATTGAATTTTCAAAGTCCTTGTATAATTTGCATACACTTCCATATCCATAAAAACCCAAATAATTCCAAATAATAATTTTCATATCACAAGATAAAAAAAATTATTAAGTGTAAACATTAAATGTATCTGAGGTGGAAAATATTAATTAATGATTGTGGTTAAGTGGAAAAATCTATGAAGGAGATGAAGTATAATACATTTTCTATATAAGAAGAGATGAGAAGGTACATCATGTTGTTCTAGTTAGCCATGTTGATGGAAAGTTCTTGAGGAGATTCTAATGATTAGATCATAGTGTCAAGTTGAAGTGGACTAAAGTGTTGAAGTGATGGCATTCAATGAGAAAAATAAAGACCTGACCAAGACAATTGAGTTACATATTTATCATATCATTTTAGTGTTACATTTTAACCATTGTAGTAAAATCTCTATTAATTGAGTGGACTTAACAATTGTTTCATTTGTAAATGCTTATTGTAAGGTGATATTCCATTGAATGTTGTACTTTATTTAGATAGGCTATTGATTAAAGGGTGACAAGGTCTAGCTGATATTTGATAAAAATTCCCTAATAAGGTAACACCTAGTAGCATACTTACAACATTTGATAGGGTTGGCTCTCAACCAAGCTCACTTCAAAAGAGTGAAATTATTTTGGCCGGCTAGTCCTTAGTGGTTTCTACACTAATTGTGTTTTCACATTAAAAATTATGGTGTTGATATTTTCATGGATGTTTTGCATGTTATTTGGTTTCAAATAATTAAATTTTTATTAGTATGTAGTAAGTTAGTTAATGAAGTTGATACTTGGTATAGGAAGTATAGGAAGTGAAATTTATTCAATGCATAAGATTGATAAAGTTTGTTATGGTTATCAAGTTGATTAGTGATAAGTATAGGTTTTTATGAGAGTGGTTATTTTTTAAAAGGGCCTATGGATAATTGAGGATAAGTAATTCACCCCCCACCCTCTTAGTTATCAGAAAACTAGTATCAGAGAATTGACATTTGGAGGAACAACTTTGGAATACTTAAAGATCTAAAGATGTATAAGAGTTTATTACTAACACTAAATAAGGAGAAGTTACTAACACTAAATAAGGAGAAGTTACTAACACTAAATAAGGATAATTTTCCATCATGAAAATGAAGAATGATGATGTACTTATCTAGCATTGGAGACTCTACATTATATTACTCGAAAAATTATTACACATCACCACCCCTTGGTCCTATGATAGTTGTGCAGATGGTAAAAAAATAAGAACACAACTATTTGATGATAGAGATTGCTTCTTCTTGAATGATGTTGAATTTCATTATATCAAATATTGTTTTACTAATAAGGATATGTGGGACAAACTAATACTTGTACATGAAGGATATTAGAATGTTTAGAGAGAAATTACTTAAAATTTGAGAGGTAAGTTTAATGATATGAGAATGAAAGAAGGTGAAGGCATTGTGTAATATAGTAACTGTTAGAATATATAGTCCACTGATATAACTAAGAGTTGGGGGGTGGGAGAGGGTGGTGAAATAGTTATTCAACTAATTTCAAAGTTAAAAACCTTAACCATATAAGTGATATAAACTAAAACCACAACAAGATATTCACACACAATAAAACTAAATATATTAACTAGGGAAAACCTTGATTTGAGGGAAAGCCCCAGTGGGGATGGTACCCACAAGATGATGCACTAATATAAATATTCCTTGTTAGAAGATAAATCCTTTTAGGAGTCTATTACAAAAGCCAATACATATGAGTCCCTATTAAGAGACTTTAAATCCTTGTTAGGAGATTCCAACCCTATTAGGAGTTGTGGAAGATAGCTAGATCCATTGCCCAAATAGCTTCAAGGGCAAGACCAATGAATCCACTGTCCAAATGATCCTTATATTATTCCTCACAAAATAATAGAACTTAAATGTTCTTTCTTCCTCTATCTTTGTCCTATCAACCAAACATCTTCTCCTTCACATCTTGTAACTAGATCTTGAATCTTGCATCCAATAATCCCTTCAATTGTTTACATACATTCAGTAAGCACTCTTCTCCTTTTTGCACTTCACACTTCAATAGAGATCATAATACTTGAACACTCTTTATAAACAAGGAATTTTTTTTCCTTTATGTTATATCCTCATAATAATTCCTTGAGTTGGACTTGAGGCTTTCCCAATTAATTATAATAAGATAATTAATTAATTACAATTACAATAGCACTGTTGGCTCATAATCTATACAAAACTTCACATGTGTGATACTAAGGCTTGTGTACTTGCTGATGTCATTAGCTAACTATCCTTTGTCACTATCTGACTATGCATCTCTTCATTACATCCCAAATGTAAGATAGCCAACAAACATTAGGAACTAATTTCCCAATACTTTATCTTTGAACTGCTCTCTATAAATCAAGTACAACTTTCGTACGTCTTTGACTTAGACTTTGTACAGTTAACCACATCATCAAGATATTGTGCTAAACATTTCCATAATTGCACATGACTAGACAATTAAACCATTGTCCATACCATTAAGATCTTTGTCTGCTACTATGCTAGTCTTTACATAAACAATGCTATGTTGACATCAATGACAAACATAGTCATGAATACAATGTATCAATACTCTCCAATGCTTAGGATACTCCCCAAAGTAGTATCATCAGCATTCATACTAATAATATCCCCCTTTGGCATTGATGACAACATAGATGAAAAAGATCTAAGTTCCAAGAATACCAAGAAATACCATGTTGTTACTTTTGTTCTCATCCTCTCAAATCCTCTTCATCATTCATGTTTCCATATATGAATCTTTTTAAATCTCTCTAAACAAATATCACTCCCCCATAACTTAGGATTTGTTCTCATACATACTCTCCCCATGCCTTAGGAGATGTTTTTCATGCATATTCTCCCCCATTGACATCAATTTCAAAGGTCTCAATCTCAATGTATCAATTATTACATACCAATTACTAATAAACTACTCCAAGCCATCAGCTAGCTTGAGTGTCCAATGACACTATTCAATACAAAATACAAAATAACAAGAGTCCTCAATGACTCTGTACATACTAGATACTCCCCCATTAGGGAAGTATTAGCATCTAGTCTAGTCAAATAGTAGTACTTTATACCATTGGACTAATGCACTCTCTACATCATCTACTTAGAAGTAGGGAGGGGCATAACCCCAAGCATACCTCTAAAGTACTCAAAATGTATCTTTAGGCAAGGGCTTCATAAAGATATTTGCAATTTGATCTTTGGTACTTACATACTCCAATTTGATCTTCTTTTCTATTACTTTCTCTCTCAGCACATGATACTTAATAGATATATGCTTAGTCTTAGAATGTAATATAAGATTCATAGACATAGTCACTATACTTGTGTTATCACTATAAATGATAACATGTTATTGAATCTCAATTCTCATATTCTTCAGCATTTTCTTCATCCACATAACTTGATTATAGTTATTTGTTGTTGTGACATACTCTACCTCAGTTGTACTCTATGAGATACAACCTTGCTTCTTTTTTAACTAAGAAACCAATCTTCCTCTCAAAAGAATCCTCCACCACTAGTTCTCCTTCTATCACCCATATTTCCCACCCAATCTACATCAATATATGCATATAGAGTGAAATCACTCGATCTATCATACCAAATTACATAGTTAGATGTCCCTTTTAGATATCTAAATATTCTTTTCATTGCTCTAAAATGGTATTCCTTAGGATCAGCTTGAAATCTAGCTAGAATCCCAAATCCATTTTCTATATATGGTCTGGTGTGAGGGAGATACTACAAACATCTAGTCATTGATCTATACTTCTTTTTCTCCACTATGGGTGACTCATCTTCGTTGGATAATTTATGACTAGTTATCATAGGTGTACCAATAGGTTTACAACTTTCCAAACCAAGTCTTTTCAACAAATCTTTTAGGTACTTAGCTTTTGAAATGAATATACCATTAGGTAAAAGAATAGATCTATGTCACCATTTAGGATACACAAACCTATTTTGGTCAAATTTCATTTCTCTATCAAAAATCATTTTTAAAAAAAAACTAAAAATACCCTTTTATAGATCTCAAATTCAATATCCTGATTATATAAATTTTTTAGTGTTTTAATTAGTTATAATATGTTATAATTTAAAAATATTATAAGTCAATATTTCAACATTTTAGAAGATACTCCCTCAAAAAAGGGGAAAAAAAATAGTAAATCATATCAAAAAAATCAAAAAATTATATTTATCTCAAGAGGAGAGAGTCATCTTCACAAATATGTAATATTTTTAAAGAACATATAGATTTGATAGGGAAGTTCCTGCCAGGAGGGAAAAAAATGTTGGATTTTGATAAGGTTGACATTTAGTACTTATAACAAAGAAATAATACATCAAAAATATTTAATTCCTTTTTTGTTCCCTAGCTATACATGTCATCTATAAGATATTGTCAAATCAGAACAAAAAAAGATGATTTGCATATACTTGTTTGATGGGAACTACACCCTATATTTTTTATAGTTAAAAAAAGGACTTCAAAATAAAATAAAATGAATAAATTCTTACTCAAAAAAATACAAAAATTATAGGCATAAAATTCATCAAATTCTACACATTTCAGTAGTTTACATCATCTTCAAATTCTAATCACAAATACAATTTTTTTTGTCATTAATGTTGAACTATCACATTCTAATATCTTTTTTCTTTATAAAAGGTGACATTATGCATATTCTCCCCCATTGTATATTCTCATTGTTCTACATAATCTGTAATCTTAGGAAAAACTTTATTTCTCCTATCATGCTCATTTCAAATTTATTCTTCATCTCTTCAGCAAATTTATCACTAGCTTTGAATCATTACCTCCAAAAATGATGTCATCAACAAATATTACAATAATAAGAAAACCATCTTCAATTTCTTTTAAATACAAGTTACTATCTACCATACCTTTAGAAAATCCAAGCTTTTACAAATAACTATCCAACCTTGTGTACCAGGTTGTGAGTGATTACTTCAAACCATAAAGAGGTTTCTTCAATCTACATACCATGTCTTTGTCTTTTGATAAAGCAAAACCTTCAGGCTGCTCAATATAAACCTCTTCTTCTAGTTCTCCATTTAGAAATGTTGATTTAACATCCATCTGATAAACCTTGCATTTCTTTTCTATTGCATAAGCCTAGAACATCCTTACTGCTTCCATTCTTGCTACTGGTGTAAATGTTTCCTCATAATATATGCCTTCTTGATGTGAATAACCCTTGCATACAAGTCTAGCTTTATTTATGACAACCTCACCTTGCTCACTCATCTTATTTCTGAATACCCACTTTGTTCCTACCACACTCTTATCTCTAGGTCAAGGAACTAACTCACGTGTATCATTCTTCACTATCTGATCTAATTCTTTCTTCAATTCTTAGATCCAATGATTATCTTTGACTACTTCATCTGTGCACTTGGGTTCAACTTAAGATATTAGACATATCCCCTTATTTACTTTGTTCCTTGCCATCACACCTTTATCTTTACTTCCAATTATTTGCTCATGAGGGTGCTTCTTTGTCAAATTTCTATTAGGGGTAGGGCTTGACATCTCAACTCTTATCTCTTCTCTAGGTTAAGAATTTTTTTATCCTCTATGCTCAAAAGTTAGCACATCATTCTACAAGTCACTATTAGTCTTTAAAAAACTTCAACATTCTATTTAACAATTCCAAAGTTATTCTCTTCTACATCTGAATTATAATTTACCATCTTTTCTTTAGTTCCAAACTTTTCATCAATCCTTATATTTGTGCATACAACTATTATCTTAGTTCTATAATTGAAATATCTATAAGCCTTTCTTTTCAATGAATAGCCAAAAACATACCTTGATCTCTTCTTGGATCAAACTTACCAATGTCATCATCTTGCTTAATATAACATTTTCTCCCAAAAGTTTTGAAATAATTGACTAATGGTGAATGTTCAAACCATAGTTCATAAGGTTTCTTGTCTATACCTTTTTTGATGTGCACTTTGTTTAGAGTATATACTATTGTATTAACTACTTCTCTCTGGAATGTCTTAGCAACATCATTCTCAAACAACATTGCTCTTGTTGCTTTTGTTATAGACTTATTTTACCTTTCAGCAATCCCATTTTTCTTATGTGTTCTAGGTGTAGATAGTTGTTTTTTAATTCCATTTTCTTCATAGAACATGTTAAACTCCCTAGAGGTTAATTATTCTCCTTTATCAGATCTCAAACACTTAATCTTTACCCCATATTCATTCTCAACTAGTGAGTATATATCTAAAACTTCTCAAAGGCTTCAAATTTCTCTTTAAGAAATGCTACCCACATCATTCTAGTGAAATCATCAACAAAAATCATAAAATACCTTTTGCCATATAATCTTCTTGTTCTAGAAGGTCCACTTAGATATGTGTGAACAATCTCTGGCTTCTTTGTGGTAGTGAACTTCTTTCTAGGGAATGATACTTTCTTCTTCACAATATTATCAAAGTTTATGTGACAAAATCTTTTATTCCACAACCAACTATTATCCATTTTAGCTACTAGGGTGAAAGTACAAAGTTGCATCACCTTTTGGGCTAACTTATCAGAATGAATTAATTTGAGTATTTCTATCCAAAAATCAATTTTCTTCAAACATATGATCTAGATAAATTCATTCTAGCTAAGTTTATATGGTCTCATACTTTTCCAATTGAAAATATCTATTAAATGCATATTTTATACTAGTTTGTATCCAATTACTAAAGAAACTAAATTATTTTAGAAAAATGACATTTTAGTGACTCTTATATTTTTTAGAATAATTTTAAGTAAATTCAAACACCATTTTATAGAGCTCAAAGTCAACAATATTCTCATATAGAGTATATAGTATTTTAATTAGATATATTATATTGTAATTAAAAAGTTTTACAAGCACGTATTTTAACACTCAAAAATATGTCGATTTCGAGAAAGAAAAAAATATTAAGTCATATAATTTTTTTATAGAAATTATATGACATTCTAAAGGAGAGAGTCCTCTTCTAGAATGTATAATTTTCCTTCAAGTTAGAATAAATTTATTTTTAAAAATGTGGTGGGAGATGAAAACTATTGATTTGAGGTGAGTTGAAATTTGAATCATTATAAAAGAGAAAATATAGGTCTAAAGTTATTTTTTATATTTGATTGTTCCAGCTATATATGTTACCTATAACATAACCTGAGTTCAAATAGAAATAAGTTTATTTCCATATAGTTTTGTGGTGGGAACTAAACCCCTAATTTTTAGCATTTTTCAACAAATAGAAAATTATCTATAAAAATTAGAAAAATGCATCAATTCTTATTCCCAATAATTATTAAAAATTATAATCCTAAACTTCACCCATTTCTACACATTTCATTAGTTTACTTCATATTCAAATTCTAAATAATAATACTAGTTTTATGTCATTAAATGTGAATAGTTATACCTTTGTTAGCCTTTTCATTTACAAAAGGGTGACATAGGTTTGTGCTTTTACCCACCAAACATGTCATCTCAATAGGATTCAACTAAAATACATTACCTCTTGATCTAATGCCAGTTCCAATTAGCTTACCATCTCTATCTTTGATAATGGAAGTCTTCTCAATAAATTGCAACTAATAACCCTTGTCCACCAACTGACCAAAATTCAACAAGCTATGCTTCAATCCATCAACAAAATAGACATCATCAGTGTTAGTTTTACCATCAAGAGTTATGGATCCAATTCCTATTATAAGGTAGGTTGTAATATTACCAACTCTAATGATACCTCCATCACGATTCTTGAACTTAAAAAACTTATTCATATCACCAGTCATGTGATGTGAACAACCACTATCAATTATCCAATCATAATTATTTTCAACAAGGGTAACTAGAGTTCTTTCTTCTCTAATCTCTCTATGAAGATCATCTTCCTTGATAGCCATGAATCCTAATTCATCTTCACTTTCACTTTGACCTTTCTCATCAGATTCTTCATTTTCATTTTCATAAAAAACAATTTATATCTCTATCTCTTCTAGGGTTAAACTTTCCCTTATACTTTTTCTCTCTTTTAGGACATGTAGATGCATAATGACCAAATGCATCACAAGTCAAACTATTGACATTCTAGTCATATTTGATATTAGTCACATACACTTATTTATATTGTGAGTTCATACCGAGCATATTGTATAGTTCATAGTGTTAACCAAGCCTTTTCAATTGTTACTGAGTTCTAAAATTGCTACCAAGTCCTATGAATAGATTTCAGTTTGCACCAAATAGTTAATATATAGGTGATGATCAGCAATGTAAATCAAGAATCTTAGTGTATGCTGAGTTTACCAATGCAAACCAAATTGTGCAGTGCTTACCAAGTTCACAGTTGATGTGATGTAAGTCTAGTGTTAACCCAACTACTTGGTGTTAACCAAGACACTCAAATTATACCAAGCTCAAGGTGATAGTGTTTATTGAGTTATATAGTATGAATCAAGTGATTTAGTTTATATGCCAAGTTTTACAATATTTGTCGAGTCACTAGTGCAAACTAAGTTCAAGACTACTTAGAAGTGATCAATATAAACCAAGCTTCTATGTCTATCAAGTGCATGATAATGCCAAGCATTGATAGTGGATGCTGAGTATCAGAACCTCACCAAGTCAGTCCTTAGAGCCTGAGTTTCTACACTTTGTCCAACTTTTTAATTATGTAATTGGATTGATATATATGTAATGTATTGTATCACATCCAAATGAATGTAAAGAAAGTAATGTAATCATAAAAGAAGAGTAGAATAGTGAATTAAAAAGGCTATAGTAGTATAAGGAGTAGCAAAGATTCATCTATCACAGCAAGGTGATTTGTACACTCAGAGGAATCTTATTCAGCAAGCCAAGCTGCAAATTAGAGATCAGCTATTGTTTCATCCTAACAAGTGGATCAGTTAAATCCTTTAACAAGGTAGACCTAGCAATCTTATGTAAATCTCTTTACCAAGTGCATACTTCATTGTATGTTTGTAAATCCTTTCACAAGGTGGACCTAGCAAGTCCTTATTGGTGATAAGAGGGCAGATCATTAGAAGTGATTATTGTAAGCCTTAATAGGCCAACTTTATATTGTAGTACTAAAGCTTGTGGGTATCATCTGCACCCCAGTTTTACTTTTTATTTGGAAGGTTTCTAGGTAACCAAATCTTGTGTTAAAGTGTTGCATATGCTTTCATGTTTTCAATTTATCATGCATGTAGCGAGATTAGAATTCATATAAAGGATTAATCACTAATTGGGATAAAAGTTTTAGAGGTTACTAATTCACCCCTCCCCTCTAAGTAACTTAGCTTGTCATAATATTTCCAATAATTGGTATTAGAGCATTGTGGTTCTTAGAGAAAAGTTTAACAACTTGAGCAAAGATCAAAGGTAATGGAGGTTTTCAAACTTGACAAAGCTATTGATAATGAAAAGCTAGATTTGGAATTGGCCATTAGACAACTCAAGAAAGCAAAAGAGTAGCTCTTCCAATCCCCAAAAAGAAGAAAAGATCTTGCAATCCAGATGAATGACTCACTCTGCATTGAAGAAAGAATTGAAGACATCCTTTCAAATAATTTAGATGAAGCTGATGAAGCGATCAAAGAACTATTGGAAAAGAATAGTACTATTTAGGAAGAAGTAAGAAAACTAATAAGAGAACAAGAAATTCAATCAATAATATTGTTTGAAGTCATGGAAGAGAAAAACAAGATAAGAGAAGAGATAGAAGGAAAGAACAATGAAATTCAACACTTATCCCTTCAGCAAGCAGACTTCATTGATTAGCTTACCAATGCAAATGAAGAAATCATGAACTTGAGATTAGAGAATAAAATTTTATAGAGTGATCTAAACATTGAAATAGAAACCAATGTGTTGGGACTCAAAATCGAAGCCTCGATTTTGAGTACCATTGAAAAATCAAGCCCCATGAGTGCTTTTAAATGCATATGTACCTGACTATCTAGTTGGAGCCTTTGAGGTGTTTAATGTTTCTAACACCATGCATTCAGTGTTTCTATGTGCTTCATGAAGTTAAACTACCATTCTGAGTCATTTCATGAAGTCTCATTTTGACTATTTGTCAAATGTACATTTTTGCCTGTGTCAAATAGTGATAGGAGGCCATGTTTGCACTTGAATATCTCATACCCAGTAATGTTTCATGACTCAATGCTTTGGGAATATTTAGTGTCCATACCAGAGAGCCTATGTTTTAGATTTTGAGTTGTTTTGAATACGTTTGTCTAGGTTTTGAACCCTTCAAAGTTGGTCATTTATTATTGTCATGCTGATGTGAATTGCTCAAAATTTTGGAAGGCCCTATTTGAATTGTTATAATTTTGAACCAATTGACCAAAATGAAAAAATTCTTTTTGTGTTGCATTTTAGAGGTTAGAGACTTGCCATGTTTCAATTTTGAACTTATGACAAATCTGTTTGATCAGTTTTTGAACACGATTCCAAATATAATTTATAAGTTTTACTGGTAATCAGAAATGAAGAATGGTCAGTAGCCCTGTTCGGGATGTTATATCTTTGATTCTATGATTAGTGGGACCAAATGGACTGTACCCCTACATTCTACTCTGAAAATACTTAAAGTGTGCCAATTTATAAATTTTGATAAATCCATCTGCATACTTTCCTAAGCCAATTCCATTTGCAAAAATTGCTTTTCTGTCAAGTGTTTCCAATCTACAAATTTGAGTAGCCCACTTTGACCACTCGCCATTTGTGTCTTGTTATTTGTCATGAGCCCAAATTGTAGATTCATACTCTCCTCAGGATAGTGAACAAACACCCTAGTTTACCTAGTTTTCAAAGTCGATTCCAAATGTGTTTTGTTGTTTTCTAACATGTTTTCATGCAGGTGATTTTAAGTAAGAAACTTTGGAAGTCAATATATTTTGACCTCGATGTCATCATGAGATGAGATTCAATAGGGTAAAAGTGTGTGGAGTAGAGAATCAATGTGTCTAATTTCAGAGCCTGGTCAAATGTTTGGGTCAATTTTTAAAGCCAACCGACAGGCCTTGTTAGCAAAAAGTCACAATTTGCAGATAAGTGATAAAATGAGTTTTAATGATGTTTTAGTGATGAATTTTGATTCAAATCAGTTAGCCAGACCCCTTTTGGGGCCCGAATGATTCTGTTAGATTGAGGAAAATATATGTAAATTGAAAGTTTTGAAAGGGGAATAAGGTTGATGGATAAAAAAGCATTATTGATCCTCATATAAAGGTTCATTAGATGTCTATATGTGCATGTGTGATGAAGAAGCCTACTAATGACATAGAATTATTTGACATGTATGAAAGAGGGTATGAAATTGTTTACAGGGGTCAATGTACAAATGAATCCATAGTTGCAGTAGGATTTCTAGGTAAACAACATCATGGGTAGACTCTGCCAGCCACATTATATCAAACTTTCGAGAAGCATTAGAAAATGTCCAAATTGAATTTGGGTGTACGTATCACCATAATATTTTCTTTTCTTTCAAGGATTAATCGTACATCGATATTGGGTTTTAAAATCCTAAATTTGAATCATCCATATAGTGGTGCTATGAGTTATAGTGGCATCATAAAGAAACACAAATTACTTTATTATGGTATAGTTGGAATGGTCTACAACAAACAAGAAAGTTTCCATCTCATTGAAAAATCATGAGTTATCTTAATTATATACTTGCTTCAAGTGACACACAATATGGCAGTGTCCTTGTTAGTGGGGGAGGCCTTAGTTAAAATGAATAGTTAGTGAATTTGGAGGCCATGACATGGGTAGTAAAGCTCCCATGTTTGAAGTGGAGATGCCAAATTTGGAGGAGCTTCCAATGAAAAAGAGAAGTGGCAGTATGGAAGATAAAGTATAGGACACAAAGGAGATAGGGGAGCTATTTTAAAAGGAAGCCTCATGTAAAAACAAAGGTAATCCATGTGAGGAAGATAAGAAATCAACCAGTGACCCATGTGCAGGAGGCAATCCATGAGGGGAGTCATTGGCTCGATATGCCATCATAGTTACACTCCATGGAAAAACTCAGACATCCCTTATATTGAACTAGAGCAAGGGTACCATGCCTAATAAAGATTTACAAAGTCATTGAAATAGCTCTGAAAATTGCATTGTAACACATTGTTTGTGGGATGGAAATCATAGGCATTGAAAATCCCAAGGGCCAAATAAATAAGTGTCTAAAGCTTGTTATGCTTATAAACAAGGACACATGAATGGGACCCGCTCGACCAGGCTGGTGGTAGAGTCAACAAGTTTTGACAAGCAACGCAGAAGATGGAGGACACATGACAATATTCCAAAAGCTCATCATGAGTTTGCAAAGAGGAGAGGGAAAGACCTCCAATGTTATGCCCGATCAATTTTACGACCATGCCATGTCGTCGAGGCCAGCTTTGAAAGGGTCTCTGAAGTTACGATTTGGTTGTCATTGTAAGAATACGAGATTGAAGATGAAGGCTTTACGCTCTTACGACTCAAAAGAGCATAAAGTAAAACATAGAGGTATTACAATGCTATGGGAAAGAAGCATGCTGAGATAATTTAAATGATTTAAAGGATTGATACATTTAGTATATATTAATGTGTTTTCCATGTGGTCAAGGATGGAAAATATATGCCCTTTGGTGAAATGAGAGATGATGGAATCAAGTTATATAGCATATGATCAGAGAGATGGAGGAATTAAAAGAATTAATTAAAAATATCTCAAATGGCAAATGATAAATAAAGGATTGAAACTTGGCATCAGTGGGACATTTAAATGTGAATATAAAATCAAATTTAGAGATGAATTAGAATCAATGCATGATTATTTTTCAAATGCAAAGATTTAAGTGAATTTAAATGTTTTATTTAGTTCAAACTATATAAATTTTTAAATTTTCATTTTAAAGCTCTGTTCATGGCTTGGGAGCCAATTTTTTTAAATCAACCATAGGGGCACGTTTTTTATCCAAAATATGCAGTGTATCATACTGTTGGAACCAGGAGGAGATAAATTTTCCAAATTTGGGGTCAGATTTTTAACATGTCTTGACTGGTTCATTTTATGAGCAGTTTTGTATTTTCTAGGGCATTCCTAGCAAGAGCAGGTATAATTCATCATGGAGCACCAAAATTAGTTAGGGGGCAAACATTGAAGTTTGTTGAAGCCTAAAATGAATTTAAAAAATGTTTTCATGCTTCTAGAGTTCATTTTTTAACTAATTTTTTATGTTGCCTTGGGTTCAGATCTGACATTAAAAGAAGTTATTATTCCATCAAGTTTCTGAGATACTTTATGCATTTTAGGAGCCAAAATGATCAAGGATTTGATTCACCAATTGCAGAGAGAGATTAGATAGATTCTTTTCACTTCTTGAGGAGGTTTTTCAAGTGGACATATGTCAAATGTAGAACAGATTTGAGAATTCTTTCCTCTATATCATTCTCTTTCTTTCTCATTGTAATGGTTCTAGTTTTGGAGGAAAAATGACTCATTTTTGTAATACCATGTGTGTTCCAATTTGGAGTTTACTCAAATCTATGAAACTAGGGTTCCAATATTGATGTGTTCCCAATACTATGACACGACATTCTTTACCATAATTCTCTTGTATGAACAATAGTAGTGAAGATAAAATAAAAAGTTTAGATCTATTAGGTGTTTTTATGTTTTGATTTTATGCATTTGAATGTATTGTTTCAAAGAAATGAATACAATTGAGCAGAAATCTCTTTAGTTTCATTCTAATTATTGTCTCCTTCCTTTGCTATCTACAATATTTTATTTTTAAGAACAAAGAGCTTAAAATCATCTAGAATCCCTTAAGCTTGTATGTTAGGATAAGTTTTCTATTGGAATAAAGAGCCAAGTAAATGATTATTTACCTTGACAAGGTTGTAGGTTTCATTAGGAGAATATTCACTAAGTACTGAGATCCTTATGAACATAGATGTCTATTTACAAGGTGAATGGATAAATCAGATATCTGAATATAGAAATATGTCTCAGGTATCCATATGTATGTATTTCATTCAAAGAATTTCCCAACAGATAAGGCACTGATCAGTTACAGGATCACATGTTCATGCTATTGCATATTTGGGATTTTGTTGAATTCAACATCATTAATCAAATGCTTTTCCTTTTCATGTTGAAGAGTTGAAAAGGATGCCCTCACTTAGCTTGTGAATATCATAGAATTGCAATTTGCGACTATAGATCTATGTTATTGCATAATTCGTTAGGAGAAATAAGGGTTAAATCTGCTTAATAGATTCAAAAATATGTTTTTTGCACTAGTACCATATAATTGAATCTGATGTCCACATGCCTAGGTTTTGCAAAGCCTAAAGTAGAAGAAGGGTCTTACCTTATAGTTGGCTCAGTTTCTAAAAGGACATGTTAAGGATGGGAGTTAGCTACCCCTAGATGTGTCTTGTTCTCATTGGGGTGATTTGAAACTCGTAACGTTTCAAAACACCAACACAATGAAAGAATGTTGAAATCTCAAGCTAACATGAATCAGTTGAATGAGAAAAGTCACTTTAGGAAAAAAGGGAAAGAAGGTGAAAAATCCAAGCAAGGAGCTCAAAAGGCTAAACCTACTTGCAATCACTGTGGTAAGATAGGTCACACTTCAAACAAATGTTGGAGCAATGGGAAAGAAAAATTCAATGGAAAATGCTATAATTGTAATTAGCATGGTCATAAAGAAAATGAATGCAAAGAGAAACCTAAATTTGTAGGCAAATGTCACAATTGTAAGAAGCATGGGCACAAATCATTAGAATTCAAAACTAAGATATTGAATCTAGCAGAACAAATTGTGAAAGTTATATTTGGTTGGGACTATAACACTTGGTGCAGATGTCATCACTATGGAGAATTTGGACACATTGGAATGAATTGTGTAAAACATCAGATGAGGAAAAGAGATACAACCAAAAGATGTTTTGAACATTTGTACAAAACCTGGTCATCTTGCCAAGAACTGTATAAACATTTGAATGATAGAAGATGAAAAGAAGGAAAAAGATGATAACATTAGAAAAAAAATGAGACAACAATGGGTTCCAAAGTCTACCAAGAATGCAAGTTTGAGAAATGATGATCAAGTCACTCAAGAACTGGGTGACTCCACTATTTCCAGTTGATTTCTTACAGGAGAACTTGAACTAGACTACTAAAGAATACATCTAAATTAGTTCCAATTGATAGGACACAAGATCCATATCAGCATTCAAGATGCAAAGGGATCATTGAGGAAAAGGTACCAGTCACTACTGAGTTACCTTCCTTATCGAGTGAGGTCAGGTCACAGACTCTATCGAGCGAGGTTGGGAACAACTAAATTTTATATGGTTGCAAAATGATGGAAGACTCTATTGATTAATCAATTCTAGTGAAGTGGATGATAGTTTGTCAACTTGATCTCACATTTGTACCAGGCATTTATGGTGAAATATGATAAAAGAAAGAAATCAAAGTCATTTTTACTGTGAATTTTTGAGAGCAAATTGTGCAAAGAAATCTTCAAGAGCATTTAAGTGATTTGAGTGAATTGTTAACAAAAATTTTCAAATTCTCTCAAACACTACCAAGTGAAGATGGTAGCTATTGGGACTAAAAATTGCATGGTCAATTTTGAGCACCATTGGAGAAATCAAGCCCTTTAAACGCTTTTTAAAGCATTTGTACCTGGCTATACCTTTGAGCCCCATGAGTTGTTTAATGATTCTTACATCTTTCATTTAGTGCATTTATATGTTCCATGAAGTTAAACTATCCTTATGAGCCATTTTGTGAAGTCCTATTTTGAGCATTTTGTCAAATTTGCATTTTCACCTGTGTCAAACAGTGACAAGAGGCCATGTTTGCAAGTGAATATCTCGCACCCAAAAATATTTCATGACTCACCACTTTGGGAATATTTAGTGTCCATACCTAAGAACCTATGTTTTAGATTTTGAGTCATTTCAAGTCTGTTTGACTAGGTTTTGAATCACTCAAATTTGGTTGTTTATCAATGTCATGCCGATGTAATTTGTTCTAAATTCTAGGAAGCCCTCTTTGACAAGTTATAACTTTTGACCAGTTCACCAAAATGAAAAATTTCCTATTGCATTACATTTTAGAGGTCAGATACGTACTATGTTTCAAGTTTGAGCTTATTACGAATCCATTTGATCAGTTTTCAAACGTGATTCCAAATGCAATTTCTAAAGTTTTACTGGTGTCAGCATTTGAAGATTTGTTAGAACCCCTAGTCATGATATAACTCCTAATCCATGATAGATGAGATGAAATGGATTGCACCACTACATTATACTACAAAAATACTTTAAGTGTGCCAATTCTCAAGTCATGACGAGTCCTTCTACACACTTTTCCAAGTCTATTCTGTTTGTAAAAAACATTTTTTGTCAGTGTTTCCAATCTGCAATTTATGAGTAGCCCACTTTAACCACCCGCCATTTGTACCTACTTATTCTTCAAGAGCCCAAATTATAGATTTATAATCTTCTCATGACAATGAACCAACACCCTAGTTTTCATTTCCCCAAGTGTCAGTTTACCTAGTTTTTGAAGCCAAATCCAAACCCAATTTATTATTTTTTGACTTGTTTGCTTGCAGGCAGTTTTGAAAGGGTAACTTTGATGGTCAATATCTTTTGACCTTGAATTTTTCATGAGACAAGATTTGATAGGGTAGGATTATGTGATTGATTTCAAAGCCCTGTTAGGTGTTTGTGTCAATTTTTAAGGCCATTCAAAAGACCCTCTAGCATTAAATTGGTAGTTTGCGTATAAGTGATAAAGTGAGTTTCAATTGATGGTTCAATGCTCATACCTAATTTTAATCAGTTTGAGATGATTGGTTGATAAGTTTAACAATTCAAGTGTTTGAAAATGATTTTTTTTTTTAGTCAGACCTGCTTTGGGGCCCGACTGATTACATCAGATTGATGGTTGATGGAATGTGTTCAAATTGCAAATCGTTCATATATAGGATCCCCATGTTTTCATTCATAGGCTAATGCTCAAAGTAATTGAGGGTTCATATGAAATTTTATTCATTAAAGTGTCTGACTGCTTGTATGCTTTTGGGAGTGTGTTCTAATAATGAGTCATCAAGCATATTTAAAGTGAGTTTGGGAATGTGTAAAACCACAGGTGAAAGCATTCACATAATTTAAAAAGAAGCCCCCATATTGATAAGAATAGTCCAAACATGGTTATAGGGGGGTTTTATATGCTACAAGACCTGTTGAATAAAGAGTAGAGGCATTTAATAATAACAGAAAGTAAGAATAGAGGATGCATCCATATTGAGATAAAGTGGCAAGGGATTCGGCGGTAGAGGCAAATGGATTTGGAGCCCTTCATTGATAAAGAGAAATTTGAAATTTGAATGGGGAGGCATGCAAAGTGAAGAACATGATTTTAGTAGGAATTTCCACACCTAATAACTGTAGCATAAAAGGAGGAATCAGACACCCACGACTTTAATGAATTAAGGGTGTATCCACATTTTTTTGGGGGAGCTCACTTGATATGGTAGGTAGGGCTCCACATTTTGGCAGAAGGAATGTAAAATGTAGCTTGTGCAATTGAATAGAACCCCACATTAGGAGGCAATCTACCTAACTTCAAAACCATGTCCAAACTTGAGGAGGAAGCCAGCTAGTTTCTGTGATATGGAGAAAGGTCTGTGAGTATTCCACATCAAGAAGATTGTAGTAGGGGAGGTAATGCAAGAAGATGTAATGCAATGGCTGCAACTTGCACATGAGGAGCTCCATGTTTTTAACAAAACAAAGTATCTAATCTGTAGCATCTACCCTTGTTTTGACATGGCTGGAAGATGAAGGAGTGCCCATGCTAAAGAAGCCTATGGATGGGTCTATGGCTAAGCAAAGAGGAGAAAATCCCCACATAGGCCAGAGGCATTCACCTAAGACGAAGGAGCCAACTAGTGTATAAAGGGAGTCTCCATGCCTGAACCCCACATATGATAGAGGAAGAGCATTCTTGGCAACAGGTTTTTAAAGTGGTGTGTAAATAATCTTTCCACATCCACTATAAGAGAGGGATGGAAGCCTCAATTTGTGAGGACAACAATGTTAAGAAAGGAAAAAGGGTAGTTTGCTAAGCTTCACATCCAAGTTAGTGGGCTTTCCACACCAAGTATAGGGGAGCTTGGAGATTGTTTAAAGTGGAGTCAATGCCAGTTAGTAGCAGCAAGACTCATGCATAGAGATAGAGGAAGCCATGGAAAGAAAAAAGACAAAGCATGTTAACGCATTGAAAATTAAAGTTGTAGTTAAAGAAAATATTCCACATTGCCCAAGGGACAAGATTTTTAAAGTTTAAATACAATCAAACATGCCCATATAGTGTCAACAAGGCAAACAACTTTTGTGAAAGCCAAAGTTTGCAAGGTGGGTCCAGGCTATGATCATAAAGCATATATTTTGAAGGAATACTCGCTAGAAAATTGATGATGTCAGCATATTTCAAACTCATTGGAAAAGTCCAAAATCTAGTGATTTGCTATATCACTACAAAAAAATGGTGAGGTTTTCTAGTAGCCACATAGTGAATTACCAAAAAACCTCAAAATGTGGAAGGGGTTGTTGTAGGTCCCACTTCTAATGTAGTCAACAAACCAGTGAGTGACAAGTGGCATCTAGTAGAGGGAATAGAATGACTTAGCAATGATGTGGAGCTCTAAACCAATTGCAAGGTGCCACATGGCACAAACCAATGCATGTGATGACATGGTGAGTTCAAATGATGGTGCACAAGATTGTGACACATGGTGGATCATGTGGTTCTCACTATATCACTAAGGGAAAGTTGCACAATGGTTACTATAGTGACATAGCGAGTATGATGTGGCACCCAAGTGGCAGAGGTTCTTGATGTGGCATGCTTCTTAAGGTGCTAATGTAGCACCCAGTTGACAAGGATGGATGACTGTACAGGCTTGAGCCAATTACATGATGACACATGGCAATCATGGTCAAACCAAGTTTGACCCGGATGGAATCAGTGAGGGAAATTTCAAAGGGTTTAAAAAAAAAAAAAATTTAGGCTTTTCCTCCAAAATCACATGCAGTCATGAGACATTTTAAATAATGTCTAATTTATCATATAGTTTAAACGTTGGCAAAAGTTTTATTTTTTGCAAAATATTATGGAAACCATAAACAGAGGCCTAAAACTTTAGAAGGGCATAATTGGGTAATTTTTATCCAAAATGGGTGCTCCAATATACCACCAAAACTGAAACAATCTAAATTTTCCAAATTTGAGGTCATTTTTTGCACAACTATTCACCAGTTCATGCTATAAGTCAATTTGTAAATTTTAGGGCATTCTCAATGGAACAGGCATATTTTGTCATTGATCATTAGAATTGGTTAGAAGGTAGATATGAAGACTTATTGAAGCCTAAGTGTGGAAAAAGAATAAATTTGAAAAGATTGTATTGCATTCTGGAGGCCTTTTAACAAATTTTTGGCTTTAACTTGATGACATCAAAAGCAATTATTATTCCATCAAGTCTTTGAGATACTTTATGCTTTTGAGAGCCAAAATGGTTAAGGATTTGATTCACCCATGGTAGAGAGAGATTAGAGATTGTCTTTTCATTGCTAGGAGAGGGAATTTCAGGTGAACAGATGTCAAATGCAAAGCAGATCTAGGAATTCTTTCATCTATATCATTCTCTTTCTTTCTCATTATACAAGTTCTAGTTTGTTGGAGAAAAATTTCTCATGGTTGTGATACCAAGATTTGGTTCTATTCTTGATGTATTCCCAATACTGTGACACCATTCTTTCAGCATAATTCTCTTGTTATGAATAGTAGTAGGAAGGATAATATAGCAAGTTAGATCCATTAAGTGTTTTATATTTTCATTTCATGCATATGAATGTATTATTTTAAGGAAATTAATGCAAAGAATAGCAGGTTGAGTTTCATTTTAAATCTTGTCTCTTTTTTGAGTGAGCTTCAATGTTTTACAATCTTTGAACAAAGAACATAGGTCATAGTTGTAGTCCTTTAAGGCTATATGTTGTTTCATTGTTGCTTATAATTCAATGAGTTATCTAAGTGCTCCATGGGATCAACAGGGTTGCAAGTTTACTGATGAGGATATCAGGTAAGAATGAGGTTTAGATTGAGCATGGATGTCTATTTACAAAGTGAATTGATAGATCAAGTATTTGAAGATACGAATATGTCTCAGGTATCTGTATGTATGTATTTGATTCATAGAATTGCCCAATGATTAAGGCACTAATCAGCTACAAGATCATTAGTTCTTTATTGCTGCATATTAGGGGTTTTGTTGAATTCAACATCATTAATCATTTGTATTTCCCTTTCATGTTGAAGAACCTAAATATGATGCCCTCACTTAGCTTATGAACTCCATGATTTTGCATTTAGCTACTATAGATTTATCTCATTTCATAAGTCATTAGGAAATATAAGTGTTTTTATCTATTTTGTTAGATTCAAGAATATGTTTTTGCACTAGTACCATATTGATTGAATCTAAGGTCCAACCACCTAGGTCCTGCAGAGCTTGAAGTAGAAGAAGGGTCTAGCCTTATAGTTGGCTCGGTCTCTAAAGTGATATGTTGAAGATGGGAGTTAGCTGCCCCTAGGTGTGTCATATTCTCATTGGGGTTATTGGAAACATACAACATTTTTAAACACCAACAGTAGCTACCAGTAGCAAAGTGCAATGTGGATTAGACATGTTGGTTCATGGTGTAGAATGGAAGGCATGGGATTTCAAGTTAACACCTACTATCATGAAAACCCTAGATCTAAGTGAGTGCAGTCACAAATCCCTCCTAAGGTACTGTTGATCAATGACATCCATTCTCATTTTAAAGTTACAATTTAGGATATTGGTACTCTAGAAATGGATGAAAGTTTAAAGGATTTATGTGTTGATGGTGTATTGAGACCTGAGCACCAACATCTTGAAGCTAAAGGTTTAGCTCATATTCCTCAAATGCCATGAGAATTTCAAGTTAAATGGATTAGGTTTATCCTCAGTCATGTGCACAATGGTCATTTGTGGTTGACGCAACCAATTTTGATTACCAATAAGATGATCCACAAGATCATTGGTCTCCCAATGTTGGAAAAACCTAAAATGACTAAAACCCTAGGTCAGGTCAAACTAGAGAAGAAAACCCTAGCTGAGTGGAATGGTAGGGGAATGAAGATTAGCAATGTCATTGAGGTGGAATTGAAGTTTGGTATTCATGTCATTACACACAAAATCTATAGTTTGAGTAGGTTAAATAGTGTGTCTTGCAAAGTAGTTGAGCTAGCATACAAGGTAGTCAAGAATAACCTTTCTCTTGACCTTGCCGAGCTACTATTGAATCAATTCAACAAGAATATGGAAAACATTAGGACATCAAAGAACAACCCATGTAATTTTTTCTCTTTACTGACATATTTATTTTTCTATGTTTAGAAATTCTTTCAATCAAAAGGTATTTTTGTTTGGAGGAAAGATGAGCTAGTACTTTATCAGATTAATGAGTACATTACTGAGATGGGAGAAAATTACACTAGCATCATGGACAATTATTTTGATGCATTCAAGGAGAAAATGAATAAAAGATACCAGATTCCCAAGAAACTATTTGAGGACTATAAAGATGATGTTTTTCTTATGGTGGATAGTGATAAGGTATACATTCAAGCAGTTAGGCATAGAATTGCATGGTTGAAACCTCTAGGATATGAGGTCAACATTGATGAAACAAAAGATAAAGTTGAACCACTGGTAAATGAACCAATTGACCCCAAGGCTACATATTTTGGCACATGTGATGAGGTTAAGGCTAGAATAGAACTAGTGATTAAGCTCCCTTAGGTGGTTAAAAAAGGAAAGAAAAGGATTTCCAAGTTGAAATGAAGTTCTACTCTCCTATTGGCTGAGGGAAAATGTGAAGATTAAGAAGTTGAGGATGAAGAATCAAAGGAAGAGGAGACACTAAAGAAAAAGGGCAAGGTAATCATTACTAAGCCTACCAAGACAACCACTGCAGTATTCACCATGAGATCCTCCAGGAAGAAAGTAGACAAAGAAGGTGGAGACATAATTTTCAAGAGGTCTCCATCCACATTTGGAGAAAGGATTGAAGAATTGGAATTATGTTTTGGAATAACAAGCTTCAAGGAATTAAAATATGAAACCAGAATAAGCTGATTGAAGACATTTTGATATCTAAAATGGGTAAGTGGAAATACTCACTTGATCAGTTCACTCAGTGAATTCCAAATGCTTTAATGGATAAGATCAAGCCAAGATGGGAACATGCAATGCAAACTACAAAGGATATTCATGAACAAACCTTGAGACAACTTATGCCAAATCTAACTGACAAGGAAGTGAAAGAATCTTTAAAGATAAATGAGGAAAATTTAACTTTAAGATTCAATACTTTTCTTATTTTGTTAAATGAAATAGAGCATATTGTGAAGAATGCAAAAAATGCATGGAAGAATATCTATCTTCTTCACAAACTGAGGATTTTCTAGTTAGCATAAGTGACAAGGATTATGAAGATGAGGAGAAAGATGATGAAGAAGTAACTCATTTTCATAATATTGGTGATGAAGAGGAACAAGAGCAAGAGGCTACAGAGGAGGGTACACAAGATGTTGATGAAACCAACCAAGTTAAGATTGCTATAGTGGTTATTTTCATACTTCCTCACTCTCCAAGAAAAACATTGACAACACCAAGCACAGAGATAGTGTCAGTAAGATTGATTATGTCTAGCACTACAAGCACAAGCATTCAATCAATCTTTGCACTAGTTTAGCTCAACACTTCATTGACTGAAGTACCAAGTACTTCATCTACCGAGCTACAAGTTCTACCCTCTACATCAATTTTGGCTACCATAGGTATTTCCACTAGTATTCCTACAATGAGTGTAGTATCAATTTTTGCAACAAGCCCTACTATTTCTACTATTGTTTCCATTCCAACTACATAAGCAATAAGTGGAAGGATAGTTGAGACCAAGCCTCAACCAAGCACAAATTTTTTGGGCAAAGGAAAAGAAAAGGAGGAAGATATAGATCTTGATGAGGAGATTGTCATTCCAAATTGGGACATCTCTAATCTAACTCTACATTAGATGCAAACCTTTGGTGAACTTCTTAAAAAGAAAGCCAAGCACCAAAGGCTAAGAGAAGAAATGAATAAGGAGTTTAGGATCAATGAAGATGCCAAGAAAATTCTAGCAGAGGCTATAGGTATAGAGGTTGATACTTCTCAACCAATTTTCTATCAGTTAGAAGAGGCAGTCTAGAAATACAATGAATATTTGAATGGATAGGATAAATTATTGCAGAGAGAAAATAAATTTTTTGAGAATAAGGTGTTAGATCTTATTTCTCAATAGATTTCCATTCACCAAGGAGAGTTATCTAGTATTTTGGGTTCTCTAGAAACCTCTTGTATTAATGTATCATTACTTTTTTGCAAGTTATGTGACACATCAATTTTCACAAAAGAAATAAAAGAAAAACTATCTAAAATTGATGAAGATCTAAAGGGAAGTGCACAACAATTGTAGCTTGACTTGAGTTCTAGCTCTACTCACTTCAACAGAATCATATTTCTAATAGATATGCATGCAAAACTACTTAGAGAAGAGGTCAAAACAATATCTACTTTGATAGATATGCAAAATATGATACTCCCTAACATGGATGCACTGTAGAAGCATATTGCATATTCAAAAACCCTCATTCATGATAATAATTTCTCTATTGTAGACCATATGGTTGAACTATCAGTAGAAGTGTAGGTGGCATTACACACATGCAGGGTCGTGCAAGAGAACTGAGACAAGACTTTGGCACTCATACTGAAGGTATATTTAGAGTTCTTGTTTCATTTTTGGCATTACTATGTAACTACATATAATATAAATCTTTGGCATTAATGTCAAAAAGGGGGAGAAAGTATAGAAGTTATAAGGAGAAGCTTTAAAGAAAATTTAAAAAAAGATGTAAAAAGATAGGGGGAGAAAATGAGAAGATTGTAAAAGAAATGTATATTGTATGTATAGTATACTGAATATTATACTATGGAAGAGAACTACCATGTACAAAAATCTATCCTTTACAAAGCCACTTTTTGAAAAATCTCAAAAATAGTATACTCTACTGAGTTGGAGATATAAGGTGATGGATCATTCAATTTTGACCGATAAGTATTTTTGTCACTAATCCTTTAACAAGGTAGACCTAACAGTCTTATGCAAATCTCCTTACCAAGTGCATACTTCATTTTATGTTTATAAATCCTTTCACAAGGTGGACCTAGCAAGTCCTTATTGCTCCTAACACGGTAGATCATCAAAAGTGATCATTGTAAGCCTTAACATGCCAACTTTATACTATAGTACTGAACCTTGTGGGTATCATCCCCACCCTAGTTTTACTTTCTATTTGGAAGGTTTTTGGTTCAACAAATCTTGTGTTAAAGTGTTGTGTACACTTTCATGTTTTCAATTTATCATGCATGCAGCTATATCAGAATTCATATAAAGGATTAATCACTAATTACGATAAAAGTTTTAGAAGTTACGAATTCACTCCTCCCCTCTCAGTAACTTAGCTTGTCATAATATGTCCAATACAAACATTTAAATATTTTCTTACCATATTTTTCTCTACTTACCAGAAGGGCTATTCCTTCCTCAATCTTCTTGTCTTCATTAGGTATGCTACTTCTAGAAAAATTTCCACTTGTGCTTGCACTCCTTGTTAAATTAGGTTGAATTTTCACAATAGTGCAAGTTGTTTCAAATCTTGCAAGTTCTCTAGACTATCTAAGATTTTCTTCTACTAATTCTAATCTACCAAGTAATTTTTCCTTAGTAAAATCCTTAGTGTAGGGAATTACTAGTTGAATCATCTAAGCTATTTCCTTGAATGGTGGTGTCAAAATTTTCAAGATCTTCCATATAACTTCATCATCTTCCTTGGTTCCACCATGAGACCAAATTCCTACAACCATTTCTAATATTATACTAATATAACTTCTTAAAAATTCATCTTCCACCATTCTAGCATCTTGAAATTCACATATCCAATTCTATAATCTCATTTTTTTTGCATGACCATCACCTTCAAAATTAGATTCAAATGCTTTCCAAATTCCATGAGATGTTACAAGTGACTTTACCTGACTGTATTCATTCTCAACAAGAGTTGTTAGTAGAGATTCTCTTTCTCTCATGTTACACATGAATAGATCTCTATCTTCTTCACTACATCCTTCAAGATTTTCTTGTTCAACATTTGTCTTCTAACTCTTTGTCAAGACCCGATATCCTGGACCCATGCACAACAAATAAGTTTTCATCTTCTCCTTCCAACTATCATAGTTGGCCCCATCAAATCCAAGACTATCTTTTCTAAAAATATTCACCATTGATCTCCCAAAGTTGTGAAACTTATCCTTCAAGGATCTAATGCTCTAATAGCAATTGTTAGAATATATAGTCCACTGATATAAATGAGGTGGGGAGTGGGGTGAATTAGTTATTTAATTAATATCACAATTTAAAACCTTAAAAAATCTTAACCATTTGAGTAATATAAACTAAAACCACCACAAGATACTCATACACATGAACACTAGATATGTTAACTATGGAAACCCTTGATCAAAGGGAAAAATCTAGTGGGGATGGTACCCACAAGATGATTTACTAATATAAATATTCCTAGTTAGAGGATAGACCTTGTTAGGTGTATGTTACAATATTTAGTACATATGAGTCCCTATAAGGAGACTTTAAATCCCTATTAGGAGATTCCAACCCTATTAGGAGTTGTGGAAGACAGTTGAACCCACTACCCAAATAGCTTCAAAGGAAAGACCAATAAACCCATTGTCCAAATGATATTTGTATTATTCCTTGCAGATTATTAGAATTGAAATGTACTTTCTTCCTCTGTATTTTTCCTATCAACCAGACCTCTCCTCCTTCAGATCTTGTAACCAAATCTTGAATCTCACATCCAATAATCCCTTGGACCACTTACATGCATTCGATAAGAACTCTTCTCCTTTTCACACTTCACACTTCAATAATGAGCACAATACTTCAATACTCTTTACAAACAAGGAAAACATATTTCCTTTATACCATATCTTCATAATGATTCCTTGAGTCATCCTTAAGGCTTTCCAAATTAATTATAATAAGATAATTAATTAATTACAATTACAATAACACTATCAGCTCACAATCTATAAAAACCTTTACACATGCAATACTAAGGCTTGCACACTCACTAATGTCATCAGCTAACTATCCTTTGTCATTGCCTAATTATGCATCTCTTCATTACATTCCAAATGTAAGATGGACAACAAACATTAGGAGCTACTTTCCCAATACTCTATCTTTCAACTACTCTCTATAAATTAGGTACAACTCTCATACGTCTTTGATTCAGACTCTATGCGCTTAATCATGTCATTAGGACATTGTGCTGAACATGTCCATTATTGTGCATGACCAAAGAATCAAACCTTTTTTTTTACCATCAAGATCTTTGTCTACTACACTACTAGTGTTTATAGAAACAATGCTGTGTTGACATCAATGATAAACATAGTCATGAATGCAACATATCAATACTCTCCAATGCTTGGGATAATCCCCAAAGTAGTATCATCAACATTAATGCTAACAATAACCAAATCAATAAAGTATTTAATGCTATTAGAGGACCTAGGGGAGTCATAAGTGAGGAATTTGTGGTATGAAAAGTTCTTGGACCTCTTTTAGCTATTTATGATATTAGAGTTTATGCAATTCAAGAGTTGAGATCTATACCTAGAAATAATATTACTCTTGATGCTTTTGTTGGTAGGCTAACTTCTTTTAAACTAAATAAATTTTATAATTGCATAGTACCTAAGATTAAATATACATTTAATTCATCCCTAACTATTATAAGTTTAAGGAAATAGAATATCACACATCATAGTAAGAATGATATTGATTATGAATCATATGACAACAATCTAGAAGATCTTAAAGAATTTCTTGCAAAGAGACTACCGAGAGGAAAAAGAAAGTATAAATGTAAATTAACTTATTATTTTTAAAAATGTAACAAGGTCACATTGCATCTAGATGCATTAATAGGGACATAGATGAAAGGGGTTTTAAAAGAAAGTATGGATATTGAGGAAACATAAACTATAAAGACAAAGGAAAGACTTGGTACCTAGCTAAGGAGGAAAATACAGAGTATGAAATTGATCATCAAGAAGAAGGTGAGGAAGTTGTAAATGTTGTAATGAAGGGGGACTGAAGGAGAAGAAAGGTATGAAGTAGAAAAGGATCTCATTTATCAAGTAAGTAAAAATGATACATGGGTTATTGATAATGGTTGTATACATTGTATGGTTGGTGATATTGGTAAATTTGAGAATCTAGAACATTATGATGGTGGATTTGTTAAATTTGGAAATGATGATCCATGTCCTATAAAAGGAAAAGGTTATATTATGTTGAATGAGAATATAAAATTTGATAATTCATACTTGGTACAATGACTAAAGTATAATATATTATGTGTGGCTCATTCGAACAACACAAGTTAGCAATTGGTGTTTCAAAATAGAAAGGTGAAGATATATGATAATATTAAAAAATATGATCAGTACTAATGAAAAATCAAGAGGTAATATATTGTACTTGGATTATATTGAAAATACATGTTTGATTGAAAGAACTAAAGATATTTTACTATGGCACAAAAGGCCATGTCATGCTAATTTTGACAACATAATCAAGGTTAGTAGAAGGAAAAGAGTAAGAGGTTTACTAAGTTTAAGAACCTTGATAAAGTAGTATGTAAGCAATGTCAAATTGGGAAAATTACAAAGTCGAGTTTCAAAAGAAAATCCTACTCATCTAATCATGTGTTGCAATTGGTTCATACTAATCCATGTGATCCTATGAAATTACAAAGCTACTATGGTGATAAATATTTTATCTTACTTGTTTATGATTTCTCAAGTATAATGTTTGTTACTGTTGTCACCTAAATTTGCACCCTATGAAATTACAAGATAAATTTGATAATTTAGGCCAACATTGGAACAGCCAAAGGCTATGGGTTGTTAGAATCTGAAAAGATTAATAACCCAGAAAACTAGTGCAAAGAGTAAATATCTAAACTATGAATGCAAATGATACAAAATAAAAATAGCATCATAGAGTTAGTCTCCAAGAGAGTAATGCAAATGCTAGAAGCAAAATAGCATTAAGAGGATGCAAAAACAAGAGATGCAAATACAAGCCAAGTAGCATGCTTATATAGGCTAGAAAGAGGGAGGAGGTGTCAACACCAACCAATGAGGAGCAACCATCTATCGGACTAAAGATAGCAAAGTATCTTCCCAAGATAGCTAATGGATGCTCACATGTAGGAAGGTGACACCTCACAACCATTCACCTAATAAGACATGCTTTATTAACCTAAGCAAGATTATTAAAAAGTGTAGGAAAAACCTAGCAAAATAGGAAAAATAAAAAACTACACTAACACCCCCCCATAAGCGAAGCTTAGGTGGATGTAGAAATGGGTCCCGGCAAGTCAAGCCTGATGAGGTACCCATGTACATAAGATTTCTCAAAAGAGGAAGAGCCCCACCCAAAAGAGCCCCCCCCAAAAGATGAAGCATCCCGCACCCCCAGCAAAGCTCACAAATGAAGGAACTTGCTCTTAGTGAAGGGTTTGGCGAAGATATCAGCAACTTGCTCGAAAGTCGGACAATAGCAAAGGTCAATGACATGACCATGGATGAGCTCCTGGATGTAGTGCATGTGGACCTCTATGTGTTTGGTCCATTGATGATGAACTGGATTTTGTGAGATCTGAATGGCACTCTGGCTATCACAAAATATGACTGATGGCCGTCTGATCTGGATACCAAACTCAGTGAGAAGATGTTGAATCCAAATGGCCTCAGTGGCGGCATTTACAGCCCCCCAATACTCAGCCTCAATAGAAGACAAAGCAATGTCAAACTACTTTTTGCTCGACCAACAAACAAGACCTGACCCAAGTGAGAAGCTATACAATGAAGTAGACTTGCGATCCTCAAAATCACCTGCCCAATCTGAATCTGTGTAGCCTACCAAATCAAGCTCAATACCTACTACGTAGTGAAACCCACAACTATGAGAACCCTGAATGTAGTGAAGGATCTGCTTGGCTGCTTTCCAGTGTAACTCATGGGGCTCCTGCATGAATCAAGAGACCATGCCTATAGTATAGGAGATGTCAGGTCTCGTATGAGTCAGATAAATGAGACTCCCAACAAGTTGGCAGTACAAAGTGCCATCAACAAGTGGAGAAGAACATTGAGCCTCAAGTTTGACTCCAGAAAGGAAGGTTGTCGGAGCAGGCTTACAGTCAACCATATGAAACCTCGAGAGTAAATCTAGAGCATACTTGGATTGTGTGATGGTGATCCCAGAAGGAGACTGAAGGATCTCAATCTCGAGAAATTAATGCAACAAGCCCAAGTCAGTCATCAAAAAACTATGCTGAAGGGCCACTTTGATAGCCTTAATGGTGGGTGAAGAACTTCCTGTGATCAACAAGTCATCAACATAAAAAACCAAAAATAGAAGTGAATAACCCGGTTGCAAAATGTACACATTAGGATCAGAATGGCACCGAGTGAACCCAACTAATAGAAGGAAGGAGTCCATCTTGGCATACCAGGCCCGAGGAGCCTGTTTGAGGCCATAGAGAGACTTTTGAAGATGACACACAAGTGAAGAATCCTGAAGGAAGCCCTGTGGCTGCTCCATGTAGATCTCCTCATGAAGGTCACCATGAAGAAAAGCACTCTTCACATCCATCTGATGTACTTCCCAACGATTAGCTGTAGCAATGGAAAGAACAATTTGAATGGAATTCATTAGGGCAACTGGCGCAAAAGTCTCAGAGTAGTCAATCCTAGGAACCTGGGAGAATCCTTTGGCGACCAAGTGAGCCTTGTATTTTTCAACTGACTCATCTGCTACAAATTTTGTCCGATAGATCCACTTACATCGAACAAGTTTTCTTCCTTTAGGAAGAGGGACAAGATCCCAACTGTGGTTCCTCATCAAGGAACTATACTCTTCTTGAATAGCTGTATCCCACTCAGAAATACCAGAAGCTTCATGAAAGGACTATGGATCTGAGGCAGTAGTAATGAAGACATGTGAAGCATCCTGGAACTGTGAATGAGTTTGCCTGGTGTCTGATGGATCTCCAACCCGATCACCTACAAACTGCAAGGTCTGTCTAGCCCAAAGTGGGCAAGAAGATGGAGAATCTAGAGGGGAATCATTAACCTCTAAATGATGACTAGGAGAGGAAGGAGGTGAGTTCTCTGAATCACTTTCTGCATCAAAAGTAGTTGTAGAAGACTGCTCAGGTGAGTCTGACTCATTAGAAGATTTGTCATGTATTCCAAGTGACTCTAATGTCAAGGTAGAAGGAGTTGGAGAAGTGATAGAAAGTGAGCTTGAAGATCCCTCCTCAAACTGAACACTCCTCTCAATGAATAACTCATGTGTAGTAGGGTGGAGCAACTGATAACCCTTCACACCATCAGGATAACCTACAAATATGCAAGGTCTGCTTTGCGAATCCAAGGCCTTATGTTTCTTTGTAGGAATGTGGGCCCATGCAAGGGAGCCAAAAACTCGAAAGTTCTTAACTGATGGTTTTCGATCGCTCCAAGCTTCAAAAGGAGTAACTCCCTTCAAGAATCGGTGAGGAACATGGTTCTGGATATAACAAGCATAGTTAATGGCCTCTGCCCAATACTGTGGTGCAAGAGATCTAGAGTGAATCATACAGTTTGCCATTTCCTTCAAGGATCTATTCTTCTGTTTTGCAACACCATTTTGCTGAGGATTGTATGGAACTAAATGCTGTAAATCAATCCCCTCTGAAGTGCAAAATATTTCAAACCGATGGTTGACATACTCACCACCATTGTCTGTGCGCAAAATCTTGATGGCTTTCCCAGATTGCTTTTCTACAAAATTTTTGAAGTCTTGAAAATGATCAAATACCTCTTACTTCTGTTTGAGAAAGTACACCCATGTATATCGAGAAAGGTCATCAATGAATGTGAGGACATATCGGGCCCTACTGAAAGAAGGATGTTGAAATGGACCAGCCAAATCACTGTGAACTAACTCTAGTATCTGTAAAGCTCTCCATGCCTTACTTTTGTCAAACTTTTCCTTAGGATGCTTACTAAGAATGCAACCTTGGCAAACACCTCCTGAGAATTGAACCAAAGGCAACCCTGTGACCATGCTCTACTGGTTGAGCTGATGCAAATAGCAGAAGTTAAGATGGCCAAACCGCTCATGCCATAATTTACTCACATCATTAGAGTGAGTGAGCAAAACAGATGAAGGAGGATCAGGAACAAAGTGAGAAAATAGATAGAGCCGTGACTGATGATCTGCTCTCCCAACTGCAACTACAGAATCACTATGCAACTCACGTATCTCCACTAAATCAGGAGTGAACTCAACCCGCATGCCTAAACCTGTGTGAGTGATTTGGTATATTGATAGGAGATTAGTTGATAATGAGGGTACGCAAAGAACATCATGGAATGTGCCATCCCTCACATCAACAAACCCTCTCCCACACACCTCAATAGGAGTGTCATCACCCATCAAAATAGAAGGCATAGTACATGGCTCCAAGGATGCAAGTTCTTCCTTAGATGAAGCCATGTGGTGCGAAGCACCCGAATCAAGAACCCAAGTGGATGGTGAGGAAGCAACTGCAACAAGAGCTTTGCCCTTTCCTTTCCACTTGTTGTTTTCTTTTGCCTTGTTAGACTCTTCATTAGAACTTTGTTTGATAGACTCGGGAACACTAATATTATTCTTCTCAAGAATGTATGTCAAGTGATCAATTTGTTTCTTCAAACATTTGTGTTCATCATGACTAGGTCTTTTACAATAGGCACATTTAACCTTTTCTTTCTTAGGCTTATCGCCCTTAGAGGATGAGGTATCAATAGTTGCTTTTGAAGCAATTGGTATTTGATCCTTCTTTTCCTCACTATTATTTTGTTTCTCATCCTTACTATTGTTGTTACTACTTTGTCCTTTTTTTTCTTTTGTGCCTTGGTTGGTTACTAAGGCATGTGACTTAGAGGACTTAAGAGTGCCCATCTGGATTAGCTTGTCCTGTTCTCGAGTGAGATTGATAGCAAAATCATCTAGAGATGGCATGGTGAATTGAGTACCAAGTGCACCCTTAGTAACATAGAAGGTAGAGACAAACACAGAATATTCTGAACTTAGCTTAGAGAGAATATTGAGAATCAGTTGTTCATCTTTCTTTTCAATTCCACATTGTTTTAACTGCAGCCTTAGTGATTTCAATTTGGTGAAGAAATCTTGGATTGTGTTGAAATTGCCTGAACTGAAACTAATTAATTTATTTTCCAACATATGACCCCTCATTGAATCTTGTGTGCCAAATAATGTTTCTAGCTTTGTCCATACTTCATTTGGTGTATCCAAAGACTCAATGTGAAATAGCAAGTCAGGAGAAATAGACAAACACAATGTTCCATATGCCTCATCACATTTGTTAAACCACTTAGGCTTGTCTTCATCTTTAGCAGGTTCAGCTTCAAGTCCCATAGTTATCCTATTTAATCTAGCTTTCCTTAAGTGAATTATCATGCGTGATTTCCATTCACAATAATTGTATGGAGTTAGGATGGGCATATTTGTTTGATCCATGATGAAGGAATGCAAAGAAATGCTAAAAAGAAGAGAACCCAGCCACGACAATGCCCCCCCCTTTTTACTCAATTAAAGAACCCCCCCCCCCCAAAAGAAATATGATTTGGCACTTTATTTTAGTGCATTTACAACTACCACTAGAAAGAGATACTTAGTGGTCTTGATTTCAATGCATTCAAACCCTCATGAAGAGCATATGCTAAAAGTGAAACTTGGGTACAATAATCAAGGAAACAAATAGCACCACTTTGATCTACTCAAAAAATCATGCACTTTCAAAAAAAGAATCACCTCGATACGAGGTCGTATGAGAAAGTTATGATCCTCCAAAGTTTCCAAAATGAGAACTGTGCATAGTCACGACTGAGAATTTGCAATTTCTAAAGAATTTATGAATGAAAATCAAAAGATAACTCCACTAGTGTATAGAGCACAAAAAAAGAGCGAAGTTCGTAACAAGAATCATCAAAATTAGAGTCCGTATGAGCAAGAACGGGACATTTGAAAACTGCATTCAAATTTGCGGCTACCAACGGAGAGGGGTATGGCTGTAGCTTTGCATGCTCAATTTTGAAAAATATACAGCTTGCATGCAAAATTTAAAAGATACCCAGATGGTTTTTCGGGGCTGCAAACAAAACCCAAAAAGCGTTTTTCTTGTTGATAAACAAAAGATGTTGCTGTAGTGTAAATCAGACACCTTTAACAGTAAAAAATGGCTCCAAAAATTAGAAAACGACCCCAGCAACCAAAATATGACATGAAAATGCTAGATCAGCTTCTTAAGTCCATCAATGGCATGCTGGAGCCTACAAAACTGATTGAAAATTCCAAATATGCAAGTTGGTTGTCAGATTTGAGATTGAAATCCCAGAGAAAAATTGTTTTTGTCAAAAAGTTTCTGATTCTCAGGATCATCCAAAGATGCAAGAGAAGAGCATACTTCATTTTTCTAAAAACTACAATAAAGTTTATTTGCCCCCTCCCCCCCCCCCGAATCTCTCAAATCAGAAAATGACCCCAGCAACCAAAATATGACATGCAAATGCTGGATCAGCTTCTTAAGTCCATCAATGACATGCTGGAGCCTGCAAAACTGATTGAAAACTCCAAATATGCAAGTTGGTTGTCAGATTTGAGATTGAAACCCCAGAGAAAAACTATTTGTGTCAAAACTTTTCTGATTCTCAGGATCATCCAAAGATGCAAGAGAAGAGCATACTTCATTTTTCAAAAAATACAATAAAGTTTATTTGCCCCTCCCACCCCCCCCCCCCCGAATCTCTCAAATAAGGAAACTAAAATCTACTCTTACACATAGAAAAGCTCTGATACCATGTTAGAATCTGAAAAGATTAATAACCCATAAAACTAGTGCAAAGAGTAAATATATAAACTATGAATGCAAATGATACAAAATCAAAATAGCATCATGGAGTTAGTCTCCAAGAGAGTAATGCAAATGCTGGAAGCAAAATAGCATTAAGAGGATGCAAAAACAAGAGATGCAAATACAAGCCAGGTAGCATGCTTATATAGGCTAGGAAGAGGGAGGAGGTGTCAACACCAACCAATGAGGAGCAACCATCTATCGGACTAAAGATAGCAAAGTATCTTCCCAAGATAGCTAATGGATGCTCACATGTAGGAAGGTGACACCTCACAACCATTCACCTAATAAGATATGCTTTATTAACCTAAGCGAGATTATTAAAAAGTGTAGAAAAAACCTAGCAAAATAGGAAAAATAAAAAACTACACTAACATGGGTAACCTATCAATGGCTGAGCCTCTAGATTCTAGGCCGGCTCCTTTATGGGAAATCACTTGATTCATTCTTCTAACACTACTTTCTTGCTGAGAAAAGGGTTAAGGAAGATTGCAAAATGAAAAAAATAAACTAATTCCTAAAAGGTGATGCACCAAATATGTTTAAAGAAAGGTTTCAACGAATAACAACCATTTCACCATCAATATACAGGAAAAACACTAATAAGCACTCAAACTTTATATTGGCCTGCAATAGTGTTTCACATTAAGGTTTTGATTCTCACTCATTAAGAAAAATAGAAATTTTTAACTTAATAGGATGAAAATTAAACAAACAGAAAAGGTGACCTACAGACAAAATACACTCCAGTGACATGGTAAAAATTGAGACAAACTTAGCAAGGAAACCTTGGATTCACAGACTAACCTATCAAATTAGAAGAACTACACAATACCATAGAAAAAGATTGAGGCTTAAAAATCTTTTCCAAAATGAACTTGTAGAATGCTTGTCATATATTCATCTTTTCTTCAAAATAGTTACAGAAAAACACATAACAATATTCAGGATAAAATATCACTCAATACTATTTTGCATAACTTTGAATTGTCGTCCCATGAGTTGTAAAAGTCATTACGTACAAAAACCCAACCTCTTGGGTCATATGCAAAATGATAGAACCAAAAAGAGGACTTAATCACTCACCTAATGAAATCCTATCCCATGGAAAACTCCATTATCTCATAAAGAACCCAATGACTCACTAATAACTGCCCTAAAAACACTCTAACATCCAATAAATCTTCTCCAACTACCAAGGCAAAGTCAAATTCGACCCCAAAGCCTATATTCTCTCCTAGAAGGATTCACAATGTCTGCAAAAACTTAAAGGCCATAATGAAAAAAAAAAAAGACTCATTTGACTCCTTTTGCATTAATAATAAAAAATATTCAATGACTTATAATAATGTCATTTAAATATTTATATTTTACATTGACATGTATGCAAAAGGAAAACAAATAAATAAAACAATGTTCTTGTTATTTTTGCATTAAGAAAATAATATTAAATGCTTAAAATTAACCATTTTAATATTGTTTCAATGTTATAGTTATGCAAAAAAAACAAGTAACATTACAAGCTTAAAAAGCTTCTAAGGCATTATCAATAAAAACAATTTCACTCCCCTCAAATATGAATTAAAATCTAAAAGGGATAAAATCCCATCAAAAGCCACGGATCCCAAATTATATAGAAAATCATATAGGGCATTGAAACTTAAGTTTTACCCTAACTCTCATCATTTGATATCATGAAGCTTTTGAGTAAGAAAGGAGAGAAGTGAGGGTTTGAGGAGACTTGTAGAGTCAAATTTGACTGATGATTTATCCTTCTTCCTCCATATGTATTCATTGGAGCCCACTCTCTAATAGCTATTTGTATCACTTGAAGGTATGAAACCTTTGCAATTTTTGCACATGAACTTGTTCTTATTGGTTTCCATGAATTCTTTCCTATATTTGATATTTGCTTTGCTGAAAGCATGACCTAAAATTGCCAATTTAAACCTTGCTTTGTAAAGTTCGTTGGCTTTTTCATGAATAATTTTTGAGCCACTGTCTAAAGATATGGTTCTCCTTTATAGAGGGAATTTGATAACTGCTATAGATGTAAATGCGTGATAGTAATAGCATTTTGTTTTTTTACATTTGATATACCATCTTCCTTGCTGGAAACTAGATGGGTTCCACTGTTTGTCATTTTCCAGCAAATAAAAATGATTCTGGAAGCATTTTAATCACTGAGAATTTGTTTTTTGCCTTTGAAAATATTCCATTTTTTTGAGATTTTTAATTTTGGATCAACCATTACTATGATACATAGGTCTACTACATATATTTCAATTTTTTCCAATTTAAAATAGCATATAGTTGTTGCCTTTTGGTTGGGAATGAAATTGCAACCACCATGAAGAAGGAAATGAGGGTTTGGACCACATTTTTTGTTGAAGGCTACTCTTCCTTTGTAGTTCGCACCATAAAGAAGATAGATGGAGATTGAAAGTTTATGTAGATTTTCTCTTGGACGTTTTTGCCTCTCTATTGTTTCAGTTGTCATGAATGAAAGACGGTTTGAAGGATTCTTTTGCAACTCAACCTCTATGCGATTTCAGACTTTCTTCTACAGATTTTGGCTTTCTTTCTTAACAAATGCAGATTTTCCAATGTTCACAAATCTCTTGATGAGTCTTGTGACATTGTTTGAGTTCCATGTGCCAAAGAAAAATGAAAATATTTCATTCTCCTCTATCTTTGATTTTAAAACTGAAAACTACATGCATCTATGATTTTGTGTTCATTTCTCAACAAATAGTTCTTGCAACTCAAGTTCTCATATTTTAGTAATCTCTTATGTAGTGTTCAAGGCATTCAAATGAACACTCAATTCCTCAAATGATTTCAATCTTTCAGTCAAATTTACCTCCAAAACTTCCTCGCTACCTTCAGCTTCTTCTACTTTCATGGCCAAAACCTGTAAAGTCTCTGTAAATTGATCATATATCATCTGCATGGAAGACAGCTTCGAGTCCAACCCTCTCCAAAGTTTTGCATCTTCTCTCTGCTTCACTTTAAGCTTGTCATTTTCATTACTAATGTGCTACAACTTTAGTTCAAGCCAAAGTATTTGATCTGAAGACTTCTTCAACTTGGAATTCTCTTTTCTACTATAGATTTAATGATGCTGACACATGAAAAGCGTTGCATATATTAGTCTTTGTGACTAGATTTTTCCCTTGCTCTAATTTTCTTGGGCTTAAAACAAATCTTTCTTGGAGCTGTCATATTACCCTTTCATCCATCCATGCCACTGAATTCTAAAAAATAATTTAGCATGTCTTTTAGCATTAAATGATCAAAGCTTATGATAAAAATGCTCTTAAAGCATACAGTCTTCCATTTTGTTAGTTACAGTGCTATTATAGAAACCTCAATAACAAAATTTTCTCTTTCTTTGTCATTCATGAGGCTGTTATATAACTTGTCCTATAGCACATAGTGATTACTATATTTTATTTTTCTCTTTCTGATACTACAAATGAAACTATGGCTTTATTATTGCTCTGACTTTACTTGCTCAATTGCATTTGGATTTGAAAATGTTGATTAAGTTGACTTATAGGTTTCAAGCATTGGCTCGTGATGCCTATAAAAATTTTTGCCAACACTTTAGTTTGTCACTATTTACACTTTTTGCACATGGCACAAACATGTCAGCAATAGAATCACTTGTATACATGGTTTTCTTTCTTTTTTAGACTCTGATATTGCTGCTTCATGATTAATTGAGTTCACTGTTCTTGTTCAAATTAGGATTGTGGGTAGATGGTACAAGTGTATATGTATGTTTTGTGGAATCAAACATTGCTTAGATCCATATGGATCTAACTTGTACCTTTCTTTGACTTTTTTGCAAGACTTGGATGCTTAGGGAACCAGGGAAAACTGAATTTCAGCAAGGCAACCTCGAGAATAGAGGCTCAGACCAGCCATATACCCCCAGGCAATGGCTGGTTCCCTTTCTTATACTCTTTCATGTTTATTTCTATCATTTATTCTATTTTCTACATGTTCCTTATTTGCACAAGAATAATGAACAGGTTACTCTCATGGCCTTGTGTGAGAGGTTTTGATAACTTTTTCATTCAGTACATGTTCTTTAACTCTTTAATTTATAAACTCCAAATTGAAAATTGTCATTGTTTAATGCAAATAAAGAATTTACTCATTTTATCAATGCAATGTACTTTTTCTATTTCTATGAACATTGGCAAATGAATGCAATTGATAAATAGTAGACTCATGTTAAAACAAAATTTCGTAGGTAATGAAATTTTGATAACATTTTTGGCAACTTCCATGAGATGTATGCCTACTATACATGAGACCAGTTGTCTTACAAGTCCATTGGGCTATGGAGTCTGGTAATGCGAGAATCAGTGATTATTGTTCTCAGCTCAATGTGCTTTGGGTATCTTGTAATGATGAAGAATTGTCTTCATCATTATGAGTTATGTGAATGATACTGAGTTGGAAGTAATGATGGTTGACTCTTGCATAGGTATCTTGATTGGGCAATCATTCTTGTATGTATGTTGTGAAAAGATATGGCCAGTTTGTTGTACTTATTAGACATAGAGTCTAAATTATGCATCCCTAGCACCTAAACTTGACACAAAGAAACTTCTAAAGTTGCTAGTTCAGTTTTGAATGTATGCTTGTGTATTTAATAAGACTGAAAATTCTTATTAAATTGATGGGTATGCAGGGTTAGAACTCAAGTATCAACTTTAGGAGTTGAACCGTTATAGTTGACCATTTGGTTGATGTATGTGTGGATGAATGAACTTATGTGCATGTATGTATGCAACGTATGCATGGGTATGCAGATATGTATGGCTAACGGCCAGGCATATTTAGTGTTATCGATATGTATGTGTGTATGTGTGCATATGTTGGATATATATATGCATTTGAGCACAGACATTTATGCATGCATGAATGAAATGGTAGGTATGATTGTAGAACAACGTAAACCAACAACTTAACTAACCTAGACTACCAAACCAAAAATAGGACTGAAAGAAAAACTAAACTAAAAGTAGATGCATTTATTGAAAACAAGGGAATCTAAACCTAATATGTACAAAATAAGACTGAAACTCATACCTCAAAACATGGTTTGAGGTGGATCCCATTCATAGGGATCAGTAGCCTTTCTCCATTCATCTTTGATAACTGAAAAGCATTGTGCTCCTTGCATTCCGTAATGATAAAGGGACCGCTCCACATTTTGTCAAACTTAGTATGCTGCCCCAGTCTACTTTTCAGAACATCCCATCTCATAAAAACATCACCGTCTTTGAACACTTTGACAGTTGACTTCTTATCAAAACTTCTTTTCATTTGGAGTTGATGATACTCCATATCCTTCATTGCTTTGTTTTGCATTTCTTCTAACTCCATGAGCTCAGCATATCTGACTGCCATTGGATCCTAACCCTCTAAAATTTCCAACTGACGCACAATCTCCAAAGCTAGAATCTCCATAGATAAGGGTAATCTAGCTTCCTTCCCATAAACCAGCATAAAAGGGGAATTTCCAATTGATCTTTTTGGTGTTATACGATCTACCCACAAAGAAAATTTTAGCTTAGTATGCCAATTCCATTGGTTATCTTCCAATGTTCTCTTAATAACCCTTATCAGATTCTTATTTGTGGATTTAGCCAAACCATTACCTTGAGGGTAATAATTCAAGGATGTATTCAAATGAATACCATGCTTGATAGCCCAATTAGTGATTCTTAATCCTAAGAATGCCAATGCATTGTTAGATATAATTGATTCTAGGACTCCAAACCTGGCTACCAAATCTTAATAAAAATTTAGAACAAATGTTTCATTAGCCTCCTTTAATGCCACTGCCTCTATCCACCTTGTAAAATAATCAGTAGTAGTCAGGATCCATTTATGTCCTGAACTGGATAGAGGGCTAATAGGTCCTATAAAATCCAATCCCCACCTGATGAAGGGCTGATCCACTTGAATTGGCTGAAGAGGTAAAGCTGGCAACTTGTCTTTCCTAGCAAAAATAGCATATTTGATACATTTTCTGACCCAAGCATGTGCATCCTTAAACAAACTTGGCCAATAGTAGCCAGTCGTTAGGATTTTCCAAGCTGTAGTCCTAGGTGAAAAATGTCCTCCTACTACTCCATCATGAAACTCATGCAAGATCTTCTCAACCTGATGCAAAGCTACATACTGCAATAACACACCACTATGGTCCTTTCTAAAAAGCACACCTCTAAGAAAGACAAATGGAATTAACTGCAACTTGAAATACCTTCTTTTAGCTTTATTCGTATTAGCTGGATATGTGCCATGCTACAAAAAACTTATCATTTTAGTCATCCAATCACCTTCTAAAACCTTAGCCTCCTCCTAATGTCTAGTTTGTAGCATTAAAACATTGTCCATCTTAGTTAAAATAGGGCCTTTAGCTAGCTATTCACATAAACCTTTACCTCTAACTAGCTTGGTAATCTTGATATGCATGTCATAGTCCATGACTTTAGTAATCCATCTAGCCCTCTTTTCATTTAAATCCTTGTTTAAGAGGAAATCCTTCATGCTAGGATGAGAAACCATATGATTAACCCTGTTGTTAGACATTAGAGGTTTAAATTTTTTTAAACTTCTGATAACAGCCAGCACATGCTTCTCCACAAAGGAATAATGCTTCTCATAGTCATGAAGCCCTTGACTAAAAAAGGCTATTGGCTATTCAAATCCATCTTCATTTTCTTGGACCAAAATTGCAGAAATACAATCATAGCTCCCATAAGCATAAAGGATAAAATCCTTATCAAAATTTGGATTTTCTAAAGATGGAGCTTCACCTAGAGCTTTCTTGATCTCTTCAAAACTCTACTTTCCCTCTTTTGTCCAACTAAAAACTACATGTTTCTTGAGCATGGCTATCAATGGTTTGAGCAAATCTGTAATGTTATGAATGAACCTTCAAAAAAAATTGTTCCTTCCTAAGAAACTTTGGATTCCCTTTTTATGATGAGGCAAAGGCAGCTCCAAAATAGCAAAAACCCGCTCAGGATCAATGGTGGTTCCTTCTTTTGACACAATATAACCTAACAATTTTCCTTGGTGAACAACAAACACACTTTTTTTAGGATTTAAGGATATCCCAAACTCTCTGCAATGTTGAAAAATCTATTTCAAATGGCCAAGATGATCCTTTGCTTCTTTTGAAAATACTGTTATATCATCAAGATATACCAACACTATCTTGTACATTAGTTTGTCGAATGCCATATCCATAGCTTTCTGGAATGTTTCTCTAGCATTAGACAACCCAAAAGGAATCTTTTTATAGGCCATAGTTCCCCACTTGGTTGTAAATTTTGTTTTATACTAATCCTCATCTTTAACCAAAACTTGATTGTATCCGCTATAACCATCTAGCAATGAAAAGCATTTAGCTCCTGAAACAAACTGCAAAATTTGTTCCATTGAGGGGAGAAGGTGGTGATCTTTCAATGAGGACCTATTAAGGTCTCTAAAATCTACACAAAGCCTAAGCTTGCCATTATTTTTTCTCACTGGGACTAGATTTGAAACCCAGGAAATATGTTTGATTGGAAAAATTATGTTGCTCTCAATCAATTTGTTAAGTTCTTTCTGCATTAAAGGCTATAATTTGGGATTCACAGGCCTTTGTTTCTACCTAACTAGTTTAGCACTAGCTTCCAATTCGATGGTATGTTGTGCTAATTTCAGATCAAAGCCTTTCAAGTCTCCGTACTCCTAGGCAAAAACATCACTGAACTCATTAAAAAGATGCATAAAAGACACTTTCTCCTCTGCTAACTTAAGTTTCTTCCCTGCTAAAACCTCCACCTCTTTGTAATGATCTTGTTGTACTTGAATGCTGGATTTTGGCATTTTAGCTTCATCATCAGTATTGAATACTTACTCAAGGGTAACCAATCCCTTTGGGACTTTATTGTTTTTTAGTTGGATAATCTGATCATCAAAGAGATGCTGAATTTTATCTTGATTCATTACAGAGAATTTTGCCTCTTCTCTGATAAAATTTATGATTTTCTGGTCACTGTCAAAACCCTGCCAATGTACACTATTATAAGGTACAACTAGCTTGACAACCACCTTAATATGTTTTTTCTAGCCTTTGCTGCTGACTTCCTTGGGAAAATTAAATTCTGCCCCTATGGTAGCCAACCTGTCAGCGTGTTTTTTTTGATTTCTTGGAATTAAAATCAGATTTATGGCATCAAAATCTTCTAACAAATCCCATACTCTATTTCTATAAGATTTCAATAGATTGTTCTTGGTTGTATTCAAACTCCTCACTTGATGTAAGCCTAGCATAATACTAAAAATTACATAAGAGTTCAAATCCTTTCTCTAGCCTTGGGATCTTATTTATATAGCATGAGATGAAACAAGCTTTAGGAAAAGAGAAGAATGATAGTTTTCCTTAAGATAGATTGATATTATAAATAAAGGTTACTATCATAAAAGACAAAAAAATGTGCAACTAAATGTCTACATCATGAATATTCCTTTTGTGGGGCCAATTCTATTGCAGCTCCTAGTTGTCATTGCTTTTTCAACTATGGGATAGCTTGATCTACATATTAGGTGTCTGGTTTTGATATTTGGAAACTCAATATAACTCATGGATCTCACTCCAAATAATTCTAAACTAACAAACCAATAGTTACACTTGATCCTTTTTCTGCCAAGTCATTAGTTTGAACTTCTATATTCTTTAATGTAGTTAATTGATTATCTTTTTGTTCTTCTTCTTTAATTGATGCATCGATTATTTGTAGTTCATCTTGGTCCACCTCATCTTCATTAGTTTATTTGGATGCCAATTGATTTGATTATAAAATATCTCTCATCCACTTGTTGAAAAGTGTGTCATCTAGCCAATTAAAACTCAATATTTCCTATCACTTCTTTAGAACATATTCTCCTAATTTATTTATTTCAATAAACTCCCCTTTAAAAGAATCAAAGAATAGTTAAACTTTAACAAATTCCTCTATTTTTTTGGCCAACCATGCATGGCCCTTTTTCATTTATGACCTTATTGAATCTAATGCATATCAAATCATCCAATTCTTTGACCCATTCTTCCTTTTCTTTTAATTTATCTATAGTCTTGAGCGCATGAGGGAAAAGCTCAAAGTTTTTATCAAGATACTTTGAGAAATAATTTATAATTCTCCTCTACAATGCAATTCTTTTATCATCAAAATCAAAGAGGTCATTAGTCATGTCAAAAGTTTCCATATTTGCTCATAAGAGAGACTAATGACTAGGAAGCATAAAATAGTGATATCTCTATCCCTATTATTCCATTTCTTCACAATTGGCTTCAAAGTAGCTTCATTATTTTCAGCTCCTTCCATATATTCATTAATTTTAACAATTGTTCATAAAATGTAGGCTAGCCAATCTTGTCTACCAAATACATGATTATATTTCTTATTTTATCCTCCAATTGATCCTCATAATTGGAGGATGAGAATAATTGATCCTAGGTTTTCTAGATTGTTCTTTGTACCCCACTATCTTATTTTCAAGCTCAGTCCTCTTATGTACTTCTTTATTGTAAGCATCTAGAAGGTGTTCATATTTTTCTTGTAATTCCATTTTTTTCCTTTTGTTCTTCCTAGAAATAGCAAATGTGAGGTTAGTTGTTTCAACATTGAACTCTATTTTTTAATCATTTGGGGTATCTTCCACCCTCTTAACAATCAAGCTTCCACTCAATCCAGTATATCAAGTAGAGAAAAACTAGCTCTTGATCCTCTTCTCAAAGACTAGATTACTCAAGTAGCATGATCTTCACTAAACTTAGCACCTATAAGTCATTTTCTCACCTTTTCATTAGCACTTAGCTTCATGGTGACAATATTAAAAGCCATAGCATCTGTAATATCCCAATTGGGTAAAAGAAAAACTCCAAATGATCTTATTATTCTTCTTCCCTCTTTAGGAGTCAAACTTCTAAATTCTTGCATCATTTCATCCTTTATTTGATCTTGTATAGTTTCCTCCTCCATTTTTGGATGCTCTACCTTCCTCTTATTACATCTTTATTCAAAATTTTCAGTATTAGTTCTCTAGGAAAATTGGTAGAAATATCTTGATTTGAAAAAACTATCATCTAAAAGAAATTCATGACTAGCTTGTTCTACCATAGGGTCTAATTCTTTCTCTCTATAATCATCAATAGTTAACTCAAGGCTAGGCATTAGAGGTTCTTGAGGATTTCCTTCCTGCAATTCTGCAATAGTAATAAACACTCCCCCTTGGGATCCTAATTGTTCAATTTTCTCCTTAGTGAGTTGTTACTCTCCTATATGAAAAGGAGATTGAGAAGGTGTGTAGTCTTCTATTTATGACACGTTCTTCTCTTCTATATTTTTCCTCTTGGGCCTTGGCTCTTCAAACCTTTCTCCCAAAGCAACACTAGTTTATCCAACTATTTTTTTCCCTTATAAGCTACATGCTCTATGTTTTTTATTACGTTATAGTTGGACCTCCTTTGGATGACCAATTATCCTAATCATACTATAGGACTAAAAGATAACTACTTCATTACTTCCCTTGCTTTATCATGATAAGTAATGATGAGAAGAGTCTTCTTTTCATTCATTATCTCCATGATCTCTTAAAAGGTTATCATCAATTTTTTATATTTGTCAACTAATGTCTTTGCATCTTTCAAAGTGATATAATATTTCTTAAAATAATTAATGAATTATAAGACCCTAGAATAGACTCTCCACTTTTCTTTTTTAATTTCTTGTTCTTGGAGAGAGCATTCATTTCTTATTACATCTTTTGGGAAATAGAACTGATTCTTATGAGCTCTAGTCTAGGCCCTTTGTTTGAAAATATCAAAAAATATTTCACTATCATTAAATTAAGTTTGGGAGACAACCATTTTATATGGGTTTAAAATTTTATACAAAAATAACCAACCACCCTTTGTGATTATAAATTGATGACCTACTATGCAAGATGGAAAAATTGAGCCTCTTAATCTACTAGTCAATTTTTCTTCTTCCAAACCACCTAGTTGCCATAACATTTTAGGGTAAAAGCACAAACCTATGTCACCCTTTTGTAAAGGAAACAACTAACAAAAGTATAACTGTTCACCTTTAATGGAAAAATTTGGTATTTATTATTTTGAATTTGAAAATGAAGTAAACTAATGAAATGTGTAGTAATGGATGAAGTTTAGGATTAAAATTTTTAACAATTATTTGGAATAAGAATCAATATATTTTTCTAATTTTTATAGATAATTTTTTAGCTGCTGAAAAATGCTACAAATTAGGGGTCTAGTTCCCACCACAAAACTATATGGAAATAAACTTATTTCCATTTGTTCTCAAACTATGTTATAGATAACATATATTGCTAGAAAAATAAACAATAAAAATCTTCTTTAGACCTATATTTTCTCCTTTATAATGATTCAAACTTCAACTCACCTGAAATCGATAGTTTTTGTCGCGCATCACATTTTTCAAAACAAATCTATTCTGAATAGGAGAAAATTTATACAGTCTAGAAGAGGACTCTCTCCTCTAGACTGTCATAAATTTTAAATTTTTTTATATGATATAATATTTTTTCTTTCTCAAAATTGACACCTTTCCAAGTGTTAAAATACATGCTTGTAGAATTTTTTAATACAATATACTATATCTAATTAAAACATTATAAACTCTATATGAGAATATTCTTGACTCTGAGCTTTATAAATTGGTGTTTGTATGTTATTAAAAAAATATCAAAAGAAATAGTGAGAGTTATTGAAACACCACTTTTTTGAATTTTTATTTTTTTTAGTAATTGGATACAAACTAGTATAAAACATGCATTTAATAGACATTTACAATATGAAAACTAAGAGACCATATATGAATTATTTAGAATGAATTTATCTAGATCATATGTTTGAAAAAAAATGATTTTTAGGTATAAATACTCAAACTTAGTCATTCTAATAAGTCAGCCTAAAAGGTGACACAACTTTGTACTTTTACCCCTCAACTATTCCTACCTTAAGAGGTACTTAATAGGGAGGCACATGTGGAGTTCCTTGGAATCATACACTCTAAAAACTGTTAACATTGGATATGGTATAATGTCTACCTAATTATGGAAAACTTTCAAAGTGCTAGGGTGTTCCATAGGCCTAATGAAATCTAGCAATGCCTTGGGTATCTTGAGATTATCTTCTAATAATAGGCTCCTTGATCTAGATGTAAAATATCTATCAAACCTTAAAAAATTGGCCTCTTTTGAATCCCAAGCCATATCTACACCCCACAATTGGATTGGCAAAACTTCTCCATCATGTTCTCTTGTTAACACCATTTCTTTTTCAAAGAATGTAACCCCCTTATACAAAAACATATGCATTAAGAAAGAATAAAAACCAAAGGTTTTCTCAAATTTTCCCTTTGCAATTCTATTCAGACTGACATGAATTTCTTCTGCTAGAAAGGATGCAAAATAAAAAATAATCAACTCAAAAGGAAGAAATCTGCACCATCATATACATAAAATTTGTTAGTACAAATTCTTGCTCATCTTCACCAAAAACCTTGCACAAAGTTATATATATATATATATATAGCCCTAGGATTAAAGAACTATTTCTTAAAAGGCTCTTTGGTTGATGTTGTGAAAAAGGTTAAATTTCTCATTGTGACCAAGTGTCCTCTTAGTGCTCCTTGCCTAATTTGATCCTTTTGGGACAAGTATTCCTTTTCCAATCCCTAAAAATCAATGACCTCATTATAATTTTTTGTAAGATCCATTCTAATTACTTCTTATATTTCTTCTACAATAATTTTCACCAAGCATTACCCATCTATTCTCCTCACCATCCTAGCTCCTTGATCATAGTTCCAAGCTACAAAACTAAGGAGGTCTAAATCTATGAAGACTCTAGGAATTACTAACTTGCCTAGGTAAAAATTCAAGATATTTCCCTGGGGGGAAAACAATTTCATCTCTGATTCATTCACTTTTGATTAATAAAAATTTCTCAATCTAGTTTCGGGGATGGAGGCCAGTTTGGTCTATGCTAAGAGCTAGGGCACACATGTCCTAGCTCTATTTTGTCTCTTTCTCTGCATGCTATGAAGGTGGGTGTTTGTGGTTTGAAGGGGCTGACTTGGGTGGCTCTTCCTATCAGGTCGTAGGCTAGGACATGCTCAGAAGGTGGAGTTTTCTTTTGCACACAAGACATAGTAGTTGTTTGCTTACTTGCTTGCATTGAGCATGGGTAGTGTGTTGTTTGGGGATTTGATATTCCATGGCTTTGATGCATCTTCTATTGTGAAGGATGAGAAAGTAGCTATAGCTTTGGAACTGGAAGTGATTGGTTTAAGGGAGGAGGGTCTACCTTCTTCATTTAGCATTTTTTGCAAATGGTTGATGATAGGGGGGGACAGTAATGATGAGCCCTCACATGGATTATTGGGTGGTTCTAGGCCCTAAGTTTTCAAATCAAGGGATGAAGACTTTTGATAACAATCTATTTATTCTGAACTTTGAGAATGTCAATTTGGGGTTATCTAATGGCTCAAGGATTACAAAGACCAATGGATTTCTTGAGAGATGTAAGGAGAGGCCAAAACTAGTGGTCCTAGTGGAAATGATTGTAGATGATGTTGAATATTATTCACAACATTCCTTATATTGTAAGTTCTTAGGGATGAGGGTGTCATTGCAATTCCTATAGGTTTGGGCTCAGAGGACTTGGGAGCTAGAAGAGGAAATGGAGATAATGTTGTTGGAAAATAGTTATTTCATGGTTACTTTCAATTGCATTATTGATTGCAATAGGTTGTTTGAGGGAGGCCCTTATTTCCATAGTAAGGTTGGGTTGTTTATCAAGCATGGAATGTTGGCTTCAACCCTATAGAAGGGCTATCTAATCATGTCCCAATATGGGTTCACTTGCCAAGATTCCCAGTTGAATGTTGTCAAGAGGATGTGCGACATCTTTTGGCCTCAGTGCCTAGAAAATCTATAGGGACTTCATCACAGAACTTGGGAAAGAAGGTAATTATTTTTTCTCACATTTGTGTTGAAATTGATCTAGGTAGACCTTTTCTAGATGCAATAGATATGTGTGCAGGTTCTTATTCTTGGGTGTAACAATTAGACTATGAAACTCTACCTTTTCATTATCTCCTTTGTTGAGAATATGGTCATTTGCAATGAAGATGCCCAAGGAATAAACCTTAGGATCCCCTCCCATCATAACCTATTAAAAAACCTCCTAAAAATAATAAGGGGAAGAAAATATCTCTAGCTAAGCTAGGTACTTCTGATGGTTTTGTTTCAGTTAGGGCTAGGAATTAGAACAAGGGTCAAAAGAGGTCTTTTAAAGAAAGGTAGGATGATACCTTTAATAGGTTTGAGGTGTTGTATGAGCTGAGCCAATAGGAGGTGAACTCAAGTTTCCTCAATTTGGACCATGAGCCTATGGACTTAGCTTAGGAGGACCCTATCATCAATTCTACTATGGATCCCCTAGGGGATGAGTGTAGGCAATTGGTTGCTGACCAAAAAAAGGAGACTTCTAAGGTGCAAGAACCCCTGGTCATTGTTACAATAGTAGGTATGGATTCTTTGGGTATTGGACAACATATTGGTTCAAGTTCGGCAGAAAATATTAAGCCTCCCAAATTAGGCATTCTGTAAAAAGATATCAAGAAGGGTGGGGCAGAGAAACTTGTCAAATCTGGCCAAAAAAAGGATGTGGAAAAGATCAAAATAGCTAGTGAAAATTTGGTGGAGTTGGGGGCAGTTAAGCCTCTAGATTTTATCTTTTCATGCCCCTTGAAATGATTATTCTGTCATGGAATGTGAGGGGCTTGAATAGTGGCCCTAGAAAAAAAGTGGTTCATAAGTTAGTGAAAAGAAAAGGTCCTAATGTTCTTTTCTTGTAGGAAACTAAGCTCTCAATGGAAGGTATGCTAGGTCTAAAGCCTAAGTTGTGGAGTAGTGGGGAATGCCAATGCATTGGTGCTCATGGTGCTTCTAGGGGTTTGTCTTGTTTTTGGAATCCTTGAAAAATTCAGCCTCTTTGGTGGATTTCCTCTAAATCCTCTATGTCCATGATTGCTACCTACCTAGTGATAGGGGAGGTTATATTATTTTCCAATATTTATGCTCCAATTGATTTCCAGAGTAAACAAGTTTTATGGTCCCACATCAGGATGATTTGTAGCATGTTGCCCTTTTATCCTTGGATCTTAGCTAGAGATTTCAATGTGATTTGTGAGCTAGCTGAGGAGCGGGGTGGTACTATAAGATTGGAGCCTTCTGCAGTTTTGATTCAAGACAATATCAATACCCTAAACCTTGTGGATATTAAGCCTAGCAATGGATAGTTCACCTAGAACAACCATCGGAGTGGAGAGTTTTGTATAGTAGAGAGGTTAGACCAATTCCTGGTTTCTTGTTACTAGATTGCAGGGATGTTGTCATCTTGCACTAAGATCTTGGATTGGAGAGGATCAGACCATTGGCCTATTAAACTATTTGCAAAGTCAACTCAGGTACTTTGGAAGCCTTCCTTTAGGTTCCAACTTATGTGGCTTCAAGACTTATCCTTGTATGACTTGGTCTTTGAGTGGTGGAAGAAAGGTAGACCAACCTATGGCACTTCTATATACATTTTTGCTAAGCTTCATCAATATGTTAAATTTGAGCTCAAGCAATGCAATTGTTTCACACTATTGGAATGTCTTCCTTGAGAAGGCAAGGGCCCAGGTAGATTTGGATGATATCACAAGAAGGATAAGAGAGGAGGGAGTTATAGATGTAATTCTTCAAGATGAGGCTCAGGCTATAAAATTTTTGAAGAATGGGAGATATGAGAGGAAATGTATTGGAAATAGAAGGCGCAAATCGAGTGGCTTCAGGAAGGGGACAAAAATACAACTTTTTTCTTCAACTCTATGAAAGCTAGAAGATGTGGTAACTCTATCTTGGGGTTGGTGAATGATAGGGGAGAGCATCTTTCCTTCTTCCTAGAGATGTTTAGGGAGGTAGTACAATACTTTGAATCTCTCTTTAGAGAGGAATTGCAAGGGGGGTCTCTTGAGGAAGTGCAAGTTCTTTCATGTATCCCCTTTCTTGTGACCAAAGATATGAATTAGTAGCTCATGAGGGATATCTCACTTGAAGAACTAGAAGGGGTTGTTTTTAATATGAAGAAAGGGAAGGCACTAGGTCCTGATGGTTTCCCAATTGAGTTTTTCCAAGAGTTTTGGGATATCATTAAATTTGATCTCCTTGTTGTGGTTCATGAGTCTCAACATAATAAGCAAATGTTAAGGGCTCTTAATGCTACTTTTCTTGCTTTTATCCCCAAGAGTGAGGGGGCTGATAAGTTAAGCCACTTTCAACCCATCTCTTTATGTAATTTTATTTACAAAATTATTTCCAAACTTATTGCAGATAGGTTGAAGAAGACGCTTTTTGATTTGATATCCGAGGAGCAAAGTGGCTTTGTTGAGGGTAGGTAATTCTGGATGGGATTTTTATTGCAACTGAGGTCATCCATTCTATGGCTAGATCAAAGGAAAAAGTGATGTTTATCAAATTGGATATGACCAAGGCATATGACAGAGTCAAGTGGTCTTTCTTACGATGGGTTATTAGTGCCTTTGGTTTTGTACAGGATTGGATTCAATGGATTTGGAGCTATATTTCTTTAGTCTCTTTCTCAATGCTTATTAATGGGATCCATTTTGAGCTTTTTGGGGCTTCAAGGGGGTTGTGTTAGGGAGACCCTCTTTCCCCTTATTTTTTTATTCTTTTGGCAGAAGTCTTGGGGAGATGGATTAAACAGAATGTGGAGTCTGGTGTTATTCAAGGTTGGAGGTGGGGTGGGGCTACGCCCACAATCTCACTTGCAATTTGTAGATGATACTGCTTTGATGGGGATGGCTATAATGTGAGAGGCATCCAATCTTTGTAGGGTATTGGATGTATACTTTGCTGCATCAAGGAAACAAATTAATGAAGGAAAATCTTCCATCTACTTCTTCAATACTTTGGGCTCTATTCAATAAAGGATTGCTCACACTTTGAGATTTTAGATTGGGAGTCTCCCATTGAAGTATCTTGGCATTCCCATCTCGGTGAGTAGACTTCCCAGGGAGTCATGGCACATTATATTGGAAAAATTTTGGGTGGAAGTTAATTATTGGACTCACTATTGGTTATCCTTTATTGGTCATGTCCAGTTGATTAAGTTCATGGTGCAAGCTTTACCCATTTATAGATGCATGCTCCAAGTTGCTCCTATGGGATTTCTTAAGGATCTTGATTCTGTGATATGCTAATTTTTATGGGCAGGCTTCTTGGAGACCTCCAAATGGATTTTGGTTAGATGTGAAGAGGTGTGTAGTCCAAAAAATAATGGGGGACTTGGCTTGAGGCAGTTGGCTTTGACAGGTGAGGCATTGGCTACTAAACTTTATTGGCAGTGGTGTAATGAGCAGGATCAAAGCTGGGCAATGGTTCTTTCTCAAAATTATCTCCCAAGGATTCCTCATCTTGATATTTCTAGGTATCCTTTTGAGGGGGAGGGATCTCTAATTTGGGATACTCTAAAGAGAGGGGCTATGCTTATTAAGGATGGCTTATTTTGGATTTACAAGAGTGGGGTGGAAGCCCAATTCTGGTCAAACTATTGGGATGGATATCCCCCAATCTTATCTTAATTTCCTAACATTTTGATTCTTTCCCAGCAATTTCTTGAGGTGGGTTCATCATAGGTGAGTGCTTTTAAGTCTTTTTTCCCTTGTGATCAGATAGAAATAGCTAAATGGAAGTCCCCAGATCAATGGCCAGTTGCTGATTTATAGAAGGAATGTGCTATGCTACAAAATATCCTCTAGTAGAAGGTGTTGTTCTCTCTAGGAGGACAATGTGCTTGCCTAGTCTTCTAATCCTAAGGGGACTTACATGGTTGCCTCTGGGTACATCAGATTGATGTCTCATAAGACAATTTTTCCTGAAGTGTAGTGGCGAAAGAAGATCTAGAACAAGATATCTTGGCCAAAATGAAATTATTTTATCTAGATGTTGGCTTGGAATAAGTGTTTGACATGGGAAAATATTTGGAAGAGAGGTTTCCATGGCACTTCTATTTGTGTTATGTGCAGGGCTAATGGAGAAGATTCTTCCCATTTGTTCTTTCATTTCTCTTTCGCCCTACAACTTTGGCATTTATGGTAGGGAGTTTAGATAGCTTCTTGTGTCCATGCCTCCTCCTTGATTGAGTGTTGGTAGGGGATGGGTTTTCCCCCTTATATGGCCCCTTTTTTGTAGGAGGTATGGTTTGTGGGGCCTATCTTCTTATTATGGCAGGTTTGGCTAGAGCGCAATCAAAGGATCTTTCATGGAGAGCAGAGGTTAGTGCAACAAATTTTGCAGAGGATATCGGGCCTAATTCAAGAAAAAGTGGAGGATAAGTGTGTAGTGGAATTACCTTTGATTAAACAAGATATAGAGCTGGTGGAGAAATTGGGGACTTTGGGGTCTTCTTTGGTGTTAACCAAGATTAAGAGAAGGGATCATGAGAAGTAAAGAATTGACAGGGTTGGTAAATGGCAGCTTCCCTCCTATAGGTTCTTGAAGATCAATATTGATGGGTCTTCAAGGGGTAATCCAAGTCCATCTGGGATTGGTAGGATTGGTAGTGATGCTATGGGCTCAATGATCTTTATCTTTTTGATTTATGGTGGGATTCAAATCATTAACTTGGTAGAAGGGTTGGAAATTCTTGCTGCTCTTGGGAAAGCACATGCTCTAGGGTGGAGAAGAATCATTTGTGAATCCAATTCCCAAGTCTTGATCAACATGATTATTGAACAAAAAGTGGCTAATTTTAGTTGTTAATTGGCTAGGCTTGTGCAACAAGTTTTGCACATTAGTTCCTTGATTTGGGTAGACTCATTGGTAGATTCACTTTATTTCTCTAAGAAATCATCATGACTATTTCTACTAGCATATTCAACCTTCCCAGAAAACCCTTCTTTGGAGGCATATTGAAACAAAAACGAAGGAGAATACCATAATTATTTAATTATACACAGACAGAGATACTTACTTGGCCCTGTTTGCTTCTTCTATGAATGTTGCAATGTATCATTGATACAAAATATTTCATGGCTCAACAAGGAAAAATACTAAGTTCTTCAATAGGTCTAGGCTCTAGGAATTTAGAAAATCTATTTGTAGGATGCATTTCTCGACCATCTTCACTAAATTTCTTGTATTAGGTCACACAAGAAGCTTTTAATTCCCATAAATTAGTTGCAGAGAAAAATAGATTGACATTCCCCTTTGCGTTTGAAAATGGGTCATTGGTTTACAAAAATTTGATGATTAAGAAATAAAATGCACACTGACTTGGCTTCAATGTTTCAACTTGGCAATCAATCCAATTTAAATTTACCATGTATACCCTTTTTCATCTCACTGGAAACTTGTATAATATTTATTTATGTAACCAAACATTTGTCAGGCTCTCGCTAGGTTGCTATGGATAAAGGTTGAGAAATTCTCCATAGTGACATAATGAGAACCTTTCATCTTTTATACATCAGATGATCTAATATGACACTGCAAAACTTATTTGAAAGTGGGCCACCATGTTACATGTCAATCTCTCACTATGTTGCTAGGAGTAAAGATATTTAAACTCTTGTTGGCAAAAAAAGTGACATACATTGATTAATCTTGCATCTGACAGTAGGAAACATAACAGCTATATCACAACTAAGATGGGCCCACTAGACATGGGTCCTCATGTCCCTATGTTGCCAAGGGTAAAAGCTTTGTAACTACCATTGGAAACAAAGTGATAGTCGTTGATCTTGAAAAGATCTGATGGTGTGGACCAACATCTTGTCTCTGTAAAGTATATCCCTTGTGGCAAATGAAAATCTAATATTTGTAAACCCTTTGATGACTTGGAACCTATGAAACTTTTTTCAAGGGCTGGTACCACCACATGATCATGTGTCAAGCTATTGCTACATCACTATGAATAAAGAACACACAACCTTCTTTGGCAACAAAGTGAGGCTCATTGATTTACTATATAATCTATGGTGTAGAACTTACTTTTGAAACCTTTTTCTTCTAACTAGGTCCCATGAACATGTGTCCTCATGTTGCTATGTTGCCAAGGGTAAAAACCTTACAACTTTTGTTGGTGACAAAGTGACAACTCTTGATTTTAAGGAAGATCAAGGGTCACCATGACTTAGCTGATTTTAAAATAAGAGAAATAATTAGCATATTATTAAAACAAAAAGATTGGGTTATAATTTCAAATGAAAAATTAGGGTAAGGTTAGGTAGTGCAAACAAATTTAAAAGGTAGCCGAGAAAATAAAAGGAGACGTTCAAATGATTTATTCCCACACATTTCTTTAAAATACATACTATTTAAACCTAACTCAAGGGTTTTTTTGGGGAAAGTTTTAACATTGGAATAACAAAATGGAATTAGGTATTTCTCTTGGTCAACAATGATTTTTTTTTAAAAACCTAATTTTGAAAGGGAACTCGATTCTCACTAGAATTTTTAGAAATTTTTAGAATATGAAAAACTAGTCCAACATCGAGGACAACATAACAAAATGGTATAGATGAAAGAAGAAATAGATCTATTGTTTATTTTACTAGAATACTATTAATTGAGAAGGAAGTTGTACATACATATTGGAGAGAGGCAATTAGTAATGTAGTTTATACACTAAATTGAGTATACTGAAGAAAAGTACAAAATGAACACCTTATGAACTCAGGTATGGGCATACACGAAAATTTTGATTCTAAAGTTGATGAAGGAATATTCCTAGGTTATTCCACTAGGAAAAAGGCATATAAATATTTGAACAAGGATACTAAGAAAATGTTTGAGAATGCAAATGTGAGAATTGATGAGTTTTTAGAAAATAATGATGAAGAAAGAAAGAAAGAACCTAAAGATTATAGGAAGTTTTCCTATTTTCAAGAAAGAGAACCAAGTACACTACTTGAGCAACAACAAACAATAGACGAGCTATGGAAACCTACTACCAACCAACCTCTTGAACAACCACCAAGTAGTAAAAATGTTGTAGAATAGAGAATTAGATCGTTGGAGACAAAGATGCTATAGCAATGACAAGAAGTAAGTTGAGAGAAAATGCATGCTTGATTTGTGAATTTGAGCCTAGAATCAATTAGGATGCATTAGAGCTTGAAGATTGGATTAGTGTTATGAATGAGGAGATTGAGAAAATTGAAAATAACAATACATGGACATTGGTACCAAGAGATAAAAATAAAAGTATTATTGTTACTAAATGGATTTTCATAAATAAGTTGAATGAGAATGGAGAAGTAATAATGAACAAGGCAAGATTAGTCTTCAATGGATATGGACAAGTAGAAGGAATTGATCACTGAGAAACATTTTCACCTATTGCTATACTAGAATAAGTGAGAAATATATGTGCATATGTTTCTTTCAAATGATTCAATGTTTATCAAATGGATGTCAAGTCTGCATTTCTAGATGAAATACTAGAAGAAGTTTACATTGAACAAAATGAAGGTTTTGTGGGCTAATTAGAGAAGCATGGTATGTAAGTTATGCAAGGATTTATATAGACTCAGTAAGGAACCTTGAGCTTGATAAAAAAGGTTACATTCATATTGTTGGTGTAAATAAGTATTTACTATTTACACTATACTTAAGTTTACTTAGGCTAATGCTTTAGCATTTTAGTTTTCATGTAGAAACCTATGAGTTTGCATATTCAAATGAGTTATCATGTAGACAACATAGTTTCTCACACTCCTATTGAGCACATGTTGTCTACTATATCTCTTTATGAGATACACATTTGTATTCTTATCCTCTCATTGTTGCACGTACATTCATACACAATGGAGGATAATCCACTCTTGGTGGACATGTGCTTAGTTGTGATGATTATCTCTTTGCTGACTCCTAGTCATTCTAGTTTCCCTTATATATAGACACTTCTAGTGTGTATTCATCTAATATTCATTATCATTTTGATCATTATTGAGAGTCTCATTTGATCACTATTTGTCTCTCTTGTGCTATCTACTGAGCTTCTTGATCTTGGCATTGAATTATCGCCTTAGGAAAATTCTTACATGGTATCAAAGCTATGGGAGCTTCATTGTATAGCCATTGGAGAGATTCATTTTGCTTCATTTTTAATGGCCACAATTCAAATATAGATATTTATAGTTATTGGGAGCATTTTTGAGCAAGATCTAACCTCACCATTGCATTCAGGTGGCTATTTCCATAAATTTTGACTATAAATTTTCCTATGTTGGGCAAAAGTCAAATCTGAGCCAATTTTTTTTTGCAAATTGGACTTGGAAGCCCAATTTCCCTATTTGGAGGATTACATTTTATCTTCTTCATAGTGAGCTTACAAGCCGCAATACGGTAACCCAAATCTACACATTGGGTAACATTTTAGTATTTTACAAGATTTTTTTTTGGATCTGGTTAATTTTGTTTTAGCATATTCCTCCTTGAGCATTTTGTGGAAAATATTTGGGTGGATATGTCTCATGTGAATTAATGTTTGAGGAAGGTTAAGCACATTAAACAACTATGCACTACAAGAGCTCTATCTCCATTGCCAATAGGGAGCTTGGTCCATTTTTTGAGCAGTGACATTCACCTCATTAGATCAGCCGATAAGCTCGTAGTGTCCTAGCCGTAGTCACCGATGAACTCACTGATGAGGTAAGATGGGGACTTGTTGGAGAAGGGATGCTAGTATTTTACCTTGTCTTGCCATACTAGGAGGAGGTCAAGATGGGGGCTTTGGCGATGTTTATGGTGCCCCTGCACATGCTAATTTGCTCTCTATTGTTGAGACCTAATTGCCTTATGAAGTCACCTTTTGAGAGTTTTCCTATGAATGTTAGGGATGAGAGCTTTGTCATTGCCACCATTTTGTTGATTGGGGATGGGAGTGGTTCAAGGTGGGTGCTCAAATCTGATATATAGTGACATTTGAGGGTTCTAACTTTGGTGACATTGGAGACTTCAGAGAACCAAATCTTTGACTGTATTAACATCAATTGCTATCAAATCCTCATTCTCCAACAAGATTGAAGGCCCAATCACACTAATTGATATTAATCTAGGCCCATTACAGACTCATCTTGGTGCTTCTGTAGCATACAAATCATCCACAGTCTACCTGCCTTGATCTAACATCTACAAGTGACAAGAAATTTTCCATCCACACACAGGAATCTAACACTTAAAGCATGTCAAAGTTGCATCACCCATCATGAGTATGTTACTAGTCCTTTGGTGGACCAAATCTACCTTCTACACACTAACATTGTGCATGATCTATGGCTTCCTTGTCAAGATAGATTTTGAGTTGGAAACATTTTCTTTAGAATTTTCCATTTTTTGTAGTTACTAAATCCATTAAATTTGATGCCCATTGGAGTGTCACATGGTTTTTGTTTTGGTTTTCCTTGATGAGACCCAAACTGTCAATTTTAGCCATACAATTTGTTGATGTGATCAACTACTTGTAAATTGGAAGCCTCACCATATTGATTTTTAGTTTGGTAGTTGACTTTATAGGGCCATAAGTCACTCATCCAGACTCCAAATCAAGCACAATTTTTTTTAATTTTGGGTATAATCTCCTAAATATTTTAGTGCTATAGTTTTTTTCTAGTTTTGGTGGACAGATTTTGTACAATAGGAAAATCTTGTTGACTATTGTTGAGTAATCTTCCTTTCTACAACTTTAGAGGCTTTGTTTAGGCTCATACAAATATATTTTTAGGTTAAATTTTTTGGGAATGTGTACATTTTTCCACCTACTTTCCAGATTTGGTATCAAAATGGAGTACCTATAAGTAGATACTGTACTTTCAACATTTGATTAGTTTTTACCTATTCTAGCACTTGTATTTGTTTGGATCCTTGAGAGATCTGGTGCCTCCTATATTTGACTCTACTATAACTTCATCTTTTCTATTGTAACCATCAAAATTAGAAGTCCAATTTTATCTATTTTGACAAGTGGTAAATTATAAATGCACTTCATATAAAGTGCCACAAGCATCATTTTTGTGGGGGTTCTTTGATTGAGTAATTTTGGGGGTTGTCTTGTGTTCTTGTTCTCTTTCTCTCTTATGCTCTTTTTAATTTTGCATCATGGGTTCACCTACATCTCCACTTTTAACTTCACACAATTATACTACATGGAAAGATATTTTATGGAGTAGACTAATGGAAAAAGGTTTAAATCTATATGTTGATGGTACAATTGTAAAACCCATTGATGTTGATGCACAACTTGATTGGAAAGTTAAAGACAACTAGGCTTCAAGAATTATTAGGAGTTATGTTCATAGAGATCTCTTCTTTCATATTTCTATCTTTAATAATGCCAAGGCTTCTTGGGAGAAACTTGAAGGGTTGTATGGTAAGGTGGATGAGGAAAAGGGATTCCAAATTGAGGATTATGTACTTCTCTTGGATCTTAATAATTTTGACATAATTGAAGAGTATGTCAACAAAGCCAATGAGTTGAGAGCAGTACTTAAGGATTGTGGTAATCCCATGATAGATGATAGATTGATTCATCACATCTTGGAGAGGATACCTTTAGAGTATGGATCTTTTGTTTCAAGTTACAACACTCACAAGTTGACCATGGGAAGTGCCTTCAGTTGATGCATTTGTAAAAATGTTGATGTTGGAACAATCCAAGTTCATAGATATGGGAATTTTCAAGACATCAAAGTCTAAGGCATTGGTGGCTAGTAATGAGAACCAAAAAAATCAAGGTGGAAAAAGTTTTACCAACATCAAGAAAAAGCAGTAGAACCCAAAATCACAATCAAAGACACAACAATCTTCCTACTCACAACAAGGAAATTGTTCTTCCAAAAAGAAGGGAAATAATAAAAATAAGGATAAACTATTTTTTGCATATTGCAAGAAACCAAATCATGATGAGCATCATTTCAAGACTAAGAGAATAGATGAGTTGGAGAACATACTTAGGAAGAACAAAATCAATGTGCCAAATGCTTCCAAGGATTCAAATCCATCCACTTCAACAGGAAAAAAGAAAGCACTTATGGTAAGTTCAAGTTCTTTAGGGGAATGGATTCTTGACTTGGGTGCCTCACAGGATATGGTTTCTTCCAAAGGACACTTTTCTTCATTGGAGCAATGTAAGGTACCTCACATCTTTGTAGGGAATGATACACAAGTAGAATTTGAAGGGATAGGACAAGTTGAGATGGAAAATGGAGAGTTCAAAGATGTTCTCTACATTCCTCATCTTAGCAGTAATCTCCTTTCAATTTACCAAATCAATCACTATGGAAGTGGAAATAAATTTGAGTTCTTTCCTAATTTAGTAATGGTGTGAAATCTTAAGGATGATTCATTGGTTGCAATGGGTAAAGTTAATCATGACGCAAGGCTTTATTCTTTCTCCCACTTTGTGCCTAAGTCTCCTTCACTTGTCTTGTTGACCCACCAAAATTCACAATTTAAAATATGGCATGAGTGGTATGGACATCTAGCCTTCTGCTATCTTCATCAGCTTAGCTCAAAAAATATGGTTAAAAGTCTACCTACAATCAACTTTTCTAAGGGTGAATGTTCAACTTGTTCAACAGATATGCATCAAGAAGAGAATTTTGACAAAGGGAAGTCTTGGAGAGTATCATTTTTTCTTGAGTTGGTTTACACTACTCTAGTAGGCCCTTTTTCAATGACATTAGTTAGCAAGGGTTTCTGTGTTCTCACTTTCATTGATTACTTTGCATGCTACACATGGGTCTAGTTTCTTGATCACAAGAATGAAGTGTTTGATAAGTTTCTAGCCTTCAAGAGTCATGTTGAGAAGTTATCATGTAAAGTCATCAAGTTTCTTCATATGGATAATGAAAGTAGATATGTGAACTCAAGACTTAGAGACTTTTGTAAACTTTATTGATCTCCAAAGTCTTATACCATTTAGTCTACAAAAGGCAAGTGTTGTAGCAATGAGGACTAGAACTCTTTAGTAAATGGAAAGTTGCATGATTCAAGCTAAGTCTCTTTATCCAACACTTGAGGTAGGAGCTATAAGTAATGCAAATCACATCTTTAATAGATCTCCTCATAGTATCTTAAATGGAATGACTTCTTTTGAGGCACGGTGTGGAACAAAACCAGTTGTGAAACACTTCAGAGTTTTTGGTTGTCTAGCATGGTCACACATATCTTCAAGGGAATGCAAGGCACCACCACCAAGGCCTTTTACTTTCATTGGATATGAAGAAATTTTTAAGGCATATAGACTTATGGATCCTAATACACATGATATTTTCATAGAGAGGAATTTTCACTTTGAGGAAAGTTCACCTAGCTTATCCTCTAATCCTCACCATACCCCATACATTGTGGAAACTTGTAGTGACAATAGTGATAGTGATTCTATAGTGTCACTTGGAGGGGATCGTTCTAATAGAAGAAGAGCAATGTCACAAAACCAGCACATTCCACATGCATACATTTCTATAGTGATAGGTCCATGCAATTCAGTATAGTTGGTTTCACCTTGTCTTCTAGTTCTAGCATCAAGGATTGACTACTTGACAACCATTTCAGGTTTATTTGTGGAGTCCTACATAGTAGATTTGGGAGACATTATTGATGATATACATCTTCTCTTTCATGAAGAAGATCCTTCTTTAGTTATTGCAAAGGGACACTCTAACCCTCTTGTCCATTCTCCACATGATCAGTCTTATAAGGTTGATATGATTGTGGAACCTTATGTACAATAGTTACAAGAGATCTTCTTATCATTTGAGGAGATAGTTGGTTCTTTGGGATATGTTCTACATCCATCCTTTCTAGATCCAAACTTTTTGTTATCAATAGTGTTGGAAGGGTTAACCATTAGTATCGACATAGGGATAGTTGAGCAATTTTTAGAGATGCAATTCATCTTTAGGATTCTTTCTACACATTGGGGAAGCATCTTATATGTACCTACGACATTATTTATTTCTAAGGGGAGGAAAATTATTTAGTAGTCATGGATCAACTTCTATTTTCATCATGGAGCAGCTATCACTGATGTGCATTCTACATTGGGGGGGGACTACCTTGTCTCCTTTCTTCTTCTTCTACTTCTATTCTCTTATGAGGGGACCTTTTTCTTTTCTAGGATTGTGTTCTTCTCAAACTTCTCTATTGTATATATATGATATATGTTGTAATAGGTGGGTCTTAATTACTCCATCCATCCATGCATCTTTTTTTTTCATCTCTCTTTTTGGGGGAGGTATTTTCCCATGAGGTTTTATCTCTTTCTCCACTTTATGAGAGCTTGTATTCCTTTCTTCATTTTTTACATGGGTACCTAACATGGCCTTGTAGTTGGGACCCATCATGCATTTTCATCTAGCTTTTGTGAGCTTAAGTGCATTCCCCTAAGTTGCACTTAAGGAAAAGTGTTGGTGTAAATAAGTATTTGATATTTACACTTTACTTAAGTTTACTTAGGTTAATGATTTAGCATATTAGTTGTCATGTAGACACCTAGGAATTTTCATATTTACATGAGTTTTCATGTAGACAACACAATTGTTTGCACTACAATTTTGCAGATGTTGTCTATTACATCTCTTTACAAGATACACCTTTGTATTCTTATCCTCTCATGATTGCACGTACACTCATGCACAATGGAGGATAATCCACTCTTGGTGGACATGTGCTTAGTTGTGATGATTATCTCTTTACTGACTCCTAGTCATTCTAGTTGCCTTTATGTACATGCACTTCTAGTGTGTATTCATCTGATATCCATTATCATTTTGATCATTATTGAGATTCTCATTTGATTAATATTTGTCTCTCTTGTGCTATCTACTGAGCTTCTTGATCTTGGCATTGAATTATTGCCTTAGGAAAATTGTTACACATATTTGATTAGAATTGGTATTGTTAGAACTAGTGAGAATAGTGGTCTATATTTAAAGAGTGAATATGATGACAAGATCCTAATTGCTGACATATTTATTGATGATATTATATTTGGAGCACATGAGCTGATGTGCAATACATTTTTTGATGAAACAAGGAAATAATTTAAGATTTCAATATTTAGAGAGATTAAATTATTTATTGAATTAAAAGTTCAACAAGTGAAGGATGACATATACATAAAATATTCCAAGTATATCAAGGAGATCTTGAAGACATATGGCATGGAAGATTAAAGACGGGTTGGTACATCATTGGTCATAGGGTGTAGACTATAAAAGAAGGATGATACAACTAAGGTAAATGAGATATTTTATAGATCTATGATTAGCAAGCTACATTATTCTATCCATAGAAAGCTAGATATTTATCTTATTGTAGGTATTGTGAAAATATTTTATTCTAATTTTAAGGAGACATATATGATTGATATGAAGAGAACATTTAGATATCTGAAAGGGCTAGAGGATTATAGTTTATGGTACAAGAAAGATGGAGATTTAGAGAAAATATTTTATACTAATTCTCATTGGGATGGAAATGTTGGCTATAGTGTTAGAAATAATAGTCCACCTAGATAACTAAGGGGGGTGAATCAGTTATCCAATTAAAACATTTATTAACCTTAATTAATCTTAACCATCCAATAAAAGTAAAAAACAACCATAACAAGATGCACATACACAATTAAACCAAATTTGTTAACTAGGGAAATTCTTCACTAGTAAATTTTGACCCAATTTTTGACAAAATTTGATCAAAATTTCAACTCATGTTGGTTGAAGTTGCAACCAAGTAGTGCATCACAATATTTATCATTGAAATTTTGACCAAACCTCACATTGGTCAAAATTTTAACCAAATCTTTGGTCGAAATGACTACATTTTGGAGGACCCTACTTGGTCATTATTGGTCAAATTTTTTACCAAAGTTTGGTAGAAAACTTTCAAGAATTGGTCAAAATTTTGACCAATTCTGGTCTATCCCACAACTAGGATGCCATTTCCACAACTAAAGGGTTCATCAAAATTTTAACCAATTCTTGGTAGAAAACCTCCAAGAATTAGTCAAAATATCAACCAATTTTGGTTTATCCCACGACTAGGATGCCATGGTCACGACCAAAGGGTTGGTCAAAATTTTGACCAATTTTTGGTGGAAAACCTCCAAGCATTGGTTGAAATATCAACCAATTCTGATCTATCCCATGACCAGTATGCCATGGTCATGACCAAAGGGTTAGTCAAAATTTTGACCAATTCTTGATGGAAAACCTTCAATAGTTGGTCAAAATTTTGACCAATATAATTTGTTTTAAAAGTAATGCAGTGGGTTGCAATGGATATTGATTACCATTGTAATATATATGAGTTGCATTAGTGAGTGAACCCAAAAGAAGTTATTATTGGATGGTGATTCTCTATAGGGTAGGAACCTGACCTGTAGAGGTAGGGGCTACTATGGAAGCCACATCCAACAATCGACCAAAAGCCTAGTCAAATGGAGCAAAGCTATTGGCACCATTAGCAACCACAGATGAATCCTTAAACCATTAGGGGCATCAAGTTTGATCTTCTTAGGGAGGCCCTTCAAAGAATCAACCACCACAAGGATGCGAACATAAGTGGTATGCAAAATATCATATGATTTAGAATCACACCATTTGGAAGTCATGAATGGCATCTTCCACAACTTCAAGAACCAAATCCATCCAATAGGTGAAGGGGAGGATCCAAAAACCTAACCCAAAGAGGCATATGAGAAAAAAATTCATGTGTAGGATAAATTTGGATAGATTCATTAATCAACAGGTTTTGGTAAGTAATGTTAATATTAGAATGTATTAGAGAACAAAAACTCTAGACCACCAAGAAGGTATTTTCTTTGATTTCCTCAATTTTGCAGGACAACACACAACAATATGTCCAATCCTACAGTAGACCCTAAAATGAAAAGGAAATCCTTCATAGTTTATAGTTTGAATTCCTTCATGTTTTGAGTTTGACCCATGCTCACCCCCCTCATTGGGCTTGTTTTCATGCCCAAGTTCATATTTTGATAGTCTTGCACTATGAGGATGACTTTCCATCTTATCCTCACTTATTGTGGAAGGACTAACATGGTAACCTCACCATGCCAAACATAGCTAAGAAGTTGAATACATAATGAACAACCTCATAATAGAGGGGTAACCCATAGAGGTGGTAGTGGTAGTAAGAGAGTGTCAATGGTTTTGTCGTCTCTAGTGATGTCTCATACCAGTAAAGGGAGTGGAATTGGATCTCTATGAGTTGGATCTCTAGGGCATCATTGATATAGGCATGAAAGGAAAGTCCATGTGCCTACAAAACTTACTCTTGTAGCTTGCACAAATTAATTAGTAAAAGCACTACTCATGAAAGATGGGTCAAGTCCTAGTGCTTCACCTCTATGATCATCACCTAGATCGAACAACTACTAAGTGTTCCATTTATCCTCATGAGAGTTGGCTTCATATGAGCCACTAATAATGAAACACAAGTCAATGAGTTTGACTTTAAAAACTACAAAGTTGAATCCTGATAGTAATATCAAAATAAATAAATAATTTATAAATAATACTAATGTAATAAATTGATCAATATATATTATGCCTACAAAAATTACTCTTGCAGGCTAGTATCTTTCACAAAGTCAATTAGTAAAATTAGTACTCATCAAAGATGGGGCATATCTAGGTGCTTTAGCTCTGTGAGCATCACCTAGATCCAATAAGTGCAAGTGTTCCATTTATTCTAATGAGAGATGGTTTTGTGTGAACCACTACTTGTGAAACATGGGTCAACCAAGTTCAACTCAAAAACAACACAGTTGAATCCTGATAGAAATATCAAAATAAATTAATAATTTATAAATAATAGAAATTTAATAAATTGATCGATATAAATTATTCCTACAAAACTTACTCTTGCAGATTAGCTTGCACTAGGTAATTAGTAAAACCACTACTCATGAAAGATGGGTCAAGTCCAAGTGCTTCACCTTTGTGAGCATCACCTAGATCCAATGAGTGCTAAGTGTCCAATTTATTCTCATGAGAGATGGGTTTTATTGGATACAATTGTTCAATTGTGTGTTGTCTTTGATGCCACACAAATGTCATATCAGTCATTAGATAGAGTCTACCAAGATTAGATGATCAATAAGGTAGAGAACAATGCCTATCGAGCTTAGAAGGTGAACAAGGAAAAGGATAGAATCTACTGAGCTCAAATGGTCAGTAAGGTAGAGAACAATGTATACTGAGCTCAGATGGTCAGCAAGGGAAAGGATAGTGTCTACTGAGCTTAGATAGTCATTGAGGCAAAGGAAAAAATCTACCAAGCCCAGAGGTTAGTAAAAAAAACTTACAGTATCTACTGAGTAAGCAATTCTTACTGACCTCACACAGTCATCAAAGGAAATGTGGTAGAAACAGTTCTTACCGAGCTCACTTGATCATCAAAGGAAATGTGGTAGAAATAGTTCTTACCGAGCTCTCATGAAGGAATTTAGTTCTTACTAAGTAAACTTGGCAGCCAAAGGATTTTACAGATATTGCAATATTAATCGAGTCAAGAAGGTTAACTCAGGAAATTTAAGGAAGCAATATCTACCGAGCAAGATCGGCCAATATAGGATTTCATTGTTTATGAAATAACATTTTTTTTTTTAGAGTAATATTTGTAGCTGACTAATGTATGGTTTATTGGTAAATCTAACCTATAAATGGACCAACTTGACAATCTGAATGGTAGAATTAAGAAGTCAAGTTGTGAATTCTAAGTGTGAGTGAAATGGAAGTGGACTTAATGTGATATGAGGACTGATTATTGTGGAAGTGAATTTTAAGTATGATCAAAGACCATTGAGGAGTAGCAAATCTATATTTGATCAAGGAGGATCTAATGATGCTGAACAAAGACCTATAGTCAACAAATTCAGTTGCATCTTGTTCAAGTCAATTCATTGTTGCTTTCTAACCATTGTAGTAGTGATTTCAAATCTCTTAACAGAGTTGGTTTAATAGCCATTTTGTAAATCTTTTAACAAGGTGACAGTTCAATTGAATTGTTCTAAAGACCTCTAGCAAGGCCACTCCTAATAGGGTGATTAAATCCTCTAATAGGGTCACACCTAACAATCTATATTATAACCTTTAACAAGGTTGGCTCCTAACAGGGCTCACTTTAGAAGAGTGAAAAAATTAGTGACTAGTTACTTGGTGGTTTTTCCCATATTGGGTTTCCACATTAAATTTGGTGTCTCTTATGTTCATTTTGTTTTCAGTTACATGCATGAATTCTTAAAGATAAGTAATAGTTTAATTTACTGAGTTATAATATTTTAGTTATGTTTACTGAGTATCATCAGTAACTAGATCTTTAAGATGTCTAAGGGATTTTTGATTAAAGATTTTTTGAGTAACTAATTCACCCCCCCTCTCAATTACTCTATCTTTAATTCCAACAATTGGTATCAAAGCTTTTGGTGCTTACAGGAAAAGATTTCAAGGATCTAAGCCAAATATTAGGATGTCTTACAAAAGATAAATTTTAAGACTTAACAGAGACAACTTCTCAGCATGACAAGGATTGATGAGGCTTCATCGGGCTTCTATTGGTGATATAGGGCTGAAGTACCTTGATAAAAAATATGAAGAACCTTTTGGTACATTATCTATCAATGATATTGCTAAAAGAAAACTCACAACAACATGATGATATATATAGCATCTACTCTAAGTTATGAAGAATTTGATGCGATCCAGGATTGCAAAACTGCCTTTGAAATGTGGAACAAGCTAAAAGAGATCTATGGAGGAGATGATAATGTGAGAAGAGCCAAAGAAAAAAGTTTGAGAGGACAATTTGATCAAATGAGGATAAGAGAGGATAAAACATTGCAAAGTATGTTGAAAGAGTTAAAGCATGTGTTAGTGCAATCAAAGCATCTAGAGGAGAAATCATGGAGGAGACAGTTATAATTAAAGTTCTTAGAACTCTACTTCCTATCTATGCAATCAAACTCTTTGCAATTCAAGAAAGAATATGTGAAGCAAATCATAATATAAATTTAGAGGCCATAGTTGGAAGATTGACTACATTCAAGCTAGACAACTATGATAATTATGTTCCAGCTGCCAAGAACATTGAATCAAAATTTGAAGCCAAGCTCTCACTCAAAGAAAAAGGGAAGAAGATGAAGGATCTGTAGACAAATGGTGATGAAGAATTAGAACAAAGTTCAGACAGTGATCTTGAGGTAGTTGAAGCTCTACTAGCAAGAAAATATTCAAGAGGCAAAGGAAAATACAAAGGTAAGGTTCCTCTAATCTATTTTTCTTGTGAAAAAATTGGACATATTGCTACTAGGTGCCCAAATAAGCAGAATAAGGATGAGAAGAAAGGTCACAAGTTCAATGTCAAGAAAGACTTCAAATCTTTCAAGGATAAAGGTAAGAAAACTTGTTTCATGGAAAAAGATTCCAATAATTCTGATGATGAAGAAGAAGATGAAATTGTTTACATAGCTGTAAAAGATGAGTTTGATAATGATGAAGAAATGGCACTCATTTCTTATATGAGTAGAAATGATATATGGATTATAGATAGTGGTTGTTCACATCACATGACTAGTGATAAAACTAAGTTTGAAAACTTTGAAGACTATGATGATGGGAGTGTAATATTTGGTAACAATGAACCTTGTTGTATAAAAGGAAAAGGAAGAACCTCTCTAACCAAGGAACGTGTATGTGATAATGCATATTGGGTAGAAGGACTAAAGCACAATCTATTGAGTGTGGCATAGCTACTCAATAATGGATTTAAAGTAGAATTCATGCAAGGAAAAGAAAGACTGTTGAATGAGCAAGGTAAGTTGATTGGATCAGGCACTCAAACAAGAGGTAACTTATTCTATCTCGAACTTGGTGAATGTTCATGTTTTATTGCTTAAATTGAAGAAAGTTGGTTATGGAATAGGAGTTTATGTCATGTAAACTTTGACAACTTGATAAAAATTAGTAAATTCAAGAAAGTAAGAGGCATTCCTAACATAAAGAAACCTAAGGTTGGTCTGTGCAAAAATTGTCAAATTGGTAAAATGGGAAAGACTAGTTTTAAAAGCAAGAACTATTAGACTGAAGAAGTTCTAAAAATTGTGCATACTGATTAGTCTGGAGCTGTTGGCATTGAAAGCTATACTGATGAGAAATTTTTCATTCTTTTCATTGATGATTATTCAAGAATGATGACTATCATGTACCTAACAGAGAAATCAGAAGCATTTGAAAAGTTCAAGTGGTATTTGGCTAGAGTAGAAAAGGAAACAAGAAAAAGATTGAAATGCTTAAGGTCTGATAGAGGTGGAGAATTCATTTCACATGAGTTCAATAAATTTTGTATTGAAAGAGGAATGAAAAGAAAAGTTTCTACACTTGGAACTCCTGAAAAAAATGGAATAGTAGAAAGAAGGAACAGATCTATCATGGACTATGCAAGAACCTTAATGATTGAGAAAAACATTGCTATCAAATACTAGAAGGAAGCTATCAACACTGCAGTTCATACCTTGAGCAGAGTATAGCTGAACAAGGATTCATTAAAAATGCCTTATGAGTTATGGTATGGATACAAACCCAATGTAAGTTACCTAAAAGTATTTGGAAGCAAATGTTACATTTTGAAAGAATCTAGAAAAGGTAAATTTGATGTAAAAGATGATGAAGGAATATTTTTGGGATACTCTTGCAAAAGTAAAGCATATAGATGTTTGAACTTATCTACTCACAAAGTCATAGAAAGTGCACATGTGAAAATTGATGAGTTTGCAGAAAGAATGGACGAAGAAAGAAAAAAGGAACATGAAGACTATAGGAGATTTGTTTACATTGAACCTGATACAATACCAAATACATCTATCAATCAAGAATCTTCAACTCTAGAGTCTTCATTAACTGAGTCACAAGGAGTTGAAACTAAGTCAGTATCTACCCAGCTACAAGAACCTAAGTTGCAAACAGAAGCTACTAAGTTAGCATCTACTAAACTTGAGCAACTAGAATTAAAACCAAAAGTTGAGACATAGAAGGATAAAAATGCAAAAGGCAAGGAGCCCATGTTAGCCAAGTATGTCAAAAAACATCATGCACCAAATCAGATCATTGGAGACAAATCAGAAGGAACAATGACAAGAAGTAAGTTGAAAGGCACTTGTTTACTTGCTGATTTTGAACCTAGAAATGTCAAAGATGCACTAGACAATGAAAGTTGGATTGAAGCTCTGAATCAAGAAATATAGTAGATAGAGTAAAACAAAACATGGACTCTTGTACCTAGACCCAAAGACAAGAATGTGATTGGAACAAAATGGGTATTTAGAAACAAACTAAATGAAGATGGTAAGGTATCAAGGAAAAAAGCTAGACTGGTATGAAAATGATACTCTCAAGAAGAAGGTGTAGACTATGGAGAGACTTTTGCTCCTATTGCAAGATTGGAAGGTGTTAGAACCTTACTTGCATATGTTGCATTCAAAGTATTCAAAGTTTATCAGATGGATGTCAAGTCAGCATTTCTCAATGGCATATTGGATGAAGAATTTTACATTGAATAGCCTGAAGGTTTTGTTGATCCAGACAAAAAGGACATGTTATGCAAATTGCATAAAGCATTATATGGTCTGCAACAAGCCCCTAGAGCATGGTATGAAAGATTGCATAACTATCTTATTCAAATTAGTTTTCAAAGAACTAATGACAATAGTAGTTTGTACATAAAGGAAGGACTAGATAATAAGATTGTTTTGATAGAAATATTTGTAGATGATACTTTGTTCACAAGAAATGATGATCTTTGCAAAGAATTTTCAGAACAAATGAACAAAAAATTTGAAATGTCAATGTTTGGTGAAATCAAATTCTTTGTTGGTCTTCAAATTCAATAGAGTAAGAATGGCATCTACATCACTCAATCTAAATACATCAAGGAGATACTAAAAATTTTTGGTATGGAAGACTGCAAACCAGTTGGAACTCCTATGTGTACTGGATTAAAACTTACCAAGGATGATGAATTAAAGGAAGTGGATCAGACATTGTATATATCTATGATTGGAAAGTTGCAATATGTAGTGCACACAAGACAAGACATTTCCCATTCAATAGGAATTGTGGCAAGATTCTTAGAAAAACCAAAAGAAAATCACATGGTGGTAATCAAAAGGACCATGAGATACTTAAAAGGAACTGAAGATTATGGATTATGGTATAAACTTTGAGAAAATCTAGATCTAAAGGTGTTCACTGATGCAGATTGTGTAGGGAATATTGATGATAGAAATAGCACAAGTGGAGGAGCTTTCTTTCTTGGAAAAATATTGGTTTCTTGGACAAGTAAAAAGAAAAATTGTACATCTCAATCCACAGTAGAGGCTGAATATGTTGCAGCAACAGTAAATTGCTCAAACATTGTGTAGTCCAAACAATTATTGGAAGGTATAAAGCAAGAAATCAAAGAACCTATTTTCATGTTTTTTGATAACACAAGTGCAATTAACATATCCAAGAATCTAGTGATGCATTCAAAAACCAAGCATATTACCATAAAGCATCACTTTGTTAGAGAATTGGTACAAGAAAAGGAAATTAGATTGGAATATGTTCATACAAAGGAAAAAATTGCTCACATATTCAAAAAGCATTTACCTAATGATGCATTATTGTATCTAAGAGGTAAGTTAGGGGTCATCCCTCTATCTAAAGCTCACTAAAATATAGTTTTAGTGATGCATCAAAAAGAACAGAATTGAAGATCTATCAGTTGATGCAGCAAACCAATGAAAACATTGCATATGAATCAATATATTAGGTACAATAATATTCAATTGTTTTAAGTTTTCTTTGGCATGTTCTATCAAATAAGGAGAGTATAATATCATATCTTTCTAAAATTTTCAAAATAATAAGAGTTTTTCAAAGAGGGAGAGATTATTATGAAAGAGGGAGCTTGTTGTATTTGAAAAAGTAAGTGAATTATTTTGTCAGTATAAGACTTGTTTTCAAATTTCATTCTGCCATGACATGTGGTGTTGCCATCAATGCCAAAGAGGGAGATTATTGGATACAATTTTTCAATTATGTTTTGTCTTTGATGTCACATAAACGTCATATAAATCATCAAATAGAGTCTACTGAGCTCAAATGGTCAGTAAGGAAGAGAACAGTGTCTACCAAGCTCAGAAGGTCAACAAGGGAAAGGATAGAGCCTACTAAGCTCAGATGGTCAGTAAGGTAGAGAATAGTGTCTACCAATCTCAGATGGTCAGCAAGGGAAAGGACAATATCTACCAAGCTTAGATGGTCAGCGAGGCAAAGGATAGAATCTACCGAGTGTAGAAGGTTAGTAAAGAAAACTTGCAGTATCTACCGAGTAAGTAGTTATTACCAAGCTCACTTGGTAATCAAAGGAAATGTGGTAGAAATAGTTCTTACCAAGCTCACTCAGTCATCAAAGGAAATGTGGCAAAAATAGTTCTTACTGAGTAAACTCGACAGCCAAAGGATTTTATAGATATTGCAATATTAACTGAGTCAAGAAGGTTAACTCAAGAAATTTTTGGAAGCAATATTTACTGAGTAGGGCTAGCCAGTAAAGGATTTCATTGTTTATGATATAACATTTATTTGTTTAGAGTAATATTTGTAGCTGACTAATCTATGGTTTATTGGTAAATGTAACCTATAAATGGGCCGACTTGAAAATCTGAATGGTATAATTAAGAAGTCAAGTTGCGAATTCTAAGTGTGAGTGAAGTGGAAGTGGACTTAATGTGGTATGAGGACTGATTATTGTGGAAGCAAATTTAGTGGATGATCAGAGATCATTGAGGAGCAGCAAAGTTGCATTTTATCAAAGAGGATCTAATGATGCTGAACAGAGACCTGTAGTCAGCAAATTCACTTGCATCTTGTTCAGGTCAATTCATTGTTGCTTTCTAACCATTATTGCAGTGATTTCAAATATCTTAATGGAGTTGGTTTAATAGCCATTTTGTAAATCCTTTAACAAGGTGACAGTTCAGTTGAATTTTTCTAAAGACCTCTAGCAAGGCCACTCCTAATAGGGTGATTAAATCCTCTAACAGGGTCACACCTAATAGTGTGTATTGTAACCTTTAATAGGGTTGGCTTCTAATAGGACTCACTTCAGAAGAGTGAAAAAATTGGTGACTAGTTACTTGGTGGTTTTTCCCATATCCGGTTTCCATGTTAAATCTAGTGTCTCTTGTGTTCAAATTTTTTTTAGTTACATGCATGAATGCTTAAAGATAAGTAACAATTTAATTTACCGAGTTACAGCATTTTAGTTATGTTTACCGAGTATTAGTAGTAACTAGATCTTTAAGACATCTAAGGGATCTGTGATTAAAGTTTTTCTAAGTAACCAATTCACTGCACCTCTTAGTTACTCTATCTTTAATTCCAACAGGTTCATGCGAACCACTATTCTTTAAACATGGGTAAATGAGTTTGACTCAAAAAAAACACAATCAAATGCTAGTAAAAATATCACAATTCAACTTGTGGAAAATATATCCTAATTATCTATTTATATTTTGACAATTGTTTGATATTTTTTTAATTTATATACCAAAGTTACAATATATACATACATGTATGTATAGATGTATGTAGGTAGGTATATACATGCAAACTATATGGCTAAACTTAGTGGAAATTAACATAGTTGCACTGGTGAACCCATACCAGTATCTCAAAGAATTTTAGTCATAAGACTTGGTGGAAGGCATGACCTCATCTAGCTAGCAAGTAGACTAATACCCATGCATGCAACTCAAGTATTCAAAAAAAACATACAAGATTAATGTATGACATAATATTATGCATCATATAGTAGTTTTTGGATTTGATTATGTTCATATTTTGTGATTTATCATTAGAATAATAAAAGAATGCAAGAAAAATATATGAGAATAAAAAATATATATAGATATATTCTTCAAATAATATGATCTAAAACATCGATAAAGAAATGCATACAAAAGTAAGTATATAATAGACTAATGCATTATCTTTATAACTTACCTTTGTAGGAGTCCTTAAGGACCTATCCATTATGAAACTTTTGGTGTACCCACTCAAATATCTACAAGCAAATCCAATTTTATCCTAACTACCTTAGCTATCATATGGAAGAAAATATAGAGATGTGAAGGTAATGGAAATAGGTGCATGATGTGAACAAACTCCATGATAAGAGATTGAAGTGAAGTGAGGAAATGAGAAAGAGAAAGAGAAAGTTAAAGGAACCTTCATTGCTGAGTGACTAAAATAAGTTTTTTGGGCTTTGTCTCCCTCTTCCTCTCCTAGTTGGAGTAGTTTCTAGGAAAAAAATTCAATTTTTTGAGATGGCGAGTAGAAGTATGTAGATGGGGTCATCAAATCAATATTTTAGAAACATAGGCATCCTTGTGTCTTATGTACTAGATTTTATTATTCTGAAGTTTCATTTGAGACAACACCCACGATGTTTACTAATGTGTCTTTCATTCTCTAACTAAAAAGGATGGGAAGATGAAGTGATCATAGTTTGGATTACACTCACAAAAAGTTGGGTCTTCAAATTAATCTTTAAAAACATAGGCATCATTGTGTCTTATGTACCATATTTTATTATTCTCAAGTTGTATTTGAGACAACACCCATGCTATTCACTATTGTGTCTTTCATTCTCTTATGTGAGTACACTTATTCTAGCACCAAACATAGTTGAAAATGTCAATTAGATAGAGTTTCTAAATACCTATTAGCCAATGAAATAGAAAATATTCAATAGTAGAAATGAACCTTTGTTACCTAAAGCAAGTTGTTCATAATATAGAGACTAGAAATTTGGATGGATGGCTGTGCACCATAAAAATTCTTCTAATATTTAGGTTTCACTATTATCTGTCAGTAATTCTGATTGAACAAAACCCAAAATAGCCATCTAAAAACTTCAATGAATATTCTCTACATTGGCACATTGAAACATCAGCTAAAATTTTTTAATGATACAAAGATTTGACCTTGATACATATTGACATTATAATAAGACAATAAAATTATGGCTTTGTAAATATTGAACAAACAACCAACTCTATCATCTTGGACTGGACCATTCAACTCCATGGAGATTATCTATAGAGTCTACAATCAATTCTGAGTTTCTATGAGGAATGCACTCTACTTCTTGGCTATTCACAACTTCCACCTTTCTCCACTCTTACCATATCTCTACTAAGCCATCTCCTTCCAACATGAGTACCACTTCAAACATCTTTGGTCTATCCATTAGCAACCCTTGTGTGCAAAGTAGTGTGACTTGAATAAGTTGTTCTACCTCTACCTTGAAATAATTATTCTGGAGGTTAGGATCAACCAGCATAACAACACTTCTCTCTCTTGATAGACCTTTGACTTGTCCAATAATCAACAAAATGTCAGTGATGGATTTAATACACCAAGGACATACCCACCAAATTTATGTATCATAGATAACCAATCCATGAACATGTGTAGTAACTTATAAAAAGATCACCTCTCCTTCCAATTCACATTATGATTCAAAAATGCAAAAAATCTAACAATTTTAGACTACTTGGATAAAAATGCCACATGAATATCTTGGAATAGATATAAAGAAACTGCAGTAACACATGCACTGACAATGCAAATCTTAGATTTGATTTGATAAAATCTTCTACTAGCACAAACCACGGATAATGCTTTCCCAACAAATAAATGAGCATGTTGTGCACAATCATTTAAATAGAAACCTAAACAAAAATGCAACCAACACATAGTATATAATCATTAAAGTGCTTACCACAATGAAGCTATAAGATGTCCTAGAAAATAAATGGGCATTGTGTGCACATTATTCAAAATAGAAATTGAGAAGTCACCCAATAAATGAAATGCAACTATCAAAATGTTACATTTAAAAAATGATATTCTTCCCATGCTTCAAATGATAGGTGACACTGTCAAGAATATTTATATTATAGTAAAAAGAGTTTCTAAATACCAATCTATGAAATATCATGGTAGTAGATGGAATAAATAAAGTTAAGTACTTGATGGAAGCAACTCAGGGAGTGAAAAAACATCAAAAAAAGAGAGAAACTTCCAAGAAGCATAAAAAAGTAACCTCTTTGAAAGTAAAATTGTTTTTAGAAAGACAAGGTTTTACCCGAATTTTGGGAGGTTGCAATTGCAAGCTAGTTAGCAAGTGGAATAAAAAAGTAACCTATCTTAAAAAGTACTATTGTTTTTAGGAGGACAAGGTTTTACTTAGATTTTGGGAGGTTGCAATATTTGCTACTAATGATATTTATTCATATTTAATTTTTAAAATTTTTTCTTAAGGAGAACTATTGGATGTGAATTGTCATATATAGTTTCATCAGCATAAGAACTATAATTTATATATAGATTGCTTCTTGATAAGGTTCTATCAGTTAATTAGTTATTTAATAGAACTCAAATGTTGATTGCCCCTATGTTATCATAACCTTTCCACATTCCATTATGTACTTACAAGAATTCTTCAAGATGAAACTACATATTTTTGGTTTCAACATGTCAGATTTCACTTACCAAATGATCATCAAAAAGAGGAAAAGTATGAAAAATTATAATATATCTATTCATATTTAATTTTTAAAATGTTTTCTTAAGGAGAACTGTTGGATGTGAACTATCATATATAGTTTGATCAACATAAGAACTATAATTTATATATAGATTGCTTCCAAATAAGGTTCTATCAATTAATTAGTTATTTAATAGAACTCAAATGTTGATTGCTCCTATGTTATCATAACCTTTCCACATTCCATTATGTACTTACAAGAATTCTTCAAGACAAAACTACATATTTTTGGTTTCATCATGTCATATTGCACTTACCAAATGATCATCAAAAAGAGGAAAAGTAAATAAAATTATAATATTGATTGTCCCTGTTTGCTATGCTTATACACTATAATAGTCTATTTCCACTTTTACTAGACTCCTTCTAACAATTTTAAAATTTTAGGTCTTTGTCAATACTCAAAGCTTTAATAACTACTCTAGAGGTCCAAACTATGTTGAGGCTTTTACAAGGCATGATCGTTTTTTGGAAATTTGCAATATTGTAATGTTTTTCTTTATTCAAAAGTAAGTCTATTGTTAAGGAATTATTTTTTGCATCAGTAGAGATATAAAAAATTAAGTTGTGTTTTCAAAATGGTATTTCATTTGAATGATTAACACCAAGAATCACAAGAAGGGGCTAGTTGGATAATATATTAACAAGGGGCATTGCCAAAGCACTTGTTTTGATAACGTACAAAATTACTTTAATACAACAACAAACTTGAAGAGAATAAGGATTGCAAAGAGTACACCTTAATAAGAAACATTATATTACAAAATCCAAATTGTGAATTTTTATTCTATAGCACATAGAGAAAATGAATCTTCTCTAATGATTGCACAGAAAATGCCACAAGACAAAAAATATATACTACTTGAATAACAACACAAAAGTTGAAGAAATCAAACACCAAGACCATGGCAATACTTTAGAACCATGCATTTTGTTTTGCAATTCATGATTTAAGTGTCCATTAATTTTCAATACAAGGGGCTTGAGAGCTAAGATCTACCATGATTGTCATGATTGACCACTTGAGACAATTCAACTTAATCAAATTTGTGAAATTTTGAGTTATGCTCAAGTAGTTTATGGTACTAAACTTTAAGACATGAACATCAAGTCTAAAAGCACTAACAAACCGACTATCACATATTTGTTTAAATAAATTGTCTTCCACATACATAGATTCAAAATTAAAATAAATTTTTGAATGCCATCATGTTTAGTTTGAATAAAGATAAGGGAATAAACAAAACATCAGTTTTGAACATGAAAAAATATATTTTTTCATCAATGCTATTGCACTAGACCTACAACATATTGATAATTATATAGGTTAATTTTCTCAATGGAATTGTCCAACTTGTAGTCCCTTAATATATTTTATTTATATGATAACAATACTTTTTTATATGGGTGAAAATAATACAAAAATAAAAAAAATAAAATGCAAAGATGGAATCAATACAAGAACTTTTAAAGTGTGATTAGTCAAACAAATATTTTGCATGTGCAAGGTTATGCAACAAGTACTGATCCATCAAGTTATATAAATTTCCCTCCAAAACAATGCCAAAATTTGTGAAATCTATGCAAGACAACATAAAGGACCAAAATTCAATACTTACTACATCTTAAATGCATCTTACCTTTTTGTGAATTCCCAAAATCAACACTGCCTACTCATTACAACATTATGCCTCTTCATCATAACTCTCATGGATCAGTTTTAACCACTCTTCATATTCCTTATCCAGTTGATTATTTTACAGCTGCTTACCATCTCTCTCTCTATCAACATGCACTAAAAGTAAACCACATGAAACATAATAATGTTCATCTTAACACAAAAAATTGTTGCACCTTCTAATATAGAAAAAATTATATCTATCTATAATAAATATATCCATTCTCACTGATTTTATGTACAAACAATTTTCTCTCTACAAAATTTTATATAAAATATTTAATATATCTAAATCACTAAAATATAAGCTAGAATACACCACTGAAACCTATAGTGCAATTTTTCTAGCCATATAGGCTTAAAAAAATTAATATTTTGGTAGATTTCAAAAAACAAAAAGACCTTAATCCTATCAAAATGAACATCTTGCTCGATAAGAACTTATAGTCATGATATTGATAGTCCTCTAACAATTAGAAAAGTAGAATCACTATAACTTTTCATCATGTCAGTCAAGTTTTTATACTAACTTTATAGAATTCATTATAAAAATATACATGGCCCTCACTATGTAGTGGTAATTTATGTAGATATATAAACTAAACTAATTTATAATTTCATTCACAACAACCAAGAACCTAGTTAGTGAGCTCACTTTTTGAATTGAACAAAAAAAAGTAGAGAAATAGTGGGCTGAGTTTTCTAATTGACTAGGACAAGTTAGATTTCTATAAAAGATGATGGTCAAGACCCAATATTATAATACATGAATCTCCACACCAATAAAACAAAATGAGAGAGCCCAATTATTTTGTTAGCTCAACTCTTCTATATATACTTCTCCGTTACAACTCCATCCAATGCATTCCAACTACATAGGAGAAGAAAGATAGTTGTCTTTGTCTTAAGGAAAGATAACTAATATGGTTGTCAAGATGTTTGGACCAGCACATGCTTCATGTAGTAGAAGGGTGTTGGCATGCCTCATAGAGAAAAATATTAAGTTTTAAATTCAGCTGTTTATATATTGAAAAGGGGAAGATAATGAAAACCCATGTTATAATAAAAATTCAAGGTTAGTAGGAAAGTTGGGAAGTGCTAGGAATCCATAATTACATGCTAGGAATTAGGTACTATGGGAAGAGTTGTGTCAAGAGATCCACAAGGTCTCCTCTTCGCAGGCTTTTTTCTCTACATAGATATCGACAAGATGTGGAGTGATTTTTGTAGAGAAAAATATGCGCCCTCACCACATCTCTCATGCCCACGTATACCTAAGTTAAATTTGCATACATCTTCAGTAAAACTACATTTACAAAATTATTGAAATGAAAGAGTTAATTTCATAAAGTGAGTTTGAGTGGGAAAGGAATGAGGAAAACTTTAAATATTAGTTGTAGCTCACTAGTTAAATATTTCAAAACATGGGCAGTGCAAAAGTTTAAAGTGTGCTAGAGTAGAGGACCCAATATGATAGTGGGATCAATCCTTATCAACTCCATACCCACCTTCTTTACATACTCACACATTGCTTTCTCTGCTACCATCTTTGAATAGAAATACCAATTCTAAGCACCAAAAGAGAGAGAGGAGGAATTAGTTTAATAAAGTTGGAATATGGATATAAGTTTACAAGTCTTTCCATGGTATACAAATACAAATTAAATGAGTTAAATTGGTTCAGATGTAGTAATGAAGGTTGCTCTAGCAGTCCTAATCGACTATGGTTTGCAGATTTCTATTGGGGTCAAGGTAAATGGCACCAATAGAGGATGTGAGGTGTTCAGAGCAACTGTCAAATGACTACATTTTAATTATACATTTTATAATACAAATTTCAATTAAAAGGTGTGTGAACATCTTTATATTTTAACAAGTTTTTGTGTTATAACAATAGGTTATAGAAGTTGTTCACTTTTGTTAGGCTTAAGAAAAATTGTGGCACTAGCTTAAGTTGAGCTTCTTACGGATGCATAATGTCAATTTTTCCTTCTTGCATGCAAACACCATCAGAATAGGTTTTACAGGGATCCTAAGTCATTCTTGAGGCAAAAAGATAATAAGGATAAACCTCATCCAACAACCTCCCCAAAGAGTCTCTTAGTTTTAGTGAAGACAACAATGGAAGGAGTAGTTCTATTTCCTTGATCATTTGCTATGATTTCAACTCCAAACACCTACATAGTTGTAGGTCATGCCCAAAGCAATGCCAATATCTTTGTATCTTGCCATACCTCTACTTTGGAAAAATATTTCATAAGTATGATATGATCAACACTTATAGCTTTATAGTCACAACCATTGAAACATGCTATCCTACTAGATCATTTCCACTACTACCACATCAATAATAATCAATTCAATATGTACCTACTCAAGAAACCTATAATCTAACGTGATTTCATCAAAGAGATTAAATTATGATTTTGAGGAGTAAAATATTCTAAGATCAGAAAAGCGATTGAGGAACTAAATTTACTGCTCCCACGGATGGAGCTAACTACAATATTAGCAAGTACTTAGAGTAGCTAACTACAATATCAGCAAGTATTCAAAGCACTAATATTTACATTTATTAATCTAGTAACCCTTTGTTGATCATATAGGATCCTCGTACTCTATTTAATGTCAACCAATGGTTTTCTTCATTGGCTTTCTTTTTATCACTTTGTTTGGAGTTTTTTTTTTGGACCAAAAATAAATGTGTATAAAGACAAAATAAGTTGATAGGAAGAAAAAAAGAAACAAAATAAATTTCATTTCAATGTATACTAATGAACATAGCAATCTTGATTACTTGCAATTCTTTAATAATTCATGTTCTTCCTCACAAGTTTGTTCTTTTACCTTAGTTGAGAATTTCTTAGGCCCTACTAGATGCACCAACTATGAAATCTTTTGTCATTGGTGATTCTATATCATGTGCTTGTATCGTGAAGAATAATGCTCATGACATTGGGAGATAACACTAATTCCAAAATCACCGATGAAAGAAAAGTATGTTTGAAGAAAGCAAGGATCTACAAAAACCAAGTGAGATGAAATAAAAGGTTGGACAAGACTCATGGTGTTGCATGAGGTTGTCGCCTATCCAAGAAAATAAGAATTTTTTATGAAAATATGTTAAAAAGGGACCCTTGGAGACCTAGCCTAGCAAAGGTCATTGTTTCCAATGTGTTTGTTGATGTTGATACTATTTAAGCTATAGCTAGTGATTAAAAATTTGAAATAATGATTGTGAGAAGAATAGATGGGAATTATTTATTAGTCATCAATAAATCCTATATGTAGGAATGCTTTGGGTTAAATACCCAAGCCTTGATAAAAGTGGATAGGGAGTAGTTCCTGCTAGACTATGAAATAAAGGTGAAAAGTATATGTTTTAGGGAAACAACTTATTTTATAAGGAGATAAAATAATAATATGTTGGTTAGGCTTGACAAAAAAGGCCCATATCTAACCAATAATTTCATGTATTTTTACTAAAAGACCTACTATGGATGAGCACATGTATGTAGAGAATATTATAAGGAAAATATGACACTCAACTTAATATAGTTTTCAATGAGGACCCAATAACCTAACTTATGTTTTGAGTTTGACATTATTGCTGAAATTTAAAGGATTGTGTATAAGAGGATGATGCATTGGAAGAAAAATAGAAATTTGAAGAATTATGCTTGGTTATTTCTGTTATTATTAATTAAAAGTAGCATTATCTTCCATCACTCAATGAGATTAACCATGTCAGAGGGAAGTGGAGCAAGGTTACAAATTAAACTCTACTATAGAACTTGAGACAAACATAGCAAAGCTAATAATTATGGGATGATCCATGAATCTCTAATGTAACTGTTCCAAGGGTTGCTTGCACTGCTCCTCAAGAGACCTAGCTTGTCTCTTCTAGGCACCTATCCACCTAGGTCCTCAATTGGTTTAGGTGATTAACTAACACCAATCCAAAATCTTTTCCAAGAGTTTCATCCTTTGTGCTTACCCTTAGAAGACTAACACTCTATTTTTAGTAAGTCTTGAAACCCCAAGTTGTCTGTACAGGTGATTCCTATTATATATGGAAAATAGGACTAAAAGACCTATTTCCTAGGACTAGACCACAAACTTGTTTAAAAACTCAACTAAATGGTTTGTTAAGACCTCAACCTCCAAGATATTTCAAGATAGGGCTATCCTCTTTTTAAAACTATAAAAAAATTTTCATACAGTACTTCTATCCCCTACATGAAATCATTGATTTAGCATTGTCAAACCACTAATCATACCTTCCTAGTTTTCCTAGGGCTTGACATTTAAAATAGTAGCATGACTCCCTTGGACTCCTAGCTTTATATAAAACATGTATAGATGCCACACTTGAAGATTCAACCACTTATTTAGAGTTCCCATGGTTGAATCTCATGTGGGAGCCATTTTTCCTAAATCTTCCTAACTGAGCCCAACAGACTATCACTAACCTAAAACAATTTACTAAGCACACTAAACTTAATCTAAACCCTTAACTTATAAAATTAAAAAGTCTTCTAATGGACTATAGAAAAATTTAAAATCACTTTATCAATACACTTAATGGATTAAGTTGGTATTGCTCACACAAAAGCTCAAAGTGTTGTTGTAACACAGTCCAAAATTCTATTCCTCACACCAAAATGATACAAAGTAACTTCTCTCCTTTCTAGATTTGAATCTTGGCTAACATCTGATTCTATCTCCATAATTTTAGGGACTATTAGTTGATCATAAGTTCCTATAAGTTAGGGAATCCAAAGTTACCCATGTTGCATGCAACATTTGCAGTAATTGCAAATGTTGTCATGACAACTTTTTAGCAACATTTGGCATCTTTGCACTTATGCCTCTATCCTTGTTTCTAGGACCACTAACCTCCATGTCTCAAGGATCCAAATCCTTTTAAGGCCATAATAGCATCTCCACAACCATTAAAAACTCTAACATCTAAAACACCTTAAAGACTCAATCTCCCTAACTCCTAACATTATGAAATGTAAAAAAAACTAAGGCTATTAGTCTGACCTTAGTCCTAATAACTGACTCACCTATCCAACATTGAAAATGACCTTCTAAGCTCCAAAAAAAAAAGACATATGATATAATGGTAGGGGGGCTTTGAAGGCACATGGTGTGAAATGGGATTGGTGTGCTATGAGTAGAAGAAAAGGGGGATTGGGCTTGAAGGATCTTAGAAAATGGGTTGGCACTTGTTGCTAAATATATTTTCAAGGCACTACAAGTAATGGAACCTTGAAAATTCATGGTTAGATACAAAGTTAGTATGGAATTCCCAAGTAGAGGTTACTCATGGAAGGATTTGAACTTTTGTGACCTCATTACTAGATCCTTTTCCATGATTTATTTATGCATCTAATATTATAAATCCTTATCGAAAGGATGTGAGAATGTTAGACAAGATGTTACAAAGAATAGGAATATATCAAAAAGTAATATAATATTTGGGGAAAGTTCCAGTTGATGAAACTTGGTGCATAGAAACATATCACTAGCTTTACTACAAGGGCACTCAGCAAGAGCATGGTCTAGAAAGGGAATTCAAGTTTTGTTGTGGAAAATTATTGATCTACGAAGAAATATGTCAATTTAAACCCAAAAAAATTAGTTTGAGGTAAATGTGCTTTTAGTTTAAACCAATATTATTTCATGAATTGTCGATAGCCATGGGTTATTTATTATTCTTTGTTTATTTTAAAGTGAATTGTAATTGTATATAATATTAAAAAAATTGGCATGAAGTTACTTCTAAAGTTGATGTTTGAAAAGGAATTATAACTTTAATCAATTACAAAGGGGACACTGTTGTTGAGAGATGATTCATAGTTTGTAAGAAAGGAAGTTGTGGAATTGCTCATAAGAGATAATACAAGAAAAAATCTATAGGTACTCAAATTGATTCCTCAAGATTTGAACATGTATATCATTTATAGTAACACTTATTCAGGCTCCTAGCAAACATTAGAAATCAATTTGGATTCCATAATATTGTCCACATATCCAGATATTGATGTTTGTGAACTAGTTTACAAATCACAGAGATGAAAACTATACTTGTAGTTTGAGAATTAATAAATTCATTAGAACACAAATTGTAGAGATGCTCTAAAACTATAGAATCTACATATACTATGGATAATACTAAAATTTGGTTCATTTTCACATATTTAATTATCATATATTGAGAAATGAAGGTTGTAACTGACATGTTGTGATAGTATATTGCTTAGTTTGTAGACATAACATATTAAGTTGGAAGTTGAAGTCTATTGTAGCAAACATTATTATCTGATTTAACTTGTGTCATCAAGAGTTGAATTTTTCTATGAAAATCCTAGTTTATTTATACTCATACAAAAATTATAAACTTTCTATTATATGTTTTGATGGATTGTTGCTCACATTAAATTGTTCAAGAGATTACAAGTAGGGGCTCACATTTGTAGGAGCCGGTGATCTTGAATAGGAGTTTTGAAACTCACTAGAGTTGAAGTCGTAATTGGTTCATATTTGTGAGGCTAGATTAGGCTAGAGTTCAAGCTATAATTTATTTATAATTTTGTTGGAAACTATGAATTTAATGTAATGCCCCGCCCGGAGATCCTTGGAAAAAAGGATTCAAATAAAGCCAAGATATATATATATATATATATATTTACAAGTATGAATGCATGTGACAACATCATACAGGGATCACAAAGATCGCAATGGAAGACTTCAACACAATCCCAGCAACCAACAGATCTTCGAACGCCACACCCAACTAACACACACGAACAAAAGCCAACAACCACCACAAACAAGATGAGAGCACCAAAAATGACCACTCATCTAGAAAACACCAAGCTGGGGTAAAATGCAAAAACCAAAAATCTTGAAGCCCTGAAAATTGGCTAAGTCTGGATTTTTGAAGCCCTGAAATTTCCTAGAATCCATAACTTATCTTCAAAAGCTCTGAAACCTATCTCAAAAGATTCTTCGCATATATTAAAATATATCTTAAGTATAAGTAATACGTCAACTTATACTTAAACGATATATTTTAAACCCCAAGAGACTAAAACAGAAACACAAATACTAGATTTCAAGAGAAACTGACAAAATTCAAAAAGAAACAACATAGGGTCGAAGAACGCCCAACAGGGTATCCAAATCAACTCTCAAAAAGCTCAGATCATGAAGAAAAGTGCCTGCTCATGGCATGCACAGATTTTTCACAAAAACTATGCGACACTTTTTACTACGGGAGGGTGACACTTCTCCTTAAGGCGTGTGACACTCTTCTAGTGTTGTACGACATTTCTCAAGAAGGCATGTGACACTTTTCAGCATTGTACAAAATTTCTCAAGAAGGCACGCGAAACTCTTCTAGTGTCATACGACATTTCTCAAGAAGGCATGCGATATTTTACAGTGTCGTACGACATAGTTTGCATGGGCATGTGATACTTTTTAAAGTGTCACACCATGCTGAACAAATGTCACCCATAGAAAATAAAGACACTTCCAAAACTTAGAAAGGTGAAGAACAGACCAAAGAACCTCCACACCAGGGAGTACCAGATCCACATAAATTGAGGAGTGAACACTCGAGTGCAAGAACAACATAGAAAGAAGAACATCTAACCATCTAAACTACAGCAACAAGGAACACACTAAAATAAACATCGTAGTGAACTGAACAACAAAACTAAGTGCATAGTTCCTCCCAACTGTCAATAGCATCATAAGACCATCGTGGGTCCTAGCCATCCCCGCGCGTAACATCCCAAGCCACCAACCAGATCGTCGATACTGTCGTAATAGGGATGTCACTACTAAAACATGCAACAATATAAGCATAAGGAAATCTAACATGCTAGTAGAAAAGCATAAGATAATCCTACAGTAGATAACATCACCTATCACATGCTAAATAGCAATAAGCAACAGATATGGTAATACAAAAATTCACAGCATCTAATCATATGCTAAACTTCATAATAAGGGAATGCGTCAAATAAAATGACATCCTCTAAATATGATATACAAGTATCCCAATGAAAGCATAAATCACAAGAAAGCATACTCCAGAACCTGAAGTACCAAGTGAAGACATTCAGCAACAGTTGCACTAGGAAAAAAGATTATCTCTGTACATCGATCCCTAGTAGTGGTGAAGGTAGCTATGCCTCCCAACCACATGAAACCCATAGGTCCACACCCGGCGTGCTAATGGAGATAATGATCCAACCACAAACACATAAAAGAACATCCATGGCTAACACTCACGCTAGACAGTATGATGGCTGAACCAAGAATCTAAGACAATGCAAGGAGTACAGGTCCTGGTCAGACACTCAAAAGGCTGCTAAGTAGGGGCTAACATCATGCAGAGTCTCTTGGCATCAAAAAGCCCAAGCTTGGATTGTGTGTCCTCAAACTTAAACGGGTGCTCACACATTGTGTCCTCGAACTTAATCGGGTGCTCACTCATTTTATTATCTTAAGTTTTATTACCATACACACATTTTCTTTAACTATCACTTATTTAAAATTTCATATCCTCTGTCAACCTCTGACGCTATAAATGTTGAGCTACAAGATAGAAGACCCCTCCATATGCTACCCTACCCTACCCATGCTCATCCTACAACAAGTGCCTGTGGCCATGCATACTCAAGAGGATGGATTCTACATGAATCCCAAAGCCAATAAAACCATACATCATAAAATCACTCAATCGACCTCAATCCAAGAGTATGGATTCTACACAAATCCCAATGATGCGACAAGACCAAACATCATGAACCTACTCAACTGGCCTCAATCTGAGAGTATGGATTCTACATGAATCCTAGCATTCATGACACAAAAGAAAAGGTCTAAAAGACAAAAAAACAACAGGTATAAAATCACTCAACCGAACACAACATCAGGAGTACGGATGCAACACACATCCCAATGCAACATAAAAGTGCAATAGTGGTCTGACTGATATCCAAATGGATCATCCAGGTCCACGATCCACATTGTGCCAAGAAAACTCAAGAAAATAGGGTGGCATGCAAAACAAGGTAAAAACTCCAAAATTTAGAAAACTTCAAAATTAAAACCCATTTGGCCTATGGGTTCAAAAACCCCAAAAATAAATGGAATCGAACACCGTATGCAAAAATGGCCAACATAACGACGTAAAATTCCAAAACCTCATCCCAAAAAAATAAGGAAATGTTAATACCCGCCCAACCGGGTAGAACTAACATATAGAAACGGAAGGGAACACTAGTTCTTAGCCTCCAAACAAACGGCTACCAAAAATAGAAGCAAAAATGGAGCCAAAAAAATAAAATGAGAAAGCCCTACCTCATAGCCAAAAGGGAAAAATGAGAATCTGAACTATAAAATAAATAGCTAGCAGAAGTAGCTAAAAATTGCAGCAATCTAAGGTTTCTCCGAGCTTAATCCAACGAGCCCAAGCTCAAGACGATCCCATGCTCGTAGCTCCCACAACGAACAAAATAGTAAATCCTCATGAAGAGGATTTTGAGTTTTACTCTCCAACTTTCCAATTTGAAAGTGAGACGTGAGGAATTAAATTCCTCTTTGGATATTTATTCACTTTTTGAGTGAATAATCGATTAGGGAAAATAACCAGCCAACCTAGTTAAACCCCGAATCGACCCAAATGAAAATAGACTATTCCTATAAATAGGAATTCATCTATGGCAAAGCTGCCAGAAATTAAAATAAAACAATTAAAAATCCCAAAAACCCCAAAAAACATAAATCTCCTTAATAACTTTCGCAACAATTCGAACCTCTAAATGCACAGACACGCTTACTGGTCTAATCACATAATGCAAATGAGTTCGGATTTAATAATCACTAAAAGGTTTAAATTAAATATTTAATAAAGGATATGTCGACCATATAAGGACAACATTGGTAAAATATGAAAGGCTGAGTCACTAACTCCATGTGCCACTGCCATGGATATAGATCCTGCACACTAAACAACGTGATCAAGTGCAATTGCATATAATAACATAGCCAAAGAAATAAATTCATTAAATCACCTAATTTAACCATTTATTTAATTATATTAAAATAATCTATTTACATCACTCACGTTCACATAATGCATAACAACACAGGAATGAAGTAAATAACCATAGCATTAAATCCATCACATAACATAATTAGAAGTATGTCCAAATACCAGATAACTAGATAACATCATAAAACACACTGTCATCTCAAAATAGCATCATCATGCAATATGATTAACTGAATAGCATAGGAGTCTAATATCTATGATACTGAAATCAAAGTATAACACCTGACCCTTAGGTCCTCTAAAATGTAAACATAACATGAGTAACAAATATCTCTCTAATCAAAATGTAACAAGGTAAATGTCTGCAGCACATAACCAAATAATCTCACATGAACAATCCATTTCTAATCATTAATGCATTTAATAATGATAGATTACTCAACATTAAAAAGGCACTTAAAATGCATAAGAAAACACAGTCATAAACATGACTAACCAATGTTACAGGAACCTAGTCCAGTGTAGCATGGTAATAGAACATAGTGCAATCTTTGCACACATCTCAAGGTAATCATGAAACAACCTCATGATACCACATCGGTCCTGGTAACCACTAGCACAAACCTCAGTGAACCATAAATCACATCATAATCTCATAGATCAATCAAAAGAATAATCGAAGCAACTGATACAGAAACATAAATCCAAACACCTCGACGATGTAGACCACTCAGGGTCACAATCATGGTCCATCACAACAAAATATCATCAAGGTTGCATCCATCAGGATGACTTACAGAAGTCAAATGGGAGAGGCACTACATTTAAGGGGAGAACTATTTATTTTAATTTTATTTCTGATAGGTTTTTAAATTCTTAAAGACCAAATTGTTAATTTGTACTATTTATTTTATATTTTTAACTTCAATGTTTGGACATGTCTATATATATATATTTGTAAGATGTGTATGTATGAATGAACTCAAACCTATACCAAAGGGGAAAAATCTATTGAACCCATATACCGAAATTGGAACCCAAATTGGCAACTTAGATGAAAATTTAAGCATAATTTTAAAACTCCATTTGAGTTGCAAAAAGAAACATCAAGACTTCAAAATCCAAAAGTAATCACCATGATGTAACTAAAGTCAAAGGATGATGACAAGGGCCAACTCAAAAAATTACTAAAAATTAACATGCTCTCCAAGAAGTCTTCCAAACACCCCAAAGGTCAAAAATAGTTTTAAAATCATCATCGCAATCTAAATGGCGAACTGAGGTTAATGCAAACAATGGAAACCAAGAAAGGTTGGAGGTGTACCCTATAAGATCTAAGTCCCCTTACCAATACCAATTAGCTTATAGGAAGCCAAAATATATTCTAATAGTATTTCCACAAATTAGCCCAAGGAAAAGGGCTTTACAATCCTCTACTAAGAATTGCTTGTCCTTGAGCAATTGAAGGTTTGGATATAATAAAATCTACCTGCTCTACCATGTAGCATCCTCTACAAGTAGGTTTCTCCATTGCACCAAATTCTCTCTAATTATCCTCTTCCTCAAATTACACTTGATGTATTTTGAGGACATGTCATAGGCCTATTTGACCTATCCTGGAAAAATGCCCATAAGAATGCCATAGAGATGTTATGTAGTATTAATGCTTTAGTTTTGATAATTTCTTTGAATTTTATTCTCATGTGAACTCTCAATTTAATGCAATGTCTTTTGGTCTTTCTTTTTTGTTGAAAATATATGGCTCATTTGGAAGTTTAGAAATGACTATGTTTTCAATGGTAGGGGTAGAGCTCTTACTGAGTCACTGAGGAGACTCATTTTCACAAGGTTGATGTGCAAGTCATAGTTACTTTGAGATTAGTCAAGAAAAAGTTTGAAAGGCTCTTATAGGATGTAACAAAGAGAATAATTATGTGGAAAATCTCCCATGGCTTCACATGGGCTAGAAGATTTGTGGGGAAGTCCCTATTTTTGATTGCACAAGAGAACATTGTAGAAGAATTGAATGAACAATGTGGGAGGGAGAAACAAGATGTTGCTGCAATAATACCTGTGGTTGCCATTTCCATTACAATAGTGCCAGGTGTTGGGATTCTAGTAGTTGAAGTGTTGATGCATCCATACAGAGACTACATATAGCAAGAGAGAGAACTATACTAGAAGGAGGGTCCTCTTCATTGAATAGTATCAGTGAAAAGGGTGTGACACGTACGAGCTATAGTCCTCATCTTTTTTTTTTGGCATATTGGAGACATTTTACTAATATAGATGTACTACTGTTGAAAAATTTTAGATGTAAATTTTTATGTTGATGTTGTATATGATCATATAGCTGATGTATATCCTAAAATAGCTAACTGATACTTGATGATGCTTGTAGAACTTACTAGAAAATGCAAAAAGAGTTACTCTTCCACAAAGGTTGACTTTCATGTTTTTGTCTCTATTTTAATAATTTTTGTTTTTCTTCATGTAGGTCTTGAGGGGAAGTTTTCATGAACTGTGATGAAATATAGAATAGGATAGTGAAATAAATATTTTTAACTTTTAGGAAATGAATTACATACATTTTATTTTAATTAAGTCATTTTCAAGACTGGCAACCAAAATGCTCTACATAGTCCGTACACTACTTTCTCCAATTTTTCCAACCCATTGAAAAGGTTGTCCTTTTGCTTTTAAAGGTTCCCCCATCGATTTCATAACTATTCCAAATAGTTAGAGTTTTGCAAACACAAATTTGCAAAATCTTGCAAAAAAGTTGCTCTTAGCAAGAAAATGTTGTCATGACAACATGACAACATTTTAGCAACTTTTTTCCCAAATTGGAGTTAGACCTCCAAACTTATTACAAAGACCAAGTGGGCATATAATATGCATTAAAGGACCTCAAAGAACATATCCAAGGCCATGGGAACCTTAGTAGACCATTTCACCCTTTCTAGAACCTAAGTCACCTAGTTGACAACCTTTGAAACTTTTGATGCTATCTTCTTCATAACTCCCCACAAGATTATCATTTCTTCATTCTTTCTTACTATAGTATACTACAGATTTAAGTACAAAAATTGATATAAATAACAAAATCACAATAGTTCAAACATGCATTGGATTTTGATATGTGTATGCAATCCTAAGAACTATATAGAAATTTGAATTGATATCATAGAAGTAAATCTCTACCATTTGGCAGGGATGGCTAGACTCTTTCAAAACTAAAAGCTAGAATTTTATTTATAGAGACAAATTGAGAATTTCAAGTTCAACTAATTGGATTTTTCATAGTACGCTCCATAAAAGGGGCTTGCACCCTTTCTTTAACCATAAGAATGGTAGTACAAAAATAGAAAGTACAAGTTATTGAAGCAAAATAGATCTATATCTATTCAATGGGAGCTCCTTATATATAGATATAAGCTTCAAGTTGGTCTTGGGGTATTGAAAGTTTCTCCACTAGTTTAGGGAATTTTGTGTTGTGTGGCAATTTGCAAACATATTTTAAAAAAAATTTATAATCTTAGAAGAGAAAAAGATACTATCTATTTTGATATAATTTCCATAATTTCTGACATATGCTCAAGTGACTTCTACTTATATTATTTCCACATTATTTGTATGCACTATGTATGGGTGATAGTGTTGGAAGATACAACCTATGAATTCCTAGAAGAATAGATATGCAGATAAAAAGAATAATATAAATTGAATAACTTCATGCATAAATTGAATGTAAATTTTGTTATCTTGCATAACCTAAATAATAAAATAGAGCAAAGGATAAAGGATTATAAAAAATTTGTACTTACCCAATAGAGATAGAATGCAACATGAAACAAGAAAAATAGACCCTAAAGACCAAAGAGGGATTCTATGGCAATAGAAAGAAATCATAAGCAGTGAGAGCATAAGTTAAATTAAGGGTTCTCTTAATCTTGTATAACCTAGAATAGAGAAAAGAATAAAGTATTGTTGAAAATTTGTACTTATCCACATTATAAAACCAAATTATAAGATATATAAATAGTGTTAAAATGATATAACTATGAAAATCATATTGAATTGGGCAAGTCAACAAGTGGGTGAAGGAAGATGTGATACATAAATCTGCTAAACAAAAAGATCTAAATGAAAGTTATAATACATTGTTTGATGAAAGTGGAAAATTTTGTTGTTGCTGATATTGATAAAAAAAATTATTTTGCTCTTAAATCACTTAGGAAGTTTTGCTAATGGATACAAAACAATACTTTTGAGTGAAATGAACTTCTAAACAACTTTGACTTTTACTCATTTTTGCAATGGTCTAACCTATATACCAACTAATTGAAAAACTAAAATTATTCCAATGGGATCCTGGGCTAGAAAGATCTAATGCCTCAAATAGGTTCTATTTTTTACATCAAGCTTAAATATACTTGTTGCCTTGCAACATCAAGAACAAAGATACATGCATTCTGATCAAGAAATTATGCAATTTCTTGACTCCTAGGACAAATTTTTTGATTTTGAAATTGGTGTACTACTTGCATCCTAAATTCTATCATTTAAATTTTCCTTTCAAGTGTGGTGATTGTAATATTTGTTGAAAATTCTAAACACAAATTGTTTCATAATATTAGCATAGGTTCAAAATATACATAAAGTTATAATCTATTTAGATTTCACATGTCCAAATAAAACTGACTATAAAACCAAACATAATCGCATGGTATCATTTTACCAAAGAAATGCATTGAGCATTAGATAATGTTATCATACATAATGACATCAAATTATGAGGGTAAGTTTAGAATTTTCTTTGCAAATGAACTTTGAGAAAAATACTAAAATAGGAAATGCAATTCATATAACCTTGGCTTACTACTTGCAACATAAAACTCCCAAGTTACCCAAAAGCACCTAGGTCAATAATGGAGCTTGTCACATTCAATGTCATGTTGTGGTTATCTAAAAAATTAAGGCATAATAAAGAAATTAAAACTACTGCAAGGGAAATGTCCATGAATTTTTAACTAAATTTCTTGTGGTGTAGATAATTTTTTTGGGAACATGTAATGTCCCCTTTTTAGGATATAACCAGTTTTTCTTTAAAGGATAACAAACCCAGAGGCACAACTTATTTGCAAGAGTATTCTTTCAATCAATTACATAATATTTATTGAATTTAGGAGAAGAATCAATCATTGAACAAAATATAATGAATATTTCTATTTCTAAACATGCATACTAGAGCTTCAGCCATATTAGAAACTTGAGGGGAAAACACCATAGGATGCCAGGAGACTGTCCTTGACAATTAAGCCCAATATCATTGAACAAGCAACTAATTCAATCTAACCTCTTAGCCCAAAAGCAACCAAATCAATGGGGGCCAACAACAACCAACTCAATCAGTGCCTACCTAATGGATAGGGCTCGTATTCCTACATCCCCATTGTATTTTCTTGCCCTTTTTTGATAAGATTATTGTATTACATCTTATGAGTGATTATTAGTTATAACTCCTTGGTGGATTTTCAAGTAAATCAAATAAATAAATCAATAATTCATATAAGAGATTAAGTAATGGACTTAATCATTTCACACACTGATTATTCTTCTAAACACAAATGGCTATTTTATTATAAATGCAATTGATATCTATAACTCTGTGATTTGATTAAGCCTTTGGTCCAAGAAGAGGTCTGGCATAAATATTCCTCAACCTTTGTCAATTTTTATGTCCATAGAAACATCTAACAAAAGAAATTACCTCTGGGGCTTGCTCTTTGGGAGTATTTAGTTGCATTCAAATCTTTAGATGTAGGAAAAATGGGTTGCTCCCAGTATTTTTTTCCATTCTTGATGAGAATATTTTTTGTTGTGATCACATCTCCAAGATATACTACAAAATTTTGAGGTTGCCAATTACAATATAGACCATTTATTCATTTTCAAGCATAAATGAACTTGTGATAAGCACATAATCAAGTAACAAGATCTTTTTATCTATTGTCAAATCTATAACTACAATGGATTGGTAAATTGATAGATAAACTAGTAATACAAGTCCCACATTATGAAAATTCCAATTTAATGCTAATATGTTTTGATTTGCATAAATCACAAGCATGAGTTCAATATTCACTTAGCATTGTTATCTAGCTTTTGAATCTATGAGAATTGTTATCTAATTAAAGTGCTAGACAAAGGAAAAAATACTAAAATGTGCCAAATATAAAAATGCTAAGTGAATTTGTAAATAAGAAAAATATACTGAAATCTGCAGTCACATACTGAAATATGCAATCAAAATATACTAAAATATGTAGTCACATACTGAAATATGCAATCAAAATATACTGAAATATGTAGTGACAATATGTTGCATAAATGGGGCCATAAATTTCTTGCATACATCCAAGATAAGGCTATGACACTAACCTAAAAATGGCTCATGCACTACTGTAGATAGCCACCAAAAACACACAATGCCAAATAACAAAATAATACTTTTCTTTTATTATGGGCCGATTTGGTCAAAACTTTGACCAACTTGGGCAATTTTTTTAAAGTATTCAAGAAGCCCATTTAGGGTTTTTTCAAAATAAAAGGTTGAAAATAGATCTATAATTTACTAGTGCTTGATTAGAGGGAAACTAGTGGGAATGATGCCCACAAAGATATACTAATATATATATTCCCTTTTAGAGGACAAACCCTGTCAGGAGTCTATAAACACATTCAATACATAAGAGTCCCTATTAGGAGGCTTTGAATCCTTGTTAGGAGATTTCAAAACTATTAGGAATTGTGCCAAGCCTGTTAGGAGTTGTAGAAGGTAGAAGGACCCACTATCCAAACAACTTCTAGGGAAAGACCACTAAACTTCACTATCTAATTGATCTCTAAACTATTCCTTATAGAATAATTTTGTGTACTCTACTTTAACCTCTTTTCTATGTCTTTTCAACTAGACCAATCATGTCAGACCTTGCAGACTAGGTCATGAACCTCGTATCCAAATATCAAACCTTCAATCTCAGAATAAAACCTTTGTAGCAAAGTTCTCTCCAACTTCACACTGCTCTGCTTATCCTTGCATATCAACTTGTTTCTCTTCTATTCTACTCTTCATTCTTTATGAAATCTCTAATACATAATAAAGGAAAATGTCCTTCCTTTATATTGAATCCATTAAAAAATTCCCTGAGTCAGCTATTACACCTTCTCAATTAATTATTATAGGACATCATTAAGAACACATTATACTTAGCAATAAAATTAATCTGTCACCTTGTAACTTGAATAAATTTTCATACATGTAATATTATGATGAGAAAGCTTAACCATGTCATTGCCAACATGTCTTCTACACACCTTTAACCTTGCTTCTCAGAATAACAATTCTTCTAACAGATATAACAAGTTTACCAGAACATGCTTATGTAAACTCTATCTCAAAATAGTCTTCACCAAAACTTGCATAACTTCTTCTAAAATTAATATCTTTTGCTACTAAGGTTAGCTGCATATACTAGACAATTAGTAGTATATCCCTTTAACCTCACTAGTGAAAATACTCAATGATCTATCTATACCAAATACCGTTGTTCTTCTATTAGATGTCACATAAAATTGCAATGTTGACATCAGTGACAAACATAGTTATGAATGTAAAATATCATCATGATAATGATCTAATCATGTTTTTACAATACTCCCCCATAGAAGTATCATCAACATTCATGCTTCTAATAGATAGAAATATTACTAGTGGTGGAACTTCACTTTTTAGGAGAAAGGCTTGTCACATGGATAAGAAATAAAGAAAATGTAGCTCACTATCCATTTATGAAGAAGAATATGCGGCTAGTGTTATTAATTTTTCTAATATTATGTGGATGAAACTATTGCTAGAAGGTATGCAAGAGGAAGTGTCACATACTATAATAATCTATTGTGACAACACAAGTTCTTTAATGATGTAGGGAGGGATGAGATAACAAGGGCAAAAGGCATAGCTAGCTATCCAAGCCACCTACAAGAGTAAGCACAGTAGAAAACAAAGACCAAAGAACAACAAACTCAAGAGATAAAGGAATAAATGCCTTCATATATTCATTCAAATAATCAAATACATGTCTAGTTGCAAGGCCTTCTGGGTGATGACCAACATTACAACTCAAAATTTGAACAATGAAGATAAACTTCACATTTCCATACTTGTTCTCTTCCTTCCTTCATCGATCTAACTTCTTTCAAACTTTTTTATCCCTAAGATTCTACAAAAGACCCATTTAAATACATGCACAACCACAAGTTGGCCTATTGCAAATATCAACAATTAGATCCTCATATTAAATGCTAAAACAAGTGACAAGTTGATTCACATAAAATATCTATGGGTAAAAGCACAAACTTGTGTCACCCTTTGTAAACTAAAAGGCTAACAAAAGTATAATTGTTTAGCTTCACTGACATAAAATTGGTATTATTATTCTAAATTTGGAAATGAAGTAAACTAATGAAATGTGTAGAAATGGATGAAGTTTAGGATTATAATTTTTAATAATTATTTTGAATAAGAATTGATATATATTTTCCTAATTTTTATAGATGATTTTTTAGGTCCTGAAAAACACTAAAAATTAGGGGTCTAGTTCCCACCACAAAATTATATGGAAATAAATTTATTTTCCTTTGATTTCAGACAATGTTATAGATAACATATATATCTAGAACAATAAAAAATAAAAATTGGCTTTAGACCTATATTTTCTCTTTTATAAGGATTGAAATCTCAACTCACCTGAAATCGATAGTTCTCATCTCCCACCACATTTTTCAAAACAAATATATTCTAACAAGGATAAAAATCATACATTCTAGAAGAGCAGACTCTACTCTAGAATGACATATAATTTTTAGATTTTTTTGATATGATCTAATATTTTTTTCTTTCTCAAAATTGACATCTTTTTGAGTGTTAAAATACATGATTGTAGAATTTTTTAATTATAATAAACTATATCAAAATGAACACTATAAAATCTATATGAGAATATTCTTGACTCTAATCTCTATAAAATGGTGTTCACATATTATTAAAAAAAATCATAAAAAAAAGTAAGAGTTATTGAAATGCCAGTTCTCTAAAATAATTTTATTTCTTTAGTAATTGGAAATTAACTAGTATAAAACATGCATTTAATAGACATTTCCAATTGGAAAAGTGCAAGACCATATATAACTTATCTAGAATGAATTTATCTAGATCATATGTTTAAAAAAATAGATTTTTAGATAGAAATACTCAAATTTAGTTGTTCTAATAAGTCAACCTAAAAGGTGACGCTACTTTGTACTTTTACCCCTATCACTAAATTAAATGCAAGGTCAGCTTCATTAGGAAATTGCACACAAAAAACTTGGCAAACAAATAATACACCAAAATTTGCAACACAATGAACTCAACAAAACTTGACCACCAAAGGAAACACAACATCCAAACAAACTCAGTAGCCAAAGGGAACTTGACAAATGAAAGGAGATCTTGACAACCAAAGAAGACTTGGAAACCGAAGGAAATTAGAAACTAAAGAAGAGATTGATAACCAAAGAATAATCAGTGACCAAAGAATAACTTAGTAACCAAAGGATTGCTCAAAAACCATGGGATAACTTGAAAACAACTGTAAACTTGGAAAACATAGAGAACTTGACAAACATAGAGACCTTGACAATGCAAGACATTGCAACTTAGTAGAAACCAAGAAGAAAGGAAACATGCAGGATAACAATACAACTGAGGATGCTCCTGCATCAGACAACTAGGGTTGAAAGAAATGATTCTTCTGAATCATTGAGATGTCACAACTCGAGATGAATCCAACTAAAATTGGGAAATCTATGTAGCATCTTCAACTAGTCTATTCTTCTATTGTACCAAGTACTCATAGTGATAGAGGGAGGAATGAAGAACTGGGGCCAAAGGCACACCTAGCTATCTAAACCACCATACAAGAGTTAACTCAATGAAACACAACACAAAGAACATCAACCAAAGGAGGGAGAAGAGAAAAAACTTTTATTGATTCATCAAATAATCAACATACATGCCCAGCTATAAGGCCTTTTGGGTTATGGCCAAATACAAAATACATTCAAATCCATGATCCAACTTCAAATTTAGATTTCTAGACACATATGCTTCCAATTTTCACAAAACTTATTTCATCTTGAATTCTACATCTCAATCCATTTATTTACCTTGCAATTTTTTCAACATCATCATCCACATGTCTAGATCTGATGTTCAACCTATAGAATTCCACAATATACTCCATCACACTCATGTCTCTTTGCCTCAAATTTTGCATCTTCCTGAAAAGGATAACTTGGCAATCATCAGGAAAGAATTTTTTCTTCACTTTGTTTACCATCTTTGGCCAAGTCTTGATCTTTTCCTTTCCTCTTCTTTGTCTATCAGTTTGTAAATGCTCCCACCATAGTGAGGCATGACCCTTTAATCTTGTAACAACAATTTTCACCATCCTACTATCATGAGTGTTTTGACACTCAAATAATTTATCCATATCAAAGATCCAATCCAACATAGCATTAGTATCCATTTTTCCATCATAACGAACAACTTCTACTATAGGCTTTGCATTTTTTTGAGACAACACTCTCAACAAACTTGCTTCATCTTGATCTTCTTTAGGTTCTAGATTAGGGTTTGGTGCTATTGCTTCATCATCAAGATGTGCTCGTCTCCTCTGGGCTATCTCCATAGCATTTAATCTAGCTACAATTTGTCTCAATGTATCTAATATTGCATTATTGACATTTCCTCTACCTTGAACAATCTTTACAAATCAGGTTCTTGTAAGATCATAACCCTTTGCAAGTTATAGATCAAATCTATAGATTTACAACCCTACAACCCAATTTACTCAGGATTCTACATGATCGAATCAACAAAAGGAAAAACCTCAAGCTCTAATACCACCTAATGTAGGGAGGAATGAAGAACTAGGGCCAAAGGCACACTCAACTATCTAAACCACCATGCAAGAGTTAACTCCTAGAAACACAATACAAAGAACACCAACCAAAAGAGGGAGAAGAACAAACACTTTTATTGATTCATCAAATAATCAGCATAAATGCCTAGTTGTAAGGCCTTCTAGGTTATGGCTAGATAAAAAATACATTCAAATCCATGATCCAACTTCAAATTTAGATATCTAGACACATATGCTTCCAATTTTCACATCCTCTAAGTTCTACCCCTTAAACTCAATCCTAGAATTCCTTAAATACTTGTGCAGCCATAGGCCAACCTATCACAAATTAAACCTTACATTAAATTCATGCATAGGCACAAGTTGTTTCACATTGACTACCAATATCAAAATTAAATATGTGCAACATCATCCCAAACTAGAACTAGGCATAGACACCTTGGTCAAAGAAGGACCAAGAAAAATACTAGCACTCAGCACCAACAGGAACACTTAGCAACAAAAAATTCACTTGGCACATGAAGGAACACTTGAACAACACTAGATTGCTATAGTAACTTGGAATTTTCTAGAGCTACAGTAACTCGATATCCATTAGAGCTATAGTAACTCAGCATCCACTAGAGCTACAGTAACTCAGCATCCACTAGAGCTATAGTAACTCAATATCCACTAGAGCTACAATAACTCAGCATCCATTAGAGCTATAGTAACTTGGCATCCACTAGAGCTATAGTAACTTACCATCCACTAGAGCTACAGTAACTTAGCATCCACTAAATAAATTGGTAGTAACCAAAAATTGGAAACCACTGGCACTTGGCTCCAACATGCAGAATGAACAAAGATGAGTACGATAATAAGGCAACCCAAGATGATTCCTCATCACATAGTAATCTTTCCCTCTTGTGCTGTTACCAACTTGTTGATCCAATATATGTTCAATTTGTTCAATCTACTTCTTATGATAATTATCTAATACAACAACTTTGTCATCTGACTCATGGTATTTGTAAAAATCAAAAATATTGACTATAGGATATATATCAATGTCATTAGGTAACTCAACTTCATAAGTATTACCACTATCAAACTTCTTCAAGATCTCATAATGTCCAAACTTCTCCATCTTCAACTTACTATATGTTCAAATAGGAAATCTTCCTTTCTTCAAATGAACCATCACATCATCACCAACTTCAAAAACATGATGTCTTCTAGACTTATGAGCATTCTCCTTGCACTTTTGATTACTTTTTTCCAACTTCATCTTCACTTCCTTATGCAAAGATTCCATAAAATTAGACAACTCTTCTCTTTCAACACTTATCTTTTCTTCACCAAAAATCTCTCTTAAATCTTATACTCCTCTAGGCTTCATTCCAATAACAATCTCAAATGGTGTCTTCCCTATACTCCTATTTACAGAATCATTATATGAAAACTTATCCTATGCTAATACCACCTCCCAATTATGTGTTTCATCTCCAAATAAGCATCTTACCAAATTACCCAAGCCTATATTTACAGCCTATGCCTATCCATCTATCTATACATGGAATGTAGAACTAAACTTTAACTTAGTACCCATTTTTTTACACAAAATCTTCCAAAAGTAACCAACAAGCTTACTATCTCTCTCAAAAAAAATACTTCTAGGTAATCCATGCAATCTAACAATCTCTTTAAAGAAAATCTCAAAAAAATTCTCAACATTTGATGTCTTCTTACAAGGTATAAAATGAGCCATTTTAGAAAATCTATCCACAATAACAAATATAGAATCATACCCCTTCACTATATTAGGAAATCTAAGAAAAAAATACATACTAATGTCATTCCAAGGTTTCTTAGGAATAGAAATAGTTGTATACAAACTAGTATTCTGATTTACTCCTTCTACAACTTGACAAACTCCACAACTCTTTACAAACTTCTAAACATCCTTATACATATGAGGCCAATAATACTTCTCTTTCAACAGACTTAATTTCTTATCAATTCCAAAATGTCCAACCAATCCACCACTATGCTTTTCCTTAATCAAATTTAATCTCATAAAACTATTAGGAATACAAAACTCAATACCCTTAAACAACATACCTTCTTGAATAAAATACTCATCAAACTTACTTGGTTGTTCTAACAAACTAGGTGCCCTACACTCTCTCCACATCTCATAGAAATTAGGATTAGTATCATACAACTCCTTCATCTCATCAAAACCAAGAACTTCAACCTTCATTTTAGTTAGCAAAGGACATCTTCTACTCAATGCATTAGTAACTTAGTTAGTAACTGCACTCTTATGGTTAATCACAAATGTGAAACTCTGCAAGTACTCAACCCATTTCAAAGGTCTCTAATTCAACTTATGTTGACTTCCCAAGTACTTTAAGGATTTATGATCAGTGTACAACAAAAAATCCTTAGGAATCATATAACGTCTCCATTTTTTCAATTCTTGAACAATAGCATAAAACTCTTGATCATACACAGAATTGTTCCTTTTAGCATCATTTAACTTCTCACTAAAGAAAGCAATAGGTTTACCCTTTTGACATAGTACAACTCCTATTGTTCTACCACTTGCATCACATTCAACTTGGAATACCTTATTGAAATCAGGCAAAGCTAATACAAGTAATTTAACTACCTTTTATTTCAAAGTCTCAAAATTTTTATTAGTAACACTCAACCACCAAAGGAAAATTGGCATCCAAATGAACTCAGTAGCCAAAGAGAATTTGAAAAACAAAATGATAGGTCAGCAACCAAAGAAGACTCAACAACCAAAGGAACTCGACAACTAAAGAAGAGCTCAACAACCAAAGAAGGCTCAATGACCAAAGAATAACTTGGCAACCAAAGGATCACTCATCAACCACAGGATAACTTGGTAGAAAATAAAAACTCAACAAACATAGAGAACTCAAAAATGCAAGAGATTACAACTCAATAGAAACTAAGAAGAAAGAAAACATGCAGGATAGTAGTGCAACCCAAGAAACTCTTGCAACATTTAAACATTTCAAAGAATATAGTGATACATGTAAAGAAAAATCTTATATCTATCAAATACTACTAGTTGAGACAACAAGTTTAGGAGAAACATGTAAGATTGTAGTCTGTGAACTCAAAGGAATAGAGTGCAGATATATTTACAAAGTCATTACCTAATGATATCTTTGAATATCTAAGAGTTAAATTTGTTGGAAACTTATAGTTGGAACAATTGTTGTTTGGTCATTGATGTCAAATCTATTTAAGGGACGTATTTCTACCTAATCTAAATGTCATATATATTTGATTGATGAAGATGACTTGATAAATTTCTCATAAAAATAGCACCTAGAGAAAAGGTTGAGTTATTAAAAGGAAACTAAAATGGACATTTGATTACATAGACTTTGATAAAGAAAAGTGAATGTCAAGAAAGTTAAGCCAAGCTGATGTAATGGAAGCAATGGTGGGTTAAAAAAAAGGTTCCTCAAATCGTCTTCACTGAAGGTATGAATACAATAAGTGTCCTTCTAAATACAATTCACCCAAAACACCTAGCACAACTGTTTAAATATATGGTTATGGTTATCTCAACCTAAAGCACTCCTAGGAAATCCCAATCACAAGGAAAATGTAGCAAAAATAGAACTAATCACTAGTTGTTCTTACAGGGCAGTAAAAGGAACTTTTGACACATTCATTCCCCAAACTCACATAAGGACTAGGGGTGACATTATGACATGCTCATAGTCTATTTTGGTCCTAAACAACATGAAACAATCATTACAATTAAACTCTGCAACATTTATCCAATTATTACTTCACAAACCCAAGACAAGGCTTGTAGCCCTTGAATTCTAAAAAATTGGCTTTGCTTTAGAAAAATGCACACAACCCAAGGAATGAATCACTAATTCAAATGCCCTTTTGGTTTTCACATAATGTGTTTAAACACTAGGATCTCAAGATGAGAATGAAGCAACTAAAACTTATGATCTCACTTAAAAGGACTAGCCAATTAGGCCTCCATTTATAAAGGAAGTAACCTAACCTCTAAAAAATAATGCAATCCAAAAATTAGAACATGAGGGAGCTCACATAAAAAACTTATAAATGAGATCCTAGGCCTTTAATACATTTCTATAGTGAGTTGTGGAAGTTGTTGCTATGTGTTCCTAGTATGCACATAGATCTTACATGCCCAAAGCATCAAATTTCTCCTTGTTGTCTGCATCCTTTTACATGAAACAAAAAAAATCATAAATTACATTATCCAAATTTGTATTTCACCTAAGGCCATTAACTTACTATGGTGGGATATAAAGATATTAGCATAAATGTGAGAAACCCTAGGTAGTTAAAAGAAACTGTGGTAGCAATCATTAGAATTGGGATATTTGGAATTAGAAGGAAAGTTAGGATCTCATTTCAATTTCATTCAAAATGTGATTTGCCAAGATATCCAACAATTTCACCAATCCATGCTTATGTGTCAGTATGAGTCTATACAATGAGTTGCACCATTAGGTTTCATAGAAAAACTTGATATTTTGTTGATTTGAAAGAAAATTTATAGATTCTATGCCTACCACTCATCTGAAAGGGATATGTAGGATTTCCAAATGGTTATAAAAACCATTTAAACTAAATATGGTCATTGGAAATCTAAATTACAAGTTTTTCAAAAAGTTGCTTGACAACATTTTTAGCAACTTTGTCTAAGGTAACCAAAATTGGTTTTAATCGATGCAACATGGACCAAAACATGTAAAAAAATGAAAAATAAATCTATCCTAAGATTCTAGGCTATGTGAGACCTTTTTCTATAGTTGATCAAGGGATTATAATGTTTCAATCTTATAACTAGGTCTTACAAGTGGGCCAACATGAATAGCCAACATTCCTAATCAAAACCTAATGATTCAAAAGACTATAAAGAAGTCCTAACATTGTACTTTATTGGGATTCCCCTACACCACAAGTTGAGAAATAGAGTAAATTGAAAAGGAATGTCAAGTGATGCTAGTGTCAACCAAGCCATAGTTAGTGCCAAGAAAATCTAGAGTTGACCAAGCATCAATATTGATCGAGAGAGTTAGTCAATGGTAAGCCAAAAAGATTTACTGTGCCTAAGTGTTTAAGTGATGACTGAGTATCAAAAATTAGTGATTTTCAAGTATATTTTTGAAGATAAATTTGAGGAAATCATGACTCCCAACTGATTCAGTTAATTTCTTAGGAGATATAAACCATGTTGAAGATAAAATTGATAAGTTGGATCATTAAATTCAAGGTGGGGATTAGGGAAAGACCTAACAGATAGATTCCAGAGAGTTTTCTAGAAGAAGATCAAGAAGATGGATAGATATAGTCAATCATGTTGAACTTGATTATAAACCCTAAGATCTGTCGTGATCATGGAAAATGGTAAAGCAAGAATTGCCTATTTAAAGAGGTATAGAGCCGACAAAATTATTGAGGAGTACAAGTATATGAAAGAGGCACATACAAATAGAGGTGGATCAAAAATGCATAAGAATGTGAGTGAATTTGAAGCTAAATGAGAAATCTTGTAGAAATGTTGCTAATAGCGATAAGTGAAATCTGAGCAAGATGAATTAAGTGTTGTTGAAGGTGAAAGATTGATTGCTTGAAGGGTTGCCAAACAAATCAAGAATAGAGATTGAAGTGTTCACATTGAGGTCAATTTTTCTATCAATGAATCTACACTTAGTCAAATGGTTACATTGCTACCAAGCTCTATAGTTGCTATAGGGCTTATCATTCATCCTATAGTGTTAACCAATTGTTTCTATTGCTCCAAAACCAAGTAGTTAGAATGTAGTGTCTACCAAGCACCTAAGTCAATTTATAGTATTTTCCAAGGTTCATAGTGTTTAACAAGCTTCAAAGACTATGTATAGTTCAAACCAAGTGTAGCAGAGGCTACTAAGCTATTTAATAAAAGTAAAGAAGATTGTAGTGTTAACTGAGCTCTAGTATGTTAACTAGGTCCCATTGTATCTACGGAGCTCACAATGTTAACAATATGAATCTAGTGTTGACCAAGTCATGTAGTGTCAACTAAGTGATTTACCAACTATCGAGTTTCTTAGTGTTCACTGAGTCACACAATGTTGACTAAGTTCAAGCTACTTAGAAGTGATTAGTATGGACTGAGATTCAAGTTCAACCAAGTACCAAAGATTCTTGATTGTTGAAAGTGTTTTCCATGTATCAAAACATCACCAAGTTTTTCTTCTGAACCAAAATTATAGCAATTGGGCTGACTTTGTGAATTGTGATGAACTTGGTAAAATAGTCGACTCTAGTAAGTTATTATTTGGATTGGTATATATGAAATGCACTATATCATATCCAAATATATCATTGAAGAATACTATGATGTACATGAGTGTGAATTAAAGAAGGCTACAAGTAGTATACGGGACAAAAGAGATTTATCTATCACATTCAAGGGATCATTGCAATACAAGGAATCTCAACCAAAGAGTTGCAGATTAAAGATCATCCACTAGTTCATCCTAATAGGTGCATGAGTCAAATCCTTAACAAGGTAGACTTAATAGACTTTTGCTAAATCACCTAACCAAGAGCATACTTTATTGTATGTTTATAAATCCTTCAACAAGGTGGACCTCATAGTCTTTATTGTTCTTAATAGGGTAGATCACCAAAAGTGGTCAATTGTAAGCCTTCACAAGTTAACTTTATACTATAGTACTAAAGCTTGTGGGTATCATCCCCACCCAGTTTTACTTTCTAATTGGAAGGTTTTTGGGTCAGCATATCTTGTGTCAAAGTGTTATGAATGTTTTAATGCTTTCATTCTTTCATGCATGCAATTAGATCAAAAATATTATATGAAGGATTAATTGCTGAATAAGATAAGGTTTTGTTGGTTCTTGATTCACCCCTCCCCTCTTAGTAATCTATTTTACCTTATATTTCCAATAGAAAGTCGAGAGCTTATCAGTGAATCAACACCTAAACTAAATAGGGATCTAAACTTTCAAAGTGAGTTATAATCACACAAATTAAAACCTTGCTATTTTTGAATCCTAATTAATGAAGAGCACAAAGCAAGAAAGTTCTACTCTCATGCTGACAAAAGGAAAAGGAGATGATGTAGAAGAGGATGATGAAGAGGATGGAGCAAAGGAATCCAAATCTGAGAAGGAGGAACCTCCCAAGAAGAAAGGGAAGGTCATTATAACAAAGGGTACCAAATCATCCCCTGCTGTATTCACAAGAAGGGTAGCCAAATCCAATAAAAAGTTGTAGTTAGTTGAAGATGAAGCTGGATAGATTATCTTCAAAAGATCTACACCTATAGTCCAAGAAAGATTAAAAAAGATGGAAGAAGAAACTCACATGGCATGGTTTAAGTTTCTCAAGTATGAGAGAAGAGATGAAGAAGAGAAAAGGAAGATTAAGGACACTCTTGTGACTGAATTAGGAAAATGGAAGTATTCACCAAATGAGCTCTTACATAAAATTCCGAATGAGATCATGAAGGTAGAAAAACCTAGATCAAAAAATGCAAAGAAGAATACAAAAGAAATATTTGAACAGACTTTGAGTCAACTATGTTGAGTCTCAATGAGAAGGAAGTAAAGGAAACTTTGAAGAAAAATGAGAAAAATTTCACTCTCAAGTTAAACACATGCATGATATTGCTTAAGTATATTGAATATGTGGTGAAGGAAGCTACTATTACATGGAAAAATGTCTATCAGTTGCATTAACCTAGTGAATTTGTTGTGCACATCGATGACAAGGATGATGAAGATGAGGAAGAAGAAGTAGAAATAAAAGATGATGAAATAGATTATGTTAATCTTGATGATGAGGAGGAAGAATTGGAAGCTACTAGAGGAAGCCTTCTAGAGATACAAAGCATCGAGGAAACAAATTCAAAGAAAATTGTAGCAGCAGTCATGACTTCATTACCTCTCTCTCTAAGCATAGCCCTAGTAGAATCTAGCTTAGAAGAAGCTTCTACTAAGTTGGTTGTAGATACCACTGCTACACCAAGCACCCAACCAAGCCTTGTATCTATTTAGTTGAGTGTTATATTGATTGAAGTGCCCAACACTTCATTTAGTGATCAACAAGTTCCTCCATCATTAGGCTTGACTAAGAAAAAACTAGTTATTCCTATTGTTAATGATATTCCCACATTTTTTACTAGTCCATCAATTTCTACAATTATTTCTATTCCAAGTAAATCCATATCTAATGCAATGATGTGTTGGAAATGATTGAAAAGATCATGAAGAAAGTTGTTAGAATGATCATATGGAACTAGTAAAGAATGTCCTCAATCATTGTTTTGTCATTGATGTCAAACTTGCTTCTTGCAGGAATGACAATTGCTTTAGTGATCCAAATACTATTAGTTAGTTGATTGAAAAGAAGGAAGCAATCAATAAGATGTAACTAGTACACCAAGAGAAAGGTTGAAGTTATGATGTTGTAATGAAGTACAAGGATCAACTAAGCCATTGATGAAAAAGTGTGTTGATGACATACTATAAGACATAGAGAATGGGCACACTAAAACATATCAAAGATGTAAGGTTTTTAGCTAATCCATCTGTAAAGCCTAACTAAAGTTCATTAGAGAGAGGGAGTTGAGTAAACTTCACATGCTGAGTGATACAAGTGCTGAGTAAACTTCAGATGTTGAGTGATACAATTGTCAAGTAAACTTCAGATGCCAAGTGATATAAGTGCCGAGTGAAATTCAGGTGCCAAGCTATCCAGGAAATAGATGTTGAGCATCAGAAAACCAATATTGCTGAGTAACACAAAGGTGTCGAGCACCAATAAATCAATAATGCTGAGTTGCTGCATTATTTTAAAAATTGAAGATTTGCCAGATCTAAGCCGACAAGGTTGTTATCTAGAAGTTTGTAAATTAAATGGAAGATAAGAATAATGAGCTGGTGGCACAAAACACCATGTAGAATGTTTTTAAAAGATACAACTGATGAAGTTTTTAATAAGAACAAGATATTGGATAGATACATTGTATCCTACCTAATCCATTTTGAAACCCTAAAATTGGAGAGGGAGAATTGAGTGAAAAGGCAAATCAGATTTTTATTTAAGGAGACATAAGTTCATGAAGAAAAGATACAGGGAGAGGCGGTCAAGCATGAAAGCATAAAATGTTGAAGTAGGTGCTAAGGAGAAAAGAGAGCATAGTTACTTCATTTCAATAAGAAGACCCCAGATATGGATGCATTGGTATGATGAGTAGGAAGACTCAAGGAGACGAAGCTTGAGAAGAAGACAAGTAGTTAGAGTTGAAGTGATTAAAGCCAAGCAAAAGGATAGAACTGAAATGTGATCTGAAATCTACAAAGTATGTTGTAAGTTGTATCAGATCAAAAAGCCATTATTGTTACTCTCTAGAAATTGTAATCGATAGTTTAAATTCTATGGAATTAGGTTGGTTTAATAGCCATGAGGTAAATCCTTTAACAGGGTGACATTCCAAGTGAATGTTCAAAAGTCCTTTAACCAGGCCCATTCCTAATAGTTTGGTGAAATTCTCTAACAAGGTCACATTTAACAGTGTGCTGTAAGCCTTTAACAAGGCAGGCTTTTAACAGGGCATCACTTTAGAAGAGTGAAAATCAAGTAGGGTAAAAACACAAACATGTGTCACCTTTTATAAAGAAATGTGATATCAGAATGTGACAGTTCAACATTAATGACAACAAAAATGGTATTTGTGTTTAAAATATGAAGATGATGTAAATTGATGAAATGTGTAGAATTGTATTAATTTTATGCCTATAATTTTTATAATTTTTTAAACTAATAATTTATTCATTTTATTTTATTTTGAAGTCCCTTTTTTAACTATAAAAAATATAGGATGTAGTTCTCATCAAACAAGTACGTGCAAATCATCTTTTTTTGTTCTGATTTGAAAATATGTTATATATGACATGTATAGCTAGTGAACAAAAAAAGAAATAATTATTTTTTATGTATATTTTCTTTTTTATAAGTACTCAAGTTTGACCTTGTTAGAATCCAACAATTTTTTTCTCCCATCAAAACTTCCCTATCAAATCTATACCTTCTTGAAAAAAAATTACATATTCGTGAAGAGGATTCTCTCCTCTAGTGATAAATATAATTTTTTTATTTTTTTGATATGATTTACTATTTTTTTTCATTTTTTGAGAGAGCATCTTCTGAAATGTTGAAATATCGACTTATAATATTTTGAGATTATAAGATATTATAACTAATCAAAACACTCAAAAATTTATATAATGATGACATTGAATCTAAGATCTATAAAAGGGTATTTTTAGTTTTTAAAATAAAATGAGTTTTGATAGAGAAATGAGATTTGACCAAAATAGGTTTTTGTATCACAAATGGTGACATAGATCTGTGCTTTTACCTAGTAGCATGTTACTAGTGGTTTTTTCCAAATTGGGTTTTCACGTAAATCATTGTGTCATATGTTGATCTTTCATGTTTTATATTTGCATGTTGATTTACTGTAACTATCTAATATGGTTGATTTAAGTTTGGATGGATGAAAAGTGTATGGATTCATTAAAAGTAGAGAAAAAGTAGAGAATAATTGATTCACGCCCCCCCCCCCCCCCCCCCCCCCCCCCACTCTGAGTTATTCTAAAGAATTCTAACAATTGGTATTAGAGCTAAACTGTTGATTCAGTTTAAAGGGACTATAAGCAAAAAAAGATCAAAATGCCTAAGAGAGAAGTTCCCAAGCTCAACAAAGACAACTTTGTTGCATGGAAAAGTTTGATGAAGCTACATCTTGGATCCATAGGAGATTATGCCCAAAATTCAATTGTCACTAAACATGTAGATCCAACTGGTACTCTTACCATAGAAGACATGAAAAACAAGCAGGAATACAATCAGACAATGTTGGAGATTGCCTCTGCACTCAACTATGTTGAATTTGATGATATCAAAGGATATGACACTACATTCAAAATGTGGAAAGCCCTATCAGACATCTATGGAGGAGATCGGAATGTACAGAGAGCAAAAAGAGAAAGTCTCAGAGGAAAGTTTGATGATATGAAAATGGAGGAAAATGAGAATGTTGCTCAGTATGGCGCAAGAATAAAGGAAGTGGTAAGTGAAATAAGATTCTTGAATGGTCAATTGGATGAAGATACTATTGACAGTAAGTTCTTAAGAACCTTGCTTCCTATATATGCTATTAGAGTATCAACAACACAAGAACTAAGATGTGTACTAGGAAACAATCTAAGTTTTGAAGGTATAATAGGTAGACTCACTACATTTGAGTTATCTAACTTTGACAACTACAAACCTGAGAATGTTGAATCTACATTTAAGGCCAAGCTATCACTGAAAGATGTTGAACAAGTGAAATCAAAGAAAGGAAGAAAAATGAAATATGTATCCAGTGAGAGTAGCACTGATGAGGAAGATGTGGAACAATTGGAAGCATTTCTTGCTAGAAGATTTCACTAAGGAAAAGGAAAATTCAAAGGTAAAATGCCTATCTTTTCTTTCAATTGCAATGAAGTAGGTCATATTGTTGCTAGATGTACACAGAAAAAGGATTACAAGGAAGGCAACAAAAACAAATTCAGAAGAGATGATGACAGGAGAGATTACAAAGACAAAGGTAAGAAGTGTTATATTGTTGAAGAAAATCCTGATGATAATGATGATGAAGTTGTTTATGTAGCCATGAAGGACCAATATGATGAAGGAGAGCCCACAACACTAGTAACATGTATGAACAAGAATGACAGGTGGATCATAGACAGTGGATGCTCACATCACATGACATGAGACAAAAGGAAGTTTGTTAACTTTACTCAGTATGATAGAAATAGTGTTAGATTTGGTAATGATGCTCCATGTCAAATCAAAGAAAAAGGTTCCATTAATCTCACAGAGAAAATTTCATGTGATAATGCATACTATGTTGAAGGATTAAACTACAATTTGTTGAGTGTCTCACAGTTAGGCAACATAGGATGCAAAGTAGAATTTGGAAACAAAATTGCAAAAATCTATGACACTGATGGTAAACTGATAAGAAAAGGAGATCAAACAAGGAGTAATCTATTTTACCTTGATATGGATGATGTTTCTTGTTTTATTGCAAAATTTGATGATGAATGGTTATGGCATAGAAGGTTATGTCATGTCAACTTTGAAAATTTGGTCAAGATCAGTAAAATGAAGAAAGTCATAGGTTTACCAAAATTGAAGAAGCCTAATAATATCATGTGCAAACAATGTCAGTTAGGAAAGATGATAAAGTCAAGTTTCAAAAGAAAAAACTATACATCCAAAGAAGTACTTGAACTAGTTCATACTGACTTATGTGGTCCAATGGAAGTACAAAACTATAAAGGAGATAAGTACATAATGTTGTTTGTTGATAACTATTCTAGGATGATGACTGTTATGTTCTTAAAGAAAAAATCTGATGCTTTTCAAATGTTTAAGTGGTATGTGGCTAGAGTTGGAAAGGAAATAGGAAAGAGCTTGAAATGGCTAAAATCAGATAGAGGTGGTGAATTCACATTAAATGAATTCAAGATATTTTGTAATGATAAAGGAATCAAAAGACAAAAGTCAGCTCCTAAAACTCTCCCATAGAATGGAATTGCTGAAAGAAGAAATAGATCTGTGATTGACTATGCCAGAACATTAATGATGGAAAAGATTGTTACTCTAAAATACTGGAGAGAAGCTATAAGTGTAGCTATTCATACACTGAATAGAGTAGAAGTCAAGAAAGGTACAAATAAAACACTTTTTGAATTATGGTATGGTTACTCACCCAATGTCAAATATTTCAAAGTATTTGGTTGCAAATGTTTTATCCTTAAAGATGCTAGAAATGAAAAATTTGATACAAAAAGTGATGAAGGCATATTCCTTGGTTATTCCACTAGAAGTAAGGCATACAAGTGTTTGAATACTAACACTAATAAAATTGTGGAAAGTGCAAATGTAAACTTTGATGAACATATAGAAGTCCAAGCTAAAGAACCAAAAAGAATGGATGAATACAAAACCTTTGTGTATTCCTATGAAGGAATGACTAATGAGAATGATGTCAATCAAATTGAAACTCAACAGCAAGTTTCAGTTTCAGCCGACTCACAACCAGTGAATGCCAAGTTGTATTCAGAAGCCGAGTTGCAAAATGAAGGAAATGCACAATCTAATTCTGAAGTCAATACATATGAAAGAGATGAAGAACAACCTAAAAAATCAGTACATAGTGACCCTAAATCAGAAATATCAAACATGGAAACAAGGAAAGAACCAAGATTATCCAAATATGTAAAAAGACATCGCCCTGCTGAAAAGATAATTGGTGACAAAGATGCAAGACCAATGACAAGCAATAGACTAAGACATGAATCATGTCTGATTAGCAATTCTGAACCTAAGATAGTATATGGTGCATTACAAGATGATGACTGGTATAAAGCTATGGAAGAAGAGATTGATCAAATAAAGAAGAACAAAACTTGGAGTTTGGTTCTCAGACTAGTTGACAAGAATGTGATTGGCACCAAATGGGTATTCAGAAACAAGCTAGATGAGAATGGTGAGATTACCAAGAAAAAAGTTAGACTAGTATGCAAGGGTTATGCTCAAGAAGAAGGACTAGACTATGGGGAAACATTCGCCCCTGTTACTAGAATGAAAGGAGTAAGAACTTTACTTGCATATGCTGCATATAAAGATTTTAAAGTCTATCAGATGGATGTAATGTCTACTTTTTTAAATGGTATACTAGAAGAAGAAGTCTACATTGAACAACTGGAAGGATTTGTTGATGAGAACAACAGGGATATGGTTTGTAAGCTACATAAAACACTCTATGGTTTGAAACAAGCACCTAGAGCATTGTATGAGAGACTTCACAAGTATCTAGTGCAAATAGTATTTGAAAGAACTGATGATAATAGAAACATGTATATCAAAGCAAAAGAAGATAAGGATATCATTGTATCTAAAATATTTGTGGATGACATAGTGTTTGGTGGAAAGAAAGTTCTTTGCAATGGCTTTGCTAACAAACTGAAACATGAATTTGAAATGTCTATGTTTGGAGAAATCAAATTTTTTGTTGGATTGCAAGTACATCAAGTAAAACATGGTATATTTGTGACATAAACAAATTACATCAAAGAGATTCTTAAAATGTTTGGATTGGAGGAGTCCAAACCAGTCAGCACACCAATGGCAATAGGAAATAAGCTGTCCAAAAATAATGAATCAGCTAAAGTCAATCAAACAATGTACAGATCCATGATTGGAGAATTACAATATGTTGTACATAGTAGACTAGACATAGCATTAGCAGTTGGAATAGTGGCTAGATTCTCTGCTAATCTCAAAGAAAATCATCTCATAGTAGTAAAAAGAATAATGAGATATCTTAAAGGAACTAATAAATTTTGTCTATACTATAAGAAGAATGGAAAATTTGAGCTCAATGCATATATAGATGCAGATTGGGGAGGCAACATTGATGATAGAAAAAGCACAAGTGGAGGTGCATTATTTTTAGGCAAAAGGCTAGTTACCTGGACTAGCAAGAAACAAACATGCACATCCCAGTCCACTGCAAAATTAGAATATGTGGCAGCTACGATCAATTGCACAAACATTGTATGGCTCACACATCTATTGAGAGAAATGAAAGAAGAGGTAACAAAACCTGTGATATTGTATTATGATAACACAAGTGCTATAAACATATCCAAAAATCTAGTAATGCATGCAAAAACCAAGCACATCTCAATAAGTATCATTATGTCAGAGAACTGGTAGAAGAAAAACAAGTAAAGTTGGAATACATTCACACAAAGGAACAAGCTGTAGATATCCTCACCAAACCATTGCCAAAGGATGCTTATGAATATCTTAGAGGCAAGTTGGGGGTAATACCCCTAACTCAAGCAGTCTAAAGCAACAAGAAAGCTGCCTTGCATCACCAGTAATAAATCATTGAAATATCAGAAGAATGATGCAGAGGATGAAAGCAGAAGCAAAAACTCCAAATTAGTCACAAGCATGGTGATAGAGGGAGAAAAACAACAAAAAGACAAAGCTTATATTTTGCATGATAAAGATGCTACATCTTTGGCATTTATGTCAAAGAGGGAGAAATATGCAGAAACTTGATCAATACAAAGCAAGAGGGAGATATATATGAAAGAAGGAGATTGTAACTAAGTTGAAAAACTAATCAATTTGGTTTTGCCATCAATGGCAAAGAGGGAGATTTTTGTAAATTATTGAAAAGATCATGAGGAAAGTTGTTAGAATGATCATATGGAACTGGTAAAGAATGTTCTCAATCATTGTTTTGTCATTGATGTCAAACTTGCTACTTGTAGGAATGACAATTGCTTTAGTGATCCAAATACTATTAATTAGTTGATTGACAAGAAGGAGGCAATCAATAAGATGTAACTAGTACACCAAGAGAAAGGTTGAAGTGATGATGTTGTAATGAAGTATAAGGATCAGCTAAGCCATTGATGAAAAAGTGTGTTGATGACATACTATAAGACATAGAGAATGGGCACACTAAAACATATCAAAGATGTAAGGTTTTTAGCTAAGCCATCTGTAAAGCCTAACTAAAGTTCATTAGAGAGAGGAAGCAGAGTAAACTTTAGATGCCAAGTGATACAAGTTCCGAGTAAACTTCAGATGCTGAGTGATACAAGTGCCAAGTAAACTTCAGATGTTGAGTGATATAAGTGTCAAGTAAACTTTAGATGCTGAGTGATATAGAATTTATCAAGTGCCGAGTGAAATTCAGGTGCCGAGCTATTCAAGAAATAGATGTCAAGCATCAAAAAACCAATAGTGTTGAGTAACATAGAGGTGTCGAGCACCAGTAAATCAATAATGCCGAGTTGCTGCATTATTTTGAAAATCGAAGATTTGCCAGATCTAAGCTGACAAGGTTGTTATCTAGACATTTATAAATTAAATGGAAGATAAGAATGATGAGCTGGTGGCACAAAACACCATGTAGAACATTTTTAAAAGATACAAGTGACAAAGTTTTTAATAAGAACAAGATATGGGATAGATGCATTGTATCCTACCTAATCCATTTTGAAACTCTAAAATTGGAGAGGGAGAATTGAACAAAAAAGGCAAATCAAATTTCTATTTAAGGAGACATAGGTTCATGAAGAAAAGGTATAGGGAGAGGCAGTCAAGCATGAAAGCATAAAATGTTGAAGGAGGTGCTAAGGAGAAAAAAGAGCATAGTTACTTTATTTCAATAAGAAGACCCCAGGTATGGATGTATTGGTATGATGAGTAGGAAGACTCAAGGAGACGAAGCTTGAGAAGAAGACAAGTAGTTAGAGTTGAAGTGATTAAAGCCAAGCAAAAGGATAGAATTGAAGTGTGATCTGAAATCTACAAAGTATGTTGTAAGTTGTATCAGATCAAAAAGCCATTATTGTTACTCTCTAGCAATTGTAACAGATAGTTTAAATCCTATGGACTTAGGTTGGTTAGGTTGGTTCAAAAGTCCTTTAACTAGGCCCATTCCTAATAGTTTGATGAAATCCTCTAACAAGGTCACATTTAATAGTGTGTTGTAAACCTTTAACAGGGCAAGCTTTTAATAGGGCATCAATTTAGAAGAGTGAAAATCAAGTAGCATGTTACTGGTGGTTTTTTCCAAATTGGGTTTCCACGTAAATCATTGTGTCATGTGTTGATCTTTCATGTTTTATCTCTGTATGTTGATTTATTGTAACTTGCTAATATGGTTGATTTAAGTTTGGATGCATGAAAAGTGTATGGATTCATTAAAAGTAGAGAAAAAGTTTTATTAGGTCTTTTGGACCTTGAATAACTGATTCCCCCCTCTCCTCCCCTCCCCCCCCTCTCATTTTTTCAAAAGAATTCTAACATGATGGATGAGAATTAATCTCAACCAAGAACTAAAGTCTTATATAATGGTAAAGAAATTGTTTCTACCATTCTAAAAAAAAATGGAAAAGAAGAGGAAGCAATTGATCTAGATGAGGATATAGTTATTCCAAATTGGGATATCTCTACCCTCACCCCTAATCAAATGCATACACTAGGAGAAATATTGAAGAAGAGAGCTAAGAAATAGAAGCTTAGAGAAGAAAAGAAGAAAGAAAATCAAGTCTTTGAGGACATACAGAGCATATTTATTGATGCTCTAAGTATTGAGGTTGATATTACATAACCTATTCTTGATCAACTAACTAAAATTGTTGACAAATTCAATGAAGATTAGAATGGACTAGAAAAAATACTACAAAGTGCTGAATGAAAATTTGAGACTAGAGTATTGGAACAAGTTGCAAAGAAAATTGCAATAGATCAAGAAGTGTTATCTACTATTCTTGTTTAACTAGAAACATATATTAATAATGTTATTTCATTATTTGTCAAGTTGAGTTACACATCTATCTTCATAAAGGAGATCAAGGATAAATTTCCAAGATAGATGAAGATATGAAGGCAAGTGCACACCAGCTATCACTTGACCCAAGTTATAGTTTTGCACATTTCTCAAAGATTAGATATTTGACAAATCTATAGGTAGTATTAGTAAGAGAAGAAGCCAAAATTAGGGCCACACTTTAGAAATCTAGGGCATGATTCTTCCAAACATGGATGCATTTCAAAAACACATTGCACATGCAAAGACACTCATCCATGAAAATAACTTCATAGCTGACCACATGATGGAATTATCAACAAGAAGTTCATATTACCTTACATGCAAGTAAGGTACTACAAGAGAATTGGGACAAGACTACATGGTACTTATTCTGAAGGTACATTATGATTTCTTGTCACATTTATGGTATTAACATATAGATATTATACACCTTTGGCATTTATGTCAAAAAGGGGGAGAATTAAATATGTTTAATATATAAAGAGGGAGAAGATATTGTTAAAAGAGGAGAAGAATACTATACTTCAAATGTATGTATATAGGAGAGGTATATGTATGGGTTAGTGGTATAGTATTATGTAGATACTTGTACAGATAAGCAGAAAGTATCTTTACAAAAGCAATTTTGAGAAATTAGAAAAAAAGAGTATGTTACTGAGCTACAACAGCAAGAAGTCAAAATTGATTTGAAGACTCAAAATGACGATAAAGGAAGTTTTTTTTAACTTATAGTTTTAAATTTCATATTTCTATTTTGATAAGTATTTTTGTCACTAATGCCAAAGGGGGAGATTTTGACAATATTAAGATCAATTTTCTATTAGTGACTCAACTCTTAGTCAAATGTTTACATTTCTACTAAGCTCTATAGTTGCATCATTCATCTTGTAGTGTTAACCAACTATTTTATTTTCTCCAAAGTCAAGTAGTTAGAATATGGTGTCTATCAAGCACCCAAACTAGTTTACAGTGTTTTCCAAGCTTCACATTATTTACCAAGCTTCAAAGACTATGTATAGTTAAAATCGAGCATAGTAAAGTCTACCAAGCTATTCAATGGAACTAAAGAAGATCATAGTGTTAACTGAGCTCTGGTATGTTAACCAAGTTCTACTATATCTACTAGGCTCACACTATTAACAATGTGAATCTAGTGTTGACCAATTCATGCAATGTCAACTGAGTGATTCAAGAGCTACCAAGTTTATCAATATTCACCAAGTCACACAATGTTGACCAAGTTTGAGCTACTCGAAAGTGATTAGTATGGACTAAGCTTCAAGTTCAATCAAGTTCCAAATTTTTATAAGTGTTGATTATATTTTCTATGTATCAAAACATCATGGAGTTTGTCTCTTGAACTGAAGTTACAATAATTGAGACAACTTTGTGAATTGTAATGAACTTGGTATTATAGCCAACTCCAATAAGTTGTTATTTGGATTGGTATATTAGCAATACATTATATAATATCCAAATATATCATTGAAGAAGACTATGATGTACATGAGTGTGAATTAAAGAAGGCTACAAGAAGTATACAGGACATTAGTGAGTCATCTATTATAGTTAGGTGATCATTGCAATGCAAGGAATCTCAACTAGCAAATCAAAGGTGCAAATTAGAGATCAACCACTGGTTCATTCTAATAGGTGCATTAGTCAAATCCTTTAGAGGTAGACTTAATAGTCTTTTGCTAAATCTCCTAACTAAGTGCCTACTTCATGTATGTTTGTAAATCCTTTAACAAGGTGGACCTTACAGTCCTTATTGCTCTTAATAGGGCAGATCACTAGAAGTTGTCAATTGTATGCCTTAATAGGTTAACTTTATAATATAGTACTAAAGCTTGTGGGTATCATCCCCATCCCATTTTTACTTTCTAATTGGAAGGTTTTTGGGTCACCATATCTTGTGTCAAAGTGTTATGCATGTTTTAATGCTTTCATTCTTTTATGCATGAAATTAAATTAGAATATTATATGAAGGATTAATTGGTGAAATAAGATAAAGTTTTATTGATTACCCCTCCTCTCTAAGTAACCTAGCTTACCTTATATTTCAAATAGAAATTGAAGAGCCTATTGGTGAATCAACACCTAAACCAAACAAGGATCTAAACTTTCAAAGTGAATTATAATCACACAGATCAAAACCCTACTATTTTCTTTTCAATCATTGTAAATAGTTTGTGTTGAAATGCTTTTATGAGAGGTTGACCTAATAGTCATTTTGGAAGGCTTAACAATCTATGTCAATCATTTCATATGGTGACATTCTAAATGGAATGATCAAAGTCCTCTGACAAGGCCAGTTAAAATAGGGTGATTAAATCCTCTAACTAGGTCACATTTAATAGTGTGTATTGTAAACTTTAATAGGGTTGGATCCTAATAGAGCTCACTTTGAAAGATTAAAAATTAGTGACATGTTGTTGGTGGTTTTTCACAAATTGGATTTCCACATAAAAATATTGTTTATAATAGAGATTAAGTAATAGTAGAGACCGATCAACATTAGGATAAATAGAATAGTAAGATTTTTATTGTTTAAAAATTCAAATGGTAAGGACCTTGAATATTTGATTCACCCCTATCTCATTCATTTAAAAAATTTCTAAAAATTGGTATTAGAGCTCAATGCTTATAGATAAAGTTTGAAGATACTTAAAGCTAAAGATCATGACTCACAAGAGAGATGTACTTAAGCTGAATAAGGAGAGCCTTCATGCTTGGATAACCTTGATGACATTGCACATATCCAGTATTAGTGATGCTACTATCGACTTTGGGGACAATGAGTATGTAAAGATGACTACTACTCCTTTGACAATTGATCAACTAAAGTAGAAGAAAGAACACAATCAAGTAATCTTAGAGATATCCTTAGCCCTAAGATATGCCAAGTGACCTAAAAGACTATGATAGTGCAAAGAAAATGCGGGACAAACTAAAGACCATATATGGAGGTAATGATGATAAAGTTTTGAAAGCCAAATTAGAAAGCCTAAGAGGTAAATTTGATGGCATCAAAATGATGGAAGATGAGAATATAGTTTAGTACTACACAAGATTTAAAGAATTTTTTAATACTATTTGTGGTGCAAATAGAGAAATAAAAAATGAAATTGTCATAAGCAAGGTATTAAGGACTCTACTACCTATTTATGACATTAGAGCATCTATAATTAAAGAATTGACATGCGAACCAATTAACACTTTGACCTTGGAAGGTGTAATTGATAGACTTACTACTTTTGAAATGTCTAACTTTGATAACTACACACCTACTACTATTAAATATGAATTTAAGTCAAAATTGGTTCTTATTAAAAGAAAAACAAAATACGTGAAGAGTAACAATGATAGTTCTAATAATGAGATTGACTAAGTAATAGTAGAGATGGATCAACATCAAGATAAGTAGAATAGTAAGAGTTTTATTGTTTAAAAATTCAAATGGTAAAGACCTTGAATATTTTTTCACCCCCATCTCATTCATTCTAAAAATTTCTAACAATTGGTATTAGAGCTCGATGCTTATAGAGAAAGTTTGAAGATACTTAAAGCTAAAGATCATGACTCACAAGAGAGATGTACTTAAGCTAAATAAGGAGAGCTTTTGTGAATGGATAACCTTGATGAGGTTGCACAAATCTAATATCAGTGATGTTGCTATCAACTTTGGGGACAATGAGTATGTAAAGATGACTACTGCTCCGTTGACAATTGATCAACTAAAGTAGAAGAAAGAACACAATCAAGTAATGTTAGAGATATCCTTAGTCCTAAGATATGCCAAGTTTTATGACCTAAAAGACTATGATAGTGCAAAGAAAATATGGGACAAACTGAAGACCATATATGGAGGTAATGATAAAGTTTTGAGAGCTAAATTAGAAAGCCTAAGAGGTAAATTTGACGGAATGAGAATGATGGAAGGTGATAATATGGTTTAGTAATACACAAGAGTTAAAGAAGTTGTTAATACTATTTGTGATGCAAATAGAGAAAAAAAAATGAAATTGTGATAAGCAAGGTATCAAGGACTCTACTCCCTATTTATGACATTAGAGTATCTATAATTAAAGAATTGAGATGTGAACCAACACTTTGACCTTGGAAGGTGTAATTGATAGACTTACTACTTTTGAAATGTCTAACTTTGATAACTACACACCTACAACTATTAAATATGAATTTAAGTCAAAATTGGTTCTTACTAAAAGAAAAGGAAAATATGTGAAAACTAACAATGATAGTTCTGATAATGAGATTGATGAAGACAAAGACCTTATTACAAAATGATCTAGAATAGGAAAAGGAAAATACAAAGGTAAACTACTTATCATCTATTTTTCATGCAAAAAATTAGGTCATACTATTGCTAGGTGTCCTAATAAAGAGCATAAGGATGAAAGGAAGGAAAGAAAGTACAAAGGAAGAAGAGATGACTGAGATTTCAAGAGAATAAGCATGACAAAGGTAAGAAGTCCTATTATATTATCAAAGAAGAAACTAATAATGAATCTAAAAGTAATGATGATGAAGTAGTCTGTGTTGTTATGAAAGAAGACTCTAATGAAGATGAGAAAACTGCATTGATTTCATATGTAAACAAAAGTGACAAGTGGATAATTGACGGTGGATGTTCAAATCATATGACTGGAAATAAACAAAAAATTGAAGATATTGGTCCATACAAAGGTGGATGTGTAAAATTTGGTAATGGTATTCCATGTGTTGTAAAAGGTAAAGGGACTATTCACCTTATTGATAAGATAACATGTGATAATGTTTACTATGTTGGAGGACTTAACTATAATTTTTTGAGTGTTTCATAGGTGAAAAAATCAGGTTACAGAGTTGAATTTCACAAAAAAAAGGCCAAGATACATGATGTTTATGGTAAGTTAGTTGGAAGTGGTGAACATACAAAAGGTAACTTGTTCTATCTAGATTTATCAAAGGAAACATGTTTATTTTCACAACAAGAAGATGTTTGGTTATGGCACAAAAGATTATGTCATGTAAATTTTGATAAGTTGGTTAATATCAGTAAGATGAAGAAATAAAAAGGATTTCCTAAAATAAGGAAGCCTAACAATACTTTGTCTAAAAAATGTCATCTGGGAAATGACCAAGACTATTTTTAAGAGAAAAACATACACTGCTAATGATGTTTTGGAATTGGTTCATACTGACCTATGTAGACCCATTGATGTTCAAAGTTACTATGGAGATAAGTATTTCATTCTATTTGTTGATGATTACTCTAGGATGATGACTATTATGTTTCTTAAAGCTAAATTTGATGCTTTTTAGTTACTCAAGTGGTATTTAGCTAGAGTTCAAAAAGAAATAGGGAAGAGTCTAAAGTTCCTGAGATATGAAAAGGTAGTGAATTCATTTTAAATGAGTTCAATATATTCTACAATGATAGATGAATTAAAAGATACATGTCAGCACCAAGGACCCCTCCTCAGAATAGAATAGTTGAAAGAAGGAACAAATCAATAATGGATTGTGTAAGGACATTGGCAATGGAGAAGAGTGTATCAAATAAATATTGTAGATAATTTTTTAGTACTATTGTCTATACCTAGAATAGAGTACAAGTCAAGAAAGGTACAAATGCTACACCTTTTGAACTGTGGTATGGATATGCTCCTAATGTAAAATACTTCAAAATATTTGGAAGTAGATGTTATATACTTAAAGATAATAGAAATGGAAAACTTGATGCAAAGAGAGAGGAAGGAATATTCCTAGGATGTTTCACTAAGATCAAAGATTATAAGCGTTTGAACTCTAACACTAATGAAATTGTGGAATGTGCAAATGTGAAAATTGATGAGTTTTCATAAAGAAGTGACACTACATGCAAAGAACAACTTGTAGAGTATAGTACTTTCATAAATGTGGATAATGATGTCCAAGAACTCCTAATGAACAAGAAAACCAAGTTTTAGTCTCTCAGTAGATAGGAAATATTCCAAAGCAATAAATTTTTGAGTCACAGATAGGTAACATCGACCAACAGATTAAAAATGTTGAGCATATAGAAGCCAAAATAGAACCTAAACAAGGATGATAAATGAGCTTAAGATTATTTTCAAGATGAATCTATAGAAGAACAAAGAAGGAAACTACCTCTGCTAGAAAAGCATGTGAGAAGACATCATAAACCTAATCAAATCATTGATGATGTTGAATCAAGTTTTAGGACAAGAAATAAACTCAAAAATGACACGTGCTTACTCTGAATTTGAGCCCAAAACAATGAAAGATGATTTAGAGAATAAATATTGGATTCAAGTAATGAATGAGGAAACTAAATAGGTTGATAATAACAACACTTGGAGTTTGGTGCCAAGACCTAAAGACAAAAATGCCATTGGGATAGAGTGGGTTTTTAGAAAGAAACTTAATGAGAATGGTGAAGCAACAAGAAATGAGGCAAGACTAGTATGTAACGGTTATGCTCAAGAAGAGTAGATTATGGAAAAAAATTTCTCTTGTGAGAAGACTTGAAGGAGTTAGAACTCTGTTTGTATATTTAGCCTACAAGAATTTCAAGGTATATAAGATGGATGTCAAATCTACATTTTTAAATTGTATACTAGAAGAAGAAGTATACATTGATTAACCTGAAGGATTCATAGATCCAAAAAAGAACATGGTATATAAACTAAACACAACCCTCTATAGATTGAAATAAGCCCCAAGAGCATGGTATGAAATATTGCATGATTATTTGGTAAAAATTGGTTTTGAAAGGACAAATGATAGCAATAACCTATCTTTGAAGAATGGTAAGAACAATGAAGTACTATTATCTAAAATATTTATTGATGAAATTATATTTGGAGGAAGAGAAGTATTATGTAAATCATTTTTTGATGAAATAAAGAACAAATTTTAAATGTCTATGTTTGGTGTGATCAAATTATTTGTTGGATTACAAGTATGTTAAATGAAGTATGGTATTTTTATTACACAATCCAAATATGTCGAGGAGATCTGAAAGAATTTTGGTATAAAATATTCAAGGCTAGTGAGCACACCTATGTCAACCAAACATAAGTTTTCTAAGAATGATGAATCTATTGATGTGAACTAGATTCTATACAGATCCATGATTGGAAAATTGTAATATGTTGTTCATAGAAGACCAAATATTTCTTTAGTAGTTGGGATAGTTTCTAGATTTTCATAAAATCCTAAAGAGAATCATGTGATGGCTGTAAGAAGGATATTGAGATATCTAAAATGTACAAAAGCCTATAGATTGCATTAAAAGAGAAGTGATAAACTTCAGTTGAAGGTATTCATTGACTTAGAGTGGGAGGGAAATATTGATGATAGAAAAAGCACTAATGGAGGTGCATTCTTTCTAAAAAAGAGATTGGTGTGATGGATAAGCAAGAAATAGAATTTAATTTTGCAGTCAATAGCTGAAGATGAGTATGTGGTAGCTATAGTGAACTGTTCAAACATTATGTTGATTAAGAAATTACTGAAAGGTATGAACAAAGAGGTTATAGATCTAGTGGTTATATATTGTGATAACACAGGTGCTATTAACATTTTAAAAGAATCTAGTGATGCACACTAAGACAAAGCACATTTCTATCAAGTATCATTACTTGAGGGAACTATTACAAGATAAATAAATGAAGCTAGAATATGTGAACAAAAAAGAATAGATTGCTGACATATTTACAAAATCGTTACCTAAAGATGCTCATTAATATCTTAGAGGTGAATTAGGGGTAATTCCCCTAATAAAAGATACTTAAGGAGGTAATGTGCATTGCATCAAATATGCTAATAAAAATATCTTACACATTGATGCAATAGAACTCTACTTTGGGATATGCCTAAGGTAGATAGTCAAGTACAACATAATAGATCAGTCATAGACAAATGATATAAATTAACTAGACATGAAAAATTTACATAACTTAGATATATGAAGAGATTGAAGCTAGGAAAACTTAGTGTCTTTGGCATTTTTGTCAAAGAAGGAGAGATATACAATGGGAGAGGTATATAATGGAAGAGATAAACAAAAAATTCAAAGAGTGAGAGTTGTACATAAAAGAGATCTATTATCGTAGAGGGAGAAATCTTCTTTGATTTTATGATAACCAATTTAGATACTTCTACTATTGAGATGCAGAGATTGTTGGAATATAGAGATTGGTGCAGAGTCCCCTTCTATATACCCAAGGTGTGTCCCTTATAGTTGCACAAATGTTTCACAATCATATAAGACCAGACTCCACTATGTGATTCCCAATACCCACTCTCTTTAGACTAGATCAAATTCAAAGTCGAAGACATTTCCTTGAGGCCAAACAAGACACAAAATTCAAGCCAAGGTTTTTCAAGGATGAAATTGGGCTTCTTCTAACCTTAGACATAGTTTCCAAAAAAATTCGCACACATGTCCCCCCAATATATACTTTGGAAAATCAACTATATACTTTAGAAATCAACCATATACTTCAAAAATTGACTTACTCATGTAACTCAAAATAGGGCTACAAGGAGAAACTAAGGATTTGTGAAGGCAACCTTCTTGAAATTACACAACAAAAATTCTAAAACACCTTCAAACATTCCAATCCTTAAATCAACAACCCTTTCCAAGTTAGAAATCTTGACCAATCTCCCAACTCAAGGGTGCAAGAACACTTCTAACATGTAACATTGTAAGCACATCAGGAGGATCAAACACAAAGGGTTAGGATAGGAATTGGATCTAGAATCCAATGCTAGAAAAAATGTCCAAGTTGTAAGGCAATGAGACATTAGGTGTGTTATAAATTTATTGCCTATGTGGTCATTTTATGGACAATTTATAGGTAGAATGAGTATACAATAGTCTAGAAGGTTAAATAATGATTTTTTTAAAATTAAAACCTTCTTATAATCCTAGGTGGGATATAGGTTTAAAGTTACTAAAGTTCATAGACATTTGACAAACTTCTGCAAAAAGTTGTCAAAGTTGTCAATGTTGCATAATGCAAATTTTGTGCAAAAAAGCAACTTTTGAATCCCAATGTTCACAACCACCTTTATCAATGGGATATATTTTTGAATGGAATAAATAAGGTTGAGAAAACTTTCTCAAGATAGAATAGAAGAATCTATTGTAATCATTGTTTCAATTCAATAAAATCCTATTATTTTCCTCTTAAAATTGTCCAAGAAACTAATCACATAGAATTGTACAGATTCATATGCAAATATAAAAGATTGGGAAAATTAAAGAATAATATTACAAATGAATTGAAAGTGGTTCAAGAATTTGAAGACATACTAGTTAAGAGAAATCAAATTTTGATTGTTTGCTGGCTGTAGGGAGGCCCGAACTAGGGCTTTGAGAGAAAATTATCCTTCCTAGAGATTCCATCATGGGAAAAAGATAAGCCTTAGTAGAAAGAATGGGGAGAGGATGTATGTTAAGATTGTTTGGGTCCTAGAATAGAGAGTAGAAGATGTTAGGAGAAAATACTAAACCCTCTGGACAGGCATCTAAATGTGACTATCCAAGTTTGGGATTATGACATACAACTTGACCTAGGGGTGGAATAGAACCATAGGAATTTAAACATAGATATTTTAAAATGTACCTAAAGTATTCCAATAGTATTGGTTAGAATATTTTTTTAATTTCTTGTACTTTCTTTGGAAAAGAGACCTAATTAGACCTATTAGGCCTAAGAGAGTTTGGCAAAAAACTTCAATTGGGAGATTGGTCAAGATTTCTAACTTGGTAGGGGTTGTTGATTTGAGGATTGGAATTTTTGAAGTTTTTAAATACTTTTTGTGGTGGAATTCAAAGAAGTTTTCCTTCGCAAATACTTACTTTCTCATTATAGCCCTATTTGGATTTTTTGGTAAGTTGATTTCTTAAATATATGGTTGATTTCTAAATTATGTAGTTGATTTTTTGAAGTACAAATTAGGGGGACTTGTGTGTGAAAATATTTGGAATCTAAATCTAAGGTTAGAAGAAGCCCTATTTCATCCTAGAAAACCTTGGCTTAAATTTTGTGTCTTGTTTGGCACCAAGGAAGTGTCTTAGACTTTGAATTTGATCTAGTCTAAAGAGAGTGGGTATTGGGAATCACATAGTGGAGTTTGGTCTTATATGGTTGTGAAACATTTGTGGAAATATAAGGGACACACCTTGGGTATGTAGAAGGGGACTTTTGCACTAGGTGGTATTAGAGCAACTTAGTAGATCTTTGGAGAAATACAATTTGCAACCATTTTAGATGGTGGAGAAGAAAATGAAAATGAACTTACTAACAAAATGACAAATGTTGAACTATTGAGGGTAGTGAAAGAGCATGATACTAAGAGGAAGAAAATAAAGAGAGAGATGGAAAAATTAAAAGAACAAGTCAAGAAAGGATTTAGTAGTAACTATGAGAATGAGAACGAGGGGAGTGATGAAGAAACCCCTTGGTAGGATGAAGAAGAAGAGATCCCTACAAAATAGAGGATGTTCCTTAAAACTTTGAAATTCATGGAGAGAAGGACCATGGACACTAAAATTTATCTTCTTGTTTACAATGGGAAGATGGATCTAGAAGAAGTGATGGACTGGATTGATGCACTCACTAGTTTCTTTGACTTTGAGGAAATACCGGAGCATCAAAAGTTGAAAATAGCAAAATTCAAGTTTAAGGGGTCTGCCTTAACTTGGTGGAACTTCACTCTAATAGAGAGGGTGAAGATAGACAAAAAATAGATCAAAACATGGAGGAAGATGGTGACCTTGATAAAGGAAGCTTATGTTCTTGAGGACTATGAGATTCTACTTCACAAAAAGGGGTAGAGTCTAAGACAAAAGTGTTACAAGCTAGAGTTGTTAGACAAAAAGATCAACTTGTTAATGCCCGATACAACCACTAGACTTATAGAAAATAGGAGGTGGTTAAGACATGTCATGAATCTTGGAGGGGAAGGCTAGTAGTAGTTCAAAAATTCCCCCCTCAGAATTACCCAAGGAGATCCAAACCTGTGACCAAGATATGATACCACTTGCTACAAGCTAGAGTTGTTGTTGCACAAAAAGATCAACCTATTAATGCCCAATACAACAACTAGACTTATAGAACACAAGATGTGGTTAATCCATGTCATGAATCTTGAAGAGGAAGATTGGTAGTTAGTCTAGAAAAAAGGTGATGGATGTCTCTAGTTACACTGAAGAGTTACACAAACTCACTATGAAGTCCAAATTGGTGGAACCAAAGTGTGTCAACCTTGATAGGTATATGCAAGGGTTAGGATGAGTATCTAAGACAAAATGAGCTTGTGTTCTCCTAATACATTCCAAAAATGATTTCAAATTGCATTGAAAGTGGAGGATAATATTAAGAGGAAACAAGACCAGGGAGGGTAAGGAAGAAATCTAAGAGATTTGGTAATAGACGAAGAGGAACAAGTGGTGGCAGAGGAAAAACTCCTAGAGACTATGGGGAGACCAGTAAAGACATTTCCTTTAATGAGAAAAATACTAGAGGATCCCATAGGGGAAGGAGAGGAGACTCAAGGAAAGATTTGGAGGAAGATCATCAGGACCTCCAAAATCTTATAGATGTAACCAACTAGGGCACTTCACATCTAAGTGTCCTGAAATGGCAAAGAATTAGACTAATAGGAGAGCAAACCTAGTCAGGGAAGAGGATAATAAAGAAGAGAAAAACAAAGGATTTTATGTATAACCTAAGAATTGAGAAGGCCTTAGGATGAGAAGGACACTTTTGAATGCACCAAGCACCCATGAACCACCTCAGAAGAAGAATTTGTTCAGAACCACATGCAAGTGTGGGGACAAAATTTGCAGGATGTTGATTGATAGTGGATCTATTGATAACTTGGTATATGAGGATGTAGTAAAAAAGTTAAAATTGAGGAGGGTACCACATCCAAACTCTTATTATGTTCCTTTTCTCACAAAGAAGAATTATGCCATCATAGAGGAGCAAGCTTGGGTACAATTCTAGATTGGAAAGTAAAAGGACAAAGTTCTTTGTAATATTGTACCAATGGATGCCTGTAATTTTCTATTAGGGAGACCATACAAATATGATGTGGAGGCACAACATGGTGGTAAGATGGACACATACACCATCAACCATAGGGGTGAAAAGGTAACTCTCTTACCCTTACTAGATTCTATAAAAGAGAAAAAAGATTCAAATTTTTTGTTTTTATATGGAAAAGAATTTCTAAAAGTTGTGAAATAGGAAAGGACTCCATGCTATACTCTAGTATATTTTCCTAAGGATGATATACCTAAGAATGTTGTGAAGAAGTGAAGCCCTTGAGACATCTAGGCCCTAAGGAGGTTGTAGACCTATTCGACTAGTATAAGGACATTGTCACCAAAGAGTTCCCAAGAAAGTTGCCCCCAATTAGAGATGTAAGTCATAACATAGATCTGATCCTAGGAGAAACTTTTCCTAACAAAGAGAGTATAAGTTAACCTTAGAGAAAAATAAGGAGATGGAAAGATAGACACAAGAACCCTTAGATAAATGATTGATCTCAAAGAGCCTCAATCCTTGTGCAATACCTACCCTAGTGGCACCCAAGAAAGAAGCCACATGGAGATTTTGCATTGGTTCTAGAGAAACAAATAGAATCACTATTAGATATATATTATCTATGCCTAGGATAGAAAACCTATTTGACCAACTAGGGGGAGCAATGTACTATTCCAAGATAGACCTAAAGAGTGGTTGTCACCAAATAAGGATTAGGGATGGTGATATATGGAACACTACCTTTAAAAGTAATGAAGGCTTGTATGAATGGAAAGTGATGCATTTTGGCATGTCTAATGATCCAAGAACATTCATGAGCCTAATGAATGAAGTGTTAAAGCCATTCCTTGGAAAAAAATTCATAGTATACCTTGATAACATCTTTATTTTCAGAAAGAGTAAGGAGGAACATATATAACATGTTAACTTGGTATTGAAGAGATTGCAAGAACAAAAAAAATTATAAACTTAGACAAGTGTGTTTTTATGTACAGAGAACTTTTTTATTTGGGATCTGTGATCTCTATAGGTAACATAAAAATGGATCCTGAGAAGGTAGAAGCCATCTTTAGTTGGCCTTCCCTGAGGACCATGATTAAAGTTAGAATTTTTCATGGCCTTGCTTCTTTCTATAGAGCGTTCATTAGAGGTTTCAGTTAGTTTTGTACTCCTATCCTTGAGATAATCAAGGCTGGCTAGAAGTGAAAGTTTGTGTGGAACAAGGATGCAAAGGAAGCCTTCCAAATGTTGGAGAAGAAGGTAATGGAGAAACCTATCCTAGTGATTCCTGATTTTCAAAAAATCTTTACTATTGAATGTGATGCTTGTAACTTAGATGTCAAGGCTATCTTGAGTCAAGAAGGGAGGCCAATAGCCTTTTTTAGTGAGAAACTAAATGAAGCCAAGAGGAAATTCTCCTCTAATGACTTGTAACTATATACTTTAGCCCAATCATTGAAGAAATGGAAGTACTACCTCCTTCCAAAATAATTTTTTGTTTTCACAAACAACCAAGCCTTAAGTTTCTTGAATAGCCAAGAGAAACTAAGCCACAAACACATGAAATGGGTAGAATCCATTCAAGCCTACACCTTTTCCATAAAACACAAGAAGGAAGTTTCCAACAAGGTGGCAAATGCACTAAGTAGGATGAATCTAGTTGTGCAAGAAGTCCATCTCCAAAGTGTCGGGATCAATGCCTTGAAAGGCATGTATAAAGATGATAATGACTTTAAAGACATATATAAGGTGTTCTTTGACTTATTTGAGGCATATCACGTTGAATATTCTGACTACTTGATTCAAAATGGGCTAGTATTCAAGGGGCATCAACTTTGCATTCCACAATGTTCTATGAGCGAGAACATCATTAGAGAAAAGCATGTAGGCAACATGGGAGGACATTTTGGATTGGGCATGACCTTGTTATAGGTGAGAAGGTTCATTTTTTTCTTTAATTGGGAAAAGTTAAAGCTCAATCTTGGCACTTTCTTTTTAGAGCCAACTTTGGAGGTTGCACTAGTTGCTTGGGGCATTTATTTCAATAATTTCATGCGAGTATGTTGGCCACTGATTTTTAATCTGGCACCAACCCTTTGTTCGGCTTTTATTTTCGATGATTGAATTTTTTGTTTCAATACGGGTCATTTTATGGCATTTTTTTCCTTGACATCAGCATTGCATCACTACTCTTGTCACCTCCTCGACCTCTATATGGACCTACCTTTAGTTTTTTGCTCATATCTTGGGCAGACAAACTCCTTTTTTTGCAAATGAGATATCACCAGAAAGCTAGTTTTGAACCTGTCATAGTGGTATAGTTAGTTTTCAATTTTGATACTATTTTCATAGTTTTTTCTACTATCAAAGTTAGGGGTATATTTTTGCACTCTAGGAGGCATATCTTGAGCATTCAATTTTTGATTTGGGAATTCTTTATATCATTGGAAAGCTCTTTCTGAGCTCTTTCTAGTGATGCTAGTTGTTTTTCCAAATTTTACTCTAAGCATATTCTATTTAGCCTTCTACATTTTTACATTCTGGTAGATAACTTGGTTGTTTCAGGTCTGAGCATCAATTTCTTTTCTTTAGATGATTCCTCATGACTTATACTATCTTTTGTATTAGTCTTATGTCTCTTTTCTAATCTTTGTAGACATCATTTGTATACATTATTGCAAATGCATTGAGATAAAGTGCCATACTATATCTATATTTTCATTTTAGTTATTTTCCTTGTGCCTTCTAATTCGAGTAGTGTCATCTAAGGACACTCATACAAATTACTATAGTCTTGGGATTCATCATATCTTGTGCTTTATTGTACATGCACTACTCTGATAAAGTGCCATGGGGGAGTTGATGTTTTGCCTTTGTTTGCCATCTTCCTTTGTCCAAGTGAGTGTCCCTTCCATGACATTAGCCTCATGACATGTCTAAGATTGATCACCTCAGTACACACATATGTACTCTTTTGTGCATCTTGATCGTGGTTCCTTAACTTGTAATTTTTTTAGCCCACTTTCTCAGTTACCTGTCACTCACCCTATCTACATTAGGGGGGGGGTTCTACTATTGTTTCTCATTTGTTCATTTGTTTGATTGATCAAATCTTCAGGCTTTGGTGTTTTATACCATCTATATTTTTAGGTTCAGTTGTTTGTCTCCTGATTCGATGTAGATTACAGTCTTCTCTACCTAGTCAGGTTCTATTTTAGTGGACGTTCTTCAGATCAGAAGTCATCTTTCGACAGAGCTTTATAGCTTCTACATGCTTCAATGATGTTTTTCATGATCACTATGTTTCTATTTTCTGGGACATTCCCTAGTTTGGAGGCTTCTTTAGTCCTTCACTAGTTTCGTTTAGCATGTTTTTCCATCTCTTTTTGGAGTAGAGTTTTTCCCATGTTGTTTTCTCTATTTCTCCTCTCTACAAAGATTTGGTTGTGCTAGGGTACCTCATTAGGCCTTGTTTTTTTGGGACCCATTTTTAATTTCAGTAGTAGTTTCTAGGTTTTTAGCTACTCCCTAAGTTTATCTTAAGAGGGGGTGTTAGAGTAATTAGATATTTCGTAATTAACTCTGTTTTCTTAAGCTAAACTTTAGGCATCTAATAATTAATTCTTTTATTAATTATTTTTATGCAACCTAGGTGAGACCTTTTTTAGGGTTTCAATCTCCTTTATAAGGATGATCTCTCATTATAAACATAGTGAACTTGAGATAATTCACTTTTGATAATAGTAATCTCTTTTTTTTGCTCATCAAGAATATCTTATCCATGGATCTAGCAATTCTTGCCTCCATAGATTTTTGCCTCTCTCTTTTGTAATAGGTGTTTGCATACAGGTGATTCTTGGGAGCTATGGGCTTGATCATTCATCAACTTCAACAGGTTCTACTATTGGGTAAAACCTCAAACTAAAGTGAGGAAGATTGTGGAAATATGTACAATCTATTAGAGGACCAAGGGTACATCCACTAATGTAGGACTATACCAACCTTTTCCTATTCCTACAAGGCCTTGGGAGAGTTGTAGCATGGACTTTGTGATGGGATTTCCTAGATGAAAGAAGGGAAATGATAGCATATATGTTTTAGTGGATAGATTTAGTAAAATGGTGCACTTCATCCCTTGTAAAAGCGCCAATCATGCATCAACAATTGCAAATTTTTTCTTCAAGGAGATTTTCAAAAATCATGGTTTACCTTTAACCATATTGTTAGATAGAGATGTCAAATTTATTTCTCACTTTTGGAGGACCTTATGGAAGAATTGGGAATTAAAATAAGGTTTCGTTATTCCTACCATCCAAAAAAAGATGGACAGATAGAAGTGGTTAACAAGTATCTTGGAAACCTACTTAGATGCTTGACATAGTAGTATGGAGACAAGTGGGAGTCAATCCTACCACAAGAAGAGTTTTCATTTAATGACTCTATAAATAGAAGCACAGGGAAAAGACCCTTTCAACTAGTGTATGGATAGAATTCAAGAGGTACCCTAGAACTTAGGGAACTACCTTCCAACACTCTAGTCAATGCTCATGGAGAGGAGTTTGTATAAAGAACAAAGAAGATTCATGACTCAGTAAGGTTGGCACTTGAGAAGAGTGCAAAGAATTATAACCAAGATAAGGACAAACATAGAAGAGATTTTTAGTTATAGGTTGGAGACTTGGTGTAGGCATACTTCAAGAAGAAGAAGTTACGAAAAGGAAAGCATACCAATTTACTCCTGAAGAAAGTAGGACCTTGTCAGATATTAAAGAAACATGCAATTAATGCTTATGAAATAGAGTTTCCCTCACACCTTGGTATCTCTCCCATATTTAATATTTGTGATCTAATTCCTTATAAAGGTGATGTGAATGCAAGTTCAAAAGTGTAGCTTGAAGAATTAGAGGAATATTTTGAAGAGATACCATCCCATGAACCAAGAAAACATGACAAGATCTTGGACACCAATGCCACCAAACAAACTAGGAAAAATGCATACAAGAAGTATTTGGTTCAATACCAAGGAAGTCCTGAGGAGGAGTCTATATGAATGCATGAGTAAGAGATCTAGAAGCATGGCCTAAGTTTGCAAGAGTTTATCTCAAGAGGACTTGAGATCAGTGCAACCCAAGAGTATTGTAGAAGAGCACTTCCAATATCTACCATTGCAAGCACATCAGGAGAATAAAACATAGAGGGTTACAATAGGAATTGGATCTAGAATACAATGCTAGAAATAATGTCCAAGTTGTAAGGTAAGAAGACATTAGGTGTATTATAAACCTGATTGTCTACGTTAGTCATTTTATGGACAATTTCTTTGTAGACTGAGGATAAGGTAGTCTAGAAGGTTAAATAATGATTATTTGTTGATTAAAACCTTCTTAGAATCCTAGGTAGGATCTAGGATTAAAGTTAGTAAAGTTCAGAGTCATTAGACAAACTTTTACAAAAAGTTGTCAAAGTTGTTAGTGTTGCATAATGCAACTTTTGTGCAAAAATGCAACTTTTGAATCCCAACATTCACAACTAACTACCTTTATCAGTTGGAACTATTCGAGAATGGCATAACTAAGGTTGAGAAACCTTTCTCAAAATAGAAGAGAATAATATATTGCAATCATTGTTTCAAATCAATAAAATTCTATTTTTTCCTATTAAAATTGTATGAGAAACTACTCGTATGAAATTGGGGTATGTGCAGGATCATGTTCAACCAAACTATGCTCTGAAGTGGCAATAAAAAATCATAAAATTAGGGTTATGTCAACTTGACATGCAATTTTCTACTTGTTATTAACTTTATATCAAAAAGTTGAGAGAAAAGAATATCTAGGAAATTGAATCTAGTTTCTAAACTACTAGGACTTATCTAAAAATAAATAAAAAAATTATTGGTCAAAATTTTGAATTTTAATGCAATATTACAAAATTTTCAGAAAAAAGAAGAAGTAGACATATGTCTGACCACCTTAATCAAAATCAAATGATAATATTTTTTAATAATATTCTAGATATACATAGTAGACTCATGCCTGGATGTTACACATATTTTTGGGTATTTATACTCTAAATAAATAATTAATATTTAATTTTAACTTTAGTATTTTTGTAATTAAAAAAATCTTTTGTTTGACCACCTTAACTAATTCAAAACTCTATGAGATTTCATTTTTCATTTTTTTTCCTTATAGTGGAAGAAACATAGAATGTGATGGATCTTTTGAATTTAAAAATATTGTACTATTTGAAAGCTATAGTTGTTTTTCAAGTAGTGTGTCAGTCAGCACTTTATACATAACTCCATTAGAAAATAAGTAATAATTACATACTAAACTCATAAGTTGACAAACCTTACATTTATGGAAAGATAAGAACATTCTTAAGAAATCCTTTTCATTTCATCAAATTTTGGTGAACAAAAAGTTGTCAGCTACATGTTTGAAGTAAAAATCACATAAAAATAGGCCAAAAACACATTTTTAGGATGTTTTTAAAGTTGACCACATAGGATTGGTATCAAAAGATATAGTCGAACTTATAAAGATACTAATTATTTGCATTTAGTATCAAGGTAGGTGGGAAAAAAGTTGGAATAGATTTTGAAATGGTTTGAGGAATTTTAGAACTACATATTTTTTAGATTGCCACTTTTTGGCACACCATAATCCTACACATACCCATTGTATGGATTCATATGCAAATCTAAAAGATTGAGAAAGTTGAAGAATTTTCAAGTGGTTTGAGACTTTGAAGACATACTGGTTAAGAGAAATCAAATTGTGATTGCTTGTTGGCCGTGGGGAGGCCCGAACTACGGTTTTGTGAGAAAATTCTCTTTCATAGAGATTCCACCATGGGAAAAAGATAAGCCTCAGTGGAAAGAAGGGGAGGAGGATATATGTTGATAATATTTGGTTTGAGGCCTCACCCCAACTCATCATAGCATAGATATTTTATTTACATTTTGATATCTGAGACCTTAACATTTTGATAGCTATCCAAGACTTAGATAGATAGTGGATTGTTTTATCTATTGATTTTGATACTTTAGTAGTGTTTTACATTATGATATGCACTAAGAACCTGTAACTATGTATGAAATGATTGAACACATATGGATACAACTTTATGACATGGTACTATTAGATTTTGGTGCAATATGAAATATTAATTTGATTATGATAATTTATGATATGCAGATAAATGTTAATTTGATTATGATGATTTATGATATGTAGATAAATTTTAATTTGATTATGATGATTTATGATATGCAGATTTTGATATTTTAACATTTTGAACAAACTATTTGAAATGACTAGGGAAAGAAATTGAAATTGAATTATGAAACTATATGCATTTATGATATATGTATTTTATACATTCTCCTTGGACTACTGATGCTTGAGTTTAATGTGCAGGAGGTGGAACCATGGAAATTCTTGGGGGAAACAAATTCCAAACCTTTGTGAACATAGTTTAACCAAGAAAAATCTTTGGAAGATTCAAAAGCCTGGTTGTGAAAGTATTTTTGTTTGAAAATGTGAGTTTTCTTGCATGTGGAATTTTTTAATCATAAAGATGCATTAGAATCATGTCATGGTGATGTGGAATATGTTTTTATGTGTCACTTGACACTTGTGAACTTTGTGTGTAATTGACATGTCGTGTAGGGTTTTGATCATTGTGGCAATTTAACCTAAAACTAAATACCCTTTTAATGAATAAGTAAAACCAATTGCCAAAGGGGTAGCATGGGTCACAATCAAAGGAAATTCGACTTTGGACTTGGCTAGGGTTTTGAGGGGTCATTAGGTGGTCCCAAGGTGTCTTCTATGATAAAATAAGTTACCCATATGATAGTATATCAAGTTAGGGATCTAATTTTCACCATGTGAGTGCCTAGACAGCCTAAGGGGGCCCTTCATCCATGCATTCTTCCATCAATTCGAATTTGGAGTTGTCACATGTGTTTTCTCCCATGTTCCCACTAAGTCAAAAAATAGAAAATTTAGAGGAGAAAAGTTTATAAGAGGAAGTGGCTAGATGTCTTTGCTAAAATAGATAGTGAGAAGGACTTATTAAAGAGTCTTGGTCAAATTAGTGGGTTTTTCACCCACTCTCTAAGTTTAGAGACAATTATATTTGGAGGGAGATTAAAGGATCTTTACTACAACTATCATTGCCTTTAGCTTGGACCAAGGTTGGTGCTTCAAACCATGTTTCTTTTCTTTCTTTTAGTATTGCAAAATAAATCTACAAGTATGGAGGATTGTCATGGAGCATGCATTGTATTGTGAATCTTTACATAGTGGGTTTTGGTGTTGTGTTGTTGAAATGTGAATGTGTATTGCAATCTTGAAGATTTCTTTTTTTTTTTTTCCTTCTTGATATTTCTTGTTTGGAATTGAATGTTGAATATGATCATGGGTGTGAAGGCTTCCCTCACCCTTGGGAGGGAAGAGAAGCCTTGGGGGAAGGGTTTAGTTGGGCTCAACATTGTAGTTGAGAAGATTTACCTCATGATGAGGAGTTGTTTCCTTTCATAGAGTATGGGCTCCATTGAAGCCATATACCTTTTTTGTTTGTAAGATACAAGGGATTTGTCTATATGAAGAAGGAGATTTTATGATGGCCTTGGGAGGCATATGTACTTGCAAAATGATGTTTTATGTTGGTTATGGCATATCCTCCTTGAAAAGCCCACCTTCACTCAATGTGAGGATTCCAATGGTGAATCATAGTGCAAGCAATGGGAGGGTGTTGTTTTTTGTTTTTGATGTGCTCATGCAATGGTAAGTGATGTATGTGTGTAGCCCATTTGGATCTTGTTTCCCCTAGTTGGTGGGTAGCTTCATAGAAGCCTAGGATGGGAGGTGAGCCTCCATGGTTCCTAGTTTGTGTGTTATGTGTAGGTTTTGTGAAGATGCATCCATTGAAAGTATTAGGGTTTTACCCTTGATAAAATGGAAAAGATTCAAGTGTGTAAAGAAAGATCAATGTTCATGTCATCTTAAATATGTTGTGAATTTGTAAGTCTCTATTGTTATTTCAATGTGATGTAAGGTAAAAATTTCAAAGTATTGTATTTTGTTCAAAGGTGTAAGGATTGATTGGGAAGTTTTTTTGTAAGAAATATTTATTTTCAGTCCTTGCATTGGGTGATTGATGTAATATGGAAAGTCATGTAATGGAAATAATTCTCCTTAAAGTTCCTTTAGTGTGAATATTCCATAGTAGTTGCAAATTTTCTTGTAATGGATGATTTGATTTATTAAATAAGTGGTTGTAGAATACATGTATATGTTATGCATTCATTTTAATGAAAGGAAAATAACATAATCTATTTCATGTGTATGGAAAATTAGTCCTTTTGGCTTTCCAAGTCCTAACAAATTCATAGGTTAGGAATCACCAATACATCGTCAAAACAAATGCATTAAAAATACCATAGTAAAGCAAGAGGAAAATGGTTTGAAAATTTATACAGAATGAAAAATCCATAAGGAGCCAGGCCTGTACATGCTTATTAGCCCTCTGGAAAATGTATTAGAAAATAATTTAATTCCCTCGCCTAGATTATAGTGTAATATTTTAATCCAAGAAGATATACCTAGAATCTTGTGATTAGAGGATTAATAAAATAGTGAATGTACTAAGGCTCAAATAAAAATTATGATATTTTCCTAGATTGTTGTAAGAAAAGGCCATAAAAATCCTATGACCCTTGGGTCATCATATTGGAAATTTTCATAAACATATACATATGCAAAACTAGGGCATGTCAAATCAAAATAATATTAAGCCTAGACACACAATTCTAAAACTAGGGAGTACTTTAAGAAATAAAAAAACCCATGCATTTATTAGTACAAGAAAACCCCAAAAAATATTATTTTAATTTCAAATAAATAAAATAAAAATTCACCTCTCCCAAGCTCCTACCTTTCTCCTTAGGAGTATGGGTGCATGTGATAAGGGAAGGAACATTTCTGACATAAATGTCAGTCCCTAATCCCAACATCCCCACCCTAGGCCTTACTTAATGCTTTAAAATTTGCTCAAAACTCTTACTTGGTGGCCTGGCTCATACATCCACCTTGGATAAAGGTAGGTAATGTTGTTGAATCCCCCTCTAAGTGCTAACATAAGGCAGTGAACTTGTCCCTAGGCATCCATCTAGGAAAGGACATATAACCGCCCACTTAGGGAGTATCACCTTAGAAAAGGAGGGTGGGCTTAGGAGTAAAGAGATGTTACCTTATGGGGACCATACTTATAGATATTAAAGATAAATTTATTTTCCCTTCTCACCATTGGGTGTAGCTTGTTTGAGAAATGTGCAATTCATATTATAGGTAAAAGTAAAGAATGACATAAAAATAATGAGACAATAATAATGATAATAATGTGTTAAGATATACATGCAAAATATCTATTTAATATGTATATCATTTGTTGATGATTAAATACATGTATATTAAATATTAGGGTTATTTGAGAGTAACACGTTATAAAATTTTGGAGCATAAGTAACTATCAGTTAATCAAATTGCCTCATTAAAAGACATCAAGTTGGGTTAGATTTAGTAAATAAATAAATAAAAGATTAATTGAAATGAAAAGAAATGAAAAATTATTGAATAAAAAAAATAGACAAAATAAGAATAAAGTAAAAGAATAAATTAAAAGCATCAACTATGGACGAATGGTTCTTTTGAAGGTATCACCGCATAGGAGTATTGAGGAATAAATAATCAAGGATCAATTTAAAATACATAGGGGTAAACAACTATTTAAATCAAAAACTAATAAAGGATTAGGTGCAACTATTCCATTAATATGTAAATTGACCTCTACTTGCATGTACAAAATGTCTTAATTAGGGTATAGAAAGTGCCAGGATTATAACTGCAACATCCTTAAAAATTAGTATTGCAATTAATGGTAAACAACTAGGTGACCTCTCATAGAGACTTGAAATCCATATTTTGAATGGAAAAAAATCCATTACCTCTACTAACCTTACCATCTTCAAAACTCAGTGGTCAAATTGATATGTTCCAAACACCCTCAAGGAAATATATAAATTTTTATGCTTACAACTCACCATTTAGTAAAAGGATCATAACAAGTACAAACCCATGCATAGAAAAAAAAATTGTTGGCTATGTTTTGTCTCACAAATTTAGGGCATGACATTCTAGTATAAAAGCAATTGGTTACAACACTAGAGCCTAACCCATTACTTTGAACTCATTAAAACTAAAAACTTGTGTGTACGATTACCCATAATTATTCTCAGAGGGCTAGAGGCCCTAGAGGTGCATGAATGGCATCCGAAGAGGCAGGACATGGAATTGCAGAACCTCCACCTGAGCAGCCTCAAAATCTTAATCAACTCTTTGCAGGAATTTAAAACCTTATCAGAGTAGTGTAGGAGAGGATTCCAACTATAGTCCCACAACCCAAAAAAAAAAGAGTAGGGGAACATAGAGCATATAATAGGGAAAGAAGTAGGAGTCCCCGACCTAGAGATGAAGAGGGACAAGGTGACTAGAAAGAGGCCTTAGTCCATCAAATTGAACTAGTATCATTCATAGAGTGACCTGTAGTAGTGAGAGCACCTAGGGACATAAGGAATGAGATTATGGATTTGATCTAAGTCAAGCCACCTCTTTTCACTTGAACCAAGGATGGAACATAGGCAAAGGCATGGTTATAGAGCTTAGAGAGGTGCTTCAGGTTGTGACCATATGAGAGCAATTTGAAGGCCCAACTTTCTATCAACTTATTACGAGATAATGCTTCCAATTGGTGGAAGCAAGTGGAGACCATAGGAAGAGTCAGAGTAGAAACACTTACCTAGGAGGCATTTGTAGCTAGGTTCAAAGATAGGTATCTTTCAAAGAATTTTAGAAAAAGTAAGATTGAGGAGTTCCATGACCTTTAGTAGAGGGGCCTTACTGTAACATAGTAGAAGAGCAGGTTCCTAGAACTCCTTCCTTATGTTGAGCACATGAAGAATGAGAAGCTATGAATCTATTGATTTACCAAGGGTTTGAAATTATCTCTACAAAATTTAGTATAACTAGCTTTTCCAAGCACCTTCAGGGAGGCAGTTGAGACAACACTAGTTGTGGAAGATCTCTGTAACAAATAGGAATCTTGAGATCAGTCCCACAACCAAAATTGCTCTCAGTAATTAGGACAACATAAACCATCATGGAAGAGTAATTAGAGTCATTCAGTAGGGTCTTCTAAGCCCCACAAGTATAGCAAAAGTCACAACAAGAAAAGGGACAGAATTCAGCAATGGGGTATTAGGGCTCTAAGCCCAAGCAGTGGAAATCATAGGGGTCCTAAAGAGATCAAAGACCACAAGCTCCATACGCATAGCTAACTATGACACAAGAGTCCTTCCATAGTGGTTATAGTAGATCCAATAGGACAAGTGGTCAGTAATAGCCTAGGTCACATGGCATTCAAATTCAGACTCGCGGGCCTTGTTATGCTTGCGATCATATGGGACATATAGCCAAAGAGTGCCCTTAGGGATTGACAGCCAGTAATCAATGGGAAGCCACTTCAAAGCCTATGGAAGGAGACATGGGTAGATACCACAGGGTATTTGCAACAGATGATAACTGCCAAGCCAAGCATCAAGCTATAGTCATTAAGGCTATAGGTATAATCAAAGGGCATTAAGGTTTATATTTTGTTTGATTCCAAAGCTATTGATTATTGTGTATCTCCTTTTATAGTGGAGCATTGTGAGCTAGTGGCAGCTAGGTAGAACGATAATTGGGAAGTCAAATTTTCATCTAGGACAAAGGTGATAGTTCCTATATACATGATTGTCATATTCAAATTGGAAACATGAGCATGACCACAAATCTTCAAGTTACCCCATTAGGATCATATGATCTAGTCCTTAGTATGGATTGGCTATGTACACATAATGCTAAGATAGACTACAGATAGAAGATGGTTGAGTTCCTTGACGATTATGATACTCCTATGGTGATCTCAAGGGTGCAAAGGTCATTGTCTCTTTGTATGATCTTCACCATGCGACTTAAGTGGTGTATATGAAAAGGATGTCAGTTATTCGTATTATCTATTAGTAATAAGGAGGAAAAAAATGAGAGGGAATCTCTCTAGATGACTACCTAATACTACAAGAATTTAAGGATGTGTTTCCCTCAAAGCTTCTAGGTATGCCACCACCTAGGGCAGTTGATTTCCACATAGATCTAGTGCCAGGAGTAGAGCCCATTTCAAGATTTCCATATAGGATGGCTACACATGAACTTAGTGAACTTAAGATTCAGTTGGAGGAACTCTTGGAGAAGGGACATATCTATCCTAGTGTATCACCTTGGTGTGCACCAGTGATCTTTGTGAAAAAGAAAGATGTATCACTCTGACTATGTATTGACTATCAACAATTGAATAAGGTAACAATCAAGAATCAATACCCACTCCCTAGAATTGATGACCTATTTGATCAATTGTAGGGTGCCTGAGTATTCTCTAAGATAGATTTGAAGTTAGGGTATCATCAATTGTGGATTGTGGAAAGTGACATTCATAAGACCGCTTTTCATACTAGGTATGGTCACTATGAGTTTATAGTGGTACCATTTGGTCTTACAAGTGCCCTAGTTGTATTCATGAGCCTTATGAATAGGGTGTTTCATACATTTTTGGATAATTTTTTAGTAGTGTTCCTTGATGATATATTGATATACTCAAGTGATGAAAAAGAGCATGAAGAACACTTGAGGCAAGTATTGCAATGCTTAAGGGAAAATTAGTTATATGGTAGCTTTTCCAAGTGTGCTTTCTTCAAGAAGGAAGTGCATTATTTAGGTCATGTGATATCAAGAGATGGAATCACAATGGATCCATCCAAGATCTAGGCCATCATGGATTGGCCAGCATTGACTAATGTTTTAGAAATTAGAAGCTTCATTGGATTAGTAGGATACTATAGGTAGTTTGTGTTAGGATTCTTCAGAGTAGCTCATCACATCACCTCACTTCAAAGGAAAGGAAAGAAGTTTGAATGGACAGACAAGTGTGAGAGGGCCTTCCAAAAACTCAAAAGGGCACTTGCTAGCACACCAATCCTAGCAGTACCTAATCCTTTATGTACAAATGCTTCATTGGATGGTATTGGAGAAATTCTCATGTAGAATGGTCATGTCATAGCATATGAGTCTAGGAAACTTAAGACTCATGAGCTCAACTATCCCACCCATGATTTGGAGCTTGCAACAATAGTTCATGTATTGGCAAGATGGCACCACTTTCTTCTAGGACATCACTTTGAGCTTCATTCATATCACCAAAGTTTGTAGTATATTTTCACATAGCCAAATCTAAATGCCTGACAAAGGAGATGGATGGAGTTCCTAAGTTAATATAATTTCAACATACATTACATTAAAGGAAAGGAGAATGTAGTTGTAGATGCCTTGAGTAGGAGACATCACCAGATATCTTCCATGATTACTGAGATAGATTTGAGAGAGCACATATTGCACCATCTTCCCAAAGATGTATTTTATATAGAAGTTTCTCAATTAATCCACTCTCAAAGACCCCTAGAGGGAATATTTTCATATTTTTCATTGGATCTAGATGGATTACAATTGCATAAAGGGCACATTTATGTACCATCCTTGGGTGACTTACGTGAGTTCATCATTTTGGAGGCTCACAGAGCACCCTATGCAGCACACCCAAGTGTCAAGAAGCTTAATATAGACTTAAGGAAGTTATATCATTGGCCAAGAATGACAATGCATATTGCCAACATCATAGAAAAATTCCTAGAGTGTCAGAGAGTTAAGGTAGAGCACGAGCATCTAGGAGGACTCTTGTAGCTACACAAGATACCTAAGTGGAAGTGGGACACTATTTCCATGGATTTCATTGTTGGTCTCCTGATGTCTTCTCATCATCATGATGCCATCATGGTGATAGTTGACACTTTGACCAAAGTTTCTTACTTCTCACCCATCTACACTACCTTCATAGCTCCTGCAGTGGCATAGGTTTTCTTGCGACACATTGGTAGACTCCATGGTATTCCTCATAAGATAATCTTAGATAGAGATTCCTTATTTACCTCATCATTTTCGAGGGAATTACAAACATCAATAAGTACTAAGCTCAACTTTAGTACATCTTTTCATCCTCAGATAGATGGGCAAATGGAGAGAGTTAACCAGATTTTAGAGGATATGTTGTAGATGTATATGATGGATCACCAGTCCAAGTGGGAAGACTACCTCCATCTTGTAGAATTTTCCTATAAAATTGAGCATCACACTTCCATAGGCATGCCACCCTATCTAGCCTTGTATGGTAGGCCTTGTAGGACACCCCTAAGCTAGGATAGGATTGAGGATAGGATATCTATAGGGTCATAGTTAGTCAAGGACATTGAATAGCAAGTGGTATTGATTAGACAATGCCTTAGAGAAGCCCAAGATAGATAGAAGAAATATGCAAATGTGAAGAGGGTGGATATAGAGTACATGGTTGGTGAGAGAGTATTTCTAAGGTTGTGACCACATAAGAGCCCAATCCATTTTGGAAAAGGCTTATCAATTTCTTATCATTTAGCCTTGCCACCTAGCTTGTCATGCATTCATAATGTATTTCATGTATCTGTATTAAGGAAGTATATTTATGATGAGTCTGACATCATAGATTGGGACACTTTGTAGGTGGAGTCAAATGGACAAATAGCATTGGAACCCATTTTCATTTTGGCTTGATAGACCCTCACACTTTGAGGCAAAGAGTTGGACCAAGCTAGGGTGTAATGGGATTGTTATGACAAGGTCACAACATCATGGGAGGATACAACTCAGATGAAGACTTAGTACCCATATTTTTTTTATGAACTCCAAGAGGAAGTTCATGCCTAGGGGGAGGATGTGAGGCCTCACCCTGACTTATCATACCATAGATATTTTATTTACATTTTGATATCTAAGACCTTGATATTTTGACAACTATCCAAGACTTAGATGGATAGTGGATTGATTTATCTATTGATCTTGATAATTCAGTAGTGTTTTACATTATGATATACACTAAAAACCTATTATTGTGTCTGAAATGATAAAACACATATGGATGCAATTTTATGACATGGTACTATTAGATTTTGGTGCAATGTGAACTGTTAATTTGATTATGATGATTTATGATATGCAGATGAATGATTATGACATACACATTTTAATATTTTAATATTTTGAACAAACTATTTGAAATGACTAGGGAAGGAAATTCAAATTGAATTATGAAACTATATTTATTTATGATATATGTATTTTATATGCTCTCATTGGACTATTGATGCTCGAGTTTAATGTGTAGGAAGTGGAACCATGAAAATTCTTGGGGGAAACAAGTTCCAAACCTTTGTGAACACACTTTAACCAAGGCAAATCTTTCGAAGATTCAAAAGCCTCATTATGAAAGTATTTTTCTTTGTAAATATGATTTGTCTTGCATCTAGAATTGTTTAATCATAAAGATGCATTAGGAGCATATCATGGTGATGTGGAATGTCTTTTTATGTGTCACTTGACACTTTTGAACTTTGTGTGTAATTGACATATCATGTAGGGTTTTGATCATGGTGGCAATTTACCCTAAAACTAATTACCATATCAATGACTAAGTAAACCCACTTAAAAAAAGGGTAGGATGGGTCACAATCAAAGAAAATTCGAATTTGGACTTGGCTAGGGTTTTGAGGGGTCATTAGGTGGTCAAAAGTTATCTTCTATGATAAAATAAGTTACCCACATGATAGTATATCAAGTTAGGCATCTAATTTTGACCATGTGAGTGCCTAGAGAGCCTAGGGGGACCCTTTACCCATGCATTCTTCCATTAATTCGAATTTGGAGTTGTCACATGTGTTTTCTCCCATGTTCCCATTAAGTTAGAAAATAGAAAATTTAGAGGAGACAAGTTTGTAAGAGGAAGTGACTAGGTGTATTTGCTAAAATAATTAGTCAGAAGGACTTATTAGAGAGTCTTGGTCAAATTAGTGGGTTGTTTACCCACTCTCTAAGTTTAGAGACAATTAGGTTAGGAGGGAGATTAAGGGAGCTCTACTACAACTATTATTGCCTTTAGCTTGAACCAAGAATGGTGCTTCAAACCATATTTCTTTTCTTTCTTTTAGTATTGCAAAATAAATATACAAGTATGAAGGATTGTCAACAGAGCATGCATTGTATTGTGAATCTTTACATTGTGGTTTTTGGTGTTGTGTTGTGGCAGTGTGAATGTGTATTGCGATCTTGAAGATTTTTTTTTTCTTTCCTTCTTGATTTTCTTGTTTTGATTTGAATGTTGAATGTGATCATTGGTGTGAAGGCTTCACTCATCCTTGGGAGGGAAGAGTAGCCTTGGGTGAAGGGCTTAGTTGGCCTCAACATTATAGTTGAGAATACTTACCTCATGATGAGGAGTTGTTTCCTCTCATGGAGTATGGTCTTCATTGATGCCATATACCTTTTTTGTTTGGGAGATACAAGGGATTTGTGTGTATGAAGAAGGAGATTTTATGATGGCTTGAGAGGCATATGCAATTGCAAAATGATTTTTTATGTTGGTTATGGCATATCCTCCTTGAAGAGCCCACCTTCACCCATTGTGAGATGACTCCAATGGTGAATCATAGTGCAAACCATTGGAGGGAGTTGTTTTGTGTTTATGTTGTGCTCATGAAATGGTAAGTGATGTATGTGTGTAACCTATTTGGACTTATTTCCCCTGCTTGGTGGGTGGATTCACAGAAGCCTAGGAAGGAAGGTGAGACTCCATGGTTCCTAATTTGTGTGTTATGTGTAGGTTTTGTGAAGATGCATCCCTTGAAGGTATTAGGGTTCTACCCTTGATAAAGTGGAAAAGATTCCAGTGTGTAAAGAAATATCAATGTTCATGTCATCTTAAATGTGATGTAAGGTGAAAATTTCAGATTATTGTATTATTTTAAAACGTGTAAGGATTGATTGGGAAGTTTTTTTGTAAGAAATATTCATTGTAAGTCCTTGCATTGGGTGATTGCTGTAATATGGAAAACCATGTAATGGAAACAATTCTCCTCACGATTCCTTTAGTGTGAATATTCCCTAGTAGTTGCAAATTTTCTTGTAATGGATGATTTGATTTATTACATAAGTGGTTGTAGAATAAACGTATATGTTATGCATTCATTTTAATGAAAGGAAGATATTATAATATATTTCATTAGCATGGAAAATTAGTCCTTTTGGCCTTCCAATTCCTAAAAAATTCATAGGTTAGGGATCACCAATACATTCTAAAAACAAATGCATTAAAAATACCATAGTAGAACAAGAGGAAAATGGTTTGAAAATGAATACACAATGCAAAATCCATAAGGGGTCATGTCTGTAGGTGCCTATTAGTCCTCTGGAAAATGTATGGTAAAAGAATATAGTTCCCTCCCCTAGATTATAGAGTAATACTTTAATCCAAGAAGATATACTGAAAATCTTATGATTAGAGTGTTAATAAAATAGTGAATGTACTAAGGCTCAAATAAAATTATGACCTTTTCCTAGATTGTTGTAAAAAAAGGCCAAAATAATCTTGTGATGCTTGGGTCATCATATTGGAAATTTTCATAAACATATACATAGGCTAAACTAGGTCATGTCAAATCAAAAGAATACTAATCCTAGACACACAATTTAAAACTAGGGAGTACTTTAAGAAAAAAAAAAAAACCCATGCATTTATCAATACAAGAAAACTACACAAAATATTCTTTTTATTTCAAATAAATAAAATAAAACTTCACTTCTCCCAAGTGCCTACCTTTCTCCTTGGGAGTATGGGCACATGTGATAAGGGAAGGAACATTTCTGACATAAATGTCAGTCCCTAATCCCAGCATCCCCACCCCAGGCCTTGCTTAATGCTTTAAAATTCCCTCAAAACTTTTACTTGGCAGCCTGGCTGTTACATCCACCTTGGATAAAGGTAGGTAATGTTGTTGACTCCCCCTCTAAGTGCTGACATAGGGTAGAAAACTTGTTCGTAGGTGCCCATCTTGGGAAAGGAGATATAGCCACCCACTTAGGGAGTATTACCTCATGAAAGGAGGGTTGGCTTAGGAGTAAAGAGATGTTACCTTTTGGGGACCATACTTATAGTATTTTAGTCATGAAATTGTTGGGTTGGGTAAAGGTAGGAATTGTTAAAATGGACTTAAACACTTTTAAGTTATGATTAGGGGTTAGATAATTAATAAGGTATGTTATTAAAAGGAACCATTAGGGATACACTTTATTAATTAGGATAACTAGGATTTATTCAATAGGGCTATAGAGTAACCATGCTATAGGATAGTTGTTTGGAGTAAATAGACATTGGATTCGGAAAAATAATGAGACAAAAAATAATAATAATAATGTATTAAGATTGGACATGTAAAATATCGATTTGATATGTATATCATTAGTTGATGATTAAATACATGTATATTAAATATTAGGGTTATTTGAGAGTAACGCATTATAAAATTTTTGGGCATAAGTAACTATCAATTGATCGAATTGCCTAGTCAAAAGACATAAAATTGGTTAGATTTAGTAAATAAATAAAGAATTAATTGAAATGAAATTATAAAAATGAAAAATTATAAAATTAAAAAAAATAGACAAAATAAGAATAAAGTAATAGAATAAATTAAAAGCATCAACTATTGACAAATGATTGTTTTGAAGGTATCACCATATAGGAGTATGGGGGAATAAATAATCGAGGATTGATTTAAAATACCTAGGGGTGAAAAACTATTTAAATTGAAAACTAATAAAGGATTAGGTATAAGTATTCTGTTAATATGGAAATTAACCTCCCCTTGCATGTACAAAATGTCTTAATTGGAGTATAGAAAGTGGTAGGATTATAACCACAACATCCTTATAACTTGCTATTGCAATCAATGGTAAACAACTAGGTGACCTCTCATGGAGACTTGAAATCCATATTTCTAATGAAAAAAATTTTGTTACATCTACTAACCATACCATCTCAAAAAATTAGTTGTTGAATTGATAGGTTCCCAACATCCTCAACGAAATATATAAATTGTTACCCTTACAACTCACTATCTAGTAAAATGATCATAACAAGTACAAATCCATGTGTAGAAAAGAAAATTGTTGGCTATGTTTTGTCTCATAAATTTAGGGCATGAGATTTTGGGTCTTAGAATAGGAAGTAGAAGATGTTGGGAAAAAACACTAAACCCTTTGGATAGGCATCTAAATGTGACTATCCAAATTTTGGTTTTTGAGGTACAACTTGGCCCAAGGGTGGAATAGAACCACAAGAACTTGGACATAGATGTTTTAACATGTCCTTGAAGTATTCCAATAATATTGGTTGGAAGATGTTTAGAATTTCTTGTGATTTTTTTGGAAAACAGACATAAGTAGCCCTATTAGGCATAGGAGAGTTTGGCAAACAACTTGAGGTGGGAGATTGGTCAATATTTCTGACTTCGCAAGGGTTGTTGATTTAAGGATTGGAATGTTTGAAGGTTTTTAAGACTTTCTTTTGTGGAATTACAAGAAGGTTTCCTTCACAAATACTTAGTTTCACCTTGTAGCCCTATCTACAATTTTAGGTGAGTAAGTTGATTTTTGAAGTATATGGTTGATTTCTGAAGTATATAGTTGAATTTTTGAAGTACATATTGGGGGGACTTGCATGTGAAAACATTTTGAAACTACATTTTAGGTTAGAAGAAGCCCTATTTCATCCCCAAAAATCTTTGCTTAAATTTTGTGTCTTGTTTGGCATCAAGGAGGTGTCTTAGACTTTGAATTAGATCTAGTCCAAAGAGAATGGGTATTAGGAATCACATAGTGGAGTTTGGTCTTATATGGTTGCTAAACATTTGTGCAAATATAAGGGACACACCTTGGGTATATAGAAGGGGACTCTACACTAGAGATGTTTCCATCAATTCCAAAGAGGGATATTGTTGGAAACTTACAATTGGAACAATTTTTGTTTTGTCATCGATGTCAAATATATTGATGAGACATATTGCTACCTAATCTAAATGTCATATCTATTTGGTTGATGAAAAGGATTTGAGAAATAACTCATAACAATAGCACCTAGAGGAGAGGTTTAGTTATGAAAAAGAATCTAAAATAAATATTTGATTAGATAGGCTTTGATAAAGAAAAGTTATTATTTATGCAAAGGAAGTTAAGCTAAGTCGACAAATGGAGTAAATCAAAAAGGAATACCAAGTGATGCTAGTGTCAATCAAACCACAGTTAGTGCCAAACAAATCTAGTGTTGATTGAGCCTTAGTATCGACCAAGAAAGTTAGTCAATACCAAGATAGAAAGCTTTATAGTTCTTGATTGTTTAAGTGATGATGGAGTATTAGAAATTAGTGATTGTGAAGTATACTATTGAAGATGAATTTGAGGAAATTGTGATTCCTAGTTGACTTAGTTAATTTCTTGGGAGATGTAAACCATGTTGAAGATAAGATTATTGAATTGGATCATTAAATTAAAGGTGATGATTAGGTAAATATCTAATAGATGGATTCCAAAGAAGTTTCTAGAAGAATATCAAGAAGATGGATAGATATAGTGAATCGTGTTGAACCTGATCATAAACCCTAAGATCTATGGTGATCGTAAAAAATAATAAAGCAAGAGTTGCCTATTTAAAGAGGTATAGAACCAAAAAAATTATCAAGGAGTGCATGTATAAGCAAGAGGCACATACAAACAGAGGCGGATCAGAAACACACAACTATGTGAGTGAATGAGAAGCTAAAGGAGAAAGCTTGCAAAGATGTTGATAGTGATATGTGAAATCTGGGGAAGAAGGATTAAGTGTTATTGAAGGGGGAAGATTGATTTCTTGAAGGGTTGATGAGTGAATCAAGAGTAGAGATGATAGTGCGGAGCTTATCAATGAATCAACACCTGAACCAAATAAAGATCTAAATTTGTAAAGTGAGTTGTAATCACACAGATCGAAACCCTACTATTTTCTTTCTAATCATTGTAAATAGTTTGTATTGAAATCCTTTTAACAGAGGTTGATCTAACTATCAGTTTGGAAGACTTAAAAATTTATATAAATCCTTTCACAAGGTGAAATTCTAAATGAAATGATCAAATTCCTCTATCAAGGCCATTCCTAATAGGGTGAATAAATCATCTATCTAGGTCACATTTAGCAGTGTGTATTGTAACCTTTAATAGGGTTGGATCCTAATAGAGCTCACTTTGAAAGAGTGAAAATTGGTGACATGTTACTAGTGTTTTTTGCCAAATTGTGTTTCCACATAAAATTCCTAGTGTCAAATTTGTGTTGAATTATTTATATGTTTTATATTTTAAATTTTTAGAAAAATGTGTTATATTTGGAATGGTAAATCTTGTTCACACTAGAGACTGAGTAACCATAGAGACCAATAGCAACATGATAAGAAGATTAGTAAGACTTTTATTGTTTAAAAGTTCAACAGTTACTTAACAAAGTTGAGTAACTGATTCATCCCCCCACCCCCACCTCTTAGTTATTCTAAACATTTCTAACAAAATAAAGGGTCCTTCTCCTATCTAATATTCACTAAGAGCAGATGGAGGATTGCATCAATTCATAGTTTATCAAAATATGTATTTCTGAGTTGATATAGGAGTTCAGTCTTTAGGGTGTCCGGAAGCTTTTAAGAAGGTGAAAATAATGTGCCAATATAGAATTAACTGGTACATGAAAAGTATAACATATAACTACGTGGTACATAAGCATCTAACTGACACTTATTGTTATCTTAGGTACTGCTATCAAAGAGAGAGGTCCTAAAGGAGAGAGATGATATTGTTGAAATATACAACTATGAGTAGTGATGGAATAAGAAATAGAGAGTATTGCATGAAGAATGAGTTATATGTTGAAACATATTGCTAATTATTATCAAAGGGAGAGTTAAAGAAAAAGTGTAGAAAGATAGAGGAGCATAATCAAAGGGAGTGTATTGCAGTTATTTGAAGTGTTTCCATTAGATGTTGAGAATGAAGGAAGAGATGTATTTTTTATGAAGTTTAACATTGGATGGTTTATTTCATATTGTGTTTCCATTAATTACAAAGGGGGATATTGTTGGATACAACCAATGCATTGATACTATTTTTTAGAAAAATTGATGATGATAAGTGAAAAGGTGATATTGTTGTATAGAAAAGTTGTTGATGAAGAACAAGGTCATAATCGTGCTACAATGTTTATGTACAAGACTTAGCTCAGTTGTTATATTATCATTGATGTCAATTTTTTTGATAGTAATAATTGACATAAGTTACAATCATCTAAAAGATGTGATGTTGAAAAAGAAGTGGAAGATAGAGTATGATGAGATGTTAAAGAAGTGATGATAAGTAGATGTGAACCTAATTTGAAAACTGGTGAATCAATCTATGAGAATATAATGTTGTTTTTCTTTTTCAAATGATTTCATGAAGTTTTGAGATGATATTCAAGAAATTCATTTTGGTTGATAAAGGTGTTAGAAACAATTGATTAATTGTGTATTGCCTTTAAAGGAAATTTTGGATAAGTTGAGTGTTAATTAAGCTCACTCAGTTAATGAAGAAAATGTTCGATGGAACCAATGTTAACTGAGCTCACTTGCTTACCAAAGGAACTTTGTGAATATGTAGTGTTAAGAAAGTTCACTTGGTAATTGCTAGGAAATCATTTTTGAGTTAGTGTCTACCAAGAAGGATTGACTAACAAAGGATTTTCATGTTTTGGCATATTGAGTTCAATTGATTTAGTTGTTGGTTCTAGCCAACTGAGGAGATGAATATTAAGTATTCTAAGTTGTATTCAAGCTGACTTGATAATGTGTAAAATATAAATATATGGTCAAGTTGAGGATTGAATGTGTGGAACATAATAGAAGATTTGAAGATGCTTAGAGGAAGCAAATTAGAAGGATAAGTATAATATCCTTATTGAGCTGCAATGATACATTCAATTAGGAAGGATAAAGTATTTGAGCCATAATTGAGATCTACAATTAGAAATTCAATTGCATCATAAATCAAGTCATCTCATTGTTACTCTCTAACAATTGTATTAGTGATCTAAATATCTTAACAAAGTTGGCTTAACAGCTATTTGTAAATCCTCTAACAAGGTGGCATTTCTAGATTGAAGTTTCTAAAGACCTATAAAAAGGCCACTCCTAATAGGGTGATTAAATACTTTAATAGGGTCACACCTAATAATGTGTTTTGTAATTTAATAGGGTTGGCTCCAAATAGGGCTCACTTCAAAAGTGTGAAAATCAGGAACTAGTTGCAATAGGTGGTTTTTCCCAAATTGGGTTTCCACATTAAATATTGGTGTCACTTATGTTCATGCTATTTATTTTACATATGAAACTAAATTAATCTTAATATTAATCATATTAAGTTTATTATATTATGTTATTTCTGAGTTAGAGTATTTGCTAGAGTAAACCAATTGCATTTGTGTTTGCTGAGTTACAACAAAATATAGTTTAATCAAAATTTTGATTTGTATTGACATCTAAGGGATTTGGGATTTATTTTTGTATTTACTAATTCACCCCTACTCTCACAATTAATCCTTTTATATTTCCAACAATTAGTATTAAAGCTTTTGATGCTTGCAGAAAAGGATTCAAGGACATAAGCTAAAGATCAGGATGTCTTATAGAAGGGAGATCCCAAAGCTTAACAAAGATAATTTCAAGGCATGGAAAGAACTCATGAGGCTACACTTGGAAACCATTGGAGATTTAGGACAAAAGTATCTAGACACCAAATACAAGGCTCCTACTAGAACTATGACTATTGATGAAAATGCAAAGAAGAAAAGTCATAATATCATGGTGATTGATATTGGTTCATCTCTCAACTATGCCAAATTTGATGAGGTCAAAGATTGTGGAACTTCTTATGAAATGTAGATCAAGTTAAAATCCATCTATGTAGGAGATGAAAATGTAAGAACCAAAGCTAATAGTCTTATAGGATATTTTGATTAAATGAAAATGAGAAAGAATGAAAATATTGCAAAATATGTTAAAAGAATCAAAGCCAGTGTTAGTGCTATCAAAGCCTCTAGAGGAACAATTGAAGATGTAACAATGGTAAGAAAGGTACTTAGAACCCTTCTTCCTATTGATGCAATCAAAGTGTCTATTATTAAAGAGATGAGATTTGATCCAAATAACAAGATAACTTCTAATGCTTTAGTTGGAAAATTGACAACATTTGAACTAAATAACTATGATAATTATACTCTAAGTTCTAGCAATCTTGAGTCTGCATTTGAAGCTAAGGAATCAATCAAGAAGAAAGCTAAAAATTCTAAAAGAAAAAAATCTAAAAGTGAAGAGGAAGATAGTTTTGATAGTGATCTTGAAGCCATTGAAGCATTACTTGCAAGGAGGTATCCCAAAGGCAAAGGACTGTATAAAGGTAAGATTCCTCTAATTTGTTTCTCTTGTGAAGAAGTTGGACACATTTTTGTAACTGTCCAAATAGAGAAGAAAAAGATGAAAGGGAGCACATCAAGTACAAAGGAAAGAAGGATTTTAAGAATTTCAAAGACTACAAGGACAAAGGTAAGAAATTTTGTTTTGTAGCTAAAGATTCAAATAGTAGTGAAGACAAAATGCTTTATATTGTTGTAAAGGATGAATCTAATGATGAAGGAGATAAAATGGAACTTATCTCTCATGTTATAACACATGATACATGGATTATTGATAGTTATTTCTCACATCATATAACTAGTGATAAAATAAATAAATAAAACACATAGAACATTATGATGGTGGTAGTGTGAGATTTGAAAATAATGAACCTTGTTGCATAAAGGGAAAAGGTTGTATCTCACTAACCAATGAACTTATATGTAAAAATGCTTATTGGTTTGAAGGATTAAAGCATAATGTACTGAATGTGGCATAGTTAAATAACATAGGATTCAAGGCAGTATTCATGAATGGGAAGGCTAAACTACTAGATGGAAAAGGAAATCTAGTTGGGTCTAGTAAACAAAAAAAATGTAACATATTCTACCTAGATCTCAGTGAAAATTCATATTTTATTGCTCAAGTAGAAGAAAGCTAGTTAGGGCATGAAAGTTTATGTCATGTGAACTTTGATAATCTGGTCAAGATAAGAAAAAACAAAAGAGTAAGAGATATTCCTAGTTTGAGGAAACCTAATATGGATCTATGCAAAATTTGTCAAATTGCTAAGATGGGAAAGACAAGCTTCAAAAGAAAACACTATCATTTGAAAGAAGTGTTGGAGCTAGTACATAAAGAATTATGTGGACCTATTGGAATAGAGAGTGATGTAGAGATTTTGGAGAGTCGTAACTTTTGACTCAGATCTGGGTTTTCTTAGATTTTTCTGGGTTTTTTTCAAAATCTATAGTTGAGGTGGATTCCAACTTAGCTAGCTTTGTTGGGGTCATTTAAATATATTTTTCAAGAGCTAGAAATTCCATCTTGACCTCCAAATTTTAGTTTTAAAATATCTTAGGTGTTTTTTTTTTTTTTTGTCTTTTCAGCTTTTTAATAACTTCAAATTTTCTTTCTAAATTTTGGAGGTTAGTTGGAAATTTTCTTTTATGGTTTAAATGGTGATTGTAGGAAACTTCAAATTTTCTTTCAGAGGTTTTTTAGAAGTTATCAAAAATGGCATATTTTTTCCAGTTGTCAAAATCTGCCAAATTTGGAAATTTCTTATTTTCTCTTTTTGGAGTCAATTGTTATTTAATAGAGTTAGAGATCCATGTAGAAGCAGTTTATAGTAATCAACAATTTAGAGTTTGATTCTATATTGGGTTTTTTCATGAGTTATTGTGTTCTCTAGGAATTGAGATTGGAGTGCTACATCATTTGGTCTCAAAGACACAAGATGGCTAGGAGAGGAAGAGGAAGAGGAGGAATTTCCCAATTTCAAAGAATCATACTAGATTTGAAAAGGAAAATTGAGGAGCTTACTGAAATAGTTGATGATCAAAGAACAAAAAATGATAATGTATTGGAGGAAGAAACAGATGAAGGAAGTAGTGATCAAATTGAGGGAAATGTAGAAGATGAAGCTAAGGAGTTATCATAAATGAGCTATGAAGACAAATTCCTAAGGGCTTTAGAAGGAAAGAATGATGGTATCAAAATTAGAGTCTCAAACTATGCTAGTAGCCTCAAAGAGAAAGAATTGATAGATTGGTTAAATGAGATGAGTAATTTTTTTGACTAGAAGCCTATGACAAAGGAAAAGAAGATTTTATAAGACTCGTCCTTGGGATTCGATAAAGCAATAGATACCCAACAAGAACCTCAAAACCTAGAAAGAGGAAGGAGTTTTCAAAGAGGATGAGGCTATGGTAGCGGAAGAGGATGGGAAAATCAAAGAAAGCCTTCTGTTTGCTTCAGATGCAGAGAAGAAGGACACGAGGCTTTCAAATTCTCAAACTATAACATACCAGAAAGAATGTAAGGAGGACAAACTAGAGTGAACCTAATGCAAATAGAAGAAGAGGAGAAAGAAGTCTCACCAGATGTAGGATAAAATCTCATGATGAGGAGATCAATGATTATCCTAGAGAAGGACAAAACTCCTACAAATAACTCTGAGAATTCATGGCTGCGAACTAACATCTTTAGAACCAAGTGCACTTCAAGTGGAAAGGCATGTCAAGTTATTATTGATGGGGATAGTTGTAAGAATATGGAGTCTAGAGAAATGGTAGAGAAACTAAGTTTACAATGTGAAAAGCACTCTCATCCCTATCATATTGCATGGTTTAAGAAAGGAAATGAAGTCACTATTGATAAAAGATGTTTAGTAAGGTTTACCATAGGAAAGCTCTATAAGGATGAGATATGGTGTGATGTTATCCCTATGGATGCTTGTAATATATTATTGGGGAGACCATTGTAGTATGACAAGAAGGTCACATATGATGGAAAGAAGAATTCATACACATTCTAGAAGGATGGATCAAAAGTGGTTCTATTACCACTTAAGGATGAGAGGAAGAGTGAAGCCATATTGTCTACAAAAGAATTTTCCAAGTAAGTGATGATGGTAGGGTGTTGTTATGACCTAGTAATGAAAAGGAAAGGGACCAGGAGAACCCAATACCATCTAATGCAATGAAGATATTAGAGAAATTTCTTGATGAATTACCAAATGGTCTACCAACAAAGAGGAATATCCACCACCACATTGATCTTATCCCTAGAGCCAACCTACCTAATCAAGTAGCCTATCAAATGAATCCAACCCAACATGAAAAGCTAAATAAATAGGTCATGGAACTCCTACAAAAGGGTTTGGTTAGAGAAAGCATGAGCCCATGTGTAGTACTAGCATTGTTGACTCCAAAAAAAGATGGTACATGGAGGATGTGCACTAACAGTAGAACAATTAATAAGATTACCATTAAGTACCAATTTCCTATTCCTCGTATCAAGGACATGATGGATGAATTGGTAGGTGTTAAGTACTTCAGCAAGATTGATCTTTGAAGTGGTTATCACCAGATTCATATTCGAGAAGGGGACGAATGGAAGACAACTTTGAAAAAAGGATGGTTTGTACGAATGGATGGTTATGCCACTCAAACTTTCTAATGCACCAAGCACATTCATGTAATTGATGAATATTATACTATGACCTTATATTGGTAAGTTTGTGGTTGTTTATTTTGATGACATCTTGAATTTTAGCAAGAATAGAGAAGAACATTTACAACACCTAAAAGTTATCTTGGTTGTACTAAGAGTAGAGAGACTCTATGAAAGCTTAAAGAAGTGTACATTCATATAGACTAGCTTAACCTTTTTAAGATTTGTCATTTATAGAGATGGTATTCAAATGGACCTAGAGAAGGTTGGAGCAATTCTTGAATGGCCTACTCCTAAAAAATATCAAAGGTAAGGAGTTTACATGGGTTAGCCACTTTCTATCAAAAGTTTATCAAGAATTTTAGTAGCATTGCAGGACCTATAATAGGTTGCACCAAGGGAAGGGATTTTTCCTAGATAATAGATGTAGAAGAAAGTTCCAAGTTTCTAAAGGAGAAGGTAACTATAGCTCCTATAATTGCACCTCCAAATTTTGACAAAGTTTTTAAAGTAGAGTGTGATGCCTCCTATATTGGAATAGGTGTTGTTCTTAGTCAAGCAGGTAAACCTGTTGCATTTTTTAGTGAAAAACCCAATGATACAAGGAAAAATTACTCCACTTATGATCTAGAATTCTATGCCATTGTTCAAGCATTATGCCATTGGAGACACTACTTAGTGCTACAAGAGTTTGTGATATTTACAAATCACCTTGCTCTAAAATACATCAACACCCAAAAGAAGTTGAATAAATGTCATGCCAAATAGGTCTCTTTCTTAGAGGGATACACCTTTTTTTTGAAGCGTAAGTCTAGGAAACAAAATCAGGTTGCTGATGCCTTGAGCATTCGTACTTCTCTATTAACCATAATGGCAACCGAAGTCACTGGATTTGATACTATTCAAACACTAAATGTTGTTGATGATGATTTTTGGGAAATTGTGGAATAGTTGAATGGTTCAATAATTGGTAAGAAGTCTCATGTCAAAGGTGATTATTTTTTGTAGGATGGTTACCACTTCAAGAGAAGACAACTATGCATACCAGTTGACTCTATACAAGAAAATATTATTCAGGAATTCCATAGTGGAGGGATGGCTGGACACTTTGGAAAGGACAAAACAATACACTTGGTGGCTGATAAGTTTTACTGACTAAAGATCAAGAGAGACATTACTAAGTATGTGGTGAGGTGTAGAATCTATTAAATGGCTAAGGGACATTCACAGAATACAGGTTTATACATACTGTTTCCAATTCCCATTAAACCATGGACTAACTTGAGTATGGATTTTGTATTGGGTTTTCAACACACTCAGTAAGGTAATGACTCTATTTTTGTTGTTGTTGATTGGTTTTCCAAAATGGCTCACTTTATTGCATGTAAAAAGACTAATGATGCCATTAGGATCACCAAATTGTTCTTCTCAAAAGTCCTTTTCTTACATGGTCTACCCAAAACCATTACTTATGACCATGATACCAAGTTCTTGAATCATTTTTGGAGGACTTTATGGAAGAAATTTGGAACCAAGTTATAGTTTAGCAGTGCCTACCACCCTCAAACCAATGGACAAACAGAGGTAGTCAATCAGAGTTTGGGGAATCTGTTATGATGCATTGTTGGTGAGAAGCCCAAATAGTGGGACTTGACATTACTCCAAGCAAAATGCACTTATAATAGTTATGTTAATAGGTCAAAAGTGAAATCTCCTTTCCAAATTGTTTATGGTAAAAATCCTTCAAGTGTTCTAGATCTCATGCCTCTACCATTGGGTGACAGGATTAGTGATGATGGAGTGGCCTTTGTTGAACACCTTCAACCACTCCGTTAAGATGTCTGGCACAAGTTACAACTCAGCAATGATAGCTACAAGATTCTTGCAAATGCTACTAGAAGACACCAAGCATTTACTAAAGGTGACTTGGTCATGGTTTACTTACACCACGAGCAGTTTCCTACTGAAAAATATCACAAACTAAAATACAAAAAGATTGGTCCTAAAATCCTTAAGAAAATTAATGATAATGCTTATGAAGTTAGCTTACCTAAAAATCTAGACATCTCTCCTATGTTTAATTTTGCTGATTTTCATCAATTTCATGGAAATATTCTAGAGGTAGTTGATGGACAAGAAGATGAGTGGTGACATCGCCTTCCAAATAAGAAACAAGATACCATTGCCCAAATTCTTGAAAAATAATCTACTTCCATAAGGAACGGTCAATACAACCACTATTTAGTATAGTGGGATGGCTTACAAGACACTAAAAACACATGGCTATCTGAGTGGGTAGTGTTGCAGTTAGATCCTTCCAAGTTGTACCACTTCACCAACAATCACTTGCAGGAGCAACATTTCTTTCAAGAAGGAGAGAATGATGCAAGGAGTTTAGAGAGTCATAACTTTTGTCTCAGATCTACATTTCCTTAAAAAAAAAAGGGTTTTATTCAAAATTTGGGTTTGGGTCATTTTGATTTATTTTTTGAGAGCTAGAAATTCCATCTTGACCTCTCAATTTTAGTTTTAAAATATCTTAGGTGTTTTTTTGTTTTTTCTACTTTGTAATAACTTCTAAATTTTGGAGGTTAGTTGGCAATTTTCCTTTATGGTTTAAAGGGTAGATGTAGGAAACTTCAAATTTACTTTCAGAGGTTTTTTAGAAGTTACCAAAAATGGCATATTTTTTCTAATTATCAAAATCTGCCAAATTTGGAAATTTCCTATTTTCTCTTTTTGGAATTAGTCATTATTTCATGGAGTTAAAGATCCATGTAGAAATAATTTTTAATAATGAACAATTCAAAGTTTGAATCTATATTGGGTTTTGTCATGAGTTATTAAGTTCTCTGTGAATTGAGATCAAAGTGCTACATCCGAGAGCTACAATGGAGATAAGTATTTTATTCTTTTTGTTGATCATTATTCTAAAATGATGACTGTAATGTACATAAAAGAAAAATTTGAAGCTTTTCAAAAAAATTAAGTGGTATCTAGCAAGAGTAGAGAAAGAATCTAGAAAGAAGTTCAAATTTTTGAGATCAAATAGAGGAGGTGAATTAATTCCCAATGAGTTCAATGAATTCTACATTAAAAAAATAATTAAGAGATAGGTATCATCCCCTAGTACATTTCAAAATAATCATATAGTTGAAAGAAGGAATAGATCCACCATTGATTTTGCAAGAACTTTAATGATAGAAAAGAGTATTGCAATCAAATACTCAAATGAAGCAATTAGTATTGTAGTGCATACCTTGAATAGAGTATAGTTGAAAAAAGACTCAAAATCAAACTCCTTATGAACTATGGTATGGCTACAAACCTAATGTAAGTTAGTTGAAAGTATTTGGTAGTAAATGTTATGTCTTGAAGGCATCTGGCAAAGGTAAATTTGATGTCAAAGTGATGAAGGCACATTCCTAGGATAATATTGCAGAAGTAAAGAATACAAGTGTTTGAATCTAACTACTCATAAGATCATAGAAATTGCATGTGAGAATTGATAAATTTTCAAAAAAGAGTGAAGAAGAAAGCAACAGAGAACTGAAGGATTACAAAAGGTTTGTTTACTATAAAACTTATAAATTTCCAAATCTAATTAGAAGTTAGGAGGCCTCACCTCTTGAGTCCCCAAAATCTCCAAAAGCTATCTAGTTGCAACTGGTGCAAACCGAGTCACAGTCTAAAGGACCTGAGTCGTAGTCAAAAGCTACTGAGATAGTGCTAGAGCAAACCAAGTTAGATGGACCAGAGTCATAGATAGTGGGACCCAATCTTGATATAGAAGATCATGAAGAGGTTAGTGGAACATGTTCCAAATTCAAAGATATGTGAAAGGGTACCATGCATCTAATTAGATCATTAGAGATAAGTTAGATGAAACAATGACAAGAAACAAATTGAAAGGTACATGTTTGCTTTCTAAATTTAAACCTAGAAATGTTAAAGATGCTTTGGATAAAGAAAGTTAGATTGAAGATATGAATGAAGAAATGGAATAGATAGAGAAGAATAAGACTTGGACTCTTGTTCCTAGACCCAAGGATAAAAATTTAATTGGCACAAAGTGGGTATTCAGAAATAAGTTAAATAAAGATGGAAAACTTTCAAGAAATAAAGCAAGGTTAGTTTGTAAAGATTATTCTCAAGAACAATGTATTGTTATGGTGAAACTTTTTCTCTTGTTGAAAGATTAGAAGGTGTTAGAACTTTACTTTCTTATGTTGCACATAATGGATTTAAATTTTATCAAATGGATGTAAAATCTGCATTTTTGATGAGGAAGTCTACATAGAACAACCTGAAGGTTTTATAGATCCTAGCAAAAGAGATATGGTCTAAAAATTAAACAAAGCATTGTATGGTCTCAAGAAAGCTCCTAGAGCTTGGTATGAAAGACTTCATAACTACTTGATAAAGATTGGTTTTCAAAGAACAAATGATAAAAACAAATTGTATATCAAAGAAGGACCAAACAAGAAAATTGTGTTGGCTGAAATCTTAGTGGATGATACTTTATTTACAAGAAATGATGATTTATGAAAAGTATTTTTAGAATATATGAGTAAAGAATTTGAGATGTCCATTTTTGGAGAGATAAAATTCTTTGTTGGATTACAGATCCAATAGAAGAAAGATGGTATCTACATTACTCAATCCAAATATTCCAAGGAGATACTAAAAAGTTTGGAATGGAGGATTCAAAACATGTTGGAACACCTATTTCTACTAGACATAAGCTTTCCAAAAATTATGGTTCTAAAGAGGTAGATTAGACCACATACAAATTAGTGATTAAAAAATTGCAATATGTAGTGACATAAGGCCTGATATTGCATTAGTAGATGGTATGGTGGAAGATTCTCTACAAATCCCAAAGAAAGTCAAATCATGGAAATCAAGAGAATAATAAGATATCTAAAATGTACTAAAGACTATGGATTATAGTACAAAAAAGGAGGCAATTTAGATTTGAAAGCATTCATAGATGTTGCTTGGGCAGGAAGTGTTGATGAAGGAAAAAGCCCAAGTGGTGGAGCATTCTTTCTTTGTAAAAGACTAGTATCTTGGACAAGCAAGAAGCATAATTGTATTTCTCAATCCATAGTAGAAGCAAAATATGTGGTAGAAAAAGTTAATTTTTCTAGTGTTGTTTGGTTTAAGCAACTGTTGGTAGGTATGAAGATAGAGATCAAGGATCTAGTGGTAATATTTTGTGATAACACCAGTGCAATTAATATATCTAAGAATCTTGTGATGCATACCAAAACTAAGCACATTACTATAAAATATCATTTTTTGAGAGAATTGGTAGAAGATAAAGAGGTAAGATTAGAATATGTGAATAATAAAGACAAAAATATAGATATATTCACTAAGCCATTACCTAGAAATGCACTTTTGTATCTAAGAGGTAAGTTAGGGGTCATTCCCTTATCTGAAGCTCACTAGATGAAGTTTAGTGATGCATCAACTAGAGCATGTTGAATATCAAATAGTTGATGTAGTATTGATAAGGCACATTTCATATGAATCAATATATAAGGTACATTGATATTCACTGACTATTGTCTTTGGAAAGAGATGTCAAAGAGGGAGAAGTTTGTTGTCATGTCTCGTAGAAATTTTATTACTTTAGAGATGTCAAAGAGGGAGAACTTGTCTTGATATCAAAGAAGGAAAATTTACTATTAGAATAAGATGTTGAAGTTGGAGTCTGGTTGATAGAGGGAGAAACTAAAGGTAGAGGGAGTTCACATTGATAGAGGAAGTTCTCATGGATGAGAATTAGAATGAAACTAAAGATATGTTTTTTCCTTTATTCTTGCTCTAAAAATTTCATTATATTATGACATGTTGTGTTGTCATCGATGCCAAAGAGGGAGATTGTTTGAAACAATTGATTAATTGTGTATTGTCTTTGATGTTACACAAAATTTCATATCATTTCTCGTTAGTGTATGTGATCTCACTCAGGCAATGAAGATAACTTTCTGTGTCTATTGATCATCCAGAGTGTTGGTGTGATTTTTCATAATATAGAAAATTTTGGATATTTGGGTGAAAAATCGGTTATGCCTTTGTTTTGTGGTGCCCTCCTTTTCAAATTTTTGAAAAAGGTATTTTCTTCAAGAATTTTGGCAGGGCTATTTATCCTAATGTTTTATTTTAAGTCAAAATGCTTTTGGTAAACCTTTCATGTACCTTTAATTGTGATTTTTTGTTTGAAAGGATGCCAAGTTGAAGTGTTTTTCAATCACCATTGATCTATCAAAGATCAAGGATTAGCGCATCCCCGCATTATAGAGTTGTAGGTCTTTAAGCAATGCGGGGAAGAACATTTGTGACACGTAGCCCCTGATGTTTTATGAGATCCAGTACACTGCAAAAGCTCTTGTATGTCAACTTTGTTAGTACTTTTGCACACGTTTTGTTTTTTTGCGATATCATTGGTGGATTCATTGGTAGAGCAATGAAGATTACTTACCAAGCAGTATCACCGTTGATCCTGTCTTGATCAACGGTTGGTGCATCACCGCATAATAAAGATACAGGATTTTAAGTAACGTGGGAAAGTGCATTTGTGACATGTGGCAAAGTGGGGTCAGGTATTTGTATTTCAATATGCTACACTGTAAGCAACTGATGATGTGTAATTCTAGGTATGCACAAAAGGGTTTTTGGTTGCTTAATGAAGGTGAAAGCCTTATCACTGTTGATCCTATCTTGATCAATAGTTGGTGCACCCCACATAATAAAGATGCAAGTTTTTAAGTAATGCGGGGAAGCGCATTTGTGACACGTGTCCATGATGACATCAAACACTTGCTCCCTCAGAACAAGATATGACATCTGCTGGCATGAAGTGTTGTTAGATAGTATGAGCTAATATGGTAGTTTCCTATTGGTCAGTACAGCTAGTTGGTCGTTAATACAGAATGGATTATTCTAATCGTCGATCTTGTCTTGATCGACGGTTGACGCATCCTCACATTATGAAGATGTAGGTTTTTAAGTAATCCGGAGAAGTGCAATGGTGACACGTAGCATTTTTCTAAAAAAAACTATAAAGCTTGTTGTTTTTAAATCAGGACCGTGCGATTCTGATAAAATCTACGGATGGGATTCAAATTTGAGTGCAAGTTGCGGGCAATGATTACTGAGAGTAAATCTGATCCAGACCTCGTGCATGCGGTTTTAATTCATAAAAAGAACCCAAAATTTCACCATTAATGAATCACCAAAGCACAGAAAGAAAAGGGCATTCAAGATTTTAGAGCTAAGGCACAAAATTTCTTGGTTAATACTCCAATAAAATTATAGAAGACATCATCTAGTGCAGAAGTGCAATTTTTAGCGGGTAAGTACTCTGTGACTTTCTGAGTAAAATTTCAAGCATCTTCTATTGTGAATTTTCCAAAGTTTCATTAAAAATGTCGCCCTGAAAAGAGTTTACTAGAAAAAAGGATTATCTAAAACGTTCAGTGCATGATGATTTTCTCGAACAATTCCCCTAATCAGTGCATGAAATAACTAAGGGAAGGGAACTCATTCCAAAAAACCCTAGATTGGTTGTGGCAAAAGGATTTTATGACAAAGCTAATTGGATAAGGGATGCCCAAGTTTCCCTAGGAGGTTTGGAGTTGTTTAAGAAATGGTTTTCAGAGCGAAAACTGGACACTCCTATGAGCAATGTATGGGAATTTGACATTGGAAAATTAGTAGTCCCCAGTGTCTTCTTTAATAGATTTATTGATGGACCTGGCAAAGAGGAATGATCCTATCACAGGGTGGGTAAAAAAATCATCAAGGGGTCAAACTTTTTAGGGTTTTCCCTGAGCTGTTCAGTGAGGTTTTCAACCTAAACCCTAACCACGTTGTGTATGAAATCATTGATCTGGATGATTTGCAAGCTAGATATGATGCACAATGAGTGTACTTGAGAATAGGGCCACTACAGGAGCATGCTGCTAGGGTTGGTAATTTGCCTATGATCACAGCCAGTACTCTAGAGCCATTGTTAAGAAGACATTTTAATCTGAGAGCTCAAGCACTATATTTTTCTCTTTGCAAGATCTTGGGGATAGATAAGGGTGATCAAATTCTAGGTTCTTTGGTCCTTACAATTGCTCAAACCCTTCAATTTGGAATTAGTACCATTTTGGATTTTGCCACTTTCCTAGCAAAAGAGATTCACAATGGTCTGGTTGGAATAGCAAAGGGGAAAGTCAACAAACCATTCTGTTGGTATTCATTGATGATGCATGTATGTTTATAAAAAGGATATACTTTCTTCTCCAAGGGTATGGAGTTAGAAACCACAAAGGATGGAGAAAGGAATCCAGTGCAGTTATGGAGTGTGGATATGACTTTAGAGGCCATTGATGCTAGTTATGTAAGATTTGACAGGTATTTTGCATCAAAGCTTAGACTGCTTTTAAGAGGAGATAGCCTTAGAATCCCACAAGCATTATTAGAATTGGTCAGAACCAAGGACCATGCTAAAGGGCTACTTGTTAGTCACAACTGGGGGGATATAATTCCCTACAATATTTCAATAGTAATAAGAGTTTATGGTTTCTTAGGAAAACCTCATGTGTTACCTTTTCATGTACCTTTGAAGATAGGGATAGCCGAGCTCTTATGGCAGATAGGTACTATAGATGAGAGGGAATTGGTCAAGAAAGGCACTTTCTTTCCAATGGTTACTGTAGTGCATGATTTTGTTTTTGTTAAAAAGGGGTGGAAGCATTTAAATTTGTTTTTGAATAAATATAACATGGCAAAATCTCACGCCAGATTCATTGACCCTGAAGGATTCTATGATCTATTAAGAGAAAGGGTGAGAGCTTCCCATATGGTACATCAAGTTTACTATCCGAAAGATATAATCAGAAATATTTTCACATTGCAGGAGCAAGAATTAAGGAAAGAGAAATGGATAGTTTTAGTAAAAACCTAGAATTCATTAATTCTTTTGATCCCCAGTAAAAACCATTGAAAGATAAGAAATACTAGGGAGAAAAAATACAAGAATTAATGAATAATTTTGCTATAATAATTTAGACTATGAATGAAAAGAAAGATATATTTATTAAGACACACCCAGACAAGGCAGCAGAAATACAAAGAAGAATGAGTGGTAGAAATGTGGTAACTCCTGGCCAATATTCATTGCAGAAAAGGGCAAGTTATGTCATGGTTCAAAGTGTGCAACAGGTACCCCCTCATAAGGAGCCAAGGTCAAGAAGTCCATCTGCAGCTAGCTCTCCAAAAGACAAAAATTAGAGTAGAGGTCTTCTTCTTCTCAAAAAGAACAATATTCCCCAATCCAGTCTCCTATCCAGATAGATGATGGAGCATCTCTAAAGGAATAGCTTAGAAAAATGGGAGGAGAAGGGGATGTGATTGCCACTTCTACAGACCTGGATATTGGAGAGCCACAAGAACCTCCTACACCTTCCTTGGACCTGACCATTGCTGATTACCAAGGTAAGGAAATTGACCCAATTGTTGCCCAAGCTTCTAAAATATTTATTAATGATGGAAATTTCGTAAGATCTAGGGCTTTTGCTCAGTTTTTATGGAGATTAAATATAAATAATTTTGAGAAAGCCTATGAGAAGATCAAGGCCGAGCAACCAAATAAATTTGACCTAGTTATCAAGGAAGAGGTAAAATCAAAGTTTTTGAGTGATTTTTCCTGGTTCACTCCTGAAGCTGGAAGGAATATAGTTAGACAATCAGGAGTCCTCCTTCTGCCAAAATGGAATATAGCAAATACTACTGTTTTTGATTCAGTAAGAAAGTAGAAGGATGTTCAACTAAAAATTGTTGAAGAAGTACTACAGCCTCATAGAGGGGTCAAATTTAGCGATAACCACCAAGCCCTTGTTTTGTGGTCCATAGATAAGAGAGAAAGTACCAGGATGCATGAGTTTCCCACTGCAGAACATACTGGTACATTGACAGTATACAGGGCTGGTGAGGTAAGTAGTAAAAAAGTAATGGGAATGGCTTCAGAAATGCTAAAATTGGGTGGTGTTGTATCTAGACAAGAAGAAGATAAGTTTTCCCAACTCAATGCTAGGTTTGAAGAAGTTTTGACAGCATATGAGGAAAGGGGTATATAGATACAATCACTGGAAAAAAAAATGTCTCAAATGGAGAGGATACTTGGAAAAGGAAAAATGGGAGAATCCAGTGCACCTACAATTGCATACCCTTCATAGCCATTGGTTGGATTTGGATCAACCCCTATTATTGAAATACCTGAGGCCCCTGAAAGGCCCCAATTCTATACTAAGGAGGACTTTGAAGAGGAAAAAACAAAATTGCATGAGTTGCAGATAGAATTGAGAAATCAATATGAAGAGAAATTAAAATAGGGTGTGATATATTTGAGGGATAAAATACAATGGTCAACCTTTTTTGATCAGTTGACAAGAATTGCAACCCTCATGGATGAGTTGAACAGAGATAAGGATAAACTGACTCTTCTTGCATAGAAATGGAGGGAGAGAAATAATGATATTACAATCATATGTATATCTATAGTCCAAATGCCTTATCATCAAGTTGAGAAGATTTTTGTTTTATTAAATAAGCAAGAGAATTTTGATGATGAAAGAGATTCTTTACAGAGAAGATTAACACTCTATTTTTCCCAATATATTGCTGAAAAATTCACCCAATTTTCTTGTGCTTTAGAATTTGTTGATACAATAAAGGAAAAGGAAAAGTGGAAAAGGGAGATGGATGAGTTATTCAATGAAGGAATAATAAACATCATGAGTAAAACTAGCCACTGATTTAGGGCAAAGACAAATGAAGAGCTAGTAAAAATACAGTTATTTTATACTGCTATGAGAAAAGAATTTAATGATTTAGAAGAAAGTGCAAATTCTTTAATAATGATACAAAGAGAAGCTCTAAGTTTTGATTGGCTAGATGATGATGCTTTTAATAAATGGAAAAATTAGTTTCTAGAACAAATGTCAGAAGATGATGAGGAGGAGAATGTAAAAGTAAAAGTCACCCTCATAGTTAATAATGAGGACATGGAAAATCCCCAGGTTGAAATAAATTTATAGGTAACTGAAGATGATACATCACTTTCAAACCTCATGGCTATTTACTTTGAGGATGAAGAATAATTGAAGAATCAAATCTTATCTTCTTGTTTCAACAACTGAGAAGCATAACAGAAAGGGACCCACCAAGGATTGTTCGATGTATTTGTTTTTCTGTTATTTGTTTTTGTCTTTTATGATAGACATTTGTCAGTATCCTTTAGAAGACACTTGTCACTTTCTTTAGCCTGAAGCTTGTTGCATCTCACACTATTTAAGTAAGATTCCAAGGCTAAAGAATGGTCTAAATTCTATTTCTTCTAAGTATTGTGCTTAGTCTGGTTTTTTGTCCAAATTTTGAAAGCAAGTTTGTAATGTATTTTTTTGTCAATTCTCTGAAAATACATGAATATAGAATGAGTTGTGTTTCTTTTTGAAGGCCATTCTGAGTCTATTGTAAAGGATATACCATTTTCAAAGGAAATGAATACAAATTATGAACTATCCCCATATCAGTTCTTTCTGAATTTTGTCTCCTTTTAAATACTTAGCTACCTTGATGTTGTATGAGTAAAAGCTTGTGCAATTGAATGCAATCTAGTTAGGTTGTATATCCATTTATCATTGCTATTAATTCAATGGATTAAATAAAGGCTTCGATGAATGTGATAAGATTCCTTAAGTATTGAGAAGGATTTTGAATGATAAGTTCTAATAAGAATTGCTGATAGAATTTGTTGTAAGGCAACAAATTAGATCTAAGAATTTGCTATAGACTTTGAACCCCAATGGATTAGGCACTGATCATGTTATTTCAGCTGAAGGAGAAATATATTAAAAATGGTTTTTCAAATGCATCATCAAATAAAATTTTACTTTTATTTCCTGTAGATCTTCAAAGGTTGCCAACACTTGTCAGCATCGAATGTTTTAGCTTCAGTTAGCCATTGTTGTTAAAAACATCTGCAGATATATACAAGAATTCTTGGCCATATTTGTTTATGGGATGTGTTTACCAAGTTAGTGAGAATTATGTATATGTTTGAGGATCTTGAAATGAGAATCAAAATGAAACTAAGAATAATCCTCATACAGTTGTTCCAGTTTTGAACCATCCCTAGGTACACCCACCATGGTTTTGCAGAGCCAAAAGAGTAGAAAACCATCTATGGTTTTGTTGAAGTTGGTTCCAAATACCTTACATATGCAATTGTTAATAAGAATAGGCTAGTCTTTAGACTGTGTATGTACTATCATTCTGGTATTAAGCTTTTTCTTGCTTAGTAGTTTTAGTACTTTTTAAAACACCAACAAAATGGTGACTATACTGGGGAGTTGTCCTACACATTTGTGAAAAGTACCGCAGTTTCTTTGGTCCTACTGTGTACGTGTGTGTCATGTGATCTATGTTTTGCCTGTGGTTATAAGGGAATCTTTTAGTGTCAAACCTTGAGAATTTAAAGAAGATAGAGCCCAAGTACCATTGCTACACACTGACGTATCCAACCTATCCAAGTGTCTTATCTAACAAGCAAGAGTTGCAGTCTTACGACATTAGTGATTGGTCTATCTGTGCCACATATTTTTGTTCCTACTTGTGTATTGTTTTCCTTTAGTCAAAAAAAGTGTCATTATATATTTTCCTGAAATAGGGTGGCGACTCAGTCAAGGTTTTGAAGCTAGTGCTTATTGTAACAAAAAGGTGAATATGGCTGACAAGAGAAAAAACACAAGAGCTTACATGAGAGCCAATCTCGATGTATCAATGTATACTGATCTACCCCAAGGTGGTAGGAAGAACCAAGATAAGAAAAAGATAGATCCAAATCCCACTTGGAAACCCAGAGGTAATGCATCCATCAATTCCCATTATCAACCAGTAATAGGAAGAGAGTCTTCTTCGCTTAGCTTTGAATCTGAAACTACAAGACTCTTAGGAGGCATTTTTAGTACCCCATTACCAGATGAGAGAGTTTTTCAAGACAAGGACATGTCTACTATGGGAATTGCTTCATTAAGACCAGATCCTATAGCAGATATGAATTATAGGCTAGGATTTAGGAGTTCATCTAATAATCCTTTTAATCTTAGAGTAGCCCCATATGTAGAACCAAACCTTATAGATCTAGATGACCCTGCTGATTTCGAGGCAACTTCTGCAGATCCTAAAGAATTGCACTCTGAAATAGAATTTTTGAAGAAATGGATTGCTGAGGAAGAAGCTAAATGCATTTGTCTTGAAAAGGAGAAGGAGCAACCCACCTTGGATGCCATAATAGAAATAGATGCTCTGATAAGAAGGATGGCTTCTTTGAAAGAGCAAAATAAAAAATTACAAGAGAATACCACAACTCTCCATAAGGATGTTTTTGGAGATGTTGATAATCTGAGAGCTAAAGTTCAAGAACAGGAGAAAGGCCTAAATCAAAGGCAAGAACTAGTTATTGCTCAAGTTCAAGCCTATAAACCTCTTCAAGTTGATCCCGTAGAGCCCACTGCAAAAGCTCTAGATAAAGGGAAAGGCAAGGCTGTAGCTGTATATGAGCAATGTTACTATGCTAATAGAAACCAAATTTAAATAAAGCTTCTGCAAACTAAACAAAATTCATAAACTTCAAGATAGACTAAGATGAGCTCTCAATTGAAAATATGAGCCATTAATGGGCTCTCTCAATGAGAAGCTCTCTTGTTGAGTGGCTTTATCTAAATGGATAGGATGTATGCTCAATATGCTTCCAAATGCTTCAATGGATGATTGTGGATTTTTGGTGTGGATAGATGGCTTTAGTATGGATTTGGCTCTCAAAATAGCATTATAACTTTACTTCATGGATTGTGTTAAAATGGCTTGGGAGGGGATCCAATTTATAGGCTAAGGGCTTGAGGGATCAAGGGCTAGGATGCAAGGATGGGAAAAAGCTTATGGAAGGCTCAGATTACATGAGAGGAGAGCACATGGATTGTGCTTCCTTACAACCAATCAAGGAGTGACACATGTCACAAGGTGAGAGGATGGAGGAAAGGGGAAGGATGAGTCAACAAAGGAGGCTCAAGGGATAAAATCTTCATAAAGACCCTCATAATGGCTTGTAAGAGCCATAAAAGGGCTTGGAAGAGTTATTTATGGCCTAGTGGGCTTCATAAAGTTTTATGGTTCAGATATTTTGAGGGAGATGAGAGCAATTTTGACTTGGGCTTGATTAGGAAGGTTCTAAGCTTGCTTAGGATTGTGCAAATGATTAGAGGATGGATTAGGATGGTTTAGGATTAGCTTAGGGATAGGCAAGTGGATGGCATTTAATGAGGGTGGGTGAAGTAGGAGATGTTTGTTAACTTTGGCTTGGGTTAGTAAGTCTTAACCCATGTTTAGAGAATGTGACAAGGTTAGGAGGGGATTAGGATTATTTTTAAAGACATCTTCTAGAAGAGTCTAGACTTTGGATGAGGATAAAGACTTTCTAGAATAGTCTAGAACTTCCTAGGATGAGGATGAAGACTTTCTAGAAGACTCTAGAACTTCTTAGGATGAGGATAAATTAGATTTTTAGGAAATAAATAAAGTTTTATTTATTTCAAGGGTTTGGGTTGAGGAGATATTTATTAAATTTTTTTTAATAAAATGTGGATTAATATTTAATCTTAATTAAATATTTTGAGTTGGGATTAGGGGTAGGAAATGATGGGATTCGCCTTTAATCAAAATTAAAGAAGGATTAGAAGATTTTGGAAGAGGTTAATGGTCTTAAGGAAATTGGCCAAGTTTTGGGCAAAAAATAAATTTTTTATTTATTTTGGGTTTTTTGGTCAATTTATTAATTAAATAATTAATAAATAAGGAAATAATGTTTAAATAGGATTTAAACATTTTTGGGAGGGATTCCTTAATTAAATATTTTTAATTAAGATAAAGGGATTTAATGGCATAAAAATAAATAAATTAATTAATTAATAAATGATGATGTCATCAGGACTTTTTAAGAAAATAAAAATACTTTATTTTCTAAAGGTTTTTAGGTGTCTACATTTTGCCCCTCTTTGATGTGATGCCGCAAGTGGCATGGCATCAAAGATAAGAAAATAAGATGCCCAAGGCTACAGCAGAAGAGGAGAGAATGGACTGTGAGATGCCCCCTCAAGAAGGTGGTGGGGAGAGAAAGTGAGGCTTGACAACTTTTTGAAAAGTACAAGAATTTGAGATGAGCAAGAAGACTCAGATTGGCCTAAGAGAAGAGGTTTAGTTAGTGCAAACTCTCACTACGGGAGAATGATAAAGGAAGAATCAGAGGCACAAGGGGAAGCAAGCTTAAGATCTCAGGGATTGCAGAGGATGAAGGAGTGGAGCGCTATAAAAAGGAATCCAGATGGGGAGATGGATGAGGGGATTAAAAAAGTTGATGCAACAGGATTTCAAAGAGTCAGATTGGCAGAAGATGGGTTTTGGAGATCCCTAGGACTAGGATTGTGGATCTCGAAAGATGAGGCTTGGTGCATTGATTTGGATTGGTGGATCCCTAAGACTAGGATTGAGGATCCCTAAAGCTAAAGGTGAGGAGTGATTCAAAGAGATACTGATGCATAAGCTGGGGTAGGAGAGATAGATGGTGGATATGGATGGGGGATAATGGAGATGAAGGAAAACCATTGAAGCTTTTTGAGCAGGGGGATACTTCAAAGAGAAGTACCACCATGTAGTTGAGCACTAGATTTGCTATAGGACTATTGGTTAATTGCCAAGGTTACCAAGAACATCAAGGCCTTTTCACCAACTATCCAGAGGACTGATGAACTGACTCAAAAAAAAAATGCAAGGATTGCCCTAGCATCACACATGAATCTCAAAAGAATCAGAGTGGAACCGACACTAGGTAACCCACAAGCAGAAAAGAAAACAAGCAAAAGACATGATCAAGACCTTACGCTCTGATTGCCCCATTCGTAGTATACCATGATATGGAAGATCATGGGAACCTTGAGGAGGGAACAAAGCTATTGCTTTGAAAAGATATTTCAAGACCCAACAGGGAAGAGTCCAAATCAAAAGAAAGCAAAAATCCAAAAGAGAACCGTTTGCCAACGAGATGGGTAGGACAAGGTACTAACGGACCAAGATTAGACATGAGGAAAGTTATATCCTGCAAGGACCTATCAGAGAGCACCTAAGCTGGTGGATTTGGATGAGTGATGTGTTTGGCAAGCTAAACTAAGAAAGATAACACTTTGGTGACAGGAAATCTAGCTAAAGGATGCATTGGAATAGCTAACCAAGATGTGTGATGTGTGCAAGATACTGATCAAGGAGGAACTGACACAAAAGCTGGATAGATACTATAGTACTAAGCTAAAGAAGATGTACAAGATGATGGACCAAGATATGTACAAGCTAAATCTGACCAAGATATGTACAAGCTGAAGCTAACCAAGATAGTTACAAGTAGGCAAAATCTCAAGATGACAGGATAGCGGGATGGTTCGATGTTGTGCAAGATGTGAAAGCTAAGGGTGGGGTGATAGTGAAAGATATGGATTTGGCAGGATGCATCCAATGATGATGAGAGATTTTGTGACCAAGGATAGCTAGAGGAGCAGGATGAGATGGCTGGATAGGATGGTAGATAGCTAGGATTATGATGGATATAAAGAGATGACATTGGGTTTGCATGAGGATAGCCTAGAGCTAGATACCAATGACAAGGTTGGATGGACAAGACAAGATCTCCAAGGAATATAGGGCCCCCAATCAGAAGATAACATGCAGAAGGAGGTCTTATGATGGATGTGATAGGATTGAAGCTAGGATGGAAAAAGTTGAAGGGGCTAGGGAGATGGATGATAGCTGGGATGGTTGGCTGAAGCTATAGGAGATAAGTGGATGGTGTGAGATGGAAGATGGAGGGTGGAGGATAGGTGGATAGATTGGAAGATGGAGTTGGATGTCAAGAGATGACCAAAAGCATGAGGGTGATAGGCTAAGCTGGCGATGGCGGGATTACGCATGATGCTTGTTTGCCAAGTTTTCATCATGGTACTTGTCCAAGGTGCTTGAATTGCAAAGTTTTCACCAATGGACGCTTTCTTTTTCTTTATTATTATTTTTTTTGACTTTTTGACTTTGGACTTAGCTAGAATGATTTTGGCTTTCTTCAGCTATTTTTGGCTCATAGATGTGGGTAGGATGGATGAAAAAGGATTGGATTCAACAAGTGGAATGGTGGGTGGGAGTTTGACAGATAATGGATGTGAAGACATAAGGCTTGTGGGTAAATGGATGAGGAAAATGGAAAGATCATCATTGGCACACACCTTGAGAGGTGATAAAGTAGTGGGAAAGATGATTTTGAGCAAGGTTGAGGAGAAAATGGATTAAGACAAAGATAAGGACTAAAAGTAGAGTTGGAAGATGGAAGATGGGAAATTTAGGATAAGAAGCATATGGACTAAAAGTGGATTGGGGGGATGAAGGATGCTTATATGGGGATTTGGATGAAGGATGGATGGATGAGGCTTTTTGAGTAGCATGAATGGATGCCAATTGAGATTTTTCTTTGAGATGCATTTCTTTTATGAGCATCTTGGGTATCCACATGATTTTTGACTTTTTTAGCTTGGGCTTTTGTGGCCTCTTGACTTTTTCTTTGATTGGGATTAAATGTTTCTTGTTTTGAACATGTATTTTAGAAGGGACATGTTGAGATTTGGATTTTTGTGGATTTTTGGATTTATGCTTTTGTATTTTGGCATCCAATATGCTTCTATTAGCCATGGGATGGGAACAAGAGCATGGAGGAGATGGAGGGATAATTGATGGAGTGATAGGGTTTAAAGGTTGGAAGGGATTCAAGGGTGAGTGCCTTTGATGATCTAGCTGGTGGATTTGAGGGGATGGAAGGATAGATTGGAACATAGGATATAGATGGATATAATTGCCCAAAATGGATGGAGGGAAGGAAGGATATGGGCCCAAAATAGATGGAAACGGGGAAGGTGTAGGTCCCAAAATAGATGGAGGGGATAAAGGATTCATATTAGGTATGTAAGGACCCAAAATGGATGGAAAGGGTGTGGGATTTAGATAAGGGATATATGGACCCAAAATGGAGGGTTGGAGATAAGGAGTAGGATGAGGGCCCAAAATAGATGCGGAATAAGATGGATGGGAACTTTCGGGTGGAGATGGAAGGACTTGGGACCATGTAGGAATAGAGGGGATACCAACATCTAGAAATACATTTTCATTTCTTTTTTCAATATGATGTTCATTATTTGGAACACAAGATGTGAGTCCATTACTAGCTGAAGGAGTTGGAGATTCGGATATGATAATTAGTTCTCTTTTGATGGATCTATCATCATGGATTATGGGAGATGTATGATCATGAAGCAGAGGAGATGGGAGGATAGGATCTTGAGTTGGGTGGGCTGAGGGAAAGGGATCTTGAGATGGAGTAAGATGGTACGATTTAGATATGGAGGGGATGGTAAAAGTGGATCATGTAGGGGAATAAGTGGGATGGCGAGATCTGCTATTCTATCGAAGGATATTTCAACATGCTTTTGGACAAGATCTTGACAGGAATGGATGGGAGTGGATGCATGAGGTTCATTATATGGGATTTGGATAATGCTTGGAGGAGGAGATGTGGATGGGATTTGGAGCGATTCGATGGGTGATGGGATTTTGACACTTGTGGGAAGTGGAAGGATTTTAAGCAATTTGATATATGGTATGGGGATGGTAGCTATGGGAGATGGAGGTGATATTATAGATGGGGAAGCTTCATCATTGACTACTTCACATGGTTGGATTAGATGACATGGCTTATCGACTGTTGGAGGTGGCATTTCTTGTATTTCCTCTAGGATATTCCTTGGAGACTCGTGTGTTAGAGGTGGAGGTGGTGGATTGAAAAGAAGAGCTAGTGTGATGGGGGTGGAAGATTGGAAGCTTGGTTGATTGGGTGATGGAGGAGAAGCTTGGATATCAAAAGGCATGACTAGATAGTTTGGAATAACTCTTGGATTTTGGGGGATGGTTGGCGGAATGTTTCTAAGGCTCTCAAGATACCCTTCATAGTCATCAAGATTTTCATCGTCATTGGAATAGGAGGTGGCAGGAGCAAGGAAAATATGACCAAACATGTCATGATAGGATTGGTACTTCGTGCTTTGACGATGAGTCAGATGGGGATGGGGTCTTGCATATGGATGAACACGGAAGCTCATGGTTGGATTTGGATTAAGCGTAGATTTTGGATTGGCTGATGAAGGATTTCCTAGGGAGAGTCAAAGCTGTATGACAGACCTAAGGAGGATTGGCTATAGATTTTTGGCTTTCCTGTGGATGGAAGACTTCAAGGGCATGCTGTCAAAAAGTGAGTTTTGCTTTCCTATGCACTAGATTGGTGGAGATTGTGTCAACTTAAGGATAGACTAATGATCCTATAGGCATGACACGAGATTGACCACTTGTGGATCCCAACCTTTAGCTCAAGCTGATGAGGGATAACAAGTGACAAAGCTAGATTACCCTAGACAAAGCTCTATAAAAGGGATAACCTTGGTGAGGCTAGTGGATTGGTCAGATTGATTGGATAGCAAATTCTAACAGAATGACAACAACTCTCTAAAGGCTTGGGTGTGATTTTGGATTGGGTTGCTAGCTGGCTAGGGGGGATGATTTGGAGAGACTTTGGATTTGGGATTGTTCTAAAGCAAGGAACTAGATAGATTCGGTTGCAGTGGGGGAGCTTGGATGATTTTCTAATGAGGCAGTGACTATGCTAAGTATGCCTTGAGCTGGGAAATTTCTGCTTTTTTGGGATTTTGACCAAAGTTGGCAAACATTCATTCAAAAGCTATGAACAAACAAGCAAACAAAATTTTGGAGCAAGAATGTCAAACACACCAACATCCTAGGAAGCTTTCTACAAGGATGAAATTTTTTATAGCTAGGGAGTCCTCGATATACGCAAGGTACATGAGGCCCAAATCTGTAGATGAAACCAAAAGGATGTCACACAACCGAGAGGAGCAGTAACCCACTTCTCCTCTTTCACTTCTCAAGGGTATAAAGTTCATTGAGGCTTAGCACAAGTGACAAAATCTTGATTCCAAGAGAGGTGTCTTTGGATTCACCTCTTGATTTTTATACTCTGTCAGAATGTTGGAGTTGAGGTCATCCCAAGGGGTGATGAAATCCCCAAGCAGGCCTCCTAAAAAGTGTAAAATGAGGCCACATACATGATCTTGGGCTTTAAAAGACACGCGTTCATTCCAATTCATGTTTTAGATTTTGTAAGCTATGATCGAAGACACTTGTGATTATGGCATACAAAGTTCATTCCAATTTGACAACATCGTTAGCATAATGGAAGTCGAGAGATCATCAACATAAGAAATGCAAGCGTCATTTAAAATGCGTCAAAACTATGCGATGTTCATTGATTGTTAGGCATTAAAGATTGAGTGTGAGTTTGTTTTAAGCCCAAAACAAAGATATGTGAAACTCAATTTTTCAAGCGCGTGCCCGAAGGCCCTCTACGTCAAGATTTGTTCAATTTTTATGCCCAAATGAAGTGTTAGCAAGAGTAATGCGCATTCAAAGAATTTTCTAACTTAGAAAAACTACTAAAAACTCAAGTGAGTGGAGTTTGATTTGCGTGGAGCACTTAACACCCTCTTAGGTAGACCCATCCCCATAGATGGTGCTGAGATTGCAACCAATGGTTAAACTGATGGGTGATTAAAGAGGGTGAGTCCATCTAAAAACTTCAAAGCGTCTTTATTATTTTTTATAACTTAGAAGATTTCAAAAATGTGGATTCTTTTTATGCCCCAAAAGATGATTATTTGATCTATGGCATTCAAGATTGGATTTGTTTTTTTAATCATGCATTCATAAAAAAAAAAAACTTGATTTTAATCCATGGCACTCAAGAGTGATTTTAGCAACATGCATTCAAAGACAAGTGATTAAACATTCAAGTTTTTTCCTTTGAGCATTCAAGATTGAGATTTTGTGTGTTGTTTTAAGAACTTTGAAGTGCTTTGTTTTAACCTTAGATCATTCAAGATTTTTTTGGACTCAAAAGTGAAAATGACTCTTTGGACTTTGGTTTTCATTCAAGATTTTGTATTCTAGTTTGCATGTTTTAAGCCCAAAAATGATATTCCTAGGTTGTTTTGATGCATGAAAAAATTAAGAAACATTCAAGATTTTGCAACAAGAAATTTTTTTGGAACAAATAACAAAGCTTTTAGGACAATTTTTGGCAACCATTTAGGACTCTTAGTTTTCATGAAATTTTTAAAAGAACTTTAAAATATTTGCAAATGACGTTCATTTTATCCTTGATTGATGTTTTGAGTTTGATTTAGATTTTAGTGTGCACTTAGTGTTGATTTTGAACCTTTTCAAATGGAAACTTGAACTTCTTTTTAAATTCCCAAAAATGAAGTGTTCCTAACTTTGCATGAATGCATCTAAAACCTTGATGTTGAAAGGATGCAAATGATTGGATTGGTTTAGTTTCACTTGTTAAAAGATTTTTATTTTTTATTTTTGCAAATTTTTAGTTTTTTAATGGATTTAAGTATGATTTGGGGGTTCATTTTAAGCACTAAAAAGAAGTGTGTATGATTTTGCTTCCTTCAAAAAAAATGGCCAAGATCTCCCACAAGAAGAAGAAGAAGAAGTAGATGGAATAAGAAGAATATAGACAAGAAGAGGAAGAAGAATTCCAAATGCTTTGTCCACCTATAAGTTTGAAAAATTTGCAAACACTATGAGATAGACTATGAGTTCCTTTTTCTTCTTCATGCTCATGTGGACCTACAAAACCAATCTATACAATCCTACCAATCACAAAAACAAGCAAAATTAGCCAAAATTAGCAAATGACATACAAAACTTGACTAAAAAAGCTAATGAAGATGACCCATGCGGGGTCCCAACGGGCGTGCCAAAATCTATATGAGCAATGTTAGTATGCTAATAGAAACCAAATTTAAATAAAGCTTCTAAAAACTAAACAAAATTCATAAACTTCAAGATAGACTAAGATGATCTCTCAATTGAAAATATGAGCCATTAATGGGCTCTCTCAATGAGAAGCTCTCTTGTTGAGTGGCTTTATCTAAATGGATAGGATGTATGCTCAATATGCTTCCAAAGGCTTCAATGGATGATTATGGATTTTTGGTGTGGATAGATGGCTTTAGTATGAATTTGGCTCTCAAAATAGCATTATAACTTTACTTCATGGATTGTGTTAAAATGGCTTAGGAGGGGATCCAATTTATAGGCTAAGGGCTTGAGGGATCGAGGGCTAGGATGCAAGGATGGGAAAAAGCTTATGGAAGGCTCAGATTGCATGAGAGGAGAGCACATGGATTGTGCTTCCTTACATCCAATCAGGGAGTGACACATGTCACAAGGTGAGAGGATGGAGGAAAGGGGAAGGATGAGTCAACAAAGGAGGCTCAAGGGATAAAATCTTCATAAAGACCCTCATAATGGCTTGTAAGAGCAATAAAAGGGCTTGGAAGAGTTATTTATGGCCTAGTGGGCTTCATAAAGTTTTATGGTTGAGATATTTTGAGGGAGATGAGAGAAATTTTGACTTGGGCTTGAGTAGGAAGGTTCTAAGCTTGCTTAGGCTTGTGCAAATGATTAGATGATGGATTATGATGGTTTAGGATTAGCTTAGGGATAGGCAAGTGGATGGCATTTAATGAGGGTGGGTGAAGCAGGAGATATTTGTTAACTTTGGCTTGGGTTAGTAAGTCTTAACCCATGTTTAGAGAATGTGACAAGGTAAGGAGGGGATTAGGATTAGGTTTAAAGACATCTTCTAGAAGAGTCTAGACTTTGGATGAGGATAAAGACTTTCTAGAATAGTCTAGAACTAGGATGAGGATGAAGACTTTCTAGAAGAGTCTAGAACTTCTTAGGATGAGGATAAATTAGATTTTTAGGAAATAAATAAAGTTTTATTTATTTCAAGGGTTTGGGTTGAGGAGATATTTATTAAAACTTTTTCAATAAACATGAGGATTAATATTTAATCTTAATTAAATATTTTGAGTTGGGATTAGGGGTAGGAAATGATGGGATTAGCCTTTAATCAAAATTAAAGAAGGATTAGAGGATTTTGGAAGAGGTTAGTGGTCTTAAGGAAATTGGCCAAGTTTTGGGCAAAAAATAATTTTTTAATTTATTTTGGGTTTTTTGGTCAATTTATTAATTAAATAATTAATAAATAAGGAAATAATGTTTAAATAAGATTTAAACATTTTTGGGAGGGATTCCTTAATTAAATATTTTTAATTAAGATAAAGGGATTTAATGCCATAAAAATAAATTAATTAATTAATAAATGATGATGTCATCAGGACTTTTTTCAAAAAATAAAAATACTTTATTTTCTAAACGTTTTTAGGTGTCTACAGTAGTAATCCAAATAAATGAGCCGCAAGCTATACCAAGCAAACCTATGCAACCCTCCATGTCTAAATTAGATCTAGATCTTGAGAAGGCTCAAAAAGAGAGGGAAGATCTTGCAGAAGAACTTGAGAAGGTTGAGAATGAAGCTCAAGCTGTAGAAACTAGAAGGAAAATCCAATTTATAAAGTCTAATTATGCATTGGCTTCATGGCCCAATTTGTCTATCCCACCTACAAATCCTGCACCAATTAGTGCTCCCACAATTTCAACTCAAGGAATACCCCAATCTGCTCCTACCTCATCTTCCACTATTGGCACCCATGTCCCATTTGTCCCACCACAACAGTCCCAAGCTGCTCCCCTGAATCAAGCTAATATAGCTAGTACTTCAAATGTTCCTAGTTTCCAGAAGAAACCTATATACTTGGAAAAATATAGACAAATATCATTTGCTAGTATTCCTGGTGCCCCACATCCCATATCGTTTAATTTAAGGGATAAAGTGGTTAAGTTTTCTGGAAATAATGTTGTTACTGGTGAAGAACATTTGAGGATTTTCATTGACATGTTGAATGATTATGAAGTTGAACATGAAGACATGGTAATGAAATTGTTTGTGCATTTACTAACAGAGGATGCAAGGGATTGGTTTAAGAAGTTGCCTGATGACAGTATTACCTCATGGAGTGATTTGGAGAATTTTTTCAAAGAGCAATATGGGGACAATACTAATGTAGGATTCATGTTGAACGAGTTCAACAATATCAAGAAGAATCCAAATGAGTCCATATTTGATTTCAATGTGAGATTCCAAAAAGGTATGTACAAAATTTTTCAATTTATGAGGTTAAATGAAGACATCCGTCTCACAACCTATTTCAATTCTTTTGATAGAAAAATGGCTTATCAATTGAGGGATAAAGATCCTAAAAGTTTAAGAGATGCCTATAGAGTTGCAGTAAATATAGAGAATAATAGAAAGGCATCTGGAAAACTAGGTAGGAGGGATGATCCTAAGTTTTTTAATCCCTAAAATAATAATAAAAGGGAGGGTGACAAAACTCCTATAGGAAAAAAGCCCGAAGACCCTACTATAGGCAAAGTTTTAGAAATGCTCAAGAAGATGAACCCCACTAGTTTCAATAAGCCAGATGTTGCTGAAAGACCCCTTGTGAATAACAACAATTTCAATAGGTAGCCTAGGATGCAGAATTACCCTTACACCACTCAATGGAAAGATGGTAAACCAGTTCCCAACTAGACCCAAAATGTGAAGGATAAGGATACTCCAGACCCCCTGCAAAGGAACACTGTAAATATGAATGATGATGTACCATGGTGCATTATATGCCAATCACCTCATTCTGCTGAATATTGTGATATTGCTCAGTCATTTGCCCAAGCCCAAGGAGTGCAAGCTGAAGAAGAAACTAAAGAGGAAAACCATGATGATATAAGCTACAATATGGTGAGTATGTGTGATGTTTTGATAGATTTTGATTCAAAAGAGCCTTAAAATGATATTACTATCTAGAGAATTGCTTACGAGCTACATCATTAGCAAGTGTTTTTAGATGATGAAGGGTATGATATAGATAAGGTATGCAGTACATTTTTTTCATGTAGGTCTCACAAGTTTAAGAATGCCCTCCAAGGAGGAAATTGATAGAATTACAGTCAAAATGATTTCACAAGTCCATAGTAATTATAATTTGAGAAATAGAGCAATAAATAATAATGCAGGAAGGCCATCTAGTGTATTCATCAAAGACATCACTCATAAGATGAATGATCAAGACAAGAAAGTCAATGTAGATGTGCCTAAAATCAAGGAGAACAAGAGTAAGAAATGGGAACTAAAGAAGAAGGTTCAATTTCAGATAAGTGAAGCAACAAAACTAGTTGTACAACCAAAGAAGTCAAAACTAGATGTTATCAAGCAAAATGTGGTGCCTACTACTCAAAAGACTCTAATTCCAGGTACTATTGTAAAACCTACTGTGGTTGAACCTGTTGAGATGATATCCATGTTATCTCAAATTACCGTAAAAGTGCCCTTGTCTGAAATTTTTAGAATTGAAGAGCATAAGAATAAGGCTTTGTCATGGTTGGGTGGAATAGCAAACAATAATATTATTGTAGATCAAACTATGTCCCAACAGACCCCATTAGTAATAGAGGACAGTGGTATCATATCCCAAATTCCTCAAATGTTTCTAGATGATTCCTCAGTGGCATTCATAGAAGATATTGATCCTTTTTTCCTCAGTCTCATCATAAAGGGGAAGACCTTAAAAAATTGCATGATAGACTTAGGAGCTTCCAACACTATAATTCCCTTCAAAGTGATGGAAGCCTTAGGATTGAAGGTGGATACCAAGCAGGGAAAATGCAAAGGGATGGATGCTAGGGAAGTCCCAGTCATAGGTACTATAAATGCCTTACCATTCAAACTGGCTGCATATCCTGAAGTAGAATTAACCATGTCTGTCCTTGTGGTAGATATACCTCCACACTATGGAATGTTACTCTCTAGAAAATGGAGTGCTGCCATGGGGGGAAGCCTATAATGTGATCTTACTTATGCCACTTTTCATATAGGGGACAAAGCTATCAAGGTAAATAGGGAACCAAGGGTTAACCACATCTTAGGTGAAGAAATTGACAAAGATACCACTTGTTTCCTAGATACTGGGATTAATGCTTTTAGGGCTGAATTAATTATTCAGGAAGTTGAAAATTTACCTGCTATCATCAAAAATGAAGTTGAATGTTGCATGAGTTCACCAAAATTATGGACAATGTTCTTTGATGGGGCTAGTTCTAAAGAGGGTGCAAGGGCAGATATAGTCTTTGTGTCCCCTAAAAATAACACTTTTAGGTATTCATTCACCTTGAAGTTTGCTTGCACTAATAATATTGTAGAATATGAAGCATTGCTGCTAGGACTCAAAGTTGTCATACATCATAAAATTAAGAAATTTTGTGTCATAGGGGATTCTGAACTAATTATCTCTTAGATCAAAGGAACCTACTTATCCAAGAATAGGAGATTGAAACAATATAGAAATGTAGTCTGGGACCAGATAGAATTCTTTGATGCATTTGGGATCTCGTGGAGAGATAGGACCCAAAATAAGATGGTTGATCTGTTGGTAAATGTAGCAATCAAGCCAAAAGAAATATCATTTGCAAGAATCTCCCAGATTGAGGTGCAAAATAGACCTTCCATGCCTGACAACATTGAAAATTAGCAGGTTTTTGAAGATGACAAAGATATTACAATTTTTTTGTTAAATTAAGACAAGTACCACGGTCGGGAGATGGATTGCAATGGACTGATTGAAACCATAAATGGGAAGGAAACCATTTTTGGTCAAGAAATAATGCAATTGAAAACAAATAAGATGTCGAAGGGGTTGTTGGTAGTCTTGGAAAATATTTTTGATAGCCAAGACAGATTAAAATTAGGAGTAAACAACCCCAAACCCCAAGAGTTAGAAGAAATAAACTTGGGTATTAATGAAATTCCTAAAAGGGTCTATATTGGCAAAAATTTGCCTGTTGAAATCAGGAAAACATTGATTGACCTACTTAGAAAATATGGACATGTTTTTGCTTGGCCATATGATGACCTTAAGGCTTACAGGGAGGATCTTTTCCAGCATGTCATATGATTGAAGGAAAATGTAAGACCTTTTAGGCAAAAATAGAGACCAATCAATCCTACCCTTGCCCCAAAAATGCAAGAAGAAATGACAAAACTGAGAGATGGTGGGATAATCAAACCAATTAGGCATTCCACCTGGGTTTCAAACTTGGTTCCTAACAGGAAGAAGAATGGAGATATTAGGCTTTGTGTTGATTTTAGAAATTTAAACATTACATCTCTGAAAGACAATTATGGCTTACCTAATATGGAAGCCATGTTACAGCAAGTGACTGGCTCTAAATAAATGTCAATGATGGATGGTTTCTCTGGGTATAATCAAGTTCTAGTAAAAGAAAGTGAACAGTTCAAGATAGCCTTCACAACCCCTTGGGAACATATGTGTATGTGAGGATGCCTTTTGGCTTGATTAATGTAGGAGATACCTTCCAAAGAGCCATGGATGTAGCATTTCATGAGTATATTGACAAATTTATGGTTGTGTACCAGGATGATCTTACAGCGTATTCTAATAAGGCTGAAGATCACTGCAAACATTTGGAAAAAATCTTTATAAAAGCCCTAGAATATGGAGTATCTTTAAACCCAAAGAAATTCACATTTGGGGTCACAGAAGGAAAATTATTAGGATACATAGTGTCTAAGGATGGGGTAAAAATAGATCCTGAAAGGGTAGCAGCTATTGAAAAAGTCCTCAAACCAAAAAATGTGAAAGGAATTTAGTTCTTTTTTGGCCAAGTCAATTTCCTAAGGAGATTTGTTACAAATTTTGCTGAAATCAGTAGACCCATCTCAAAGATGCTCAAGAAGGGAGCCGCTATAGATTGGAATGGTGAACCTTCACAAGCATTCCAAGATATAAAAATTGCAATAAAGAATGCTCCAGTGCTGAGGACCCTAGATTATGCAAAACCCATGCATATTTTCTCTTTTGCATCATTCCATACTGTAGCTGTAGTCTTATTACAGAAAAATCAAGAAGGATATGAGCAGCCTATTGCCTTTTTCAGAAAGTCACTGCAGCTTGCTGAACTGAAATATGAAATAAATGAAAAGCAAGCATATGCTTTGGTAAAGGCTGTAAAAGCTTTCAGAAGTTATTTGGTAGGTACTACTATTATCGCTTTTGTAGCTAGTGCTGCAATCAAGGATATATTCTCTTAACAGGAAGTATTAGGTAGGAGGTGTAGATGGATCAATAGAATCCAAGAATTTAACATTGATATACAAATAACAAAGTTAGTAAGAGGTCAAGGTCTGGCAAAACTCATGGCTGAAACTAATCTAGAGGCTAATCAGATAAATCTCATAAATGATAATCTCAGAGCTGACTTATGTGACATGAACCAATGTGATTGATACACCAATGTCATATATTACTTGCAACATATGGAAGCTCCTCCTTATCTGCCTGACAATGAAAAGAGGAATACTAAATTTCAAGCCATCAAGTATATAATTCTCCAAAATAACCTATGGTGGAGAAACTTTGAGGGAGTTCTGTTGAAGTGTGTTGATAAAGAAAAGGCAAAAGAGGTTTTGAAATAAATGCATGCTGGAGTATGTGGAGGACACTACATGGCCAAAACTACTACACATAAGATAATGAGGGTTGGATTCTGGCAGCTTTCTCTATTCAAGGATGCTCAAGTTATGGTTAGGAAATGTGATCCTTGTCAGAGGTTTACTAGAAAGCTGAAATTCTTAGGAAATACTCCATTGAAGCCAGTTGAGATTCAAGCACCTTTTCAAAAATGGGTTCTGGACTTCATAGGAGAGATTTTCCCCAAGTCTAGCACTGGCTATTCTTAGATTCTGGTTGCTACTGACTACTTTACAAAATGGGTAGAGGCTATCCCCACAAGAAATGTGACAAGTAAAGTGGTAAATAATTTCCTATTGAATAATATTATTTCTAGATTTCGATGTCCACAGAGAATTGTCACAGATAATGCTATGTGCTTCAGATCTAAGGAGTTCATCAAGTTTTTTGATAAATATGGAATGACAAGGTCATCATCTGCTCCATATCATCCACAAGGGAATCAACAAGCTGAGTCCACAAATAAGAGCCTGTTGAAGGTCATTAAGAGAACCTTGGATGATAATAAAAAGGCATGGGATTCCAAGTTACAGTTGGCAATATGGGTTGATAGAGTAACTGTAAAGAAATCAATTGGTGTAGCTCCATTTGATTTAGTGTGCGGGATTCAAGCCAAAATGCCTCAGAACAACTTGATGGGACTATACAATTACATCTAGTTATATGATGAAGATACTATAGATGAAATGCAAGAAAGAATGGATGAATTGGTAGGACTGATCGAAACTAGAAAAGAAGCATCTTTAAGGAACCAAAAGTTGCAATTGCAAGTCCAGACACTCTATGATAAAAGAACTATAAGCAAAAAATTTGAAAATGGAGATCTAGTCTTAATGTGGAATGCCAAAATTGAAGATAAAGGAAAGCATGACAAATTTGATCCTATTTGGGTAGGCCCATATCTCATTGAGAATACTTGGGGTGAAGATTCTTATATACTCAAAGATATGTTTGACAATATTCTTGAATTTCCAGTTCATGGACAGTTCTTGAAGAGGTATTTTTCTCAAAAAATACTTATTTTCTTCCATGAACAGTAGTTTTAGGGTTTCCTGTCATTTTTTATTTTCTATAAATCCTTGTAAATATCCTTGTGTGTTGCTTTCAACTCTCTAAAGAAGTTTTCATCTTACCAAATGTGTGGTCTACTCTCCCAGAGATTCTAAATTCTTGCATAGACTCAAGTAGTCTATCATCCCCAGACAGAGCCACTGTTGGTGTGATTTTTCATAATATAGAAAATTTCTAATATTTGGGTGAAAAATTGGTTATGCCTTTGTTTTGTGGCGCCCTCATTTTCAAATTTTTGAAAAAGGTATTTTCTTCATCAATTTTGGCGGGGTTGTTTATCCTAATGTTTTATTTTAAGTCAAAATGCCTTTGGTAAACCTTTCATGTACCTTTAATTGTGATTTTCCATTTGAAAGGATGCCAAGTTGAAGTGTTTTTCAATCACCGTTGATCTATCAAAGATCAAGGGTCAGCGCATCCTCGCATTATAGAGTTGTAGGTCTTTAAGCAATGTGGGGAAGCTCATTTACGACACGTAGCCCCTGATGTTTTATGAGATCCAGTACGCTGCAAAAGCTCTTGTATGTCAGCTTTGTCAATACTTTTGCACACATTTTGTTTTTTCGTGATATCATTGGCAGAGCTATGAAGATTACTTACCAAGTAGTATCACTGTTGATCCTGTCTTGATCAATGGTTGACACATCCCTGCATAATAAAGATGCAAGTTTTTAAGTAATACGAGGAAGCACATTTGTGACACATGGAAAAGTGGGGTCAGGTATTTGTATTTCAATATGCTACACTGCAAGCGACTGATGACGTGTAATGCTAGGTATGCACAGAAGGGTTTTTGGTTGCTTAATGAAGGTGAAAGTCTTATCACAGTTGATCCTATCTTGATCAACGGTTGGCACATCCCCGCATAATAAAGATGTAGGTTTTTAAGTAATGCGAGGAAGCACATTTGTGATGCATGTCTATGATGATGTCAAACACTTGCTTTCTCAGAAGAAGATACGGTATCCGCTGGCGTGAAGTGTTGTCAGACAGTATGAGCTAATATGGTAATTTCCTATTGGTTAGTATAGCTAGTTGGTTGTTAATACAAAATGGATTATTCTGATCGTCGATCTTGTCTTGATCGACGGTTGACGCATCCCCGCATTATGAAGATGTAGGTTTTTAAGTAATGCAGGGAAGTGCAATGGTGACATGTAGCATTTTTCTAAAAAAGACTATAAAGCATGTTATTTTTATATCAGGACCATGCGATTCTGATAAAATCTATGGATGGGATTCAAATTTGAGTGCAAGTTGCAAGCAACGGTTACTGAGAGTAAATGTGATCCAGACCTGGTGCGTGCAGTTTTAATTCATAAAAAGAACCCACGATTTCACCATTAATGAATCACCAAAGCACAGAAAAAAAAGGGCATTCAAGATTTCAGAGCTAAGGCACGAAATTTCTTGGTTTATACTCCAATAAAATTGTAGAAGACATCATATAGTGAAGAAGTGCGATTTTTGGTGGGTAAGTGCTTTGTGACTTTCTGAGTAAAATTTGAAGCATCTTCTGTTGTGAATTTTCCAAAGTTTCATTAAAAATGCCGCCCCAAAAAGATTATCTAAAACATTCAATGCATGATGATTTTCTGAAACAATTCCCCTTATCAGTGCATGAAATAACTAAGGGAAGGGAACTCATTCCAAAAAACCCTAGATTGGTTGTGGTAGAAAGAATTTATGACAAAGCTAATTGGATAAGGGATGCCCAGGTTTCCATGGGAGGTTTGGAGTTGTTTAAGAAATGGTTTTCAGAGTGAAAACTGGACACTCCTATGAGCAATGTATGGGAATTTGACATTGGAAAATTAGTAGTCCCCAATGTCTTCTTTGATAGTAATTTATTGATGGACCTAGCAAAGAGGTATGATCCTATCATAGGGTGGGTAAAAAATCATTAATGGGCCAACCTTTTTAGGGTTTTCCCTAAGCTGTTCAGTGAGGTTTTTGACCTAAACCCTAACCACGTTGTGCATGAAATCATTGATTTGGATGATTTGCAAGCTAGATATGATGCACAGCAAGTGTACTTGAGAATAGGGCCACTACAGGAGCATGCTACTAGGGTTGGTAATTTGCCTATGATCACAGCCAGTACTCCAGAGCCATTGTTAAGAAGACATTTCAATCTGAGAGCTCAAGCACTATATTTTTCTCTTTGCAAGATCTTGGGGATAGATGAGGGTGATCAAATTCTAGGTTCTGTGGTCCTTATAATTTCTCAAACCCTTCAATTTGGAATGAGTACCATTCTAGATTTTGCCACTTTCCTAGCAAAAGAGATTCACAACGGTCTGGTTGGAATAACAAAGGGGAAAGTAAACAAACCATTCTGTTGGTATTCATTGATGATGCATGTATGTTTATACAAAGAATATACTTTCTTCTCCAAGGGTATGGAGTTAGAAACCACAAAGGATGGAGAAAGGAATCCAGTGCAGTTATGGAGTGTGGATATGACTTCAGAGGCCACTGATGCTATTTATGTAAGATTTGACAGGTATTTTGCATCAAAGCTTAGACTGCTTTTAAGAGGAGATAGCCCTAGAATCCCACAAGAATTATTAGAATTGGTCAGACCCAAGGACCATGCTAAAGGGATACTTGTTAGTCACAACTAGGGGGATATAATTCCCTATAATGTTTCAACAGTAATAAGAGTTTATGGTTTCTTAGGAAAACCTCATGTGTTACCTTTTCATGTACCTTTGACAATAGGGATAGCCGAGCTCTTATGGCAGATAGGTATTATAGATGAGAGGGAATTGGTCAAGAAGGGCACTTTCTTTCCAATGGTTACTGTAGAGCATGATTTTGTTTTTGTTAAAAAGGGGTGGAAGCATTTAAATTTGTTTTTGAATAAATATAACATGGCAGAATCTCACGCCAAATTCATTGACCCTGAAGGATTCTATGATCTATTAAGAGAAAGGGTGAGAGCTTCCCATATGGTACATCAGGTTTACTATCGGAAAGATATAGTAAAAAATATTTTCACATTGCAGGAGCAAGAATTAAGGAAAGAGAAATGGATAGTTTTTAGTAAAAACCTAGAATTCATTAATGTTTTTGACTCCTAGTACCACCCATTGAAAGATAAGAAATACTGGGGAGATAAAATACAGGCATTAATGAATAATTTTGCTATAATAATTCAGACTATGAATGACAAGAAAGATATATTTATTAAGACACACCCAGACAAGGCATCAGAAATACAAAGAAGAATGAGTGGTAGAAATGTGGTAACTCCTGGCCAATATACATTGTAGAAAAGGGAAAATTATGTCATGGTTCAAAGTGTGCAACAAGTACCCCCTCATAAGGAGCCAAGGTCAAGAAGTCCATCTACAACCAACTCTCCAAAAGGATGAAAATTAGAGCAGGGGTTTTCTTCTTCTCAAAAAGAACAATACTCCCTAAGCCAGTCTCCAATCCAGATAGATGATGAAGCATCTCTAAAGGAATAGCTTAGACAAATGGGAGGAGAAGGGGATGTGATTGTCACCTCTACAGACCTGGATATTGGAGAGCCACAAGAACCTCCTACACCTTCCTTGGACCTGACCATTGCTGATTACCAAGGTAAGGAAATTGACCCAATTGTTGCCCAGGCTTCTGAAAGATTTATTAATGATGAAAATTTTGTAAGATCTAGGGCTTTTGCTCAGTTTTTATGGAGATTAAATATAAAGAATTTTGAGAAAGCCTGTGAGAAGATCAAGGACGAGCAACCAAATAAATCTGACCCAATTATCAAGGAAGAGGTAAAATCAAAATTTTTGAGTGATTTTGCCCGGTTCACTCCTGAAGCTAGAAGGCAAATAGTTAGACAATCAGGAATCCTCCTTTTACCAGAATGGGATATAGCAAATGCTATTGTTTTTGATTCAGTAAGAAAGAAAAAGGATGTTCAACTAACAACTGCTGAAGAAGTACTACAGGCTCATAGGGGGGTCAAATTTAGTGATGACCACCAAGCCCTTGTTTTTTGGTCCATAGATAAGAGAGAAAGTACCAGGATGCATGAGTTTCCCACTGCAGAACATACTGGTACATTGACAGTATACAGGGCTGGTGAGGTAAGTAGTAAACAAGTAATGGGAATGGCTTCAAAAATGCTAAAATTGGGTGGTGTTGTATCTGAACAAGAAGAAGATAAGTTTTCCCAACTCAATGCTAGGTTTGAAGAAGTTTTGAAAGCATATGAGGAAAGGGGTATACAGATACAATCACTGGAAAACAAAATGTCTCAAATGGAGAGGATACTTGGGAAAAGAAAAATGGGAGAATCTAGTGCACCTACAATTGCATACCCTTCACAACCATTGGTTGGATTTGGATCAACCCCTATTATTGAAATACCTGACACCCCTAAAAGGCCCCAATACTATACTACAAAGAACTTTGAAGAGGAAAAAACAAAATTGCATGAGTTGCAAATAGAATTGAGAAATGAATATGAAGAGAAAATAAAATAGGGTGTGATATATTTGAGGGATAAAATACAATGGTCAACCTTTTTTGATCAGTTGACAAGAATTGCAACCCTCATGGATGAGTTGAATAGAGATAAGGATAAACTGACTCTTCTTGCACAGAAACGGAGGGAGAGAAATAATGATATTACAATCATATGTATATCTGCAGTCCAAATGCCTTATCATCAAGTTGAGGAGATTTTTGATTTATTAAATAAGCTAGAGAATTTTGATGATGAAAGAGATTCTTTACAGAGAAGATTAACACTCTATTTTTCCCAATATATTGCTGAAAAATTCACCCTATTTCCTTGTGCTTTAGAATCTGTTGATACAATAAAGGAAAAGGAAAAGTGGAAAAGGGAGATGGATGAGTTATTCAATGAAGGAATAATAAACATCATGAGTGAAACTAGCCACTGGTTCTGGGCAAAGACAAATGAAGAGCTAGTAAAAATACAGTTATTTTATACTGCTATGAGAAAAGAATTTTATGATTTAAAAGAAAGTGCAAATTCTTTAATAATGATACAAAGAGAAGCTCTAAGTTTTGATTGGCCAGATGATGATGATGATGATGATGATGATGATGATGATGATGATGATGAGCCCAACAAAATGACCCAAAAGATTGGGAGCTTGTTTTGCCTCCATCTTTTTTCATTTAGAAAAATTTTCATATTCTAAAATAAACTCTCATATTTTCCTTTATCATGTTTAAAAATGGTGAAGTGGGCATCTCAAAAATCACCAACATAATCTTACACATCTTCTTAGCTTTCTAACCATATTATTTTTTCTATTTTTGGACCACGTGAGCATTGTACCCTTTAATTATTTTTTCCATTCTTGATAGTCCTCACACACACACACACACACACACACACACACACACACACACACACACACACACACATTTTGATATACTTAATCAAATTCAAAATAAATTGTTCATATTAGTATTCTGCACTTGATTCTATTCATTTTTTATTATTTTGTGTGCCTTATACCCAACACATGGACATATACAAGAATTGTACAATGTGGTCACTTCAAAAAATCATAAAATAAAATACTCATCAGATATCAATCCTACTTAGCATCATTCCAAAGTGATTTGCAAAATACTAAATATAGCTATGTCTTTTGTGTCGCACATGGAAAAAAACTATACTATGTTTTTGTTTAAAACAATATGAACAATTTTTCATGTGAACATGGTTTCACACTCTTAATCTTATCTATTATATATATATATATATATATATATATATATATATATATATATATATATATATATATATATATAAACTAGTTTATAAACTACATTCATAGAACTACAATTTTTATTTTTTATGTATCTTGACATTTTGAGTGGATGGCCCTCAAATGTCTCATCCAAGTTCAAGTTTATCTAATTTCATAAAAGTGGTGTCTATTTATACCTACCATTTTTTCTCACCATCTTATCCCACTTATTTGTAGGAATCATATGACTAGAAATAAAGATTTATTTGCTAGTTTGGATATTTTTTGAAATGTAAATTAAAGTTGGGAAATGATATTAGACTATCTGTAATGAGAAAAGGTGTTTTAAATGTCTTGACCAAGAATGGAGGAAAATAGTATTATCCTTTAATACATGTATTTTGTTCCTAGATTAAAATGCAATCTCATGTGCATTACACAACTAATGCAAGAAGGTTACAATGTGTGTTTTGATAATGATATTTATATAATCGTGGATAGAAATCCTACTAGAAGGTTAATTGAAAGAGTCAAGATGACAAGAAATTGAATGTACCCCCTCTCTAGATATCACAACTTATTGATATCACTCCTACTTAGCATCATACCAAAGTGATTTGCAAAATACTAAATATAGCTATGTCTTTTGTGGGGCACATGGAAACAACTATACTATGTTTTTTTAAAACAGTATGAATAATTTTTCATGTGAACATGGTTTCACACTCTTAATCTTATCTATTTAATATATATATATATATATATATATATATATATAAACATAAACTAGTTTATAAACTACATTCATAGAACTACAATTTTTATTTTTTATGTATCTTGACATTTTGAGTGGATGGCCCTCAAATGTCTCATCCAAGTTCAAGTTTATCTAATTTCATAAAAGTGGTGTCTACTTATACCTACCATTTTTCTCACCATCTTATCCCACTTATTTGTAGGAATCATATGACTAGAAATAAAGATTTATTTGCTAGTTTGGATGATTTTTTGAAATCTAAATTAAATTTGGGAAATGATATTAGACTATATTTAATGAGAAAAGGTGTTATAAATGTCTTGACCAAGAATGGAGGAAAATGGTATTATCCTTTAATACATGTATTTTGTTCCTAGATTAAAATGAAATCTCATGTGCGCTAGACAACTAATGCAAGAAGGTTACAATGTGTGTTTTGATAATGATATTTATATAATCTTGGATAGAAATCCTACTAGAAGGTTAATTGAAAGAGTCAAGATGACAACAAATCGAATGTACCCCCTCTAGATACATTGCATTGAAGAAAGAAAACAAGTCAGCTTTAAGATAGTATTTGTAGACCATTCATGGTCATAGAAATTGAGGTATGGTCATATTATTTTCAATTCTTTGAGCTTGTTTCAAGAAAAAATATGGTGAGAGGGTTGCCATAAATCATGAAACCACCAAGTTCATGTGAGATTTTTGTATTGGAAAAACAACATAGATATATCTTTCTAGTAGTCCTAAGTTTGTATAGAGAAATATCACCATTAGAATTAGTTTACACTAATATATGTGGCCCTGTGTAGACTCCATCATTAGGAAGAAGTAAATATTTCTTAACATTTTATTGATGTTTTTAGCAGAAAGACTTAGATATACTTTATCACACAAAACTATGAATCTTTTGAAGATTTCAAGGAGTTTAAATATTTGGTGGGAAAAAAAAGTCATCTATACATCATGTTATTATGATCTGATAGAGGTGGTGAATTTAGTTCTTATCACTTTTTTGATGATGTCATGAAATTAAAGAATAGTTTACCATAAGATATACACCACAAAAAAATGGTCTAGAAGAGAGGAAGAATACAACCATAATGAAATGGCAAGGAGTATGTTGAAGGAAAAAAAATCCAATGGTTTTTGGGAAGAAGCAGTAGCATGTGTTGTATACATATTGAGAAGAAGTGATATAAAAGGTGTAAATAACACAATTCTATAGGAAGAAGGGAATGATAAGAAACAAATTATAGCTCATTTTTGAGATTTTGGATGTGTTTCATAATTATTGGTGCCATTTGAATTGAGAAGGAAATTTGATGATAAAAGTGAAAAATGTATTTTTATTAGTAACAATAAAGAATTAAAAGCTTATAGGTTTTATAATCCTATTTCAAATGAATTAATCATCAACATGAATTTTGAGTTTAAACAATATTATTCATGGGATATAAATGATGAGAAAAAATTTAGAAGAGCAACATTAATATTTCAAAGTGAAAGTGAATCAAAGGGATACAATACTCAAAAAAATGTAGTACTCCACCAAAAAAAATTGTGCAAGGAGCAACTTCTGATCATCTAACAAATTCTAATCTAGATTTAAATATAAGTAATGAATCAAATTCTACATCAACAAGGCTACAATATAGAGGTAAGTGTTCGTAGTAAGATGGAAGATAAATAATAATCATATGAAGAACATGTTTGGTTTTCATTGATTAAAAATATGGAAGCTATATAGGTTTCAACTTATTAATAATAACCAAGCAACATGGTCAATGAAATGATCAGTGAAGACAAAATAAATAGTGAGTGTATGCCTATGATAGATGACTATAGAAGAGTAGTTGACAACATACTGAGAAACTTTGTAGTGGTCAAGGAAAAAATTAAATCACAAGATTCATGTCGACAAAATTTACATGATTATCCTAAAGCATAGTCATGACCATAACCTAGTTAGTTGACTCTTCAAAAGATTTTAGATTATCCTATGCATCAAGATAAGAAATAATACTAAAATATAGTTAGAGTATTCAAGGTCATTGAGTGGTTTAGTAAATTAGTGATATAATTGATTAATGTTAGTGTAAATATTGGTGCTTATGAAATAATGAGTTGGCATTATTTAGATCTATGAAGTTTTTGAGTGAGGTATTGGACTAGTTGATGTACATTTCATCTACGTTGAGTAATTGACATGAAAGATCTTGTTAAAGGCCAACACGATTAGGAAAAAAAAAAATTGAGACATCAAGATATGTGAAATTCTTAAGGTTTGACCAAATGGCCAAGATTAAGAGGCAAAAGGTTATGTCTAACTGAACTTTTCTTAAGAACATTTCTAATAAAAAAGTGTGAGGAATAATTTAGTTCTATGGTTCCAATTAAGATATAGAGGAGAGAAGAATAAAGAATAGTTGTAGAAGAGAAGAGAGTGAGTTGGATCTAACAAGCAAGCTTAGTGTCATATCCATATCAGAGATCTTTTTATTTCTGAATAAGTGTAATAGATAAATCCTTGAATTAGGTGAACTCTAACAAGTTCTTTTTGTAAATCTCTCAACTCAGTAAGATCTTAAAGGATAAAAGTAAAAATCCATGTTACCTTAAATGGCATCTCAACATGGTCTGGCCAAATCTCATTTCTCTATCATAACTAAACTTTCTTAAAAAACTAAAAATACATTTATATAGATCTTAGAGTCAAGATCATCATCATATAAATTTCATAGTCTTTTGATTAGTTATAATATGTTATAGTTTCAAAATGTTCCAAGTAGTTATTTCAACATTTGAGAAGATGCTACTTCAAAAATGGGAAAAAAATAGTAAATCATTTCAAAAAAAATTAAAATTTCGATAGGGAATTTCTAAGAGGGGGAAAAAACCATTAATTTCTAATGAGTTCACCTTTGAGTACTTATAATAGATAAAATATACATCAAAAACCTCTTTTTTTTGCACTATGTATACATGTCATCTATAACATCTTTTTAAATCAAAGCAAAAAAAAAAGATTAGTTGCATATACCTTTATCACCTAAACTACACCCAACATTTTTGGCAATTAAAAAAGAATTTCAAAATTTTAAAAATGCATAAATTCTTTGCTCAATTTGTTTTTTGAATAATACCACTTTTGTGGCGATAAGGTTGAGAAATTTGCATTTTGTCATCTTTTTTCTTTACAAAAAGGTAACACAGATTTGTACTTTTACCCTAAAAGAGTGTTTAAAATCCTCTAGCGAGGTAGATCTTTATAGATCTATTTGTACTTCTAATAATGTATAAATCACTCCTAACAGGATGAACCCTTAGAAAGGGTATTTGTAAGCTCCTAATAGGGAAACTCGTTTACTACAATAGTGAGCTTCTAGCTATCATCCCCATTGCGGTTTTCACAATACAAAAATTGCTATGTTATGTGTGATAATTGTCTAGTTGATTAAAATTATTATATTTTATTTACTATTATCGGTTATATGCTTTATAGTTTGGAAGTTAGTAGTATAGTTTAGCAGATTGGTGGTTAAATTTTTACATTACATATTTGTATTGATTCAACCCCTACCTAGTACTTAAGAATTCTAAGAGTAAGAAAACAAGAGGCTTAAAAGAGATATATAATCAAGAAAAATAATGTCTTGACATAAATATAGATATATAAATTTTTCTTTATTTTCTTGTGATGCTTTATATTTTGAGGAAGAAATTAACAAACTTAAATAGATCAATGCCATGAATGGAGAGATTGACTTTACTAAAAGAAATAAAACATGATACTAAATGGAGATTATACCTAATCAAAAAGAGTTCATGTATAGGACTCAAATGGGTCTATATGACTAAATTTGATGTAGAAGGTAAAATAATTAGGCATCAAGAAATACTAGTTGCTAAAAGAATCACATAGCATTATGGGAATGATTATAATAAAACATTTTCTCCAATTGCTATACTTGACAGAGTTAAAAATACTTAAACAATAGCTACACAAAATAATTTTAAAGGGTATCAAATGGATGTAACATCAAAAATTTTGAATGGTTTTTTATAAAGATTTTTATGTTAAACAACCACTAGGATATGAGGTTTTTGAGCATGAAGACAAAGTATAAAAATCAAGGAAGGCATTCCATTGTCTGAAACAAGTAACTAGAGCTTCATATAAAAAGATTGATTCATACATGATATGTAATCAATTCAATAGAAGTAACTTTGTGCCCATATTGTATATTAAGAATAATAAACATGGTCAAATCTTGTTTCAATATTTGTATTTTGATGACTTGATATTCATTGGAAACCTATCAATAGATATTTTCAAGTTAGAAATGATGAAACTATTGATCTCTGATTGGTTTTGACAATTGAGTGTCAACACACTTAAAACATTCACTTAGTCCATATTGAACTAAGTAATGCATGCCAAGTACGATATGTAAAAATAGATTATGCCAAGTTGCAATGAGTGTCGAGTCACTCATGCGTCGAGTCACTTATGTGCTGAACGAACAATACATGCTGAGTGATTCAAGTGTTGAGCAAATAGTAGATGTCGAGCAATTCAGGTGCTAAGTCAAAGACAAAATTTTAGTATGTGTCGAGCATCAGTAACTTCAAGTGCTAAGCATCACAAATTGGACATATTTATTTGTGATTGTACAAACAACTATGTAAAGCATTTTTTAACCGACCTAAAGATAGAATACGATCTTTTGAAGATAAGAATGAATTTGTATGAGGATTTCCTATGTAATTACATGTAGCCAATCAAAAGAAGGGAAGGATTAAGTGGCAAAAAGGGATGAATATTAGCCATAGATTCATACCTAACCCTAAGTCTTCTAGTCTTCTTAAGGAGGACAAAACCCTAAACTTTAAAAAAAGAGTGAGTGTGTAAAGAATTGAAGGTAGAGAATAGTGAACTTTGTAGAAGTTGTAAGAGAGCGAATTACAGAATGAGTTTGAAAATGACAAAGGATAGAGGATAAAAAATTGACATATTAGATCAGAGAGGATCAAGAAGGACACAGTATGGATTTGATCTTTAATCAAGCTACTAGAGCTAATCACAAGATCTATGCTAAAACATCCTAACAAGAGATTTCTCTTAAATCTCCGCGATGAAGTAGTCCTAACAAACTATTATAAATCCTTTAATAGGGTGACATTCCAAGTGCATGTTCTAAATTCCTTTATCCAAGCACACTTCTAACATGTTGTTGAAATCCTCTAACAACGTGGGACTTAATAGTCCTTGTAAGCCTTTAATAGGGTAGGCCTTTCATAGGGAAGATCATCTCTCATGGTGAACTCATTATAACCTTAATTGGTGACACTTTATTGCTGCAGTAGTGAAGAATTGTAGGTGTCATCCCCACCCTAGTTTTACCTTCTCATTTGGAGGGTTTCTAGGTAATCATGTTAGGTGTAAAATGTGTGATTTCTTATGTGTTTACATGTTTTAGATGTTTATGCTTTGCATGTTATTTCAAGTTTATCTATTGAATGCATGAGATGGATGAGTCGTCAAAAGTTTTATGGGTTCATGTTTTAACTATTGATTCACCCCACCTCTCAATAGTTCACCTTTCCTACTTGTAATTCCATCAATTGGTATCAGATCTAAGTTCTTAGAAGAATAAGCTTTGCAGCTTAGAGGAAAGATCTTGAAATGGAAGTCTACAAGTTCAAAAAGACAATTGAGAACGAGGAGATTGAAATGAAAGAGATTTCTATAGCAGAAAATGACACAAAATACAAAGAGATTGACACCATAAAGCTATTTATAGATGGTAACTCTAGTGAATTCAATGTAAAAATTGTAGATCTAATGGAAAAGAATAGAGCACAAGCTGAAGAGATCATAAATCTCAGTTTGAAGAAAGAATAACAAGCTATTCTATTGTGTGAGGTGACCAAACAAAATAATAAAGCTATAGAAGACAAGGCCATGATTAAAGAAGACAAAAGAATTTTGGCAAACAGATTGGAATAAAAGTCAACAGAGCTATCCAAGATCTCAAACATGCAATTGGATACCTTAAGCCAAATGATGAATGCTCATCATGAGTTGAATGTCAAGGACATTGAAATAACCACTTTAAAGCTACAAAATGAACAGCTACAGAATGACTTAAAAAGAGAAAAAGAATTTGCTAAAAGTTTCAACAAGATAAATGAAGCCATCAAGTACTTTGAGAAACTACTGAAATCCCCTAGATCTAGTAGAGATACATCAGGTTTGGGCTACACAAGCACTAAAGAAGGAGAATCATCCAAAGCTACTGAGAAAAGGAACAATAAAGGTAAGATCACTAAACCTACTTGTCATCATTGTGGCAAGAAAGGCTACACAACTAATGTTTGTAGGAGCAAGAATGAAAATTAGAATGCTAAGCCTAAGAACATGACTCATTGTCACAAGTGCAACAAACAAGGTCATCAGGCAAATGAATTTAGAACCAAAACCATTCATGCACAAAAATTTGAAGGACACTGCTATAATTGTTAGAAGTATGGACATAGAGCCTTTGAATGCAGATCCAAGTCCACATGGTCATCAAGTAAGCTAACAAAGGTAAGAAGGTATGAAAACTCCTATAACTAGGATTACAATACAAGATATATCTATCACTATTGTCAAGAATATGGGAATATACCTAAAAAACTACATTAGGACTCACTTCAATGGTAACTACAAGAGATGGTTGAGTCAAACCACATGTTTTAGCTATCACAAGACTGGTCACATTAGCAAGCATTGTCCAACTAGGTCCAAGGCACCAAGTTGTGAATTTGATAAGCATAAAGGCAAGGTAGATGTTGAACACATCAAGAATGAAATGAACAAGACATGGAAGAAGAAAGATGCTAGTAGTACATGAATTGGAGAAGGGATCACTTCACCCAATGGGTCAAGTGGTCACACTTCATCAAACTAAGAAAACAAGAGGTATTTGGGACTAATACTTAAAGTGTGTTGCATTATACATCAGTTCCAAACAAAGTTAGCACTAAAATGATTCCATTAGCATGAATTAAGATGCAAGAATGCAAAAACTAAAGGTTAAAATCTTCAATTTTTCATGGTGTAGCTGAGTATAAAAAGTCTTATGTGTATGCCAAGTGAAAAACTAGTTAATGTCAAGCTACTAATCAAAGATAGTTAGATCTGAGTCTATAGTAGTTGTCGAGAGAAGGAAGTCTCTATAGGTGCCTAATAGAATAGTAATTATGTTGATGTTTATTTTTACAGCTATACATGACCAAGCATTAATTGCAAATTTCTAAAATGTATAAGGTTGATTTTCTCCTATGTTTCATCATTAGTAATTCAAAGTGAGAATGAGCAGAGGGAAGAAGCGATTCAAAAACTAGTTCAAAGAATTTGCAAGGATTCTAGCGATGATCAAACACAAGTTCATTGAAACTTAAAGGTATTCTTCATAAGCCAAGTTGCATAGTTTTAAATTTGATAAACCCTAGTTTGATAAAATGGCCTCTAGTTCAAAGAATACCAAGGAGAAAGAAACTTTTGAGGTTCAATTAATTAGTAATGAGGTTAAAAAACCTAATTTCAAGGCAATCCCAGACATTGCTTATAAAAATGACCTGTCAGGTGCATTATCCATGATTCTACCTAAAGTGATAATGGTACAAGATGTCAGGAAATGCTACAACTAAAAGGTAGGAGGCATAGGTGACATAGAGATAAGGCAAGCATATGATAAATTGTGTGGAAATAAAGTCCTAAAGGAAGAATTTAAGATTGTAGAGAGAAAGGGTTTGACTCATGCCCTAGATTTTCCCATAGTTTTCAAAACTGAATGGATAAAAATAGTTTCGAGAAGAATTCATGATGGATGCTTGTGGTTAGAGGGTGGACCTATTAAGATTTCAAAAATAATTATTCATAGGTTGATGGGTTTTCCAACCCTAGATCAGCCAAAGACCCTACGTAGTGACTCCAAAGAGGTAATTGAGAAAAATAAAGGTGTTAAATAGAACAAGCATGGTATGACCATAGATACCATTATAGATCCTTTGCTTGATTTTTCTATTAGAGTTATTTCCCACAAGTTCTATCAGTCAAGCAGGTTCACCAGTGTACCCTGCATAGTAGTGGATGTTGGTTACAAATTTTTTAGGAATGATTACACCTATGATCTTATAGAACTTCAATTGCAATAGCTAAATGAAAACCTAGGTTCCATCAAAAATAAAAAAAAGTGCTCAATGTAATTTTGGATCAATCCTTGTGTGCATATTCTTCTATGTAAAAAATGAATTATCATCTTTTGGAAAAATTGGATGGAAGACCAATAGATCAGTGGATGTCCAAATTAATGAATATATTGAGCAAACAGGAGAGAATTTTGAGTCAACCATGACAAATTACTTTGAAGATTTCAAGAAGTCCATGATGTAGAGATTAAGGATACCTATTTCCTTAGTAGAACAACACTACAGTGATATATGTTTTGTTGTGGACATTGATTACATATACATTTAAGTAGTAGTACCCAGGGTTAGATGGTTGAGACCCCTAGGCTATGAAATAAATAATGGTGAAGCCTCAGCTATCACTACTATTAGAGTAAATAATTATTTAGTAATTATTTATTCCATTACTTAAGTTTACTTAGGCTAATGCATTCATTTAATAGTTTTAGTGGATGAGTTGTTGACAACATAGGAGTTTGTTCCTATCTAAGTCATACTTATCTCCTCACCTTGATCGAGGATATCCCACCTTTTGTGGATGTATGCTTAGTTGTCAACCTTATCTTTTAGCACTTTCTAGCTTGTTCTAAAAGCTTCCTTAAGGCCTTTATATTTGGCCTCTCTCATTATATTTTCCCAACTCAACTCATTGTAAATACATTTTTCTTTGTTTGCAATATCTTTCTCTCAAGTCCATTTAGGATTTTTCCAAGCTCCACCTCTCCCTTCTTTGGTTTCCCTTTGATAGGTTATTTGCATGCAGGTAATCTTGGTAAGCTATGGAGTTGGATTTCATAAACTCCTACATGGTATCAGAGCCTCCCTGCTACTTCTTGGCTGAAGGATTTTTGAAGCCACAATTCGAAGACACAAACCCTAGTTTGTTTGTGATTTTCTCTTCAATCTGGGGGAAAAGCATTTTTTAGAGCACTTTGGGCCTAAAAAAATATTTCCATTGAGTTTATAAGGCCCATTACAATTAGGATTCATATAAAATTTGTTGATTTTGGTGACAAGAGCTCTAGGAGGCCAAAAAAATTAGTTTGGGGACTGTACAGACTTGTATGGAAAAATTTTGGGCAATTTTTTTTTTTTTAAATCAAATTTTGTATCGCCACTAGGCAGCCACCATTGTACCACCATGAGGCCATAGACATACCACTGACCTATAGCCTGAGAACCACCACAGCTAGCGACATAGCTGCAAAACCACCATGGCTTGGTCGCGTTGGCTAGCCACCTGCCCACCACCCTTGCCAATAGTGACACCAGTAGCGCCTCCTATTTCTATCACTTCTATAGCAACTCTACTACTCCATGGCCCTACCTCAACCATAGCCTATGTGGAAATTTTAGACAGTTGGTGAGATCTAGGGGTACTTTCCATGTGGCCCGTAACACATCAACCTCTTGCCATGTGGATGCCACGTGGCTTCTTCATTTTTTGTGACAGCTTGGAGGCCATCAAATTTAAACTAGGTATTTGCTAACATCAGCATTATGTCACCCTGCATCAACACCCCTACTAGCACTGCAGGTCCCTTTTTGACCTACTCATGGTTTTTTGGTCATATCTTGAGCATACAGAGGTGTTTTTCCAATCCTAAAGAAGCACTGGAAAGTTGGTTCCAAGAAAGAGATATTAGTGTAGGTTTTTTTAGGTTTTGATATAGTTTAGTTGCTTGTTTTTGCAGTCAAAGTATGAAGTTCTCTTTTTCACTTCGGCAAGCATATCTTTTGCTTCCCATCTCCATTTTTTGAAAACATTATTTTTTGGAAAGATGGTTTTGTCATCTTTTCAAAAATGCTGTCATTTTCTTTTGATTCTACCCCATGCTCTTTCTATCATATTTTTGGTGTTTTTTCTCTATGGTGGATATCTTGGGTGTTCCAGGTTTGAGGATCATTTTCATGGCATGGGATCTTTTTTTTTCCTTTTCTAATCGTTGTAGCTATCATTTGTAAGCATCTTTATGTATACACACTGAGATAAAGTGTCACTCTTGCATTTTGAGTTCATGAACATTGTTTTGAGATAGTTGTACTTGGACTATATTATAAAGCAACATAGGGGGAATAGTTTTTCTTACTTTTTGTACCCTCTTCCTTTTTTTTCCCCATAAAGAGTTGACGTGATCATCCCTTTATAGGTGTTTGTACCTCTTTAACTCTCTCATCATTCTTGGTTTTTTTTGCAGAGGATTTTGGCCCACCTTCTCAGTTGCCTATCATCTCACCTCATCTACATTAAGGGTGGCTTATTCTATTATTCTAATGCTTCCTTGGTTCAATGGTTTGATAGTTTGAACTATGTATTTAGTGGTTGATCTTATATACTAAACGATTGCAGTGGTTGGCTACCTATTCATTTTGGTGAGATGGATCATCTACCATATAGACATGCTCAGTTCGTGCCTTCTTCTTCCATCGAGGTTCCTCGAATCAGTAGTTTCTTTTTTATGATAGAATTTGTGGCTTCTTCATGCTTCAGTGATGCTCTTTATGATCTTTTTTGTTCCTATTTTATGGGACATTCTTCTAGTTGGAGGCTTCTTCAGTCCTTCACTAGTTTCCTTGCCTCTTTTTGGGGGATGGTTTTTCCTATGTGGTTTTCTCTCTTTCCCCATTTTCAAAAGTTGCATTTCTTTAGATTGTACATGGGTACCTAACATGGCCTTATTGTTGAGACCCATTTTGTATTTCATCTTAGTTCTTGTGAGCTTAAGGCATTCTCCTAAGTTGCACTTAAGGGGGGGGTGTTAGAGTAAATAATTATTTCTTAATTATTTATTCTTTTAATTAAGTTTACTTAGGTTAATGCATTAATTTAATAGTTGTAGTGGATAAATTGTTGACAACATGGGAGTTTTTTCCAATCTAAGTCATACTTATCTCCTCACCTTGATGGAGGATATCCCACCTTTTGTGGACATATGCTTAGTTGTCAACCTTATCTTCTAGCACTTTTTAGCTTGTTCTACAAGCTTCCTTGAGGCCTTTATATTCAGGCTCTCTCATTATATTTTCACAACTCAACTCATTGTAAATATATTTTTCTTTTTTTGCAATATCTTCTCTCTCAAGTTCATTTAGTGTTTTTCCAAGCTCCACCTCTTTCTTCTTTGGTTTCCCTTCGATAGGTTATTTGCATGCAGGTGATCTTGGTGAGCTGTGGAGTTGGATTTCATCAACTCCTACAATTACTACACTCATAGCAGAGGAGATTGAAAAATCAGCCAAGATATTTGGCAACTATGATGTAATGAAGTCTAAGGTTGAAATGGAGCTAAAGAAAACTTCTACATTAAAGAAGAAGGAAAAACTAGTAAGGAAACTCAAGGTTCAATTTGGTGATGAGGAAAATGAAGATGATGAAGAGAATGAAGAAGAAGAAGAGGTACAAGCTGAAGAACCTATAGCTTTGACCCAAGGCATGAGTGAGGACCAAGAAGAAGAAGGTTCCAAGGAAGAGGAAATCAAAGAAGCACTAGCTAAATTTGCATCAGAGAAAATAAAGACCAAGGCTCAGCTTGTGGCCAAACCAAAAGCAAAGAAAACTATGAAGCCTAGCCCAAAAAAGCCAATAGCATCAACAACTAGGGCAAGTAAAAGGGCTACTACTCAAAAGGCCAAAGAGAAAGAAAAAGAGAAAAAAAAGGCTACTAAACAAGAGAGCCCAGTGTAAAAGAAGCAAAGGAGAAAGTACATTGCACAACCTAAAACAAATGATGAAAAGACAGAGTCTAAAGATACAAGTCAATTTAGAGTGGTAAGTCATACACCTAAATCTAATCTTGAAAATATTTGTGATAATATTAAGGATAGTGTAGATATGATATATTTAAAGAATATTAATTTTAGAAAACTTGATAGAATAGAGCAAAATTTGATTGAAGAATCAATTTATACAATGATGTCTAAGTTTAAGAATACTCCACTTGAACTAGACAATACAATGCAAAAGGAGTTGTATATAATTGTTGAAAATAAGTGACATTACTACTTAAACCTCGAGAAACAAATAAGAGAATCAACACTAGCCTAAGTAATGCCAAATTTGACATAAGGTCAAATTGTCAAGGCAAATAAGAAGTATGGTAGCAGATTTGCACAAAATTCAGAGTACTCAGCATACTTTAGAATAATATTGAGGATGTTGTAAAGAAATCCACTCAAATGTTGAAGTTAATATATGGTTTGACAATAGTTAAACAAGGAGAAGAGGATCCCTTTGAGGGAAGAAATAATGGAGAAGAAGAGGAAGACAAGGAAGATGAAGCAATAAGAGGAAAAGATGATGCTACTATGGAGGAGACACAAAAGAAGATAAATGAGATGGCTATAGCTGAAGAGCAATAGGAAGAATAGAGTGAAGACACACAAATGTCGATCATGAGACCTCCACATCACTCAAGCATGCCTATAGATACTATAATTGTAAAGGATGTTCTTGATAGCTTAGCTCATTGAATCAATCCCTTAACTACAAAAGATCTAAAGAAGATCCTTGACCAATCCACACTGCAAGCAAGATTGTGTGAGAATTCAATGTTGGTCAGTGTTGATGAACTTCAAAAGGCAATAGCTAATATTACAAGGGATAAGGTGAATACACAAGAACCACCTTCTAATATCCCTTCAGGTACCAGTGCTTAACCTTTGACGCAAACATCAGAAGATACAATAAAAAAGGATGACACAAATGTAAGAATTGATAAAGTTTTACAAAAGTAAGTAGAAGAAGAGAAAACTATAGAAGAACAAATAGGATAGATAGATATATTAGCACATACAGCATAGACACAAGGTACAAGTCAAACAATAGTAACTGATCAAGGCAGATTTGAAGAAAATGACATACCAAAGGAGAAGGACCAAGAGGTTGCTCAAGCATTGGTAACATTACCAACATCTTTCACTCCTACAAAAGTCCTTCAAGAGTCAACCATTAAAGTTGTACCACTATAGATTTCAGCACTAGGCTCCAATTCATCCAAGGTTGCAAAGGTAATTCACTATGGAGATGTAACTCTAGATGAAGAAATAGTGATACCTAAATATGACTATGCAACCATTACTTTGGAACAAATAGCATTAATGCAACAAGCCTTAGAAAAGAAGAAAAATCAAGAAATACTTAGAAAGGAGTATAAATAGAGGCAAGCATTGCAAGAAATAAAAGAAATTTTCTTAGATGCTTTCTATTTGCCTACACCTAAAGAATCAAAGTCAATATTATAATAGCCATCAGATATTGTGGACTAGGTGAATGATGAAGACCAAGATATAAATGAAAAACTTATGGAATGGTCAGAAAGAAAATTTCAAGGGAAATTCAATGAGAAAATATCTGGTGATATAGCACTGGCACAAAGAGGAAAACTAGAAGAGTAGAAATAGATCATATCGGATAAAGAGTATTAGCGTATTTGAAGATAAAGAATATTAGCAAGAGATAGAATTGGTCAAAGTGGAGAATAGATTTTTTGATAATATAGGAACATTAACTCAGGGGGAGTTATAAATTTTGAGGTATATAGTCTATTAAAAAATTTTGAAAATTTTGAAGTTTTGTATATAAGATGAGTTGTGAATATATTATACTCGAGAAGCTTAGATTGATTATGTAAAGTTAAGTGTTTTTTACACTCATTTCAAAGGGAGAGATTGTTGATCTCAGATTGGTTTTGAAAATTGAGTGTCAACACACTTAAAACATTCACTAAGTTCATATTGAACTAAGTAAGAAAACATATTGTGTCGAGTTACAATGAGTGTCGAGTCACTCATGTGTCGAGTCACTTATGTGCCAAGCAGACAATACATGCTGAGTGATTCAAGTGCCAAGAAAAGAATAGATGCCAAGCAGTTCAGGTGCTAAGTCAGAGACAAAATTTTAGTATGTTTTGAGCATCAGTAACTTCAAATGCTAAGCATCATAGATTGGACATATTTGTTTGTGATTGCACAAATAACTATGTAAACCATTTTTTAACTGACCTAAGGATAGAATACAATCTTTTGAAGATAAGAATGAATCTATATGTCGATTCCCTATGTAATTACATGCAGCCAATCAAAAAAAGGGAAGGATTAAGTGGTAAAAAGGGATGAATCTTAATTGTAGATTCATACCTAACCCTAAGTCTTCTAGTCTTCTTGAGGACAAAACCCTAAACTTTAAAAGAAAAGAGTGAGTGCATAAAGAATTCAAGGTAGAGAATAGTGAATTTTGCATGGAGGCTTAGAAGTTGTAAGAGAGAAAATTGTAGAATCAATTTGAGAAGAAAAAAGGATAGAGGATATAGCATTTAAATATCAAATCAAAGAGGATCAAGAAGGACATGGTATGTATTTGATCTTTAATCAGGCTACCAGAGCTAATCACAAGATCTATGTTGAAACATCCTAACAGGTGATTTTTCTTAAATCTCCTAGAGGAAGTAGTCCTAACAGATTGTTGTAAATCCTTTAACAGGGTGACATTCCAAGTGGATGTTCCAAAGTCCTTTAGCCAAGCACACTTCTAATAGGGTGTTGAAATCCTTTAACAAGGTGGGACTTAATAGTCCTTGTAAGCCTTTAATAGGGTAGGCCTTTCACAAGGTAGATCATGTCTCATGGTGAACTCATTATAACCTTAATTGGTGACACTTTATTTCTATAGTAGTGGAGAATTGTGAGTGTCATCCCAACCTCAATTTTAACTTCTCATTTGGAGGCTTTCTGGATAATCATATCAGGTGTCAAATGTGTGATTTTTTATGTGTTTACATGTTTTAGATGTTTATGCTTCGCATGTTATTTCAATTTTATCTATTGAATGCATGAGATGGATGAGTGGGGAAAAATTTATGGGATCATGTTTTGACTGTTGATTCACCCACCCCCCCACCCCCCTTTCTCAGTAGTTCACCTTTCCTGCTTGTAATTCCATCAAAAATAATTTGAGATGACATATTTTGGGTTGATGATATTTCTTATCCATTTAAGTTATTCAACATGCCAAAAGGTATCTTCATTTGTCAATCCAAGTATATAACTTGTAACTTTTGAATAGATTTAAAATGATAGATTGTAATCCAATATCAGCTCTAGTTGTGATAGGAAAAAATTCTAGCAAGGAAAATAAGGGCTCATATGTTGATCCATCCATGTTCAAAATAATTTTTGGAAGTATAATGTATATAATACATACTAAACTAGAAATTGTGTGTGGTGTAATCATGATCTCAAGATTCTTGAAGTCACGACAAAATTTTCACTAGAAAATTGGAAAGAGGATATTACGAAATGTTGCATGAACAATAGGATATAGATGTGGGTATATCTAAGTCTTATTGTCTATTAGTGTCAAAAAATTAGTCATATAAAAGGCAAATTCAATCAGTCATCACTCTAACTAGATTACTCTATACATGTCGAACCATGTAAAGTCTTGTTAATAATCATGTATAAGCCGATCTTTATAGGATTCAAGAAAGTCTTTTGTCACTTATTAATTTCAATATATATAAAGCAAAATGAATGTCGAGTAGATAGGGCACATAGATGTCAATTTATATAGAAGGATTTGAGTAAGTTAAAGTCAAGAAATAGTAGGAACAACACTCAACTAAACATCAAAGACATTATGTGCTGAGTAACACAAAGAGAGCATAAATGTCTAGAATGATACAAACTTTGAGGTAAACCATTTCGAGCCAACATGAACATGACATTTAATGATTGTAGAGTTTCTTAGAAGGTTATTATACATTTTGACATAGATCACCAATCCCTATGAAGGATGTGTTGGAAATATTCAAGATATGACAGGTTACTAAGAGGGGAGGGGTGAATTAGTAACCTCAAAACTTTTAAATAATTCATCACTTTAACCATATATAATATTCACCATTCATTCATCTAATCTACTACATATATGAGAGATCAGACATTTAAAACACATGTACATAGTAATTTTGTAACCCAGAAACCTTCCAAATAGAAAGTAAAATTGGGGTGGGGATGATACCCACAAAACTTTGTTACTACAGTATGAAGTTAGCCTGTTAAGGCTTACATTGACCACTTCTGGTGATCTACCCTATTAGGAGCACAAAGGACTACTAGGTCCACCTTGTTAAAAGATTTACAAACATACAATGAAGTAGGCACTCTATTAGGAGATTTATACAAAGATTATTAAGTCTACCCTATTAAAGGATTTACAAAACTGATTCGCCTATTAGGATGAAATAGTTAATCTACTTACAGCTTGATTACTAATTAGATCCTTGAAGTATAGATCACCTCTTGTGACTAATGAATCTTTATTGCTCCTTGTAGAACTTGCTAAATACTCTGCTCTACTAATAATTCACTTTCATTCTTCTCAAAGCATTACATGTCTATCTTGATACTCTCATGCATACATTGTAAATGATATAATACATTACATATATACCATTCCAATAATTACAATTGCAAGGTTGACCAAAACAAAAGTGATCAAAATATTATTAAGTCGGCCAAATAGTAGAAAACTCAGGTTCTTCAAGCTGACTTGGTAACCTTCTAATACTCGGCATCCACTGCATTACTTGGCATTGTCATGCACTCAGTAGAAGTAGAAGCTCGGTCCATACTAATCACACAACATAAGTTGGAACTCGGTAACCATTGAAGACTCAGTAGATATAGTATCACTCAATAAAAACTAAACCCTTCATTTACCTTGCTTTCACTAGGTAAGCACTACACTTTCATTACTCGATAAATACTAGACTTCCATCACTTAGTAAACACTATGAATCTTGGTGAACACTGTATGCTTGGTAGATACTGCTAGGCTGCACACCTACTTGGTAGCTTCATGAATGCTCGGTATGAACTACTTAAGTGATGAACCTACAAGGTAACCACTGAATGCTTGGTATACACTGTAGACTAAGTGATGAACTCGGTAATCATTCAGAATCAAGTATTGTCACTAATGAAAAATACAATATAATGCCAACAATCTCCCCCTTTGGCATTAGTGACAAAACACTTATAAGCCAAAACATATGTACATAACCTGACTCAATGGATTTTGGTTTTTCAAATTTGATCTTTGTAGAACTGTTGCATATACATTTCTATATATCTTCTTGATCACTTATAATTATATATAAAGATACTTATGTACACATGCTAACTCTATTGATTTCTAATGCCCCCTTTCACTTATAGTGATAACTCTCCTCACTTATTATGCTAAATCTTATATAAAGATACTTATGTACACATGCTAACTCTATTGAGTGCTAACTCCCCCTTTCACTTATAGTGATAACTCTCCTCACTTATTATGTTGAATCTCTCACCCTTTTTGAAAATAATGTCAAAGGACTACATATATAGTTTCTATGACTACACCAAAGTGAGATAGAAAATCTTGATGTACCTTAAGGATGGTGGCAAAAATATTATCCCAAGTCTGCTACAAAATTTGATAGGTGGAGAGAGCAATTTGAACTTCTACTGATAATTGCATCATGTGATTAGCCATTGAGAAGTTTTGATCTTGGACCAATGTTTTGTAATGAGCAATATGTTTCTCCATTGTGTCCATGATAGGAAGGATCATGTTCTAGATGTCTATGAGTGTAGACTAGATCCTTGCTTCCTATCTTAATAGTTCTGCCTGTACATCTACCAAATATCTTATTTTTGTGTGATGGGAGGTTGTGGAGGAGGAGTCCACCTTTAACTTGGATGCACTTGATTGCATATCAATGTCAATCCCATTTAGCTTATCTTTTATTTCTTTAGTAAAACTAGAAACATCGCAAAGTTTGGCAAAAAGTGATGTTGCATTATTAAAAGAATTTTCAAAATTATCCAAAAATGTTGATAATTCAACTTGCTTGATTTCTATCTTTTGGACAATATGCTCTAGCATCTTATTATCAAATTCCCTTTCAACTTTTAGAATTAGTTTCTCTTGTCCTTAAGAATCTTCATTAAATTTATTTACTACCTCTTCTAACTAAATCAAAATGTGTTGAGTAGAATTTACTTCAACACCTATATAATCTATAATTATATCCTTGGCATTCTTAATTATTCTATATTCATTATCCCTATCTGATCTTAATTGTTTCTGCATAGCTTTCATCTCTATGAGTTGACTAGCTAACCTCATCTCTTCAATGGTAGCATTGTCATAGTCAATCTTTGGAATCATTATTTTTGTGTCTAAGTCAATGTCTTCTCCAATTTCCTTTCCAGTGATAAGAAGTTATAATGGATGCTTTTGTTTGACTTCTGTGATGACTGGTTTGACCTTAGGAACAGAAACAATAATGGAGATAGAAGCGCTGGCAGTGAAAAATGGAATAGGATTCAAGGATTGAATACCAACAGAAGTACTAACTGGATCAAAAATTGAAACACTTCCCAAAAATGGTATCACACTTGATAGAGTACCCATAGTGGTATCTGAGCTAATTGGAGTTAAAGTGGATACAGATAATGTTGATGAGAACAATGTTGTAGAACTTACTAGAATTGATGGAGACAAAATTGTAGAACTTACTGTTACACTCACTAATGTTGAAGGAGCCAAGGAGGCTAACTCAGTAGCTAAAGAAGTGACAGACAGCTTGGTAGATGAAGTACTTGGCACATTTATTTCAGATACCTAGAGCTGGGAGGTAGCTGGTGAAGATTAAGCTATGGTAGTGATTGTTGTGCTCAAAATTTCACTTACAGAAGCTATCTCCATAGTAGATTTAACTATCTTTGGTGGAGAGTGAGGAAGGGATGCAATAACTTCCGCTGTAATTTTTACTAGATCTTCTTCATCTTTTTCTTCCTAAAGTGCTTCTTCCTCCTTGTCTTCTTCCTCTTTTTCTTCCATTAGTGCATGCGACTCTCTTGGAGTAACTGTGATGGATGGAGTGCTATCAAAATCATCATTGTCACTACTATCATCATCCTTGATTTCAACAAGATCATCACTAGGCTTTTGTAGATGATAGATGTTCTTCCACATGTTTGTTGCATCTCTTACAACATGTTCAATGTCCTTAATTAATATCAAACATGTGTGAAATCTAATCATCATTTTACCTTCATTTTTGCCTTTATTTCTACTTCAGTAAGACTCAGTAAAAGATTCTTTAGGTATTGCTCATATATGTCCTTGGCCATTTGGGTGTTTGACTCCCATCTTGGTTGCAATCTCTCCCAATAGCTCTTTGGAGATTTGAGGGGCAAGCTGGTCTAGGGAGTATTTCCATTTTCCCATCTTATTGAGTACTAGTTCCTCAATCTGCATTTTCTCTGCATCAATCCTTGTTTCAAATTTCAATGTCTTGAAATTTGTGATGCTGACTCCCTCTTTCAATTGTTTTAGCCTTTCCTCAAATATGAGTGGAGGCCTGACAAGTACAGTTTCCTATTTGCCTTGTCTAGTTCTTCTAGAGAATACTATAGAAGGCTACTTCTTAGGTTTGGTGATAATCACCTTCCCTTTCTTCTTTGGTTTTTCCTCTTCTTTTTCAGATTCAAGTTCTTCACCTTCTTCTTCTTCTTCTTCTTCATCCTCACCTTTTCCTTCAATAAGCATAAGAGGGCATGTTGTAGTTTTCAACTTTTCTATCTTTCTCTTGCCTTTGCTTATAGCCTAGGGTAGCTTGATTTCAAGCTTAATTATAGTCTTGGCTTCATCATAAGTGCCAAAGGTGGGAAGCTTAGGATCTATAGGCTCATTTACCAGTGCTTCAATAATGTCCCTGGCTTTATCAATATTCACCTCATAAGGAAGAGGTTTTACCCATGCAACTCGGAGTTTGACTGCCTGAATGTATACTCTATCACAATCAACCATGAAGCATACATTATCTTTGTAATCTTCAACCAGTTTTGGTTGAATTTAGAACCTATTATTCATTCTTTCCTTGAAATCTTCAAAATAATTATCCATAACCTTCTCAAAGTTTTCACCCATGTCAGCAATAAACTCATTAATCTGATATAAAATTGGAATATCTTTTCTCCATACAACTGAGCCCTTTGATGGAAAGAATTTTTGAATATAGAAAAATAAAAAAATTAAAAGGGGGCCAAATTTGTAGGGATTATTCTTTGAAGTCCTTATGCTATCCATATTCTTGTTCAATTGTTTCAACAACAATTCTGATAGGTCAAATTCAAGATTGTTCTTCACAATTTTGAATGCTAAATCAACAACCTCATAGGGAACACTATTCAAATGACTGGACCTATAAATTTTTTGGGCAATGATGTGAATGCCAAACCCTAATTCAACATCAGATACAATGCTGACCTTCAAACCTCTACCGTCCCATTCAACTAGGGTTTTCTTCTATAACTTTTTCCAACCTAGGGTTTTGGTAGTTTTCACTTTACTTAGCATGGGGAGATTGGTAGTCTTATGAATCATCTTCTTGGTGATTAACACTAGCTGCTCTAACCATAGTTTCCCATTGTGAACATGATTGAGTATGTACCTGATCCACTTAATTTGGAAACTTCTTTTTATATGCGAGATATGGGTTAACCCTTTGGTCTCTAGATGCTTATGCTCGGGTTTCAAAGAGCCATCAACACTCATTTCTCCTAGGGCATTGTCCATCTCTAGGTTTCCAATCTCTTGAATAGAACATTTGAAATGTGTACGAATGTCATTTACAAGAAGTACCTTTCGTGGAGTTTGCGATTGAGCTCCATTGGGGTCAAGTGATTCTGCAATTACAAGAACTAGCTTGAAATTTGGTGCCTTCCACTCCATACCTTTAATTAGCATTTTTGAACCTCTTTTTGCCTTGGTGTTGCTACTACTCTTGGATGCCATCGCTACTCAGTAGGTGTAAGAAAATTTTCAACAAATTCTCTTCTTGAAAATCGCTTGAAATTTCTTGGAATTTACTTTGGAATTGCTAGAAATTTCTTAGCTCTGTAATCACAGTGAAGAATGAAATCAAATTCTACCCTTTTGACAAAATTTTTTCCATAAATGCTTACTATGAAGGTAGCTAAGAAAACATAGTGCTTGACAGGCTGTCATTCACTTGCTTGATAGGTGCTTACAACTCGGTGATCGAACAGAACTTTAGTTACTCCCGACCTAGCTCGGTTAAGTCTGTGACTGACCTGGCTTGACATGACCTAATTTCTTCTAACCCTTTGTATTTGAAATATAGATTGGATCATTTACTTTCTTTCATTTTGGAGCTACTATAGATATCACTAGAAGATGTAGTTCCATATCATTGTTTATGGATCTTAACAGGAGATGGTGGACATCATTTGAACTATCTTGCTTAGTAGATTTTGGAATCCACTATTGCCTCATCTGCTTCTAAATGTTATTAGCTTTAGCTTTCTTTTCATCTTCAACTCTTCCAATTTTCATGTATTTTTTAGCTATATGATCAAGTTTTGTGCATGTATAGCATCTTACAGTAGTGTCCTTCTTCCTTAGGTGATTTCTTGCACAGTTTATACAAATATGTCCATATTCTCCACAATAATGACATCTGCACAAAGTATTGTAGTCCCATCCAAATATTGCTTTAACAAGTTGTTCAGTTGGATTGGATTATTTGGATTTGCATTGGAATGCCTTGTGACCATGCTTCTTGCATTTGTGACAATTTCCTTCAACTTTTGGTTTCTCCTTGCATTCATTAGCTTTATGAACATGCTGATTGCAATTGTAGCATTTACCATTGAATTTACCTTTTCCATTACTCCAACACTTTTTTGATGTGTGACCTAACTTACCACAACAATTGCAAGTAGGTCTTTGATTCCTTTGGGCACCTTGTTTGGATGTTTCATCTTCTTCCTTATAACTAAGACCAGCTTTACCTTTTTGTCTATGAAGATTCTGCTCACATTTTTTATTTAATTGAGTCATGTTTACTTTAGATTTCATTATCCTTTCATTGACTTTCTTTTCAGTGATTAAGTCATTTCCCAAACTTTCATTGATTTGTCTTTTAGATTTTAAGTCACTTTTTAAGCTTTCATTGATTTTTCTTTCAGTGTTTAAATCATTCCTCAGGCTTTCATTTTTAGATCTCATATTCATAATTTCTTCATTTGCATTAGATAGTTGATCTATAAGATCTTCATGCTGAAGGGATTGATTATTTCTTGTCTCTAAGTCTTCATTTTCCTTGTTTCTCAGTTCCAAAACTTCACATAACCTAATTGATTGGATTTCTTGTTCTCTTTTAAGCTTTCTTACTTCTTCCTGTAGAAAGCCATTCTTTGCTAGGAGTTCCTTGATTGCCTCATTAGCTTCATCTGAACTGCTTGATGGTAAAAGGTCTTCAATCTTTTCTTCAACATACTAATGGTCATTCATTTGTCTTGCAAGTTCCTTCCTTCTCTTCAAGGATTGAGAAAGATGCTTCTTTGAGTTGAGCCATGGCCATTTTTAGATCTATCTTTTCATTTTCAATAGCTTTGTCAAGTCTGAATATCTCCATTGTCCTTGATCTTTGCTCAAGATGTCAAACTTTTATCCTGAGAACCACAAAAGCTCTAATACCAATTGTTGGAAATATTCAAGATATGACATGTTACTAAGAGGGGAGGGGTGAATCAGTAACCTCAAAACTTTTAAATAATTCAACACTTTGACCATATATATTGTTCACCATGCATTCATCTAATCTACTACATATATGAGAGATGGTACATTTAAAACACATGTACACATCAATTTGGTAACCTAGAAACCTTCCAAATAGAAAGTAAAACTGGGGTGGGGACCACAAAACTTCGTTACTACAGCATGAAGTTAGCCTATTAAGGCTTACATTGACCACTTGGTCTGCCCTGTTAGGAGCACAAAGGACTACTAGGTCCACCTTGTTAGAAGATTTACAAACAAACAATGAAGTATGCACTCTATTAGGAGATTTATATAAAGACTATAAAGTCTAACTTGTTAAAGGATTCACAAAATTGATTCACCTATTAGGATGAAACAATTGATCTACTTACAACTTGATTGCTAATTAGATCCTTAAATTATAGATCACCTCTTGTGACTAACAAATCTTTACTACTCCTTGTAGACCTTGTTGAATACTTTGCTATGCTATTGATTCACTTTCATTCTTCTCAAAGCATTACATGTCTATCTTGATACTCTCATGCATACATTGTAAATGATATAATACATTATAGATATACCATTCCAATAATTACAATTGAAAAGTCAACCAAAACACAAGTGAACAAAATATTACTAAGTCAGCCAAACAGTAGAAAACTTGGGTTCTTCAAGCTAACTTGGTAACCTTCTGATACTCAGCATCCATTGCATTGCTTGGTATCGTCATGCACTCACTAGAAGTAGAAGCTTGGTCCATACTAATCACACAACATAGCTTGGAAGTTGATAACCATTGGAGACTTGGTAGATATAGTATCACTTGGTAAAAATTGAATCCTTTGTTTACCTTGCTTTCACTCGATAAGAACTAAACTTTCATTACTTGGTAAACACTAGACTTTCATCACTCAATAAACACTCTGAAGCTTGGTGAACATTGTATGCTCAATAGATACTGCTAGGCTACACACCCACTCAGTAGCTTCATGAATGCTCGGTATGAACTACTTAAGTGATGAACCTACAAAGTAACCTCTAAATGCTCGATATACACTGTAGACTGAGTGATGAACTTGGTAATCATTCAGAATCAATTAAGTTTTGTCACTAATGACAAATACATATAATGCCAATAGGATAACAACCAATTAGATGAAGAGTAAAAAAGGGAAGCGTCTAGAAGACTCTACAAAAGTCTTAAATAGGAAGATCCAAACCCTATTTTCATAAATGGAGTGAGTTATTGCAAAAAAAAGTGTGAATTGTGTGAAGGAGTCAAGTTTTGGATGTTGCATGTAAAATTTTTGAAGAATAGGGTTAGTGACCTCATGAAGCAGTGAAGGACAAATTAAAGATATATCAAATAAGAGATTAGATCAAAAATTGGAAGGAGGAGATCTGTAATCAAGAGTTATAAGTATAGGCTAAAGGATCATTTATTGGATTATTTTTTATGGATTAAATTAGGGAAAATCTCTTAATAGAGTGGTTTTTGTAGAACTTTGTAAATCTCCTAATAGAGTCCTTACTTCATTATAAGTGTTAAATCCTTTAATCAAGGTAAGACCTAACACTCTTAAAGATTTTAATAGAGTAGATCCCTCATAGGGTAGATCATCAAAAGTGATCAAATTTGTAGTCCTAATAGGCTAACTCTTTTACTATAGTAGTGAATATTTATGGGTGCCATCCCCACCCCAATTTTACCTTTACCTTGAAGTGTTTCTGGGTTACCAAAAACTTTTGTGTTATGTGTTTACATTTTGTGGATGTGATACATGCTTAGATCTATTTCAACATTTGATATGTCAAGTTATGTTGTGCATAAGCTAGATATGGGATGGTTAATATGGTGAATAAAATTAAGTTGTTTTTAAGGATAAAATTCACCCCCCCACCCCCAACCGTTCTCAGTATCTCAGTTTCCCAAGAAACTTCCAACAATGGAGTCATATATTCCAAAGCTAAAAATTTTGGTTTGATTATTTATATTGATAGTGAATTTTTAGGTATCAATGATGAGAAGAAGAGGAATTATGGATATGTCTTTCATCTTGGATCAGGTGTTGTGTCATGGGCATCAAAGAAGTACCCTCCAGTGAAAATTTCATTAGCTCAAGAGAAATATGTAGCCACCACTACCACAACATTTTAAGTAGTATGGATATGCCAAATTTTGTAAGATTTGTCAAAAAGAACCAACACCAATCTTTTGTGATAAAAAAGATCAGCAATTGTATTATCAAGGAATCATATATTTCATAAAAGGAGAAAGTACATTGATTCAAGGTACAAGTTCATCGGGGACTTAGTTCACAAGGGAGAATTATACCTTGAGTTAGATACAAATATAAAGATCAATTGTTAAATATTTTTACTAAGGAATTACCAAAGAACATCTTCGAAGATCTATGAACAAACATGGGCATTATTCTATATATTTTAAGGGCGAGTGTTGGAACCCACTACTTTCCCCTACTATGCATGTCAACCCACTCTCCATTTTGTTGTCCTATCTTATCACCCTCTCACCTTATCTTAATTTGTCACCCACTTACCCTCCCTTGTATAAATCATTTTTATTGTAGTTTAATGTATGTAAAGTGATGCTTATCTATGAGATCTCTATATTAGATATTTCATATGTCTAGAGAATCCCCAAACCTCTATAAATTGAGGCATTATGTAATGCATTTCTCAAGAAATAAAATTGGTTTTGTTTTTGTATTCTTCTTTCTCTTTCTACCAAATCATATGTAGCCTTCAAAGATTATTCATGATTAAATATATTGAATAAAGTTCTTAAACTATTTAATGTTTTGGTAAATGAAAGATGTAGCATTTAGAATGTGAGTGATCAAGCCAAAAATGAATATTCTCAAATCCATGTGGAGGATAAATAATTGAAGACTCATTTACATCTTCAAGGTTAGTGCACACCACTGCAAGAGACAAGAAATACTAAGCCAACCCAAAGTATACTTGTATGATTAATTTTTCCAACCACCACAAGAGAAAATGTGATCTACCAAATATCATTGTGAAAAAAAAATACCATCCATTAAACATAAAAAAATTACTCTTAATTTAACGAATAAATACCACCAAGATTATTGCATGGTACCATTATTGGATACAACTGATTAATTGTGTATTATCTTTGATCTTACACAAATGTCATATCATTATCAGTTAGTGTGTGTCAAGTTCACTCAAGTAGTGAAGACAATTTTCTGTGTCTACTGAGCATTCCTGTGTTTATGTAGTTTAGAAGGCAGTTTCTACCGAGCTCACTTGGGCATCAAAGGATAGTTTGCAGAAGTTGAGAATTAACTAAGCTCACTTAGTTAATGAAGAAAAGTTGGATGGAACCAATGCTAATTGAGCTCACTTAATTTCCAAAGGATCTTTGCAAGTTTTTAGTGTTAACTGAGTTTCTATTGGTTAACATAGGAAATCATTTATGAACTAGTGTCTACCAAGATGGACCAGCAAACAAATGATTTTCTTGTTTTTGGCATATTAAGCTTAATTGATTTATCTATTGGTTCTAGCCAATTGAGATGATGAAAATTAATTATTCTAAACTATATATGAGTTGACTTGACAATATGAAAGATATTAGTATAAGGTCAAGTTGTGGATTCAAAAATAGGCAACAAGTTATGAATGTATTGAAGATTTAATGATGAAGAGAGGAAGTGAATTTGAAGGATAAGAAGAATATTCTTGTGGAATAGAAAAGATATATTCGATCAGGAAGGATCAAGTAAAAGATAGAATAGAGATCTATAATTAGAAAATTTAATTGCATTCAAATCAGGTCATTTCATTGTTACTCTCTAACCATTTTAGCAGTGATCTAAGTCTCTTAATAGAGTTGACTTAACAACTATTTGTGAATCCTCTAACAAGGTGGCAATTCTATTGAATTGTCTCAACACCTCTAACAAGGCCACTCCTAACAAGGTGATTAAATCCTTTAACATGGTCACACCTAAAAGTGTGTTTTGTAACATTTAATAGGGTTGGCTCCTAATAGGGCTCACTTTAGAAGAGTGAAAATAGTAACTAGTTGCAATTGGTTGTTTTTCCCAAAATGGGTTTCCATGTTAAATCCTGGTGTCAAATGTGTTCATGCTATTTTATTATATGTGTTTTCAACTAAGTTAAAGCAAGGGTAATCACAGATAACATCTAAATATTTGCATAGTTAGTACTTACTGAGTTACAACATTTTATGTGTGTTTAACGAGCATCAGTAGTATTCAATTTTTAGCCTTTATTTTGTAGTGACATCTAAGGGATCTGGGATTTATTTTAGTAGTAATTGATTCACCCCTCCCCTCTCAGTTACTCCTCTTATATTTCCAAAAATTGGTATCATAGCCTTTGGTACTTGCAGAAAAGGTTTCAAAACCTAAGCTAAAGATTAGGATGTCTTAAAGGCTGAACAGAGACAATTTTGTAGCATGGCAAGGACTTATGAGGTTACATTCAGCTACTATGAGTCATTAAGGGTGTGAATATCTTGATTTTGAATACAAGACTCCCACTAGAACATTATCAGTTGAAGATATTTCTGAAAAGAAGAATCATAACATCATGATGATTGGCATTGCATTTGCTCTTAGTTATGTTGAATTTGATGAAGTCAAAGACTACAAAATAGCTCATGAGATGTGGACCAAACTAAAACACATATATGGAGGAAATGACAATGTAAGAAAAGCTAAGGTTGAAATTCTTACATGTCATTTTGATCAGATAAAAATGAGAGAAGATGAGAATATTGCAAAATATGTGGAAAGAATCAAAGCAAGTATAAGTGCAATCAAAGCATCTGGAGGAAACATTGAAGAGAAAATAGTTGTAAGAAAGGTACTTAGAATTATTCTTCCTATTTATGCAATTAGATTGTCTGTTATTCAAGAGATGAGATGTGATCCAAATAATAACATATCTTTGGATGCTCTAGTCGAAAGATTGACAGCTTTTGAATTAGATAACTTTGATAATGTTGATCAAATAAGTAAGATTGACAAATGAGTGTCAACACACTTAACCATTTTCACTATACATGTCGAGTATACAATGGAAGTTGAGCCAAAACTCTAACACATGCCAAGTTATAGATAGTGCCAAGTAGACTAGAAGATAGTATGTGTCGAGCAAGTCATAGTAGGTGCCAAGCAGATGAGACCAATATGTCTCGAGTAACCCAGGATCCAACACGAGCCAAGAAATGCAAAAAACTAATATGTGCCGAGTAACACAAGAATTATATAGGTGCCAAGTGACATAGGAATTCTATAGGTGTTGAGTGACACAGGAATTTTAGAGGAGCTGAGTAATGTAGGAAACACAGTGGATGCCGAGCAATCTAGAATAGATGTGTCGAGCATTAGTATTACTTCATGTGCTGAGCAACACATGATTAGCATAAGAGTTTGTGCCAATTAAAACCATGATGTGAAATGGTTATGCATGACTCATGATAGGATAAAAGGATAACTTCAGATCCTCCCATCCACTTATGCGATCCTCATGCAACCAATCAAAAAATTGGAGACTGCATGCAGCCAATGGATGAATTTCAAGGGTTTGAGAGGGAACATTTAAATAAAGGATGCATAACAAACCAATAATATTTATAAGGGAGTCTTGAATCCATTGAAAAATGTGATAATAAGAGAGGAAAGAAGAAGGAAAATTAGAGCCTATCATTAAAGTCATTGCAAAACATTTGGTGTCAAAGATTTAGTGGAAAAGGATGACATTTATGCATCTAGTTGATCAAAATAGAACAAGGAACACAATCAGCAAATTAAATCTAGTAGAGATCAAAGATAGAAGAGCAGATCAAGATCCTAAGATCAGCATCAGAGATTGCATTAGATCAGGTGTATTATTCTAATACTCTCTCACAATTGTATTAGGAATTTGGAAATCCTATTGAGTTAGGTGGGTTTAACAACCTTATGTAAATCTTTTAATAGGGTGGAATTCTAAGTTGAATGTTCTTAAGTTCTCTAACAAGGCACACTCCTAACAGGGTGTAGAAATCCTTTAATAGGGTCACATTTAACAATGTGTTGTAGCCTTTAATAGGGCAGGCCTTTAACAAGGAAAACCAGTAGAAGTGGTTGAAATCAATTGCTGCAGTAATTTCATGGGTATCATCCCTAACCCAATTTTACCTTCTTATTCCTAGAGGGTTTCTGGGTCATCAAAATCTCAAGTGTTATGTGGTGATGCATGTTTTCTTCTCATGATTGTTTATATTTTTATGCATGCATGTTAATTTCAGTTATATGTTATTAAGTATTTAAAACAATAAAGAAAAAGGCTAGTACTTTTGATTCACCCCCCCTCTCAAAAGAACTCTTCCCATTAAGACATTCCAATAATTGATATCAGAGCCAAGTTCTCTCAACAAGAAGCCTAACAGCTTGGAGGAAAAGATCTAAAGATGGAAGTCTTCAAATTTAGGAAGATCGTTGAGAACTAGGTAATAGATGTGCATCTCGCTCTACATAAGGTAGAGGAAGCTAGAGAGGAATTAAGAAAATAATAATAAAAGAAGGAAGGAAATAGCTATAGCCTAAAATGATATTCACTACAAGGAGATTGACACCACACAAGTATTTTCCTAAGGAGATTCCAAATAATTTGATGTAGCAATAGCAGAACTGATGGAGAAAAATAGAGTTCAAGCAGAAGAGATAAGAACTCTTAAGATGGAACATGAATCATAGGCCATGATGCTATGTGAAATCATTGAGAAAAAGAAAAGAGAAGTTGAGGATAGAGTCATGATGGAAGATGACAAAATAAATCTTGCAAATAGACTTGAAGAAAAATGTACTGAATTAACAAGGATCTCAAAAATGTACATGGATGCACTTTCCCAACTGGTGAATCTTCACCATGAACTCAATATGAAAGATATTGAGTTCTCTACTTTGAGGATGTAGAATGAACAAATGTGGAATGAATTGAATAGAGAAAAAAAAATAGCAGAGAATCTCAACAAGTCAAGTGAAGCTATCAAGTACTTTGAATAGTTGCTGAAATCCCCAAGATTAGCCCATGATACATCAGGATTTGGTTACACTAGTACTAAAGTTGGTGAATCATCAAAGAGTGATGAGCAAAGAAGTAACAAAGGTAAGGATTCTAAACCCACTTGTCATTACTATAACAAAAAAGGGGCATACTGCTAATATTTGCAGGAGTAGAAGGATAAATCAACCAAACACACCCAAAAGAAAGGGCTACTGTCACAAGTGCAACATGCAAGGTCATATGACACAAGATTGCAGGTCTAAAGTCACAAGGACACAAAGATTTGATGGACATTGCCACAATTGCAAGAAGTATGGACATAGAGCCTTTGAATGCAAATCAAAGCCTATGTGGACACCAAATCAGCATGTAAGGAGGGACAGCTATGTACACCATTACAATTGGGACTGTAATACAAGGAAAAGTTGTCATTATTATCAAGAGTATGGTCACATACCCCAGAATTGCATTAGAACACATTTCAAGGGGAACTATAAAAGATGGTTGAACCAAACTACTTGCTTCAGTTGCTTGAAAATTGGACATGTCAACAGGAATTGTCCAACAAAGGCCAAATCACCCAAGACTGAAGTAAATAAGGGCAAAGAAAAGGTTGATGAGGAGGCACACATTGGAATAGATGTAAAGAAGACATGGTAGAAAAAAGATGAATCAAGTACATCCAATGGAACGGTCACTTCACCCAAGAGGTCAAGTGATCATACCTCATCCAACTAATTGCAAGATGAGCCTATGGGGCTGATACATATAAGGAAGTATCATACATCAGCCCTAAACCATGATGAAGCACTGCAAAGTATAAATTTGCATGAGTTAAGGTTCTAAGATAAAGTTGTAATGATGATTTTGAAGCCGAGTCAAGAAGTCAAGAGGAAGCTGAGTAAAATTGTAGTGGTTGTTGAGTTATTAAAAAGGTTAGTAGATGCTGAGTGAGAATAGCTACCAAGTGGATGCTGAGTTGAAAACCTTTGGAAGCTGAGTGATAGGTGAAGGTACAAGAATGCATTAAATGCAAGGTTTTTGAGATGCTTAAACGTGAAAGTCAATTCATTTTCAGCCATTCAAATGAAGAGTGATTACCAGGAGCATGATTGAGTGATTTTCAAGAATTTAACCAATGATTTGTAGCATTTTAGCATCTACCCAAGCGATTTACGAATTTAACCAGGTATTTCCTTCAGGTGCCGAGTTGTACAGTTTGTGAAGTTTATTTTAAACATCAAACCCTAGTTCAATTTAAATGGCATCTAGATAAAAATCCACCAAAGGGAAAGACAACCATGAAATTTAACTTGTCAGCAACGAGGTTAAGCAACCTAAATTCAGGCCAATCATAGAAGTTGCATACAAAAATGATCATGTTGGTGCCCTATCCACCATCCCTGATAAAGTTGTTATGGTCCAAGATGTGCGTAAATGTTATAACTACAAAATAGGATCCGTAGGAGACATGGAAATCTTTAATGCCTTTGATAAACTCTATGATAATGGTATATTGAAAGATGAATTTTCAATCATAGAGAAGAAGGGTTTAACCAAAGCCCTAGTTTTTCCAATCATATTCAAAATTGAGTGGATACACATAATACTTAGTAGAATTCATGATGGATCATTCTAGTTAGAGCAAGGACCAATTAAAATTACCAAGAAGATGGTTCATAGGGTTACAAGATTTCCAACCCTAGATCGGCCCAAGACACTGAGAAGTGAAAAGAAGGAAACAATAGAGAAGAACACAAGTGTAAAATGGAATAATAGGGGTATGACAATTGACATAGTAAAAGACCCCCTATTAGATTTTTCTATGAGGATCATATCACACAAATTTTAGTAGTCCAATAGATTGAATAGTGTGCCTTGTATAGCTGTTGATGTTGCATACAAACTGATAAAGAAGGATCATACATACGACCTTGCAGAGCTCATGTGTTAATTTGTATGTTCTTCTATGTGATGAAGGAATTCCCTTCATTTAGCAAAGTCAATTGGAATCATAATAAAATAATTTTTGATCAAATAAATGATTTCATTGCACAAATGGGAGATAATTTTGATGATCAAATGACTATCTATTTTGATGATTTCAAGAATGCAATGAAGAAAAGACTTAGGATACTAGTTTCACTGGTAGAAAAACATGAGAATTAAATATGATTTCTTTTTAACATTGATTATACTTACATCCAAGTAGTCCTTCCAAGAGTAAGATGGTTTAGACCATTGGGATATGAGCTTGATGTTGATCAAGCTTCTATAGTAGTTACAGCATTACTTGTAGAGGAAATGGACAAATCTACCAAGGGATTTGGAACTTATGACACTATCAAATCAAGAGTTGTTACAAAACTCAAGACTGCCATAGCAGTGAAGAAGAAGGAGAAGCTAGTAAATAAAATAAAGAAGAAATTTGGTGTTGAAGAAACAAGTGTAGCAGAAGAAGTTGAAGAAATTAGTGAAGGTGAAGAAGAAGGTGATGATGAGAAAGATGAGGATGAGCTAGAATAAGGGAAACTTGAATTGTCACAAGGCCAAGGTGAAAAAAAAGATGAGGATGCTGAGGAAGAAGAAGCCAAGGAAGCACCCATCAAAGGAAAAGCTATCAAAAGGAAGGCAAAAACACCTCCTACTTCTCAGCCTGCACCAAAGAAGCCAACAATCAGAGCTACAACAAGGGCCACCACACAAAGAGCCAAAGAGAAAGCTAAAAGGAAGAAGCAAACAACCAAGAAGGAACAAGAAGAGCCAAGGAAAAGGAAAAGATATGTGGCTCAACCTAATACTGATGAAGAAGATTAGTCTAAAAAGGTAAGTCATCCTCCTAAGTCTTTAGTTGATATATTATGTGAAAAGATTAGGAATGGAGACTTAAGTGACATAGAAAAGATTGACTTCAATAAGTTCACTAAAGAGGAACAAAATAGGATAGAAGAATCAGTCTATGTAATGATGGCACAATTCAAGTATGCACCTCTTAAACTAGATGGACAATTTCCAAAGGAATTGTCTAAAATTGTAGAAGGCAGATGGCATTTCTATTTAAAAATGAAGAAAGAAATGAGGGAATCAACCCTAGCAAGTATACTACCTAATTTGAGAAAGGAACAAATAATTAAAGTATTCAAAAGGCATAATAAAAGGTTTACACCAAAGTATAGGGCATTCTCCATTTTGTAAAATAAAATTCAAGAAGTTGTACAAAGGACAACAAGATCATGGAAGAATCTGTATAAGAAAATTGAAGATGTCCTTGAAGAGGAATACAAAGAAGAAGCTACAACTAAACTAGAAGAGAGAAGAAAGAGGAGAGAAGAGAAGACAAAAGTAGAGAAAAATTTTGAAGAAGAGGAAGGAAAAGATGAAGACAGGGGTACTAATGAGCAGCAAAGTGTGCAAGACACACAACTTCCACCTCCTAGTCCACCTCACTCTACCACCACACCTGCAGAGATCATAAAGATTAAGGATGTTGTTGACACCTCAAGTCAAAACATCAATCCATTAACTATAGAGGATCTCACTAAGATCCTTGAGAAAATTACTCTTCAAGCATAGCTGTGTACAAGTCCCATATTGGTCAGTGTAGATGAGCTCCAAAAGTCAGTAGATAAACTCAAATAATCCAAAGTTTCACCACAAGAACCACCTCAAATCACTCAAAATACTGGACTTCCATTTTTACCACCTCCATCACCATAAAGAATAGCCATGCAAGCTCATCAAAAGTTGAGTGCAATAGCAGAGGAAGTCACAGGTACATTAGTATAGATCACAAGCTCACCCCCAGTAGCAGTTGCACAAGAAGAGGATAAAGAAGAAACACAGGATAAGGAGGAGTCTGCAATACAAACTTTGGTTGAATTGCCAAAAACAAGAAATCCTACCAAACCTGTTCAACAACTAAGTACTAACAAGTTGACCTTACAAGTTAGTACATCAATCTCAAGTTCTCCTAGGGTAGCCAAGACCATTCATTATGGTATTCCTGAGCTTGATGAAGAAATCAAAATACCCTATTATGATTCAAGCACTTTAACTAAGGAAAAGATGAATGAAATATAGAGTGCATTGGATAAAAGAAGGAGGCAAGAGGTGATGAGGAAAGACTTCAAATACAAGTAGGCAATGATCGAGATCAAAGATATATTCATGGATGCCTTCAGCCTACAACCTCCAAATTCAAGCAGGCCAATCCTTGAGCACCTATCTAATATAGTTGACCAAGTGAATAATAAAGACCATGATACAAATGCAAAACTAATGGAATGGTCAAAAAAGAAGTTTCTAGGAAAGATCAACCAAAAGATAGCTAGTAACATTATTTTGGGATAGGTTGACCTAGCTAAGAAATTGGATAATGTAAAGATTGTATTAGGGAACATATTTTCCCTTTACAACAAATTGTGTGATTTTTTCAGGTTCACACAAGAAATAAGTCCTAAAATTTTGAACCTTGAGAGAAAACTAAATCTCTATAGAATGTAACTACCCTCAAATCCTACACAAAGTGAGAAGCATTTTTCTCAAACACTTCACAATCAGAGGGAATTAACTACATTATTAGTGGAAGATGCCACTATTAAAGAAAAGCTGATGCAAATACAAGCCTCTATCACTCCCCATTTGGAAACACAAGGAGCAAATGTATGAAGAAACAATCCTTAAGAAGGATCCAAATATTTCTACACATGAAGGACTTGTTGATCTAGCAGAAGAGCTTGCAATCCAACACAACTCATTGGATATTGCATTAAATAACTAGGATGCAGCTCTCAATATTCTCCTTGAGGTAAATAAGACATTTTTGGCCAAGCATGGCATCACCATTTAGAATCCTTTGACATAAGTGTTAAAAAGGGGGAGAAAATATTCAAAGGGGGAGATAATGTAGGAGATATATTAAAGGAGGAGAAATGCATATAGAAGATAAGGAGATAACAGGTTAGAAACAGAGAACATCAGGCGTATTGGCACAATTTTCATGACATGATAAGGCATAATCAACTCAGGGAGAGTCATAATGTATGTTGTGGTTCACAATATCTATTTGAAATTTTGTAAGTGAAGAATGGACACATAAGGTTTAGATCATGAATGATCAGTTAAGTGTTTTTGACACTCATGTCAAAGGGGGAGATTTTTGATCAAATAAGTAATATTGACAAATGAGTGTCAACACACTTAACCATTTTCACTATACATGCCAAGTATACAATGGAAGCCGAGCAGTAACTCTAACACATGCTAAGTTATAGATAGTGCAGAGTAGACTAGAAGATAGTATGTGTCAAGCAAGTCATAGTAGGTGCCGAGCAGATGAGACCAATATGTGCCAAGTAACTCAGGATCCAATAGGAGCCGAGCAATGTAGAAAAATAATAGGTACCGAGTAACACAGGAATTCTATAGGTGTTGAGTGACATAGGAATTCTATAGGTGCCAAGTGACATAGGAATTTTATAGGAGCTGAGTAATGTAGGAAACACAGTGGATGCCAAGCAATCTAGAATAGATGGTACTGAGCATCAGTATTACTTCATGTGCTAAGCAATGCAAGATTAGCATAAAATTTTGTGCCAATACAAACCATGATGTGAAATGGTTATGCATGACTCATAACAGGATAAAAGGATAAGATCAGATCCTCCCATCCACCTATGTGATCCTCATGCAGCTAATTAGAAAATTGGAGACTGCATGCAGCCAATGGGTGAATTTCAAGGGTTTGAGCCAGAACATTTGAATCAAGGATGCATAATGAACCGTTAATCTTTATAAGGGAGTCTTGATGCCATTGAAAAATGTGAGAATAAGAGAGGAAAGAAGAAGGAAAAGTAGAGCCTATCATTGAGGTCATTGCAGAACATTTGGTGTCAAAGATTTAGTGGAAAGGACAACATTTACACATCTAGTTGATCAGAACAGAACAAGGAACACAATTAGTAGATCATATCTAGCAGAGATCAGAGATAGAAGAGTAGATCAAGAGCCTAAGATTAGCATTATAGATTGCATTAGATCGGGTGTATTATTCTTATACTCTCTCACAATTGCATTAGGAATTTGGAAATCCTATTGAGTTAGGTGGGTTTAATAGCTTTATGTAAATCCTTTAATAGGGTGGCATTCTAAGTTGAATTTTCTTAAGTCCTCTAACAACGCACACTCATAATAGGGTGTAGAAATCCTTTAACAGGGTCACATTTAATAGTGTGTTGTAGCCTTTAATAGGGTAGGCCTTTAACAAGGAAAACCATCAGAAGTGGTTGAAATCAATTGTTGCAGTAATTTCGTGGGTATCATCCCCACCCTAGTTTTACCTTCTTATTCTTGGAGGGTTTCTAGGTCATCAAAATCTCAAGTGTTATGTGGTGATGCATGTTTTCTTCTCATGATTGTTTAATGTTTTTATGCATGCATGTTAATTTTAGTTATATGTTATTAAGGATTTAAAATAGTAAAGAAAAAGGCTAGTAATTCTGATTCACCCCCCCTCTCAGAAGCACTCTTCCCATTAAAATATTCCAATAGATAACTATGTTCCTAGTTCAGAGGTTATTGAGTCTTCTTTTAAAGCTAAAATCTCACTCACAGAAAAGGCTAAGAAATCAAAGTCCAGTCAATCAAGAAGTGAAGAATAAGAAACAAAAGAAATTTTAGATAGTGATCTTGAAGTTGTTGAAGCCCTACTTTCAAGAAACTATTCCAAAGGTAGAGGAAAGTACAAAGGAAGAGTTTCTCTAATCTATTTTTCTTGTGAATAAGTTGGTCACATTGCTACAAGGTGTCTAGAAAAAGAAATCAAAGATGAAAAGAAAAGAAATAAGCACAAAGGAAAGAAGGATTCCAAGAACTACAAGAACTACAAGGACAAAGGTAAGAAAACTTTCTTTTATAGCTAAAAATTCATATAATAGTGAAGATGAAATGGAATACATTACTATAAAAGATGAATCTAATGATGAAGGAGATAAGATGGCAATTATTTCTCATATTAATAAAAATGATATATGGATTATTGATAGTGGTTATTTACATCATATGATTGGAGATAAAAAAAAAATTGAACACATGGAATATTATGATGGAGGTTGTGTGAGATTTGGAAACAATGAACCTTGTAACATAAAAGAAAAAGGATGTATTTCATTGACTAAAGAACTTGTATGTGACAATGCTTATTGGGTTGAAGGACTAAAGAATAATCTACTGAGTGTGCCATAGTTGAATAACATTGGATTCAAGGTAGAATTCATGAATGGACAGACCGAACTACTAGATGGAAAACAAAATCTAGTTGGATTTGGCAAGCAAACAAAAGGTAATCTTTTTTATCTTGATCTCAATGAATATTCATGTTTTATTGCTCAAGTAGAAGAAAGTTGGTTATGGCACAAAAGAATATGTCATGTAAACTTTGATAATCTAGTTAAGATAAGAAAACATGGAAGAATAAGAGATATTCTTAGTTTGAAGAAACTTGATATGGATTTATGCAAGAGTTGCCAAATTGGTAAGATGGGAAAGACTAGTTTTAAAAGAAAAAACTATTAATTAAAAGAAGTCTTAGAAATTGTTTGTACAAACTTATGTGGACCTATTGGAATAGAGAGTTACAATGGAAAAAAAAAATTGTTCTCTTTGCTGATGACTATTCCAGAATGATGATTGTAATGTATCTAAAAGAAAAATCAGAAGCCTTTCAAAAGTTCAAGTGGTATCTGGCAAGAGTAGAAAAAGAAACTAGAGAGAGGTTGAAATGTTTAAGATCACATAGAGGTGGTGAATTCATCTCCAATGAATTTAATAATTTCTACATTGAAAGAGGAATTAAAAGACAAATATCAACCCCTAGTACACCACAATACAATGGTATAGCTAAAAGAAGAAATAGACCCAACATGGATTGTGCAAGAACATTGATGATTGAAAAGAATGTTGCTATCAAATACTAGAAGGAAGCTATCAACACTACAGTTCATACCTTAAATAGAGTATAGTTGAAGAAATATTGAAACAAAACTCCTTATCAACTATGCTATGACCACAAACCTAATGTAAGTTACTTCAAAGTATTTGGCAGAAAATGTTATATCTTGAAAGAATCTAGAAAAGGAAAATTTGATTTAAAAGTTGATGAAGACATATTTCTAGGATACTCCAATAGAAGTAAAGCATACAAATGTTTAAATTTTTCTACTCATAAAATAATAGAAAGTGCACATGTTAGAATTGATGAGTTAGCTTAAAAAAGTGAAGAAGAAAGCAACAAAGAACCAGAGGATTACAGAAGGATTTTTTACTATGAACCTAATACCCTACCAAACCTATTTGAAAGAAAGGAGGCTTCATCTCCCGAGTCCCCAAAATCTCCAACAATTACCAAGTTCCAGATAGTGCAACTTGAGTCACAGTCTGAAGGACCTAAGTCATAGTCAGAGGCTATTGAGCTAGTTCAAATTGAGTCTGATGGACCTAATTCACAGATAGTGGGACTTGAGCTTGATACTAAAGTTCATGATGAAAATAGTGAAACTCATTTAAAACCCAAAGAACCTATATTAGCAAGATATGTTAGAAGGCATCATGCACCTAATCAGATCATTGGAGACAAATTTGATGGAACAATGACAAGAATGAAATTAAAAGGTACATGTTTACTTTCTGAATTTGAACCTAGAAATGTTAAAGATGCTCTAGAAAATGAAAGTTGGGTTAAAGCAATGAATGAAGAGATAGAACAGATAGAAAAGTAAAAAACTTAGACTCTTATTCCTAGACCTAAGGATAAAAATGCAATTGGCACAAATTGAGTGTTCAGAAATAAGCTAAATGAAGATGGAAAAGTTTCTAGAAACAAGGCAAGAATGGTATGTAAAGGTTATTCTCAAGAAGAAGTTATTGATTATGGTGAGACTTTTGCTCCTGTTACAAGATTAGAAGGTGTTAGAACTTTACTAGCATATGTAGCACACAAAGGATTTAAAGTATATAAAATGAATGTTAAATCTACATTCTTGATGAGGAAGTCTACATTGAACAACCAAAAGGTTTTGTAGATCCTAGCAAAAGAGACATGGTTTGCAAGTTACACAAAGCATTATATGGTCTCAAGAAAGCTCTTAGAGCTTGGTATGAAAATAGAGATCAAAGATTTAGTAGTCATATACTATGATAACACTAGTGTAATCAATATATCAAAGAATCTAGTCATGCATACCAAAACAAAGCACATTACTATAAAATATAACTTCTTAAGAGAGTTGGTGCAGGATAAAGAAGTCAGATTGGAATATGTAAATACAAAAGAACATATTTCAGACATATTCACCAAGCCATTACCCAAAGATATATATATATATATGTATGTATATATATGTATATATATATATATGTATATATATGTATATATATATATATGTATATATATATATATATATATGTATATGTATATGTATATATATAAGAGGTAAGCTAGGGGTCATTCCCCTATCTAAAGCTCACTAAATAAAGTTTAGTGATGCATCAACAAGAACTAGTTGAAGATCAATTAGTTAGTGTAGAATTGACAAGGGCGTATTGCAAATGAATCTGTACTTAAGGTACATTGATATTAACAAAGTTGTTGTCTTTGGAATGTGTTGTCAAAGAGGGAGAATTTTACTATCATATCTCATAGAAATTTGTGTCATTCCAAAGAAGGAAAAGTTTTCTTAAAGAGGAAAAAGTTTTTTATCATAGAAACTTTATGAAGAATTATCTGTGAGGAAGAATGAACTTGGTAGAAGCTGTTGCAGATAGAGGGAGAAATTGAAGAAAGGAAGAGCTTACACTAATAGAGGAAGTTATCATAAATAAAACTAATGATATCTTCCTTACTTTATTATTATTCTAAAATTTCAATGTGTTATGACATGTGTTTCCATCAATGTCAAAGAGGCAAATTGTTGGATACAATTGATTAATTATGTATTGTCTTTGATGTCACACAAATGTCATATAATTATTAGTTAGTGTATGTTGAGCTCACTCGGGTAGTGAAGATAGTTTTCTATGTCTATTGAACATTCCTATGTTTGCCTAATTAAGAAGGTAGTATCTACCGAGCTCACTCGGGTGTAGTTTACAGAAGATGAGTATTAACTGAGCTCACTCCATTAATGAAGAAAAATTGGATGTAACCAGTGTTAACCGAGCTCACTCGGTTGCCAAAGGATCTTTGCAAGTTTTTAGTGTTAACCAAGCTTCTATTGGTTAACACAAGAAATCATTTCTGAGTTAGTGTCTACCAAGTAGGGTCAGCTAATGAAGAATTTTTTTTTTTTAGCATATTAAGCTTAATTGATTTATCCATTGCTTCTAGCCAACTAAGATGATGAATATTAATTATTCAAAATTATATATGAGTCAATTTGAAAATGAAAGATATAAGTATAAGGTCAAGTTGTGGATTCAAAAATAGGAAAGAAGTTATGAATGTATTGAAGATTTAATGATGAAAAGAGGAAATGAATTTGAAGGATAAGTAGAATATCATTATCAAGTAGAAAAGATATATTCGATTAGGAAGGATCAAGTACAAGTTAGAAAAGAGATATATAATTAGTAAATTCAGTTGCATTCAAATCAGGTCATCTCATTGTTACTCTCTAACCATTGTAGCAGTGATCTAAATCTCTTAATAGAGTTGGTTTAATAGCTATTTGTAAATCCTTTAACAAGGTGGTAGTTCTATTGAACTGTCTTAAGACCTCTAACAAGGCCAATCCTAATAGGGTGATTAAATACTTTAAAAGGGTCACACCTAATAGTATGCTTTTTAACCCTTAACAGGGTTGGCTTCTAATAGGGCTCACTTCAAAAGAGTGAAAACAGTAACTAGTTGCAATTGGTGGTTTTTTTCAAATTGGGTTTCCAGGTTAAATACTGGTGTCAAATGTGTTCATGCTATTTTATTTAATGTGTTTGCAACTAAGTTAAAGTAAGGGTAATCGTAAATAACATCTAAAGATTTTCATAATTAGTACTTACTGAGTTAAAGCATTTCATGTGTGTTTAAAGTGCATCAACATTATTCAATTTTCAAACTTTATTTTGTACTAACATCTAAGGGATCTAGGATTTATTTTAGTACTAACTAATTCACCCCTCCCCTCTCAGTTACTCCTCTTATATTTCCAACAACCACATGGCCTAAGGTATCATTAGATATTGATAAATAACAAAAATAAATAATTTTAGAGATTCATGTCTAAGTAAAAAGTAACCCACCATCCACAACCCTTAAACATGACACCCTAAGGCAAAATTAAAGCTTGGAAAAAATAAGTCATCTTTGACTATTTAACACTCTTAGCATGAGAATCAAACCTTGGTATGTGATATTTATGTCACCTATCCATTATCCATCATTTTTCAAAGTCATATAATTGCAATATCAAAAAGCCCTTAAGAGAGAAAAACAAACAAGGCATTCTCATATGTACCATTCCTGCATAGTGTTTGAACTTTAACCCAAAGGAATGACCCATTAGAAGTGGAGCATAGAGAGATACATACAATGTAATGTAATATTCATTTGGCAATATCTGCACAACATGAAGAGAACCACTATGAAACCATGAGCTAATATGACAGAAAGAGAGAAAAAATAGGGACATAGTAAATCAGTGCACATGCAAGTACTCTTCAAAAAAGATCTTCAGAGTTCTCAAGAGAACCAAAGTACATCAGAAATGTACTATACAAAATCATTCAAAATCATATGACACCATATATGTAAAATGTTGAAAGAGTACTTTTTTAGGTACACAAAATTAAATAAAAACATAAATATATCATCCAAAGAAAGATTTGACATTAGATTACCAAAAATATGTGTATGTAACAATATTCCCCTTTGTCATCTATGGGGAAATTATGCCCAAAAGAAAACATCTTAGCCTTTTGACATCAACAACAATCGGAACTAATAAAATTTCTTGTGTAAAGGCTAAACTGATATGGTTTTCTCTCTCTATAATCTAAACACAGAAGAATGCATACTTAAATATTTGTATGTATGTGTGTATGTTTTCTTACACATATATGTGTACAAATACACACAGTCACTAAGTATATGTATAAAGCCAATAGGTAACTTAAATTTTGTAGAAAGAAATATATTATGATTGAAGAATTAAGTGAATGTTTGTTTGCAACCATTCCCATAAAGACTTCAAACCATCCATACTAGACTGCAAGTGACATTAAAGTGTCACAAGAAGTTCCTTTGCAACACCTAAGTTCTATAGAATCTTGAACTCTTTTTCACATAGATCATTTCCCTTGGAAATTTTAATCTTATAACCTAGTTCTAGATCCACAATATCTTTTAGATGGAAAATAGTTTTTTCACATGATTCTTCTAATCATGAAAATAGCTTTTGAAATTCTCTATTGTCACAACCTATCTTGCGACTTTCTTTGACTTTGCCTATGTGGTGATTATGTGGAAACCTTGTCGATTTTCACTTGGTCAAACCTTGATTTGACTTGGATTTAAGAAATGATTTAAGTTGAATACTCTTTTATAATGAGATTAATAGTGTGATTAGATGGATGATTAATGCATTGGTAGTTTTGGTTATATCTTTCTATGTTAAATATGATTAGGCTTAATATGTCATTTTATGATGAAGATATGGATTAGAGATAAATGATGTTATAAGTTATGTTCATGATGATGATGCATTGTCAATATTGATGCATGTGATATTATATTGTTATTATGACATTTTCGATGTCTATTATGTTGTTTATCGATGAATGGATACTAACTCAATCTTGTTTGTGCATGTTTGAGTAGATGCAAGATTCATCGTAACGAGAGTGTGTTTGAGGTAGAGAGGGTTAGCCTCTCAGAAGGGGATGGGTGGGTCATCTTGTGTACCCACACACACACTATCACATAGAATAATGTGTTGAGTTGTAAAAGATTTACATGTATATCTACTTTTTTGTTTATTTATTTTCTTTCCTAATCTCTTTCATGGAAATATTTAACTATGTGTGTGTGTGAGACTTGTTTTTTTTCTATAAATTATTTAGTTAGAATTACTGATTATAACATTCTACTCTGGTATACCTCTTTCGGATGTTATAACCTTAGGACATAAACATCTTTTCTTTATTTGATAAAAATACATATGCTCATGTCACACGTGAATTTGCCCTAGAATTAAAATGTGAATACACCCAAATTGGGGGCAGTTACAACAACAGGGGTCATCTTCGTTCAGAATTTTGAGATGAACTTACAATGGTGGACGAAAATGGGGCTTTTTGGCTTTGATTCGGGCTTTTGAGAAAGGACAGAAGGCATTTTTATAGGGCTTTGAAATTAGTTTTACTGGGGGAGAAGCAAAAGAAAAAAAACCTAGCATTCCATAGACAGGAGACATCAATCGAATCCAATCAGATTCCCTTCTTTACTATTTGTTCCTGTTCTTCATGCAATTTTGCCATGAAGTCCTTGCTTTTTTTAGCCAAAATTAGTTTTCTTGCATTGAGGTAGGCAGAGTAATTGTTGTTTGCATCTATACTTTGTTGAGAAATCTTAGTTGCAAGCACACAAATTCTAAAAGTATAGATTGAATATACTTTTGTTTAAAAACTGTTAGAGCATTTTTTTTTTTTTTGCAAATCTATATGTATCCATAACTCGTTAAATGGTTTTTCCATAGGAAGAAATAGAACATCTTTTATATGTACAGTCGTTATGTTTGGGAACTTTAGTTTTTTTCTATTATGTAGCCTAATTTTGTTTTGGAGGATTTGGACATCGAACTCCTATTAAATGGTCTGTTGTGCTCATGAGATGCCAAGATTCAGGTAGATGAGAGGAGTCTAAGGAAATCTAAACCATTAACACTCAGCTAGAAACTCACTTGTGGATAGAAGACATGAAAGGAAGAGGAAGTGATGATAATAACCAAACCGATGCTGAGCCAAAAGATTATAACTTTGAAATACACTAACTTGAATTGTTAACAATGTAGTTATTTGAAGAAAAAAAATTAGGAATTAAATGTATTATTAGTTCTCATAGAATAATCTAGACTGTAACTAGAACAATGAATGAGTTGTGTCTAGACCCCGAGACTAACCACAGACTGAATTTAAGGAAATTCTTGTTCAGAATCATTCATGGTATGCTTGGTAGTTTGTAGTGTCTGCATTTAATTATGGTGTTTTGAAATAATAATTGTTAGAAGCTGTAATCTTTCCTTGGTGTATTTATAAACCAAGGTTAGACCTCCTTTATTTATTATTATAATATATTAGGATATAAGCCAAGGTATCCTAATATATTTCTTTTTTGTCCTTTTTCCATTACATCTTATTTTGTCATCTAGTGGAATATGTGAGGATAAATATGTATTGTAATTTCTAATTTTAGATTATTCCTCCTTAAGAGGAATCTCACACTTGGCATCACACACTTATGAATGGTGGCATTCATAGACATGGGAGTTACATTCCAACTCCTCTCTCTCATCTCTATTTAAGAGATGACCCTCTTCTCTCATTTCACAACAATGAGGTTTCTTCCTCTTCTCAATTATTGTATGAGCATTGCTCTCTATCTCTCTCTCTCTCTCTTCTTAGGCTTTTCATGCCTCATTCATAATGTCACAAGGGGTTTTCTTTGCTTTCCCCTTTCCAAATATCTTGTCTCATGGTGTTGGAGCTTGAAGCTTTCTCTCTCCTATTTTATGGTAATATCTTTTCATGCATTTACTCACTTAGATTCTTTCCTGGTATTGCTTATTTACAAATTTCTTTTTCCATTTCTAACAATAATAATATATTTATTTATATTAAAAATTCAATTGGGGAAATTGTGAAATAGTTTCTTAAGGTAAAATCTTTCTTTTGATAGTAGTTAAAAATGAGAGAAGAATCTTATACTTCTTTAGTTGAATATGTGCTTCCATGAAACCTTAGAAAAATAATAGTTGACTGTACAAGTGTAGATAACCACTTCTGATGTGTGCTGAATTTTTCTCCCTTCTTGAGTAATTGAGCTAGTATTCCACCATTATTATGATGCATGTTGTGTAACACCATGGAAATGCAAATAATCATAAGTTGTCAGATCAAAAATAATAAGTAGACTTGTAGTGATAGTGAGTAGATGTGATTTGTAAACCATTAATGTGGCCTAATATATGTTGTTACTGTTGTCATAATTATATAGCTATGCGCTAAAAGGATTGAACTAGTTTATTTATTATTGTATTATTGTATTGGCAGTTTCCTTCCAAGATGTTTTGTTATATTACTTACATGAGAGATTCTATTTTCTTTTAAAGTATGAAGGTATAAAGCTGAAAATAACCTTTTAACCTTCCCCAATAAACTAATTTTTTGTTGTTCTATTTGTGACAATGTTAACTACCTTATGGATGGGTGTAATGTGGCATATGGGAGGGTGGGGATGGATGCATTACGTTTTTCTTCTCTTAGCCTATCAGAATTCTAAGAGTAGGATTCATTACATTTTGTCTCTACTTCAGTATTGCTATTAAATTTCAGTGCTTGGCCAAGCCATTTTTTTTATTATGCATTTAAGTATGTTGTTCTGACATGTAGCATATGTGTGTGACTATACTAAAATTATCTTGAATACGTGTAGATATGCTTCATTTTAAAAGAAATGTACATGTGGGTAGATGTGTTACAAATTTTTCTTTCATTACATATAAGTAGAATGTGTAGTGTTCTTTTCTTTTTCCTATCACTATCCATTATTAGGCTGCTAGGCACATGAATATGCATACTATGTTTCACAGATGCACCAGATCCATCTGATCCATCTTGTTCCGGGAAGCTAGGCTTCTCGTGCTAGGGTCAAGGCATTCTTCATTTGTTAAGAAGAATCTCAAGGGAGTAAACATTGTGTGTTTAGCAAGGTAAAATCGCTTGGGCCACACTCCCATCTTAGTTAGCAAATGGACGACGTCTGTGGGGTTGGACATTGGATACACTTCAAAGAACCTATCAAGTTTTAGAACCTTCATTTTGGTCTTGATTATCAAATATTGTAAATTTAAAGGTTAGTTATATATCATTGCTCACGTTTATGAAGAATGTATGAAGTACATATACATAGTATTTAAGCACCATAGATCTATGTTGTAATGTATTTTCATGTCAAAATCAGCAAGCTATTTTTTTTTTACTCTAAATTTCTCATTGATTATTGTATACTCTTGTTTACGAACAACAACAATGATGAGTTGTACTTTGAGTTAACAACATGTTAACCTTGATTCCTATTTAAATTCATAGATGCTTGACTTTTCTTATTTCAGCATTCAATGATGTGGCATAGTCTTTCCCTAATTTTTGCATTTTTTTTCTGAATTGGAAATCTTGTTTAAGGTTTGGTTCTTACATATATAAAGGACATCAAATGCATCTCATTCTTTAGCATCAACATTTTTGTAATCTCTTTCATTTAACATAGAAATAGTTTATAGCATCAATATTACTAATTTTTGTAATCTATTGCTTCTAATATAGAAATAGTTTACATTCAAATGAGGCTAATTTTTTCTTGAAAATTCATAGTGTAAGAGGGTCATTAATGATTGAATCTATTTATTGCTATTACTTCCTCTAAGGGCCCATTTGGTTGTGGAAATAGAAATATGGGAATAGGAATAGCTATTCTAGAATAGTTATTTTGGAATAGAAAATGGGGGTACATATTCCTATTCTCTATTTGGTTCATCCAGAATTTGATGGGGGAATTCCTAGATCCAAAAATTTATGTTTTCTAGAAGAAATAAAATTGGAATAGGAATACGTATTCCAATTCCACCTATTTAGGTGGAATTGAAAATGTTCATTTTTGAGCCAAAATTAGAATATGTACATTCCTATTTTATTTCCAATTCCAATTCCAATTTGGTGCATCCAAATGAAGAATTCAAAATTTTAAAAATTTGCATATACCTATTCCACTTGTTTATCGATTTCTCTGATTGACTCTTGTAACCTAAGATGAGTGACATCACATCTATTGAGAAGGTAATCACATATTTTACAATCTATCCGCTTTAATATATCCCTCCTTGAGGATGATTCTGTAGTAGTTTCCTTCCAAAATAATTAATAACTATTCTATTGAGAAGGTAATCACATATTTTATGATCTATCCCCTTTAATATATCCCTCCTTGAGGATGATTCTGTAGTAGTTTTATGTTGCTTTAATTCTTCCAAAATAATTAATAACTACTCTATTAAAAGTGCAAATTCATCATGTCATACTATAGGAAGACCTTGCTTACAAAAATTTATTGCATTTTCAATAGAGCTAGAACTGATTTGTAACATTTCATTAATTCTTGTCGAGTTGAATAAAATATCAAAACACCCAGATGCAATATGTAGAGAGAAGAGACATGGTCAATGCCTAAATTTCCTCATAAGAGATTACTAGCTAGATATCCAATTGCATATTAAGAAAATCTTATCCAACATCTTCAAAAAATTTGGAAGATTCAATTAGTAGTATCCATTATTCATCACCATATTTTACTTATTTTGGACTCCTTTAAGTGGCAATTTTTTTTTGAGCTTTTTCTTATTTTCTCTTCTTGTTTTCCAACACTTTTTGTACCTTCATCAATTTCTTTTGTAGACTCTTTTGTAGACTCCTCTTGATTATTAGTTGTATTTGAATATACTTTATACTTCAATTCTTTTTATTTTTTCTTATTTATTAAAAATTGAAATTAAGTTAAAATTATTTATTTAAAAGAGCCAATGTGACCTAAAATAGGTAAAAGGCATCACACAATGTTCTATCTATTGCAAAAATAGAACAATAGAAACAAAATAGAGAAAGAAAGAACTTCCAACTTAATTTTATTGAATGCTAGTTACCAATTTATACAATAGCTTGACCCAACAACATTCTTAAATGATTGTTAATTAGATTAACAACAAACTACTTTATGATTAACAACACAGACAAACTTGACAGCTAACTGAAACTTATGGGCGCCTAACTCAAACACATCTACAATAAGAACTTGATTCAAACTAAAACTCTTTGACTCACACCTAAACTAAACTTATGTTGCTAGCAACTCAACAAGGTTATCCACATGTGCAACAATTATTATTGACTACTGTTGGAACATTAACTCCAACAGCCCCACTTAATGTGACAACTAAGGAATCTTGATGTAGAAATTATACTTTGAAAATATGTCATAGAGGAGTAAGACTTTATCATACTTATGTGGCTATTATCCAACCTCAAAACACCATTGGACACACCATCTCAAAATGAAATGTCTCATAACCCTCGTAAAGGTATGATGCCAAGCTTCTAGACTTTCAGATCTCTCTAAACTATTGGACACACCATCTCCACATGGGATGTCTCATAACCTTTGTAAAGGTATAGTTTCTCCGATCCTATAGCACCTCAAACTATTTAAGCATACATCTAGCCTCTACCACAACTTTTCCTATTTTCCAAAGCATTGATCTCTTCAAAATCAAACAAATTTTTCAATGAAAACATAATCATCTGGTGGCTCTTCTCCTGGTCTCATCTTCTTAACAACTTCTTCTCTAATGGATAGAACTTAATAGGAAGATAGCTCTGATACCATATTGAGAAAATAAAACAGAAACAAAATAGAGAAAGAAAGAACTTCCAACTTAATGTTATTTAATACTAGATACCAATTTATACAATAGCTTGACCCAACAACATTCTTAAATGACTGTTAATTAGATTGACAACACCCACAAACTTGACAGCTAATTGAAACTTATGGATGCCTAACTCAAACACATCTAAAATAAGAACTTGATTCAAACTAGAACTCTTTGACTCACACCTAAACTAAACTTGTGTTGCCAGCAACTCAACAAGGTTTGCCACATGTGCAACAATTATTATTGACTACTGTTGGAACATTAACTCCAACACTATCATGCCACATATTGATTAAGACCAAATGCTAAAATAAGAATCTAATAAGCAAATCCAAGACTTCATGTAAGTAGAGTAAAAATTAAAATATCTTATTAAGATCATCATTTTTATTTATACATTAAATAGTGTAGTAGATGGTGATGTAACAATTGAAAAAATTCATGTATACAATAAAACACCTTATTAGGGTCGTTATTTTTATTTATACATTAAATAGTATATTAGATGATGATGTAACAATTGAAAAAATTCATCCAAACTATTAATGCAAGCTAGACCTGCTTAAATTTGAGCACAACTATTTCTTTCGTGATCCAGCTTGAAGTGCTTCTACATTCATTGCTTCAGCTTGTTCATCTTACGATGCTTAAACTCTGCAAAAGTCTTGGCATTGTACAAGGGAGGATTATTCTCATCAATGAGCTCTTTCATGGGACCGATAACTTTACCTGCAGGAGGAGCAAAAAATACAGGCCATGACATTCTCACTTTCTCTTTGCTCACCACACTACGATGTAGAACACTCTTATACTTTCCATTGCTCAAAACCTGCACCATTTCTATCAACCGTTACAAACAATACATTTGTCTTCACTATGATGTACAATTATACTTTTGATTGCTTAAAACCTACACTACTACTATACAAAACCAAATAAAAACACAAGAGAAATGAATACAAAGAATTAAATAACCTCCACTTGATCTCCAATGTGGACAATGATAGCATTGGGGACATAATCTACACCAACCCAATGGCCATCTTTGTAGACTTGCAACCCCGGGACTTCGTTGGGCACAAGAAGAGTCAATGAACTCATGTCAGTATGAGGTTCTACTCCCAAAGCAAGTTCTGGTTGAGGGCATGGTGGGTAGTAATTTATTTTCATCTCCATTTCCAAATCATCACCACCAAGCTCCTCTTTCATGGTGTGCTCTTCTACACCAAGATGAAGAGACAAGGCTGAGAGCAACTTATTCACCACATCCATAAGTGCTTTGGCATATTCATCATTCACCTCTCTACAATAAACACAACCACCATTCATCACCCCAAAACATATAAGCAAGAACAGATGAATGTAGAATATAGGAGACAAACAAACACATGAATGTTAGTAACTGGAAAGAGAGAAAAGAGAGAAAGAAGAAGAATACATGTAAGAGGGAGGATGGCGAGGCCAGGATTTGAAGTCACATCTTGAAGGAGGCCACAGAACATGGAAAAAGTAGTCAATCCACTCGAGCTTTCCATCAATATTATGGGCCAGTTTTGTGCCATAGCCCTCAAAAATACCAGCTGCCGCATTGTTGGAGTACTTCTCTTTCTCCTCGAGGGGAAGATCGAAGAACTCCTTCCCAACGTATTGAAGGCGTTGGATGAGTTGTTGAGAGATTCCATGGTTCACCACCTGAAAAAGACCCCACTCACTTGCAGCTCTTCCAATCTCTTCTATGGTTTTGTCACCTAAATCGGCCATATCAATGAGGGGAACTTTCACAGAAGGGCACTCAATGTTTGCATCGGGCCTTTCGTGCAATGGCCTTATAAACTCAGCTGGTATACTTGCAATCCCACTGCCTGCCAGAGATTGTACTCTAACTGCTGCCATGGTTTGTCTGCATATTTTATGGACTGTTTAGTAATATTTATAGAAGCTAAGGAAAAATGGGTTGAGTGGCAGATATGATGTTGAATGGTAGATACAGATTGATTCCGCCGCCGGTTAACCCTACAAACTTATCTTCGCCTGAGGTAGAAAATATCTTTCCCTTGGAATCAACTTTGGAATTGAACACACAATTCATGGTCTTTTTTTTTTTTTTTTTTTAAATTGTCACTAAGTATATTATTTTTTAATAGTGCATTCATGAAATTTAAATCATGTGTCTTTTATTACTTCTTCTACCGGTGAAATGTAAATCATGCTCCTTTTAAATTCAATTGTAGAACCATATATTCATGGAAATGTCTATTTATAAAATTTATAGATGTATTGTAGAAATACTTTTTCCAAATGTAACTATTAATAGACATGGACAAATTTTTAAACAACTCATGTTTTTGACATGGAATTTTTGATAATCGAATAAAGCTTTTCTAAATAATATTCAAATATTATAAAAAAATACAATTAAATAGATATAAATGAAATTAGAATATCTAGATAAATAACATGTAGGGGAAACGAGTTAGTTGCATGTTTGTGGCTGTCTTTTCTTCTTTAATTACTATCCATAAAAAGCTCCCAAAAAGAATCGCACATGTACTAATAGCCAATCACATATGTACTAATAGTTGATCATTTTTTAGATTTCTTGGTTGCTAATTGGTCCATTTGTGCAAAATGTACTATTTTTTTGGGTGAGTTGTTATTGGAGGGTCTTAGTAGTAGGTTTCGAGAAAACGTTCACCTCACACTCTACCAGTTCTACAAGGAGCTCCATAAATGTAGAGCTTAACTGGAAAAAAATACAAAAAGTTAGCATGGGCAACTACTCAACCATTTCCCCTATATAATACATATGTACATAATATTCCAATGCATTCTATCATAACTTCATAAATAGTTATGAATTAAAATATAATTCATATAAAGAAGATAACATTATAAAAATTTAAAATCAGACGTGTCCAAATTTAGAAAATTTATTATAAAATATATATTGTATTATAAGTGACACTTGTTATTGAACATATGTTTGCTTATTAAGTGACACTTTATATCATAGGATTTAAAGTCACACAAATAAGTATGTATAGCAAAATGTATTTGTTTATGGAGAGGTTGGCATGGTAAACTTTAAGAAATCCACCTACAGAAAAAGATATAAATTATTGGTGAATCTTTCATTATTTTGAAAAACCAAATTATTTTTATCAATGAATCTCTCAATTTTTTTAATTTTAAATATTATTTACATTGGTGATTATTTTGGAATCATAATTTTTGAGTAGAAAATATTGGCAAATCTCAATAATAATAGGAAGTTCACTAATCGTAAAATTGATCAAGGATAATTGCATTATATTTTAAATCAATAGTGAAAACTAAATATTGGTAGTATATTCCTAAAGTAACTAATAATTATGATAATTATTGGTGAATTAATTTTAATTTCTTCGATAATATATAAAATTTAGGTGAATCAAATCTAATCATGTATCAAATATTGTGGTCAATCTTTGAGTTTAAGCTTTTCAATAAAATAAATTATTGAGTGATTATAAATATTTTACAACTAAATTTAATAAAAATGTGGTGATTTAGGTTGCATTAATTCTTAAATTATTAGCCAATTTACTAGCAAATATTTTCTAAAATTCACAAAATTGTGAATATTCACAACTAAAAACCACCCTAGAGGTTGGAATAAAATATTGGTGGCCATTAATGAGAATAAAGTGTTAGGTGCATGTGTATCACCAAAGATTTATAGTATAAATGGTAGTTATCTTTCATTTTCTTTTCTAACTCAAAGCCAGATCTCTATTTCCTTCTTTTTAAATTGTGAGTGGTAGTTGTCTACTTTTAAAAAGTTCAAATTAGTGTTAGTCTATTTTGTTTTTAAATCTTTACTCAAAATATTATCCAAATATGAACAACTATAAAATATTTCAATAATTTCTTAGTCATTCTTTAAAGAGATCAATCACATCTAGAATGAAAGACTATGGAGACTAATAAAGAATGAAAGACTATGGAGACTAATAAAGGTGAAAGGTGCTCATTATTTTAAATTATCTTCTTAAAAAAATTATGTATATTATTTTATTTATATTCTTAATGATTTGGAGATTTAACTATTACAAACTTTTATTGATATTTAAAAGTGATTTTTTATTAATGTTAAAGATATTTTTATATGAAATGAATAACTTATAATTTGTCATCAACGATATGTTGGGTTTAATATAGAGTATAGGACAATAAAATGACCACCACTTTTCACATGCTAGAATAGGTTATTTATAGATGACAATATTGTTAAAAAAGTGAAGTCCACCAAGATGAGGATGGGGGGTGAGTCAATTATCAAATCAATATAATTTTATCAACCTTATTAAACCTTAAAAATGTGATCAATATAATCAACAACCATAAGAATGGACACATACAAAATAACACCAAGATATGTTAACTAGGAAGACCCTTGATCAAAGGGAAAACCATAGTGGGGATGGTACCCACAAAATGATGTAGTAATATAAATAAGCTTGGAAAAGGATGGACTCAGTTAAGAGCCAATGAAATACATTTAGTACATATCAATCCCTACTAACTAATTAAGTAGACTATTTCCTAATTTATTTACCCCAATTACTAACTACCCTCCCCACTAATCATCTACCTCGTTCCTTTTCCTACTCATTCCTACCAGAACCACGTCCCCTGCCTACTCCCTACATGTCATCCCCTCCTTATCATTTCCAATTCCCTTCATGTAGGCGGCGACATACAAGGGTTGATCGAGTGCATGGGAAGGAGACAGGCACGTGATATCCAATGGGGCCCACTCTCTCTTTTAAGAGTTAGATCATATTATATTATACTTTTTTCTTTATTATATAATTACTTGAGTTGAGTTACTAGGACATATTGTATATGTTCTTTATTATATAATTTCTCAATTGGATAGTAAGGTATGGACTAGGTTTAGAATTATGTATATATGTATGAGGAAGTCATATTCACATAGGTCACGTGATTATTTGGTAATTCTTGTTCTCATTTCAAACTAGGTATTTGTTTGATTTGTCTTATGAAAGAGAATCTTTAGGAATATTTTAATGGGTTGTAATTTTTTTGAGAGTAGGATTATTTTTCCACTCCTCCATACAAAATTGAGAGAATGAAATGATTTATTTTACTCATGTACACTTGCAAAATGATTTGTCACATAGTTTTTTTTCCTTAATTAGTATATTGTGACACAAAGTTTAATTATAGTGTTGTCGAGCTATTTCCTTTAAAGACCGAGTCACTCAGTTCCCATTGTTGCCAACAACACGACATTGCCTGTCACTTGGCTACTTAAGATACTGATTAATTCGACACTCATTGTGTACTCAATTGCTGAGAAAAAATTGTTGTAAAATTTTCACAAACACTTGTACCCAAAAGAAAACATCTCAACCTTTTGACATCAACAAAAAAGATAACTAACAAAATTTCTTGTATGAAGACTAATATGATATGATTTCCTCTCTCTATAACCTAAACATAGAAGAATCAACACTTAAATATGTGTACGAATACACACAGTTGGTGAGTATATGAATAAAGCCAATAGGAAACTTAAATTTTGCAAAAAGAAATATATTATGATTGAAGAATTAAGTGAATGTTTGTTGGAAATCATTCACATAAAGACTTCAATCCATCCATACTAGACTGCAAGTGAAATTAAAATGTCACAAGAAGTTTCTCTGCAACACCTAAGTTCTCTAGATCTTGAACTCTTTTTCATGTAGCTCATTTCCCTTGGAAATTTTAATCCTATAACCTAGTTCTAGTTCCACAATATCTTTTAGATGGAAAATAGCTTTTTCACATGATTCATCTAATCATGAACATAGCTTTTGAAATTCTAGATAAAGGACATCAAATCTGTGAGAAATATAACTTCACAACTTAAAATTTTGTTTGGCAATAGTTAATTTCATGGGTGTTGAGGGAGCTTGGCATGATGAGGAGTTGATATGCTAAGTGACTTGATCACCAAGGGGAGATGGGGCTCAACAACAATGTTCGGTCACCACTAAGATTAAGTGAGCTCGGTAACCACAAGGGAAAAGTTTGGTGGACTCGAATATAATTTGGGAGGCACAACATAGGAAAAGTTGACTGAGTTCACACAATAGATGTTCAATTATCAAGGGGAACTGATTGAGCTACCAACAAACAAACTATCTGGACTATTCCACCATTAAAACATAGAGATGATAACAGAGAACTGCAATGGTCAACTTCTCAAATACTAAGCACCATGCAATACATGATAGGTAAAAAGGAGACATCAATGAGAATATGTCTACTTGCTTGCTTTCTATTCATAAATAGATTCAACTAAATACAAATCTAGGAGCATAGGGCTTCAACTAGAAACAAAATACTTTAACCTACATCTTCTACTTGTAATATAAACTTCCATCACTACAAGGCGGCATACAATAATGCCTAGAGCAATCATTGCTTCATAGGATGACCAAAATGAACTTACAGAGAACAAGGAGAACAAAGACTATGCTATTGTAACCTCTGTCTTCTTCCTGTTCCTTCTTCTTTGTGAAATCTCTGCACTTCCTTTTGCTCTTTTTTTGATCTATTGACTACCTGCTTATTGAATGAATGAGCCTTCATTCCCTTTTGTCTTGCATCAAAAACTTTCCCTCTCTTTTTATATTTCAAATTCACCTACCAAATTTAATGTCTTAGGCAGGTAGGTGGGTGTTTGGCTCAAGGGAAACCCATCATTTTCAACAAATTGCATCTCATTCTTTAGCATCAATACTTTTATAATCTCTTGTTTCTAACATAGAAATAGTTTCTATCATTAATACTTTTTTGTAATCTATTGCTTCTAATATAAAAATAGTTTGCATTCAAAGGAGGCCATTTTTTCTTGAAAATTCATAGTCGAAGAGGGAAAGTAATGATTGAATCTATTTATTGCTATTACTTCCTCTAAATGTTTATTGATTTCTCTGACTGATTCTTGTAACCTAAGATGAGTGACATCACATCTATTGAGAAGGTAATCACATATTTTACCATCTATACCCTTTAATATATCCTGCCTTGAGGAAGATCATGTAGTATTTTTATGTTTCTCTAATCCTTCAAAAATAATCAATAATTGTTCTATTAAAAGTGCAAATTCATCATGTTGTACTTTAGGAAGACCTCATATACGGAAATTTTTTCTATTTTCAATAGAGCTAGAACTAATTTGTAAGATTTTATTAATTCTTATCAAGTTGAATAAAATAGCACATCACCCAAATGCAATATCTAGATAGAAGAGACATGATCAATGCCTAAATTTCCTTGGATCATTGGTTTTGAGTAACTCATAAGAGATTACTAGCTAGATATCCAATTGCACATTCAAAAAATCTTATCCAAAGTCTTCAGATCTTCTAGAAGATTCAATTAGTAGTATCCATTATTCATCACCAAATTTTAGGGCATGTGTAGGATCATGGTGTACCAAACTATGGCCTTAAGTGGGAGTGAAAAATCAGCAAATCAAGGTTATGTCAACTTGACACATAATTTTGAAGTGGTTATGGACTTTATATCAAAAATTTGTAAGAAAATAATCTGTAGGAAATTGAATGTATTTTCTAAACTACTAGGCCTTATCAAGAGAAAAAAATAATTGATTGGTCAAAAGTTTGAATTTTAATGTAGTACTATGAAAATTTTAGGGCAAAAATAAAAAGTAGGTGTATGTCTAACCACCTTAATCAAAATCAAATGATAATATTTTTTTAATATAATTATAGATATGAAAAGTAGACTCATGCCCGGATGTGATGCATATTTTTCAGTATTTTTATTCCAAATAAATAATTAAATATGAAATTTCTACCAAATATTTTTCGAAAAAAAAAGTTCCGTGTTTGACCACCTTAACTAATAGAAAATTTTACCATTTTTTTTTTCTTATACCAGGCGAATCATAGAATGTGACGCAACTTTTAGATTTAAAAAATATTATACCGTTTGAAAGTTATAGCTATTTTTCAATCAGTATGTCAATTAGCACTTTACAATACTCTTCATTGATAATTAACTAATAAATACTTATCGAACTTAGAATTTGATAAAAATTATATTGATAGAATCTCGAGAGCAATATTAAAAAACCCTTTTCATTTCATTCAATTTCGATCAAAATAACATTGTCAGACGGCTACCCGAAGTCTAAATATCACTAAAACCCTCTTCAAACACATCTTTTGGGTTGACCGGGTAGGCTTGGTAAATACCAAGCCTAATCGGATATCTGATTTCAAATCAGATATCTGATATGCTTTGACAGAATTTGGGTGGAAAACTTCAAATCCCAACCCATTTTGGAGAAAAAATTGTGTTTAAAAGTTATAGCTTATGATTTATAAATTATTTCACTTATATTACTATGTAAAGACGTATATTAATATATTATATATAAATAATAACATAATGTAAAGATATAAGATATAATCTATTAATATATAATAATATATTATGTGAATCTTATTATAATCTATAAATATAATTTATATTATTATTATTTTTACTAAATATAATAACGTAATATATACATATATATATAATATGTATAATAATATAATATATGTATAATAATGTAATATATTATATATAAATATATAATATGTATTACATGTTATTATATTAATATGTATGATATTAATATATATATAATAACGTAATATTTTCATTAAATATAATAACGTAATACATACATATATATATATATATATATATATATATATGTTATTAATATATATAATAATATAATATTTTTATTAAATATATAGACGTAATATTTATATATGTTATTAACATATATGTATATTATTAATATATATGAGTCAAAGGGGGTCATAGGTCAACCATTGACCCCTTTTGATGCACTAAATGATGACATATGTTCCTAGGGGTCCTAGGAACCCTAGCGATATATTATAATGGTTAATATTGGTCAAAGGGGGTCATAGGGTGATCTATGACCCCTTTCAACCCATTAAATGATGACATATGTCCCTTAGGGTCCTAGGACCACTAGCGACATATTAGAATTGTTCATATTGGTCAAAGGGGATCATAGGGTGACCTATGACTCCCTTTAACCCATTAAATGATGACATATGTCCCTAGGGGACCCCTAGGGACATATTAGAATCATTCATATGGGTCAAAGGGGGTCATAGGGTGACCTTGACCCCCTTTGACCCATTAAATGATGACATATGTCCCTAGGAGTCCTAGGACCCCTAGGGACATATTAGAATTGTTCATATAGGTCAAAGGGGGTCATAGGTTGACCTATGAACTCCGTTGACCAATTAAATGATGACATATGTCCCTAGGGGTCCTAGGACCCCTAGGAACATATTAGAATGGTTAATATGTGTCAAAGGGAGTCATAAGTTGACCTATGACCCCCTTTGACCCATTAAATAATGAGATATGTCCCTAGGGATCCTAGGACACCTAGGGACATATTAAAATGGTTAATATGGGTCAAAGGGGGTCATAGGGTGACTTATGACCCCCTTTGACCCATTAAATGACGACATATGTGGGACATATTAGAATGGTTAATATGTGTGAAAGTGGGTCATAGGTTGACCTATGACCACCCACGACTCATTAAATCACATGATATGTCCCTAGGGGTCTTAGGACCCCTAGGGACATATTAGAATGGTTAATATGTGTGAAACGAGGTCATAGGTTGACCTATGACTCCCCATGACCCATTAAATGATGAGATATGGTCATACGGGTCCTAGGACCCATAGGGACATATTAGAATAGTTAATATGGGTCAAAGGGGGTCATAAGATGACCTATGACCCCTTTTAACCCATTAAATGATGAGATATGTCCCTAGGGGTCCTAGGACCCCTAGGGACATATTAGAATCATTCATATGGGTCAAAGGGGGTCATAGGTCCTTTGATCCATGAAATGATGACATATGTCCCTAGGGGTCCTAAGACCCCCAGGGATATATTAGAATGGCTAATATGGGTCAAAGGGGGTCATATGTTGACCTATGATCCCTTTTGACCCATTAAATGACAAGCTATGTCCCTAGGGACATATTAGAAACATTCATATGGGTCAAAGGGGTTCATAGGGTGACCTACGGACCCCTTTAACCAATGAAATGACGACATATGTCCCTAGGGGTCCTAGGACCCCTAGGGACATATTAGAATGATTAATATGGTTCAAAACCTATGACCCCCTTTGACCCATTAAATGATGACATATGTCCCTAGGGGTGCTAGGACCCCTAGAGACATATTAGAATGGTTAATATGTGTGAAAGGGGGTCATAGGTTGACCTATGACCCCCCACGACCCATTAAATGATGAGATATGTCCCTAGGGGTCCTAGGACCCCTAGGGACATATTAGAATGGTTAATATGTGTGAAATGGGGTCATAGGTTGACCTATGACCCCCCATGATCCATTAAATGATAAGATATGTCCCTAAGGGTCTTAGGACCCTTAGAGACATATTAGAATGGTATATATGGGTCAAAGGGGGTCATAGGGTGACCTATTACCCCCTTTGACCCATTAAATGATGACATACATCCCTAGGGGTCCTAGAACCCCTAAGGACATATTAAACTTGTTCATATGGGTCCCTATGACCCCCTCTGACCCATGAAATGATGGCATATGTCCCTAGGGGTCCTAGGACCCCTACAGACATATTGGAATGGTATATATGGGTCAAAGGGTTTGACGCATTAAATGATGACATATGTCTCTAGGGCTCCTAGGACCCCTAGGGACATATTAGAATCGTTCATATGGGTCAAAGGGGGTCATAGGGTGACCTATGACCCCCTTTGACCTATGAAATCATGACATATGTCCCTAGGGGTCCTAGGACCCCTAGGGACATATTAGAATGATTAATATGGGTCAAAGGGGGTCATAGGTTGACCTATGGACCCCCATGACCCTTTAAATGATGAGATGTGTTCCTAAGGGTCTTAGGATGCCTAGAGATATATTACAATGGTTAATATGGGTCAAAGCGGGTCATAGGTTGACCTATGACCCTTTTTGAAGAATTAAATGATGACATATGTCCCTAGGGGTCCTAGGACCCCTAGGTACATATTAGAATGGTTAATATGGGTCAAAGGGGGTCATAGGTTGACCTTTGACCTCTCATGACCCATTAAATGACGAGATATGTCCCTAGGGGTCCTGGGACCCCTAGGGACATATAAGAATGATTAATATGGGTCAAAGTGGTTCATAGGTTGACCTATGACCCCCTTTTGACACATTAAATGATGACATATGTCCCTAGGGGTCATAGGACCCCTAGGGATGTATTAGAATGGTTAATATGGGTCAAAGGGGGTGATAGGTTGACCTATGACCCCCCACGACCCATTAAATGACGAGATATGTCCCTAGGGGTCCTAGGACCCCTAGGGACATATTAGAATGGTTAATATGGGTCAACACCATATGACCCCCTTTGACCCATTAAATGGCGACATATGTCCGTAGGGGTCTTAGGACCCCTAGGGACATATTAGAATAGTTAATATGTGTGAAAGGGGGTCATAAGTTGACCTATGACACCCCACGACCCATTAAATGACAAGATATGTCCCTAGGGGTCCTAAGACCCATAGGGACATATTAGAATGGTTAATATGTGTCAAAGGGGGTCATAGCGTGGCCTATGACCCCCTTTGACCCATTAAATGATGACATATGTCCCTAGGGGTCCTAAGACTCCTAAGGACATATTAGAATCATTCATATGGGTCAAAGGTGGACATAGGGTGACCTATGACCCCTTTTGACCCATGAAATGATGACATATGTCCCTAGGGGTATTAGAATGGTTAATATGGGTCAAAGGGGATCATAGGTTGACCTGTGACCCCCTTTGATGCATTAAATGATGACATATGTCCCTAGGGGTCCTAGGACCCCTAGGGACATATTAGAATGGTTAATATGTGTGAAAGGGGGTCGTAGGTTGACCTGTGACCCCCCACGACCCATTAAATGACGAGATATGTCCCTAGGGGTCCTAAGGACATATTAGAATTGTATATTATGGGTCAAATGGGGTCATAGGGTGACCTATGACCCCCTTTGTCCCATTAAATGATGACATATTTATATACTATTAATACTATTGTAGCATAATAATAATAATAATAATAATATAAATAAACACTAAATATTAATACTATTATATCTATAGTAATAATAATAATACTATTATAGCTATAATAATAATATATATATATATATATTAATACTATGATGGCATAGTATTAATATATTTATTAATACTATTGTAGCATAATAATAATAATAATATAAATAAACACTAACTATTAATACTATTATATCTCTAGTAATAATAAGAATACTATTAATCGGTTTCCCTCCAATAATTATTCTAATATTAATACTTATATAGCAAAGGTTGTTTTCCCTCCAAATCTCATTGGAAAATATCAGATATTTGATTTTCCTTGGCACCAGTTTCCAACATATCCCCCTCCTTGCAAACCCGACAACATCACTTTTTCTATTCTTTTTTCACAGGTTTTGCAAAAAAGTGCGTTTTGGGGCCCAACCAATCAAAACAAAATTGAAAATATAACCTTAGGTGTTCAAATTTTTCATCTCAATGGGGAGCAACAATCGTCGAATGGATAAACGCAAACGAAAGATATGCAATGAAGACATTGCGGCATATAGGGAAAGAGACAAAATGGAACACCGAAGAAAAAGAAAACGTATGCTAAATACCAGTCAAGTTGACGATGAATTAGTCGAAGGTGAAATCACATACTCAGATAATGAGTATTTATAGTTGGGGAATGAAAATGTACAGTTGGGGAATGATCTCATTGTGACCATCCACATTTGTAATGGACACAAGACCCCATGGTGCAACTATAAGCCTTGGCCATCCATTGGTCCAATAAAGTGGATTTTTGGTAAATTCCATGTTTTTTAGGTAAGTCTAGATGTTTACAACATTATTAGGGTCCCTTGGAGTTTGTAGAGTCTATTTGCAATCAAATTTGCAATAAAACTTGTCCTAGTGCAAAAATTGTAAAAAGTTGCTTAGTAGCTTTTGCAATTTTCTTGACAACTTTTCAAAATCTAACTCCTAATGGCTAGAACTGTTTGAATCATCAGTGCCATTAGCTCCATGTGGGTGGGTGAACCCCAATGACACCCTTGTTCTATCCATGGAGACCATCTATCGTCCGTGGCCACCCCGTACCGAGGAGTCCCCAAGGTGCTCTAAGTGCATTTCAAGGTTTATATTTCGAGGGTCATAACTCGAAGCTCATGAGGGCTATCGATGAACTATCAAATGCTACAAGACAGTGATGTTGAGGCCTAAAATAACCTATCTCATTTTTTAGAGATCAAATTTCATTTGGATTTGGCACAGCGATCTCGCTCGATGCCAAAACTCGCAGTGTGCCTCAGTTCATAGGTGCACCACAGTGTAACTTTGAAACTATAGATCGTGGCATCAAATCGTCAGTGCCATTAGCTCCAGATGGGCAGGTGAACCCTAGTCACACCCTTGTTCCGACCACAGAGACCATCCATCATTTGCGGCCACCCTGTACCAAGGAGTCTCCAAGGTGCTCTAAGTGCATTTCGAGGTTGATCTTTCGAGGGTCATAACTCGAAGCTCATGAGGGCTATCGATGAACTGTCAAATGCTACAAGATGGTGATACTAAGGCATAAAATAACCTATCTCATTTTCAAGAGATCACATTTCGTTTGGATTTGGCACAGTGATCTTGCTCAAAGCCAAAACTCATTGTGTGCCTCAGTTCATAGGTGCACCACAGTGTAACTTTGAAACCGCTAATCTTGGCATTGAATCATCAGTGCCATTAGCTTCAGATGGGTGGGTGAACCCTAGTCACACCCTTTTTTTGGCCACAGAGACCATCCATCATTTGTGGCCACCCTGTACCAAGGAGTCTCCAAGGTGCTCTAAGTGCATTTCGAGGTCGATCTTTCAAGGGTCATAACTCGAAGCTCGTTAGGGCTATCGATGAACTGTCAAATCTTACAGGATGGTGATACTGAGGCCTAAAATAATCTATCTCATTATTGAGATATCACATTATGTTTGGATTTGACACAGCGATTTCGCTTGATGTCAAAACTCGTAGTGTGCCTCAGTTCATAGGTGCACCACAGTGTAACTTTGAAACTACTAATCTTGGCATCGAATTGTCAGTTCCATTAGCTCTGGATGGGCGAATAAACCGTAGTCACACCCTTATTCCAGCCACGGAGACCATCCATCATTTGCGGCTTCCCCGTACTGAGGAGTCTCCAAGGTGCTCTAAGTGCATTTTGAGATCAATCTTTCGAGGGTCATAACTTGAAGCTCGTGAGGGCTATCGATGAACTATCAAATGCTACAAGATGGTGATACTAAGGCCTAAAATAACCTATCTCATTTTTGAGAGATCACATTCCATTTGGATTTGGCACAACAATCTTGCTCAATGCCAAAACTCGCAATGTGCCTCAGTTCATAGGTGCACCACAACATAACTTTAAAACTGCTGATCTTGGCATCAAATCGTCAGTTCCATTAGCTCCAAATGGGTGGATGAACCCTAGTCACACCATTATTTCAGCCACAGAGACCATCCATCATTTGTGGCCACCCTGTACCGAGGAGTCTCTAAGGTGCTCTAAGTGCATTTCGAGGTCAATCTTTTGAGGGTCATAACTTGAAGCTCGTGAGGGCTATTAATGAACTGTCAAATGCTACAGGACGGTGACACTGAGGCCTAAAATAACCTATCTCATTTTTGAGAGATCACATTCTGTTTGGATTCGGCACAGCAATCTCGCTCGATGCCAAAACTTGTAGTGTGCCTCAGTTCATAGGTGCACCACAGCATAACTTTGAAACTATTGATCTTGGCATTGAATCATCAGTGTCATTAGCTCTGGGTGGGTGGTTGAACCCTAGTCACACTCTTATTCTGGCCACGAAGACCATCCATCATTTACGACCACCTTGTACCAAGGAGTCTCCAAGGTGCTCTAAGTGCATTTTGAGGTCGATCTTTCGAGGGTCATAACTTGAAGCTCATGAGGGCTATCAATGAACTATCAAATTTTTTAGGATGATGATACCGAGGCCTAAAATAGCCTATCTCATTTTCAAGAGAAAACATTCTGTTTGGATTCGGCACAACGATCTCGCTCGATGCCAAAACTCACAGTGTGCCTCAGTTCATAGGTGCACCACAGCGTAACTTTGAAACCACTGATCTTGGCATCGAATCGTCAATGCCATTAGCTTCAAATGGGCGAGTGAACCCTCATCACACTCTTGTTCCAACTATAGAGACCATCCATCATTTGCGGCCACCTTGTACCGAGGAGTCTCCAAGGTGCTCTAAGTGCATTTTAAGGTTGATATTTTGAGGGTCATAACTCGAAGCTCATGAGGGCTATTGATGAACTGTCAAATGCTATAGGATAGTGAAACTGAGGCCTAAAATAACCTATCTCATTTTTGAGATATCACATTCTATTTGGATTCAACATAACGATCTCGCTCGATGCCAAAACTCGTAGTGTGCCTCAGTTCATAGCTACACCATAGCGTAACTTTGAAACCGCTAATCTTAGCATCGAATTGTCAGTGCCATTAGCTCCGGATGGGTGGGTGGACCCTAGTCACACCCTTGTTCCAACCATAGAGACCATCCATCATTTGCGGCCACCCCGTACCGAGGAGTCTCCAAGGTGCTCTAAGTACATTTTGAGGTCGATCTTTCAAGGGTCATAACTCGAAGCTCATGAGGGCTATCGATGACCTGTCAAATGCTATAGGATAGTGATACTAAGGCCTAAAATGACCTATCTCATTTTTGAGAGATCACATTCCATTTGGATTCAGCACAACAATCTTGCTTGATGCCAAAACTCACAGTGTGCGTCAATTTATAGGTGCACCATAGCGTAACTTTGAAACTGCTAATCTTGGCATCAAATTGTCAATGCCATTAGCTCCAGGTGGGCAGGTGAACCTTAGTGACACCCTTTTTTTGGCCACGGAGACCATCCATCGTCTACGGCCACCCCATACTGAGGAGTCTCCAAGGTGCTCTAAGTGCATTTTGAGGTCGATATTTTGAGGGTCATAACTCAGAGCTTGTGAGGGCTATCAATGAACCATTAGAGGAGACAAGTTTGTAAGAAGTAGTAGCTTCATGTTTTATCTAAAATAAGTTAATGGGAAGGCTTTATTAGAGGGTCTTGGTCAAACTAGTGGGGTGTCTACCCACTCTCTAATTTTAGAGACAGTTAGGTTTTGGAGGGAGATTAGGGGAGCTCTACTACAACTATCCTACCCTAGCTTGGACCAAGGTTGGTATCTCAAACTTGCCTCTTTTCCATTTCTTTCTTTTAGCATAGTTAAGCAAATATGCAAGTGTGGAGTTTATCAATGGAGTATGCATTGCATTGCATTGTGGAGTAGCATTCATGTGAGTGCTTGAATGGTGTTCATTCCATGTAGATTAGTGTGACACCATTGTGCATCTTGTTGTATTGTGTGGAGTATTGTGAGTTTGAGGTTTGGATTTCCTCTATTTCCTTGTTGTATTATGGGTGTTGATATTGTGTTGTGCTCTTGAAAATTTCTTGTTTTATTTCTACTTAGTTTTGTTTTCTTGCTTTGTGCTTGAGTGTTGTTATGGGCGTAGGACTTACACTCACCCTTGTGGGAAGGGAAGAGAAGTCTAGGGTGAAGGGCTTAAGTTGGGTTCAAAAAATGTATTGAGAACCTTGGAGTATGGGCTCCATTGTATGCCATAACCATTCATATCTTGCTGGGGGTGATAAGGAAAGTATGGTGTCGAAAGGAAGTTTGAGGAGTTATAGTTGATGGTAGTGGCTTTGGAGGAGGAAATGTGGAGGCCCCGAGAGGGCATTAAATTGTTGATTTATGATAGCCCCAAGAGGGCATGAAATTTTTTGAATTATGATAGCCCCGAGAGGGCATGAAAATTGTTTATTGCAGATATGGTTTGGTATGGCAAGTCTCCATTTTAGAACACACCTTCACCCTATGTTTATGGTTCCATCTATGAAGCCATTGTGAAACAGCCTTGGGGGGAAATTGTTTAAGTTTGAAATGTAATGTTTATGCATTGAAAGATTGTATGTGTATCCCAATTTGAGCCTTTTTATTGTGTTGCACATGCAAATTTTGTTGTGTTGCACATGCAAATTTTTGTCCAAGGGAGCAATGGAAATGGCTTGGAATGATCGACTTGCAAATTGATGTTGGATGAGAAACCTTGACATTGTGCCCTCATTTGTGAAGGAGGATTCACAAAATTGTTCACGTTCTCAACGATCATGTTGGAAAATGTTCATGCTACTCATTGTCCATATCTTTCAATTTTCATGTTCCTTATGATTTTGAAAAGTCCCTTATGTTGCCCCATTATGATGGAAGGAGATTGTATCATTGTTACCTAATGTACATATAGAGGAAATAATTGATAAGGTTGTATATGCATGTTGCATTTGGAGTTTATATTGTTATGAAAGCATTGGTATGAGTCACAGATTTACTTTGACATCATTGTTATCATTTAAAAATCTGAAAGAACATTTTCTCCTTGTGGTATTGTAAATGACTAGTTGAGAATAACAATCCATAGATGTTATGTGATACCATTGATTGTATAAATTTAAAACTTAGTAGATTGCTTACAATCTTGTTGTGCACTCAATAATTTGGAAGGAAAATTTTATGTTCATATCACATGCACTCAATAAAAGCCAAGATTGATCTTGACCGCCCTTCTAGAGTAGCCCCCAACATTTCCTAAGCCATCATAATGCAAAAAGTTTTCTCCACTCCCCAAGGCATATTGTTAAATCTGACATTCATTCTGACATGTCATGTTAAAACTTTTATCCTTGAGCTTGCCTCCTTGAAAATGGGTTTCATCCCCATTAATATACTTGGGTACATAGGAGAAAGGGTTTATGTCACATCCTTGACTTATGCACTAGTTCTCCCCTCCTTGCAATAGTGGTCATGAGTTCCCAAGCATAGTTAGTCGACTTGAAATTTCTTGCAGCAGTGGTCATGTGTTCCCAAGCATAGGTAGTCGACTTGAAATTAATGGGGAGTGGGATAGCAATCCCAAGGGATTTGTACTTAGGATAATGTCAAGTTGACATTTAATATGACTTGTTCACATTAGGATTTCTGATTGGAGGGATGGGAAAAAGATGTCCTAAGGCTTGGATTATTCAAAATTTTGCACATGACCCACGTGGGACCTTGTGGGGACCACGTGTAGGAAGAAATGTGGCCTTGGTAACAGTTAGGGAATGATGAGGATTTAAGATAGATAGGAGATTCACCCTTTAAATTTGTTTTTATTTTTATCAGATAATTATTTAATCATTTCAAGTCTTGAGTAGAGGATAATGGCACTTAGTGTATTTGAGCTTAGTTTAAGGGTAATGTTTATATCAAGGGGCTCATTTAGAAACATGTAACAATTAAACCATATGGTAATGGAAAAGCTCAATATAGGAAAATAAATTAAATTAAATAAATAAGTTTACGAGAATGCATATATAATTGAACATGATGTTAAGTACGGAGGGTTTAATTAAATTACTGTTAAGACTGTAAATTAGGATAGTTGGATGTAGATATAATAGGGTTAATATGAAGTAAGTTTTCAGGATGATGGGATGGAGAATCAAGGATAAGGATGGATGGTGGATTAAAATAATAACTCAAATCTAGTTTTATCTAGTCAATAAAGCACATTGATAGATAAGAGTTACTAGATAGAATTGAATGCATGACAAACCTATGTAGATGTTGGATTTAATGTCAAGTGAATTTTATATTTGGCTTGAGGGAATTTTAGTTTGATAATGAATGTTGTGGATTTGATTGAAGATATTAGTAGAATATCAAAGTTGATAGAATATATATACCAATTTAAAAATGTAGTGTAAGAATAAAGCATTAGTTAGCTAGTATGTAATAAGGGTCAATAGGATGTCATTAGAGGTAGCTCGTCAGCACATGTACCCTATGTATAATTAATGATAATATGATTCATGTACACCACATTTTACTACGTTAGTTGCATGAAATGATGAATACATATATGTTAGAATGACAAGTTATGTTATATACAAACCTTATTTATACGCTTGCACCTAATCCTATCATAAACAATTCATCTAACAAATTTAAATTGACACACTCAATATGATGATGTAGTAGGATGTGTTTAAATATTGATCATGAATTATTATAGAGTTAAGTACTTTGAATTGGCCCTTAGACTTACTAAGAGTTTCTCATTTTATGTGCTTACTAATTTGTACTATGAAACTACTTTGAATCTTAACATGCTTTGATAATAATAAAATTGATAGTGAGAAAGTAAGCTTATGGTGAATAATTAGATGTAATAATGTAAAAAGTAGATATAATAGTATAGTAATTGTAGTAATTAAAATAATAAATGTAAAAGCATGGTAATGTAGCTAGATTCATTAGTAGTTGATGAGCTAGATAGTTAGTAATTGTCTTTTGTTAAAGTGAGTTTAATTTATGTATTGAAATAGTAATTTTTGTGTTTAGGAAACTATAGTGAGTGCTAGTTTGGTGAGGAAGCAATGTTGACAAAATGCATAAGGATGACTAAATAGAGTAAAGAGGGAGAAAATGACTCTGTATTGGTCCAATCTTCGAGATGACCTATAACCAGTAGGATATGAATGCAAGCACATGATACATGTTTGGCACATAAAACAAATTGTTTATTTCATAAGTTGTGTATAGTATGTGTTTAATGATGGATACTATCAATACAAGTGGCCCCTTCTCCATCATGTAGACTTCGAAGCTACCTTTGGGGCATATCTTTTCTAATTTTCAATTGTTAGATCCGATATAGTGTGGTAGATAAGTGTACATTTTCTTATTTGACTAACGGTGCTCATGTGATGAGTACTAAATCTAAATTCTCTAGATACGTGTGTTTAATCAGTTAAGATATACTACACTTCCACACCATATAGTAATTGTCACATTAATATATATTGTAATGATTAATGAATGTGTGTACATTGGTAATGAGGATTATAAGTAATTCTGATCCCCTTCCCTTACATGCTAGAATCATGACCTAGTCCAAATGATACAACTGACAAACCTTAATAGAATATTAGTATCAGAGGCTTGTTAGGATATGAATTACCTCACTAATTTATGAGTGTTGTATCTTGAACTTGCTCTTTTGACTCATGATGCTAACTTGAACTAGACTATCATCCAACCTATTTAAAAACCACCTATGATTAAAATGTTACAACCGGATGATACTAACCACATGAGTCTTGAACTCCTATTCAATGATAACCTTGTTTTACAATATGTAATTTATTATGTGACTTCATAAGCTACAAAAAAAAAATGTTGTGTTTTTACTAGTAAAATTTAGGGCATGACATATGATCCATGATAAATTGAACAATACTAGATACTAAATTAATATGTTTATCGTTGTACACATAAATGAAAAAAATATATATCAAAATACATGTATCCATAGACAAAATTTTAGACAAATATATATCAAAGATCATGTATCCATAGACAAAGTACTCAAATATATATCAAAATACATAGATCCATATACAAAATGTGGCTGATCATGCCATCGAAATGTGTATAATATCAATGTTTATGTATACAATGTGGCATATGCCATCTAAAAATGTCTCATGATGCATCCTACAACAACTATACTATCCTAGGGTGCTGGTGGATGATCAAAATGTAGCCTCTTCGCTGCACTAGGTGGATCGGATGCCTCCTACATAAACAAAAAAGGAAAACCCAAAGTTAGACTACTAAATGCATAATGATCCTTTTTGTAATGGAGATTAATAGTATCAAAATTTCATAATAAATACCTCTCTTGTCGACCTCCTATGTCGGTCAAGAGTCCTCTTGTATGCCCTTGGAAATGATGGTACCTCTCTGATTATGGGCTGTATATGTTCAAATACCTTTTTCAGATGAATCTACAATTTAAACCATAACATTATAATTCATAGCAAGCTAAATTTATAACATATTAATCATGAATTCAAACTACAACTTACTATTGTAGGCTCCTCCTTAGGAGTGAGTGGCTGCATCATCAAATCTACATAACTCTCCCATCGGACCTCATGTGCACTAGGAGTCTCCTATGAGATACAAAATAGTAGTTGTTAATATCATGGAAATAAGTTTTGAATTTATTTATGAAGATAAGGATAATAAAAAATAAATGATACTTATAAATATAATGGGGCTCTTAGTGCGAATGGAAATCCCTAATGGTCTATGACGTGAAATCTATACAGGCTCATCACTAGTAGCGACGGCCTATATACAATAAAGAATGTAATTAAATGGGATTACCACAAAAATTTTACAAGAATGCATTGGTATTTAATCAAATAGAAAGCACCTAATTACCTTTCCTTTGTCAATGCGTGTCGGCTCACCCTCCGCACTTTGTCCCTCTGGGATAGGTGCTACCTGCAAGATAAGAGAAAGATTAGCAACCATATATGCTACAATATCAAATAGAAAAAAAAATGCAAACACAAAATAATGTACCATAGATGTCTCAAGGCTAAATGAAATGGCCGAGAGCATGGCATCATCAATCTATCTGAGCTCCTCCTCAATCATCAACTAAACATGAATGAAGATCACATACATATAAAAGTCAATATGGCTTAAAAATTAAAATTAATCTATTATAAAAAGTAACTTTAAATCACATATGTCATAACAAATAAATATATACACGTACTGACACTGAAGGAGTCCATACCGCTGCATTCCCCTTTTCTCTCGCATCAGGGTCTATAGCCTCTGTGTTTGTGTCTGGTGTATCCTCATCTAATACAAAATGATACTCAAGAAGATCACCTATGGGACCCAGGAAAATATTCTTGCATGTAATGCAAGTGTGAGGCACACAAACATGTGATGAGCTAGCCGATGATGAACTAGCACCAACATCATCAAAACGAGGAGGCAAGATTGACCTAGCCTGAGATATCATTAGGCTACTCAACCTATGAATTGCTCTAATAGTTTGAGAGCTAGCCTGTATCATAATATCTGGATGCTGCACTCGAGGAGGAGGGGAGATATCAGTGGGGGAGATGCCAGCTTTCTTCCACTGGGAAGAGGGTCTATCCTGAGGAGCTCCTAGTCCTAAGCCCATGTTGGGCTTCATGCTCCAATAGTTCACTTTAAGTTTCAACAAAAATTCAGCATATAATTTTCTAAGTAAATAAAATGGTATGTCTAAATTTCCATGTGGAGGGATATCAAAGACCATCCACCAACGATCCCAAATATTTCCACGTACGGCATCATTTGTGTACCATTTCATCAATAGTTTGGATTCTTTTGGGTCAACTAGTAAACCCATTTTTGGGTTCGCAAAAAGGCTGGCCAAATTGTCTTTGCTTACGTTGAGGGCCGTAACCTCATCATAATCCAAACCATCATCAAACATCTCATGCATTTGATCATGCCAATGAAGAGTGGCATTGTGTTGGTTTTAAGGGTTTCAATGTTATCCACTATGGTGTTTAACATGGATAACATAGGAGCCAATGCGTGTACATTATTATATGTTCTATGCAAACTGCTCAACTCGGTGAGATTTTCATTTATCAAATCCTCAATTCGAGGAGGGTTTTGAAGGGGTAGAGGATCGTTTGGTGGATGGTTTTGTCGGGGTACTAGATAATTTGGTGGGGGGTTATGAGGAATATTATTCCCTACCTCAGTGTCATCATTCTGATCAACCATTCCTATTGAATTGCAAAACATAATATATATTAAAAAAACCTTAATTTTAACATTTTTTTTCAAAAAAACCCTAGATTCAACTAAAACAAACAAAATCATGCTAAAATCTATCGAATTTAGATTAAAAATTCGTTTTTAAAAAAGAAATCATACTTTAATATCTGATATCCGATTTTATAACTAATATCTGATCGCGTGTCAATACTAGCCCCCAAAATGTGAGAAATAAGGGCTCGCGGGTCTGTTCTTTTTTTTAAATGTAATGCTTCAGGTATCGGATATCCGATCACTTGAATATCTTATATTTTATATATAAGATATATAACATATAGCTTTGAAATATTATATTATATTATTATATTATTATTATATTATATTATTATAATGTATTATAATAATATATTAATATAATATAATATTATTATAATGTATTATATTATATATATATTATATTACATTACTATATATTATAATATTAAATATTATATTATTATAATATAATATTATTATTATTATAGTATAATAATTATTATAATAATATTATTATATTATATATTTAATAACAATATTATATTATAATGTATTATAATGTTATAATATAATGTTTTTATATTATTATAATATTATAATAATAATATCATATGATTATCGGATATTCGATATATAATCAGATATCCGATAATATTGGATATATGAAATCGGATATCTGATATTAGATCGGATATCCAATAAGGCTCGACCTTTTCTTCCAGGCTTGGTACCTGGATAGGTGGAAAAAAGTCAGAGTGGATTTTGAAGTGCTTTTAGACGTGTTCAAACTCTATTTTTTTCACATCGCCACTTTTTGGCACACCATGATCCTACACATACCCTTTACTTGTTCTTATTTTGGACTCCTTTTAGTGGGGTAAAAGCACAAACCTGTGTCACCTTTTATAAAGAAATGTGATATCAGAATGTGACAGTTCAACATTAATGACAAAAAAAATGACATTTGTGTTTAAAATATGAAGATGATGTAAACTAATGAAATGTGTAGAATTGTATGAATTTTATGCCTATAATTTTAATAATTTTTTTTACTAAGAATTTATTCATTTTATTTTATTTTGAAGTTCCTTTTTTAACTATAAAAAATATAGGATCTAGTTCCTGTCAAACAAGTATGTGCAAATCACATTTTTTTTGTTCTAATTTGAAAATATTGTATACATGACATGTATAGCTAGTGCACAAAAAAAGAAATAATTATTTTTGATGTATATTTTCTTTGTTATAAGTACTCAAGTTCGACCTTGTCAGAATCCAACAGTTTTTTCCTCCCGTCAAAACTTCCCTATCAAATCTATACCTTCTTGGAAATAAATTACATATTCGTGTAGAGGATTCTCTCCTCTAGTGATAAATATTTATTTTTTATTTGTTTGATATGATTTACTATTTTTTATCATTTTTTGAGAGAGCATCTTCTAAAATGTTGAAATATCGACTTATAATATTTTGAGATTATAACATATTATAACTAATCAAAACACTCAAAAATTTATATAATGGTGATATTGAATCTGAAATCTATAAAAGGGTATTTTTAGTTTTTTTTTTTAAATTGAGTTTTGATAGAGAAATGAGATTTGACCAAAACAGGTTTTTGTATCACAAACGGTGACACAGATCCATGCTTTTACCCAGTGGAAAGTTCTTTTTTGAGCTTTTTTTTATTTTCTTTCTCCTTTTCCAACAATTTTTGCACCTTTATCAATTTATTTTGTAGATTCTTTTGCAAACTCCTCTTGATTATTAGTTTGTATTTGAATATACTTTATACTTCAATTCTTTTTAATTTTATTTATTTATCAAAAATTGAAATAAATTTAAAAATGTTTTTTTTAAAGAGCCAATGTGACTTAAAATAGTTAAAGGGCATCACATAATGTTCTATCATACCACATATTGATTACGACCAATATTGATGTTTGATGTTAAAATAAAAATCTAATATGTAAATCCAAGACTTCATGTAGGTAGACTAAAAATTAAAACACCTTATTAAGATCATCATTTTTATTTGTACATTAAATAGTATAGTAGATGGTGATGTAACAATTGAAAAAATTCATGTAGTATTAGGATTATCATTTTTATTTATACATTAAATAGTATATTGGATGGTGTTCTAACAATTGAAAAAATTCATCCAAATTATTATTGCAAGCTAGACTTGGTTAAATTTAAGCGCAACTATTTCTTTCATGATCTAGCTTGAAGTGCTTCTACATTCATTGCTTCAGCTTGTTCATCTTATGATGCTTAAACTCTGCAAAAGTCTTGGCATTGTACAAGGAAGGATTATTCTCATTAATGAGCTCTTTCATAGGACCAATAACTTTACCTTCAGGAGGATAAAAAAATACAGGCCATGACATTCTCACTTTGTCTTTGCTCACCACACTATGCTGTAGAACACTCTTATACTTTCCATTGCTCAAAACCTGCACCATTTCTATCAACCATTAAAAAAAATACATTTGTCTTCACTATGATGTGGAATTATGCTTTTGATTGCTTAAAACCTACACTACTACTATACAAAACCAAATAAAAACACAAGAGAAATGAATACAAAAAATTCAATAACCTTCACTTGATCTCCAATGTGGAGAGTGATAGCATTAGGAACATAATCTACACCAATCTAATGACCATCTTTGTAGACTTGCAACCCCAAAACTTCATTAAGTACAAGAAGAGTCAATGAACTCATGTCAGTATGAGGTTCTACTCCCAAAGAAAGTTTTGGTTGAGGGCATGGTGGGTAGTAATTTATTTTCATCTCCATTTCCAAATCATCACCACCAAGCTCCTCTTACATGGTGTATTCTTCCACACCAAGGTGAAGAGACAAGGTTGAGAGCAACTTATTCACCACATCCATAAGTGCTTTAGCATATTCATCATTCACCTCCCTACAATAACCACAACCACCATTCATCACCCAAAACTTATAAGCAAGAATAGATGAATGCAGAATATACGAAACAAACTAGTAATGGAAGAGAGAGAGGAAGAAGAAGAAGAATACATGTAAGAGGGAGGATGGCAAGGCCAAGATTTGAAGTTACATCTTGAAGGACGCCAAAAAACATGGAAAAAATAGTCAACCCACTTGAGCTTTCCATCAATATTATGGGCCAATTTTTTGCCCTAGCCCTCTAAAATACTAGCTACCACATTGTTAGAGTACTTCTCCTTCTCCTTGAGGGGAAGATCAACGAAGTCCTTCCCAACGGACTGAAGGTGTTGGATGAGTTGTTGAGAAATTCCATGGTTCACCACCTAAAAAATGTTGGCATATGAAATCCAATAGTCACGACTGTTCCTTCTCCTTCTTGTCTCTTTGTATTAATTGAGATTTCTATAAATGACTTGTGCAGTCATCTATTTTAGGACATTAGATATTTCATAGATATAATTGTTCCTTGCTTTGAGTGTGGACGTAGGAAAAGTTTTTCTGAACCATGATAAATAGTTGTGTCATTATATTTTTTCTTCATTGTTTATTGATTTAATCTACTCATTTAATAATTTAAAATTGGTATCAGAGCTAGCTTGGCTTGAGCAAAGATGGACAGAGAAGATGATGATGCTGATTTTATTATTGAACAATTTCTTAAAAATTTGGATTCGAATGAAGAGGAGGATGTTGAACCAAGCGAGGATGAAGATGAGGAAGCTGAGGTTTACTTGAAAAAGGACCCCTTTCTTCCACAAATATATGACTTCCTTACAAAGAAGTTCTCGCTTTGTAAACATAAACCACAAGAGGACTTTGAGTGCCTAGAAATTGAAGATCTAAGATGCACGAGGATTATAGAGCTCAAGGAGGCTAGAGAGAGCTAGAAGCTCAAGGCTTTGCATGATCTATATGCATTTGACATGTTAGAGAATAAATACTCTGATGATTTATTATTGCATATTGCAATAGTAGAAGTAGAATGGAATGCATTAACTACAATTTTCTCTATGCAAGAATGTAAAGGAGCATACAAAAAGTTTGTTAAGAAAGAAGAAAAATGGATAGCTAATGAAGGAGAAGATGTAATTAGCATTGATCATTTCTTCAGTAAAGAAAATATACAAAATGGTTTAATACCCATGGACTTGGGTGGCTCATAAGGAAGTTATAGGAGGAGGCAATCAATCGACACCTATGTTTATGATTTAGGGAATTCAATTTCCTTATTCAATATGTTTGTTAATTTTTTTGATGGATGAGTCCCAACAGCCTTCATATTTTTCACTCACTGCTCAACAAGGAATGGAATTGGAATGGTGCATAAGAATGATGCAAATTATGTCAGTTGTAGGCTACATTATAAAGAAAATATTTATAATTCTAATGTAACTTGGAGAAGACTCATCTGTAGTGTGCTAGAACAAGGTTTTGCAACATTGAGTTCTTCTCTAGGCCTTGTTGAAGTAGGGGATACCATGATGCATGGCTCTTGTTGGTTTTTGAAAACTACTGAACAACAAAATGTTCAATACCAGAATGATAACACTCATATAACCTAAGGATCAGCCAATTCCTATTATCAATTATATAAGTAAACCATTTGGACCCAACTTCAACAAAACCAAAGGATGGTTTCCTACTCTTTTGGCTCTGCTAAACCACGGCAGGTATACCTAAGGATGATTCTAATACAAATTGTTGTGTAGAGATTCTTTTAGTTTCATTCTGATTATCATCTATCACCTACTAACACATGAGTAGTTTGCTTCACTTCTTTTAATGTTCTCAGACTTGTATACATCCCTTATCAATAGATCTAGTCGTCATTCTCCCTGAATTTACAAATATTCCTGATAATAGTAGCTATCTAAGACTCAGAGAATAGATATAAATGAGTATTGACTAGCATTTATAACTTTGAACAAAATTTAATGAAAAATGATTTTGATTTAATAATTATTTTGATATGCAGCAGCAGAATTTATCCTTGTTCACCTTTGAATTGTGAGACCAGTGCCTTATCCATTGGGCATAAAATTGACTATTGGTCGGAGATCTAATTCAAATAATTTGTAAATGAATTAATCAATTGTAATCACCCATTCCCATTCTTATGAAATATCCTTTTCATAAATTCATAAACCCTATTAATTTAATGAAGCATTTATATAATTCCTTGAATTAAGAGCAACAATGAAATCAGTATACAACCCATCCAGATTGCATTCAGTCAATTTAAACCTTATTTAAATGACTTCAAAGTAGATAAACACATAAAATGGAGATAGAAATTGATGACATAGATATAACGCAAGTACCCTTTTGTATTACCCTTTTAGATGACTAATACAATAACCAATAGAAATGGAAGCCCAAAATAGCTTATTGATTTTGTCATTTCAATATATCATCAGAAAATACAACTAGGAAATTAACTAAGAATAGCTACACACTATTGGACCGATTGTATTTCCTCAAAAGACTCAAAATTATACAAAATTCAGAACATCACATTGCCTTGAAAACTCACTTATATAGGCATGAGTTGCAACACGCAAAGGGAAAATGTGATTGACAGGTGTCCTTTTACAAAAATGAATATACTACCCCTTTACAAAAATATCCAGTCGCCTTAACTCAAAAAGAAATAATAGAAACAATAGCAGATGATAGCTAGAGCATAAAATCTTTAACATTGTCTTTCTCTCTAACTACTCCCTATTGGTAAAGCTTTGATTTCTATGATTGCTTCCCAAACAAATACTTCTCTTTTGGTGGGCCATTCACATTCCTTGACTGTTGTTAGTTCATCAATATTTTTTGCCACCTAGCATCAATAATCACCCTTCCTTCTATGGTAAACCTATTCATTTCAGTTTCAACCTTGAATAGGGTATCAATTAGTTCATTGAAAAGTCATCAATACCATCTTGGAAAATGGATACCACTTGTGGAAAGTCTATAATGTGATAAAAAGAACTAGACCACTCACTAAAATCCTTTATCTTGTCATCAGAATTAATAACAAAAAGAATTAAAGAATAGAAACCATTTGTCAGCAATTTCAATTTGCTTTGAATTACAGCCAGCTTCCCTATGAAGATTTTCAATAAGTCCTTCACTTTATCCATACCTTCCTTCACAGTAATAACTTTATCTGGGAGATTTGGCTTCTTGGCTAAAAAGGGTATCAACTTATCAAAGAATTGCATATATGGCCCCCATTGTTGAAAAATAGGCTCAAGCCATCTAATTGCATCCTTGCATACCTGTTCTGGAGATTGTAGATTGATGAATGCATTATAAGAATCTTGAGATATTATTTTTAGAATGCTTATTCTATGATTTAGTACATTCATGAAAGCATTTTTCTTGGTGGCACTATCAGATTGGGAAACTTTTGTTTCCACACTAATCGCAGGCACTGTCACTATTACCCCTATAAGTATTTCTTCTGTTTGGGCCTCTGCTTCTACATTGTGCCTTCTTTCTTCCTCTTGCCTTGGTGTATGTTCTACCTCTACTGCTGTCTTGAGTTGTTCTTTGAGGGATGTTATTTTTTTTTCCAGATTTTTAATTTTCTCCTCCAACTCCTCTATTCTTTGCTTTTGTACATGGCTCATTTTGAGCTCCTTTTCATACATCCTTCTAATGTCAAGGCATTCATTGCACATTGCAGCTAGATTATCCTCAATTTCATCAACCTTTTCCTCGTTCATGAGAGAAAAGTGTTTAACCAAACTAGAAATCTCTTTCCCAGTAGTGCTCTCCAATGTCCACACAATCATATTTCCCTATGCAGTCTCCTCTATATCCATCATTTTGGGCTTCTTAGTGTTAGGGGCTAAACTCCATACTGCTAGGGGTTTTGTGTCTACATTAAAACCTAACCCTCTTTTAAAACCTTCACTGCTAGTGGCTTAATAACCGATGGCCTTGTCTTGTCTTCTCATTTGATCCCAATGTGGTATTAGAATCATACCACTCCTATGTAATAACTACTTGGCTTTAGCAGTGGTCATTGTTTCACTCTTAGGATCATAAGCCAATAGTTTTTCAACTAATTCCTTATTCTTCTCAAGATCCTCTCCTGGCATGAGACTCAATGTGAGATAATTTTGTTTGATTTTATAAAGAAATTTTTTTAACTCTAATGATTTGATGAAATCATCATCCTCCATGAACTTTTCAGATTGAATGAGCCTGTCATCCAATCTTGATGCTGCAACCTGAAGATCAGTAGAGGCCTTCCCTGCTTCTATAGCCCTTTGTTGTAAATGATTTTGCCTAATATCAGCAAAATACTCACTAATCCTTGACATTGCTTGTAGGGCTTTGCTTACAACCTTTTCTGGGATGTGCATTGTCTTTTGTCTCTTATTTCCTTTTGGCACCCAAGTTGAAGCTGATGGTTGCTCCTCTTCTAACTCAATCTCCAATTGTGTATCTGGCTTAGGGGATTCTCCATTTACAATGGCTTCCTCTCCCTCTAGCTTATGAGGCTATTGTGACATAATGTGGTCAAAATTATCCACCATTCTTCTCAAGTTATTAGGATATGGAATCTCTATATAAAAACCCTTAAAATCAGGGTCGGTCTTCTTTAAAGCCTCCTCTACTCTCCTTATCTCTTCATATTTTCTTAATAACTCATGTACCTCCCCTGTTGCTACGATGTTGGCAATGAGGTCCTCTACAGGGATTGGCTTGCTTGGAGGTAGAATGTATCCTGTAATGGCCTTGACCTCATTGGTAATGTAATTGTCAGGGTCATATATCCTATAGGGCCCAATAGCAAATTTGTACTGGCCTAAATACTCACTTAATTCCTCAAATGCATTCCTTCCTATTTCAAAATCTCCTACTTTAAAGGTTCTATAGACAAAAGTAGGCTTATGCAAAGAGGGAGGGATCATTTCTTTATTCATCAATGAAAATTGCCAAAAGAATTCAATAATAGCCAATCTAGGGGGTAAATATTTAGGCAGAAGATGAGGAGGCTGTGGGCATGCAAACACTTTGATTAAAGTGCAATACTTAAACAAAAAGATACTCCCCCAATTATGATCTAATTTGGTTTTTTCATCTAAGAATGAGGGCCTAAGCAAAGGCTTCAAAACATTTGGTGCCCTAAAGTAAGTATGATCTATTTGCCTCATAATAGCTGAACTAAAAAAATTAAAGTACACAAGGGCATTTGAATAATAAAAATCCTTATGCCAAATACGAGTCCAAAGTTGCAGAGTTAACTCACCAAATTCATCAAAATTTTGATCAATGAAGTCCCCACTGATGTATCGAATGTTGTTATATAGGAAAAGGTGCATCAGCAATTAATCATGGTGGAACTTGAAGTCTTTCAACTCTCTCTTCTTTGCATCACAAATTTGCATGTGTATACTGTCAATGATGAAGGCCACATAATCGTACTCCTTATGGTGGAAAGGGTCCTGTATATCACATGCCATCAGAAAAAGAGAACCATACACACTATCTTCTACACCATCACTTCCCAACACCTTATGCAACCCATAAACTATGTTTTTGAAATAATTCTTAAACCTACTCAGAGGAAAAAAATCTCCCATCTTTTTTGGAAGTAACCCTGCCTTTTTTACCCTATAAGGAATATGTGGCAACATAACATTGTTCACAAAATAGGTTTTATTCCTGTCAAACTTTCCCTGCAAATCTACAATGTCAATAGGTACATCCATTTGTCATATTAATCCAAAGGCTTCAACAAATGAAGTTCTATCCAATGTGCATAATACACTCCCATTATGCTTATGGAATGTTTTGGTTATTGGATTGTAGGAATTCATTAGGGCCTTTAACAAATCAACATTAATGGAAACTTCTGGAAATATCAATTTTACCATATTTTTGTTCCATGGGTTACACACTAGCACATTTTTTGTTCTATTCTGATAAAAGTACATAAAGAGATCATAACCAGTCACTCTAGGGCATTCAAAATCTTGAACAAAAACATATGGGTCTCAAAAAAATGGTCAATTGTAGAAATTGCGTTTGATGATCCTGGGAGAATTTTCAACCAATCCTCAGCATGATTATTTGGTTTCCTGATTCTTGTCTTGTTCTTAGTCTTAGCAATAGATTTCTTCCTTTTTCCTTTAGGTATGACCTCTACAACATCGTCACCCTTGTCTTCAACTTTGACTTCTTCTTCATGCATCTCTTCAACTTCTTTGTCATCCATGTTCTCTTCAAATTATATTTTGACTTCTTCCATAGTAACAAAAAACACACAAAGCTCTACAATTTTCAAATTTCAGAATGGACCAGAAAACAAGCTTTTTCATAGCGGCAAACACGATGACATTCAATCAAATCTTTGATATTTTAATCATACAACTACCAGCTTTTTTAATAAATTCAGCATGCACGAGCTTTAAAACTGTGAATGCAAGTTATCAACAAGGTATATAAACCACAAATTCTGATCTGGGTATACTTTTCAATGCTTTATTTTACTTGGCTATGGTGATTCTATCCTTTTTACTTACTTGGTATGACACATCAGCAGCTTTCCTTTTAAAATCTGGTCTCTCATTCTTACACTGAGTCAATCCTCCAATCTTTGTAACACCAAAAATGCCCTTGATGAATCTCTAGGATCACTCAGAGATGCTTCAACATACCCTAATCATAAGAATGTAATAATGTCTTGGCACTATGTTGAAAATCCCTTTTACATTCTTATGATGCCCTTTATCCTATATGATCTTAAACCCTTTCACTTGATACTTCTATTTTTATGATTCAAGCTTTCGTCGTATAATCGTGAAACCCTTATCTCAGACTTCTTCATCTTTTATGCCTATATGCAACCCTATACATCATAAGATCTCAAACCTTCTCAAATAACATCTTTTCTATTACAATTTAACCACTCCTTGTATGAGTGTAGAAAACCCTTGTTAATACTTTCTCTTTACCCTTTACACTCCAACATGCATGTATTAGTGAAAACCCTAAAAAATTCTTCTACGTTGCTCTGCTTACTTCATTACCTAGGACACCGTAAGACTTCAAATTTTATCTTTCGATCATATGCTCTTAGCTTTACCTGTAGCATTAAAATATCTTGTAGCTTTCTTGTATTAATCCTTTACGCCTTTATGGGTTACGTTCACCTCGTATCACTAGAGAGCCTTCTTAAATGATAGCCCGCTCCTTTGTTTACCCTTTCTCATAAAAGCGTAAAGAACCCTTTCATTTATTTCCTTCATTTACCATTTTACGCTTATATGTTGAGACTGAACTTGTAACCACAAAGTAAGGATAAAACAACCTTTCACTCACACGCTCATGTTGCAAGCGTAAGGGTGTAATGACAAAACTTCATTTTCCACTTGTCAACAACCCAAATCTACTCCAATAAAATGAAAAAATAACATCGCTTTTGATTTTCTGCACATGTAGAATTCAAAACTTAAGTTGTATGCCATGCAGGCTGGGCCCATCTAACATAGATGTCGTGTCTTCATCTAATTTTCTTGCACCAAGGCCCATCTAACACTTCAGCAGGTCCCACTCGGCACTTTTACTGCTAGAACAAGGCTTTACAATTATCTACGAGCTCAAAAATGTATGCACATAAACAAATTTGAACCGTACTTTTGTTCTTACAAAATCCTTTTACCCATAGAATCATAAAAGTTTCATGCACCCTTTCAGATCAAGCTTTACACCATGTCAGGGTATCTCGCCCTTACGCTATCCATTGAAATGTATATGCATAAGTCATAACTCAAAACCTCTCTGCCCTTTCAGTCAAACTGCTTACTCATAACCCTGTAATAAGATCTTTCAAAGTGCAACAGACCTTTATGCTTCTTCGCATTAAGACCATTCGTATGATCGGGAAGCCTCTTGACACACCATTCCACTATTATGAAAAAAAAAAGTGTATCCCCGTAGAACATGAAATCCTTTATGGTGTTACACTACATTTTGAAATGCGACCATGAAAGCAAAAGGAAAATGGTACTCCGCTCTTACGTGAAACCCTACACCGTAAGACCGTAAAGGATGAAATTTAAGCACTTTATAAACCATTTTTGAAAAATTAAAAGGAAACCTAGGGTTTTTCACACTTAGGGCATTTTCATGGTTGCGTTAAGAGATAAACCTTGAGAATTTAATAGAGTTTGACAGCACATGAAATAGGGCACAACTAGGGCAACCTAAAATTTTAAAAACAAATGAGGAATGAAAACCCTAATCTACTTAATACAAAGACCTAAATGATTTTTCACCCAAATTTTTAGAATTTTTCTATACTGTGAAAAATCATACCAATAGCTCTACTAGTTGAACTTCACGGGGGAGATTGTTGGGATATGAAGTCCAACAATCATGACTATTCCTTCTCCCTCTTGTCTCTTCATATTCAATGAGCTTTCCATAAATGACTTGTGTAGTCATGTATTGTAGGACATCAAATATTTCATAAATATAATTGTTCTGTACTTTGAGTGTGGGCATAGGCAAAGTTTTGCCTAACCACATTAAATAGTTGTATCATTATATTTTGTCTTCTTCATTGATTGATTTAATCTTCTTGTTTAACAATTTACCAAAAAGACCCCACTCACTTGCAGCTCTTCCAATCTCTTCTATGGTTTTGTCACCTAAGTTAGTCATATCAATGAGAGAAACTTTCATAGAAGGGCACTCAATATTAGCATCAAGCCTTTTGTTGCAATGGCCTTATGAACTCAGCTGGTATGCTTGTAATCCCACTACTTGCAAGTGATTGTACTCTAACTATTGTCATGGTTTTTCTGCATATTTTATGGTAATATTTGTAGAAGCTAAGGAAAAATGGGTTGAGTGGAAAATATGATGTTGAATGGTAGATATAGATTGGTTTCATTGCCAGTTAACCCTAAAAAATTCTCTTCGTCTGAGTTAGAAAATATATTTCACTTACTATGCCCAAGGAATCAACTTTGGAATTGAACACACAATTCATGGTCCTTTTCAATCCAAAAATGTAATGGTGCATTCATGAAATTTAAATCATGCATAAATCCTACTCCTTTAAAATTCAATTGTAGAATTATCTATTCATGGAAATATCTATTTATAATATTTATAATTAATTCATCAATGCATTGCAGAAATATTTTTTCCAAATGTCAACTAATGTTTTTGACAATGAATTATTGATAATGGAATAAAGTTTTCCTAAATAATATTCAAGTATTATAAAATAATACACTTAAAATTAATATAAATAAAATTAGAATATCTAGATAAATAACATGTAGGTGAAATGAGTTAGTTGCATGTTTTCTGCTCTTTTTTCTTCTTCAATTATTGTCCATAAAAAGCTCCCAAAAATAATCACAAGTGTACTAATAACCAATCACACATGTACTAATAGTTGATCATTTTTTATATTTTTTGGTTGCTGATCGATCCATTTGTTCAAAATGTACTATATTTTTGGGTGAGCGGCTATTGGATGGTCTTACTAGCAAGTTTCAAGAAAACATTCACTCACATTCTACTAGATCTATAGGGAGCTCCATAAATGTAGAGGTTAATAAAAAAAATTACAAATTTTGACATATGAATTAGAAATTGTAGGTACACAAAGGTAGCCTAGGCAACTACTTGGCCGTTTCCCCTATATAATACATATGTACATAATATGCCAATGCATTCAATCATAACTTCATAAATAGTTATGAATTAATATATAATTCATTTATTTTTTATTTTGCCAAAGCTTATGATCAAATTGAATGGCCCTTCATTTTGGCTATGCTCTAGGCCTTGGGTTTCGACCCTAATTTTCTTGAGTATGTGGAAATTATTTTTGGTGATGCTAATGCTTGTATTACCATTAATGGTTCTCAATATGAAGCCTTTAGGATTTTTTAATCTATCCTACAGGGTTGCCCTCTAGCCCCAATTTTGTATATTCTTGCTACTGAAGGGTTTTGTTACTTACTTGCCCATTATGTTTCTATTGGTTTGGTTAATGGGATTTCCTTGCCCAAGTCTTCTTCTCAGCTTGTCAATGGCCACTTTGTTGATGACTCCTTAAAAAATATCCTGGAGGATGAGGAAAATATGAATAATACTTTTGATCTTCTACTCCCTGCACTTCCTGATCATTTGATCCATATGGTGGGCATCCAGTCTGTGCGACCTTGTTGGAAAGACTTGAAATGGTATCATACCATGCCCTTCATTATCTACAAGCCCAACCTAGGATATCGTTGGCTTTCTCCCTATCTTCCTATGATGGATACTCTCAACTAGTGTTGGCATCTTTCATCTTCTACTTATCATTGGAGAATGTGATGTTTCACTATCTAGAGTCCTATCACTAAGCCAAAGATTTATTATTTTTCCAAGTGCTTGATGTTTCAAGGGCTTCCCCTTGAGCCATGGTTCAAGTATCTTGGTGTTCCAAATCCTCATTGTCCTTTTGGGCATTCTAAGTCATTTTTGGAAAAAAAATTAGTTATGTAGGCGTGCCCAAAATTATTGGAATTGAATACATGATTTCTTCAAGCCTTTCAAGCTAGAACCATTTTCATGGCACATGATTCTGTTAGGTGATTCCCCCAAGATCCCTAGGAAATTTGCCCAAATCTAGCATACTTTCAAGATGAAGATTTTTTTTACTTTATGAAAGGATAGGAATGTTGTTCTTTTCACTCATAGCTTTCTTGATATCAATGTTTCTATGTACACTAAAGCATGTATTTCTAATAATGTCATGTTGTAGATATATGTCAAAGAAAACAAGGTGACTCTGGAGGTGGACCACCTTCAAGAGCTACTAAATCTCTAGGGTAACGAGTTGTTCATGGTCACTAAAGTGTCTCCTAACTATGTTGACCATACTCCACCTGAGGGATGCCATTAGGGTCATAGTTCTTCTTCTCATCGCCGCTTGCACATGCCACACTTGTAGGCTCCCCACCACCACAAAAGAAAGGGCTCACTCTTTGCGCTAAGTGGATTATCTATGCAAAAGCAAGGGCTCACTCTTTGTGGTAAGTGAATTAATGCAAAAGCAAGGGCTCACTCTTTTTGGTAAGTGGATTATCTATGCTCTCATAGGTAGTGAATCTTGGAAAGTGTTGGTTCAACATTGTATCTCTTTTGGTTTTCCTATTAATAGGCCTACGAGGAAGGAGTTTGGTCTTTAGACCCTTCTCATATGCATGAACCTATTCATATCCAGGGTTCTTTTGTTATCAAATGAATATGAAAATCTTGGGAATTTGTTAAGCCTTGGCTTCACTGGGATAGTGATGGGTTTCGTGATGGGATTTATTTAAACTAGCAAAATCTTTGGTAATCTCCATTATTTTCCATTAAGGGTGTTCCTCTAGCCAAGACTCAAGTTACTAGTGCTCTATTTTTTTTCAAATGTGACATCAAGACTCCTAAGGATCTATTCTCTAGGGTCTCCATGGGTCTTAGATCTTGGGAGGATATTCAGGCCCAGTTCCATCTTTCTCATCTAGATTGACAAACTTTTGATCTTCTGCTCTCTACACTTCTTGACCATTTGATCCATATGGTGGGCATCTAGTCTATGTGAACTTGGTGGAAAGACTCGAAATTGTATCCTATCATGGCCTTCATTAGCTACAAGCCCAACCTAGGATATCATTGGCTTTCTCCCTATCTTCCTATAATGGATATTCTCAACTAGTGTTGGCATCTTCTGTCTTCTACTTATCATTGGAGAATGTGATTTGTCACTATCTAGAGTCCTATCACTAAGCCAAAGATTTCCCATATTTCCTAGTGCTTGATGTTTCAATGGATTCCCCTCAACCCTAGGTAAAAGCATCTTGTTGTTCCAAATCCTCATTGTCCTTTTTTTGGTCATCCTAAGTCTTTTTTGAAATTTTTTTTAGTTATGTAGGCGTGCCAAAAATTATTGGAATTAAATACATGATTTCTTCAAGCCTTTCAAACTAGAACCCTTTTCATGGGATATGATTATGTTGAGTGATTCCCCCAAGATTCATAGGAAATTTGCCTAGATCTAGCATACTTTCAAGATGGAGATTTTGTTTACTTTATGAAAGGATAGGAATGTTGTTCTTTTCACTCATAGATTTCTTGATATCAATGTTTCTATGTACACTAAAGCATGTATTTCTAATAATGTCATGTTGCACATATAGGTCCAAGCAAACAAGGTGACTCTGGAGGTGGACCACCTTTAGGAGCTACTTAATCTCTAGGGTAACAAGTTGTGCATGGTTATTAGAGTGTCTCTTGACTATGTTGACCATACTCCACCTCGAGGCCATCATTAGGGTCATAGTTCTTCTACTCACCACTGCTTGTACATGTCACACTTATAGGCTCCCCACCACCACTCTCCAAGTGGTGGTGATGATGGTTGACAGTGTTGCTTAGCTTTGTTGTCTCATCATGGCTTTGGCTAGTCCTTAACTCCTATGGCTCTCCCTCACATTGCTCCTCCTAGTGTTGTTAGCTCCAAATGGCCTTTCCACCTGAATTTGGCTATCTCTCCACTATGGGCAAAAGATAAAGATAAAGAACAAGTTACTAATGTTATTGTTGATGGTTGGACTATTCCTAGTCTACCTACCAATCCTAGGGATGCCTAGGGTTTTAGCAATCATGATGAATCACCTCCCTTGGATGGCATTGCTCTTGTGGCCTGTGGGAGCTACTTAAGTGTTTTTTTAATGAATATTTTTTGTATCGGGCTTCAACTACATGAACTCTCACAGGGTGATCTTGTATCCCCTGACCCCTTTTTGTGAATTTGAAACTATTATATTAAATTTTTAATAGAAAGGGACTATTCATCAAAAATATATATATATACATAATTCATTTAAACAAGATAGCATTATAAAATTTTAAAATCAAACACATTCAAATTTAGAAAATTTGTTTTTATATATATATATATATATATATATATAGTATTATAAGTGACACTTGTCATTAAATATATGTTTGGTTATTAAGTGACACGTGCTATTCTAGGATTTAAAGTCACACAAATAAGTAGATAGAGCTGAATGTATTTGTTTATGGAGAGGATGGAATAAAATATTGGCTACCATTTATGAGAACAAAGTGTTAGGTAGGGGTGTATCACCAAAGTGTTATAGTATAAATGGTAGTTATCTTTCATTTTCTTTTCTACCTCAAGGAAATCGATCTCTATTTCCTTATTTTTAAATTGTGAGTGGTAGTTGTCTACTTTTAAAGAGCTCAAAATAGCATTAGTCTATTTTGTTTTTAAATCTTTACTCAAAATATTATCCAAATATGAACAACTATAAAATATTTCAATAATTTCTTGCCATTCTTTAAAGAGATCAATCACATCTAGAATGAAAGACTATAGAGACTAATAAAGGTGAAATGTGCTCATTATTTAAAATTATCTTCTTAAACATTTTAATGTACATATAATTTTATATATATTCTTATTGATTTGGAGATTTAACTATTACGAACTTTGATTGATATTTAAAAGTTATTTTTTTTATTAATGTTAAAGATATTTTTATATAAAATGAAGAACTTATAATTTATCATCAATGGTATGTTGGGTTTAATATAGAGTGTAGGAAAATAAAATGACCACCACTTTTCACATGCTAGAATAGGTTATTTATATATGACAATATTGTTAGAAAGTAAAGTCCACCTAGATAACTAAGAGGAGGGGGTGAATTAGTTATCAAATCAATATAACTTTTATCAACCGTATTAAACCTTAAAAATGTGATCAATATAATCAACAACCATAAGAATGGACACATACAAAATAAAACAAAATATGTTAACTAGGGAGACCCTTGATGAAAGGGAAAACCCCAGTGGAGATGGTACAAAAAAATGATGTACTAATATAAATAATCTCAAAAGAGGGTGGACTCTATTAGGAACCAATAAAATACATTTAGTACATATCATTCCCTACTAGGAGACTTTGAATCCTTGTGAGGAGATTCCTACCCTATTAGGAGTTGTCCCAACCCTTTTAGGAGTTGTAGAAGATAGATGAACCTACTATCCAAATAGCTTCAGAGGCAAGACCACTGAACTAGCTTTCCAACTAGCCTCTGTATTATTCCTTCTAGATCTCAATACAAGATCTTCAAATTTGCATTACATTGATCCCTTTGATCACTTACTCACATTTACCAACTTCACATATCCAATACAAGTTTTCTTACAAGTCATATATTCACATTCATTATAGACATTGCCATAAATAAAATGACTTTCCTTTATACCATGTCCTCAAAAAAATTCATTGAGTCAAACTTGAGGCTTTCCCATTTAATCAAAATAGCATCTCATTAAGATAATACAAATTAGTACATATTTTTACAATTACAAAATAGTATTAGCTCATAATAAGTACAACTTTTCACATGTTCGACCTCAAACCTTACAAACTTGATGACATCATCATTAGGTTATCTACTATCTCCATCTAACTTCTCTCATCAAGATCCTATCACTATTAGGAGATACAATCTAAATACCAGAAACTACTTCTCAAGTACTCTATTTGCACATTATCATTTATAAATCACAAATAACTTTCACATATCTTTGACTTTCTACACATACACTTGTCCACATCATGAGGACATAGTGTAGAAAATATCATCAACTACGCTTGACCTTGTCATCAATACACAATTTGTATGTCCTTGTTCTATGTATTCTACTTTTCTAGTCTTTATAGAAACAATACTATTTATTTGACATCAATGACAAACAAAGTCATGAATGCAACATGTCAATCTCCTAAATGTTCCAACAATGTGTAGGATACTCCACCAAAGGAATACAATCAACACTCATGTTAATTAATATGTTAGGGCTATTAGGATAGACTAATTAAACATGAGACATAATATTACCACATTCAAAGAAGTAGATGGTTTTTCTTTGATGCTAATTTACTTGAGAAACCACTAAACTTGTATTGATTCCAAAAATATTATCCAAAATAATTGCATGTGGAAGATAAATTCTATGAATTTTTATGTTCTTTTTGCATGGATGAATAGATATGAGCATTCACATTCTAGAATAGGAATTCAATGGTAGTTATGGAATTTAATGGTTTTCCTCAAGTAAATCCTATGGTGGTTATGTTATTTGTTAAAATTTGAAGGAAAATAAAAAGTATCTTATATATATTATTATATGTAAATATGAATTTAGATAGCCTACTCAAGGAGTCTACTATGTCGTGATTGAAATAAGTACATAAAGAAAGATAATCTTTTAATTATAATTAAGTAGCTTAAGAATGGTATTATAATTACAATGGGGAGAATCATTTTGTAAGCCAAGAGAAGGGAGGTGATGTGGGATATTTTTAGGTCTTTGAGAAATCTTGCATCTACAAAAAAAATATTTCATTTTTTTGTACCAGTTTGTTGTTCACAGAGTAGTCATTGTTGCTTTTAGTCTTTCTTTGTGCACAATTGATCTCATGTCAAGGACCTATCCTAGATCCTTTTCCTAATTGTACAAGTTCTAATGCTTCATATTTCTCAAGTTCTATTCTATTATTTGACACTACAAAATTTGGGGTCAAATTGTGATGGTAGTGTAATTTGTGTTAATTTCCATATTTTTTCTATGATTGTCCCCAATGTTGTTGTAGTACCAACATTGGTGTCATAATTGCAATGCCTTGTAAATATAAACAAAAGAAAAAATAAAAAATGACATAAATAATTCCCCATTTGTTTTGATTGTGGAGAGCTATGTGGGAAAGAGGGTTGAGAGCTTCAAATGAGGGTGGAGAGTTGTGAACATTGTCATGCCCTTCGTTGATGTGATCTCTACATTTTGTTGTTGTGATCTCTACATTTTGTTGTCAACCACTTGGTCTATAATTTAATTTCTATGATCTCTGCAGTTCATTGCCATTCCCTTGTTCTGTAATTTGGTTGTTGTGCCCTTGTGATCTTTGCATTTCATTTTCATTCCCTTTCTCTTTGATTTTGTTGTCGTGCCTTTGTGATCTCTGAATTTCATTTTCATGCCCTTGCTCTATGATTTTTTTGCCATGCCCTTGGTCTATGATTTTGTTTCCATGTCATGCCCTTGTGATCTCTATGCACTTGTCTGTGATTTCATTTCTATGTTGTGCCCTTGTTCTCATTTTGTTGTCATGCCCTACCTCTACCATTTTCTTCAAGGGCTATGTAAATTTTTCATTTCTTTTCATTCTAAACATGTTTATTTAGATATCTTTTTTAAGGTACTAATTACATCTTAGCACAACAGAGAAATTGATCTAGCTGCATACATATTCCAAAATCCAAATTTAATAAAACTCACTCAACCTATGCTAAGTGACTTACCTCAAGATCCTCCACAAAAATAATGCTGACTAGGAAAATAGGGCAGAGTTCACAAGAAATTTTACAAAAAAATATCGTAGAAGATAATTTTAGAAAGAAACTACCCATAACCTAGTAAATTAGGTTTAGTTGCTGATTAGCTAGGTTGACTACAAATTCCTATAGAACTATCACCAGATTGGGTACAATAAAATGAACAATCAGTTGTTCGCATATAGTAGGATCAAATACCATTTTCCATGGTATTCTTGCAAGCCACATTATAGTATGGTATTTCTACAAGCCACATTTTGTATGAATATTACTCATAAAACCAATCAATTCCAAAATTTTCAGTCTCTTGAGACCTCTTGCCCAATTGTTCATGTGATTGTCTATGCTTTCATAGTGTGCATATTTTGTGATCATTGTATTCTATCTAATTATCACTCCACTTTTTATCCATCTTATAAGATGACCTCTCTATTGACACATTGCAACAAATTATTGATGCCTTCCTTCACTATGGTACCTCTACAAGCTTTCTCCATTCCAAGTGAGCATGATGTCCTCTAGTTCCAACATGATGCCTGCCAATGTTTGACTTTTGAATGAAATTTTAGACAATATTTTTAACAAATATCATGGTAGCATTTTATCAAACAGTTTACATGCCTTTTCTATACTGCCCAATTGATGAATTGTCACTAAGAAGTGTTGTTAGATAAGAAGTTTCACATTTATTTTCATTCCTCACATATCATTTTTTGGATACTAGCTTCTTATCTAGTTTCTATAGTCACCCTTGCATATGGATTATTTTTAAGTTGATTTGAAATTTGTTAATGCTCAATATTTCATGGCTTTGCATGAACCTTTAGTTTAGAAACCCAATTTGTGAGATGGTGATTTAGACACTCCAAATCTCCTCTACTAAATATTTTGACAATATTCTATATGGGTTGTCATCAAAGAGGACAAGTCATAAAATTTTTGAAAACTATCAAATAATTGTATTGGAACGTTCTTTGACCATAGGCTAGGAATTGAATTATTTTTTTGTCAAATGTTTCATATGCATTGTGATTTTTGATACATTCTTGTCTATAGAAACATTTATAGATTTGAAACACCAAGTTTGCAAGAAGCATGAAACACCATTCTCTAAAAATTGTGTAGTATCATCTCGAGTTGGGAATATGATTTTTTTCTCTTGAAAATCACCACAATGGATATCAAAGACCCATCATCTTCAAAACACCATGGAATAAGGTGACACCAAGTAGCATGTATTTAAACCAATTCTAACTTAGAGTGCCCTGAAGTAAGTGATGAATCTCCACTGAATACATTTGATTAAATACTTGGCATCCCTCTTTATCAAATCAAAACTTATCAAGAATTTGGTATATCTATGATTTCTCTCATATAGAAAATAAGGCATGTGGAGCAAGATTAAGTAGTGTGAGTTAGAAATGGGGCATAGATCATAGCATAATTCTTAAGGCTTTGAATCTTCAACACCAAATGGTCATACATGTGAAGGTGTTGAATAGAGAGACACCATATGCCTTCCCATGTGGTGCCTCTAAGTCATTTAGAGGTGATATACTGTAGCATGGATAATGAAACTTGGATTAGATTATCACTTATATTCCTCAAAACTTAAAACCGACAAAACAATAAGCTTCAACTCCATTTATGTATGATCACAGAATAAGATGAACCATGCATATTATCCCTTACCACATGGAAAATTCAAATCATTGAGAGGTACATATTATAGGTTGGGGCACAAAAATTGATGGGGACACAGCCCAACAACCAGAATAGACACAATAGAAAGGGGAAATTATATTAACTGAGAAAATAAGCTGGTACAAATAGTGCAGAGAAAATAAACTCAAAACATGCCCTGCGGGCTTACAATAGCATAAATTTGGAGAAAATTTCTCCTTTTAGCACCTCCTCTCAAGCTCCAATCCGAACTGCCTTTTACAATGCCAGAAATCTCCTTAAATAGACCCCGGAGGGTTAAGGACTAGGAGTAAATTCTAGAAAGTGATAGTAGGCATCCACCGACAAAATAGAAGGTTTCGAAAGCTGCGTTAGAAGTCGGTGCAATTCTAGAAGAATCCAGAAACGGTAGCTGAACTTCCGGGAGGCATAACTTTTGAACCGTAACTCCGATTGACAAACCGTTTACATTTTCGAAAAGCTCTCGAAGCGCTCTATAGCCCTATGGACAAGCTTTGCTCATCCCCCATTTTTCGACCCTTTTCGAGGTCATTTAATGCCCCAAACCTGACTCTAAAGCATTCTTAGGGGGTCTCCAAAACCCGAAAAACTGCAATAACATTCAAACCGTGGGGCCTTTTGACCTGATTCTTTTTCTGAAATACTCTAAATGTCGATTACATTCATCTGGCCAAGTCACACCTTCTAGGTCACCAAAATGATGGTCAAATTGCATGCTCCTATTTTTTTGGGATTTTTAAATGCACTGATAGTTGAACTATGAGAGTTGGAACCTTTATTTGAGCCAAATGGGTATCCAAAAATGCAAAGACATAAAATAGAAACTAAGTCTAAGTACATTTTTTTGGGTGACACAGGATTGCCCTTATACCTCTGGATGCTCCTGCATCAGACACCCAGGGTAGATTGAAAAGTGACCCTGTCACTTTATGGATGGTAGAGGAAATCCCAAATGGGAAACCTCAGCTACTGAAATCCAAGTTGAGTCTTCAATCGGTCGTCCTTTCCACTTGACCAAATACTCTTCATATTGCCTGTTTCTGGTACTCCTACCCACACGATGATCTAGAATGTCTTCTATCTCCTCCTTCTTAGAAGCAGGAATTGGACATGGCTCTAAAACCAGCTCCTCATCAGTACCATCATCATGATACTCTGTCAAATCTGCAATGTTGAAAATGGGAGAAATGTGAATACCATCTGGCAGCTCCACCTCATATGCATTTCCTGAGTTATGTTTCTTAAAAATTTTGCAGGGGCCAAATTTCTTCATTTTCAGCTTGTTGTAAGTACCAACTGGAAATCTTTCTTTTTGTAAGTGCACCATGAAAAGATCCCCTACTTGGAATTCCTTATGTCTTCTCCTTTGATCAGCCCTAGCTTTATACTCTTGATTCATCTTGATAATGTGTGCTTGGACCTCCTCATGTAGACGCTTGATGTGTTCAGCAAAATCCTCAGCTTCAGCACTTGTTCTCTCCCCTTGTTCTATCTTCCTCAATTCTGGTGCAGTCCTTGGGCTATTTCCATATACAATTTGAAATGGTGATTTTCCAGTACTCCTATTTACAGAGTTATTATAAGCAAACTCTGCCTGTGGTAGAATCAAATCCCATCCCTTAGGCTTATCTCCAACTAAGGCACTATACTTCTCCTCCATTGCTGCAATCTTCAAATCATCTTGATCTACTTTAGGTTCGTAAGTCTTGTCATCTTTATGTTCTTCCTCTTCTCATTCATCTTCTTCAACTTTAGGTTTGCAAATAATTTCCTCTTCATCCTCTTGCTCTTCTTTTGTACCACATGTCTCATACTCCACTGGATCCTCTTTCTTTTCCACATCCAAGGAATTATCAACATCCCTTTTCTGGTAGTGTGCTCTTTGTCTCCGCAACTCAGCTTCTAATTCATTCACTTGCTTCTGCAAATCAACTAGCAATGATTGTTGATTTCTTGCTCTAAATTTCTCAAGTCGAGGAATCCTTAGAATCCATCCAATCACAAAAGTCATCTTCTTCTTTCTCTTCTCCATAATCAAGTCTTCAAAAGACAAATCTCGTCCAAAACAAGAACCTCGTGCAAACTGCCTCACATTCGGTGCTCTGTCTACACAATCAAGAACTTCTTCACAAACTTCACCCAACTCAAGGTCCTGGTGCAAACTGCCTCACAGTCGGCGCTCTGTCTACACACTCAGGAAAACCCGCTCTGATACCACTTGATGGGGACACAGCCCAACAACCAAAATAGACACAATAGAAAGGGGAAATTATATTAACTGAGAAAATAAGCTGGTACAAACAGTGCAGAGAAAATAAACTCAAAACATGCCCTGCGGGCTTACAATAGCATAAATCTGGAGAAAATTTCTCCTTTTAGCACCTCCTCTCAAGCTCCAATCCGAACTGCCTTTTACAATGCCAGAAATCTCCTTAAATAGACCCCGGAGGGTTAAGGACTAGGAGTAAATTCTAGAAAGTGCTAGTAGGCATCCACCGACAAAATAGAAGGTTCCGGAAGCTGCGTTAGAAGTCGGTGCAATTCTAGAAGAATCCAGAAATGGTAGCCGAACTTCCGGGAGGCATAACTTTTGAACCGTAACTTTGATTGACAAACCGTTTACATTTTCGAAAAGCTCTCGAAGCGCTCTATAGCCCTATGGACAAGCTTCACTCGTCCCCCATTTTTCGACCCTTTTCGAGGTCATTTAATGCCCCAAACCTGACTTTGAAGCACTCTTAGGAGGTCTCCAAAACTCGAAAAATTGCCATAAATTTCAAACCGTGGGGCCTTTTGACCTGATTCTTTTTCTAGAATGCTCTAAATCTCAATTACATTCATCTGGCCAAGTCGCACCTTCTAGGTCACCAAAATGATGGTCAAATTGCATGCTCCTATTTTTTCAGGATTTTCAAATGCACTGATGGTTGAACTATGAGAGTTGGAACCTTTATTTGAGCCAAATGGGTATCCAAAAATGTAAAGACATAAAACAGAAACTAAGTCTAAGTACATTTTTTTGGGTGACACAGGATTGCCCTTATACCTCTGGATGCTCCTGCATCAAAAATCAAGGTCAAAATGGTTTGAGATGGATCATCTTTGAATGCTCCCAAGAAGTTGTTGTAGCTATTCTCACTACTGGAAGAATAACTTCAATGAAGAGTTTAGTGTAAGGAGTTGAAGTAGAAATTTATACTTCTATGTAAATGCCATAATAATGAGTCTCCCAATATTCTTGATGTTCTCTAGATGTTGTTTCTGCCATGTAGTCTCTTTCTAAAGCTGCTCCTTATCCTTTTCTTTCTATCCTCTCCTCCACTCTCATGCCTTAAATTTGATTATCAAACTTATGATTATCTATCTCTTCCTTATCTAAAATCAACTTCACAACTCTAGCATAGGTGTTTGATCATCAATAGCTTTCATTTCAGCATTCAAGTTTTCAAGATTCATCAACACCCTCACTTGCAGACCTCTCATGTTAAGAAATTTTTGTATTGTTTCAACAACATTTTGTAAATTCTGAGCTAAGAGTTCTTTAGGCACATTTTCTTGTAAAACATTAATTTTGTTGAACAATTTTAAACTATTAGAAAGTGCATTATTGTTTTCATGTGTGTATGTATATATAATAATGAATAATAATAATGTTTTCATGTATGTCAAAATAATAACTAACATTACCATTAGATTAGATAACAATGAAGTAATCAACCTAGTTAATCAGAAACTAGACCAATTTAACTCATGTTTTCAATATCATAGTACCAACTGCAACACTTTCTAGGATTCTATCCAGTGGCTCTCATAATATCATCTATGTTGTCCAGTTGTTGTTTTTGTCATGTAATCTCTTTCTAAAGTTGCTCCTTCTCCTTCTCTTTCTAAAGTTGTTCCTTCTCCTTTGCTCTTATGCCTTAAATATTGATTATCAAACTTCTTAATATCTACCTCTACCTTATCAAAATTAATTTCAGCATTCAAATTTTCAAGATTGGTCAACACCATCACTTGTGGACCTCTCATGTCAAGAAATTTTTGTACTGTTCAACAATATTTTCTTGTAAAACATTAATTTTTTTGAACAATTAAAAACTCTTAGAAAGTGCATTGTTGTTTTCATGTCTGTATGTATATATGTATGTATGTATGTATAAATATATATATGTATGTATGTATGTATGTATGTATAAATATATATATGTATGTATATATGTATGTATGTATATGTATGTATGTATGTATATATATATAGATATATATATATATATATATATATATATGTATGTATATATTTATGTAGGTATGTATATACATATTTATATTTATATATGTGTGTATATACATACATACATACATACACACATATGTGTGTCTATGTATGTATGTATGTATGTATGTATGTATGAATGTATATATGTATGTGTGTGTATATATATACATATACATATATATATATATATATGTACGTATATATATATATGTACGTATATATATATATATATGTATATATATATGTACATATATATATATATACGTACATATATATATATATATGTATATATATATATATGTATATGTATATATATATATATATATGTACATATATATATATATATATATATATATATATGTACATATGTGTGTGTGTGTGTGTGTGTGTGTGTATAATGGATTGTGGATTATGGATTATAAACAAAAAAGAAAAGAAAACACAACATTAATCATTCCTCATTTTTTTGATTGATTGCGGAGAGTTGTGTGTGAAAGAGGGTGGAGAGCTCTAAGCAAGGGTGGAGAGCTTTGAATGTTGGTAGAGATCAGTGGAGATCTAGGATTTTGTTGTCATGTCCTTGTGATCTCTACATCTCATTGTCGTGCCCTTGTGATCCCTATATATGCATGCATATATGTATGTATGTATGTATGTATGTATATACATATATATACATATGTATATGTATATGTGTGTGTGTGTGTGTATGTATATAAACAACGAGATCTTGACACAATAGAAAAATAATAAAACTCACTCAATAGGTAGCATGGCCACAAATGCAATGGCAATGCCTATTGGTAAGTAGATTCCTCTTTTTCTCTCTTATTTTTCATGTGTTTATTTCACTTGAACTATTCTTTATTAGGGAGAATTTTCTAATATTAGATTCATTTTATGCAGGAGGTGATGATGACATTTCTAGATATACGAGTGTGATGAATTGCTCATGTGGACTTCCCCTAAGAGTCAATGAGGACATTTCAAGTACTCTAAAGATTGATCTCATGACATTCTAGGTAACTTACCATGCTTATACATGTATGGATTTTTAGGTAATCAAACTTACATTTAATAAAAGGAAGTTTTTCTTTTAAACAAGCTTTTGTCACATTTATTATTGTCACAAGCTTTTAAACCTTACTATATAAGGAGTTAGTTAGGACGTATATAGGTTAACATTACATAAATTGTAAATAACAACACAAAGGTTGCACCAAGGTATTAAAATATTTTAATTATATAAAACTACCTGATCCACCAAAGTGGGTGTATGATGGTGAAGAGTTGTATCAAGTGAGTAAAGCTCACTAGTGTTTATAGGAATAGAGATACATGAAAACAATTAGAAACTAGAACTACATATTTGTTGGAGTGAGTAGTTCAAGTGTCTTGATCCCATGGATATGGGTATGTACATAGCCTGGTAGGCAGAGTATACCTCTAGTGCATAGATGCCTTGGACATAGTTAGGTAGCACTTAACTATTTTAAGACATTATATGTAACAAGTAACAAGTAGTTTGACACGAAACCTTGAAAGATTCACTACTTCCTTTTAGATACATTCTAATCCACCATGAACCAACAAGAAGCTAACTTTGAATAACTTAAGAAATAGTACCACCAAAAAATGAGTGGCCCATACACTTTTCAAATAGAATTTCTTGTCGCATGATGTATTTAAGGTAAAAATGAAGATTGAAGTGAGGTACATTGTTGACATTAATCAAGTAACCTTCTCATTATTTTCAAAATGGCAAGCCTAGAAACATTGTTTGGCCAATTTACAAATAGAAATCTATTTTGAAATATAATATCATCATAGATCATATATAATATCATCATGCTCAGTACCTCCACAAATCTCATTCCTCTAATCAAAACCTTTCATAGACATTCTATTATATTTCTTTGAATTCATTATAGTACGTCCATAGTTTTTATTTTCACTATCATGGTCAATGATCATATCTTCTTCTTTTCTCCCTTTTTTCATACACCCTCAAATGATTCATTCTCTAAATCTCTTTTCTTAGGGACTTCAGTCATAGATTTTTTATGCCTTTGTCACTGTGATTCATTGGTCTAGTTTTTAATTAGCTAGGTTGATTACAAATTCTTGTAGAACTATCATCAAATTAGGTATGATAAAATGAATAATCAAGTGTTCCTAGCTAGCAGAACTTTCTTATTACTATCTTCCTCATACATTTTACCTATCACCCTCATCATCTCTATCCCAATTACTTCTTCTTCAATTATCTCAACCCCTCTAGGCTCTGTATCATCTTGAATTTTTACAAAGTGATGCAGGAGCATCCAGAGGTATAAGGGCAATCCTGTGTCACCCAAAAAAATGTACTTAGACTTAGTTTCTGTTTTATGTCTTTACATTTTTGGATACCCATTTGGCTCAAATAAAGGTTCCAACTCTCATAGTTCAACTATCAGTGCATTTGAAAATCCCGAAAAAATAGGAGCATGCAATTTGACCATCATTTTGGTGACCTAGAAGGTGCGACTTGGCCAGATGAATGTAATTGAGATTTAGAGCATTCTAGAAAAAGAATCAGGTCAAAAGGCCCCACGGTTTGAAATTTATGGCAATTTTTCGAGTTTTGGAGACCTCCTAAGAGTGCTTCAAAGTCAGGTTTGGGGCATTAAATGACCTCAAAAAGGGTCGAAAAATGGGGGACAAGTGAAGCTTGTCCATAGGGCTATAGAGCGCTTCGAGAGCTTTTCAAAAATGTAAACGGTTCGTCAATCGGAGCTACGGTTCAAAAGTTATGCCTCCCGAAAGTTCAGCTACCATTTCTGGATTCTTCTAGATTTGCACCGACTTCTAACGTAGCTTCTGGAACCTTCTATTTTGTCGGTGGATGCCTACTAGCACTTTCTAGAATGTACTCCTAGTCCTTAACCCTTCAGGGTCTATTTAAGGAGATTTCTGGCATTGTAAAAGGCAGTTTGGATTGGAGCTTGAGAGGAGGTGCTAAAAGGAGAAATATTCTCCAGATTTATGCTATTGTAAGCCCGCAGGGCATGTTTTGAGTTTATTTTCTCTGCACTGTTTGTACCAGCTTATTTTCTCAGTTAATATAATTTCCCCTTTCTATTGTGTCTATTCTGGTTGTTGGGTTGTGTCCCCATCACAAAGGTATGGTGTTTACTAGTTCTAAGATCAGAAAAATTATTTTACATATATCTATTCTTATATTTTCCCTCTACATCATATATAATATCATCATGTCTAGTACCTCCATAAATCTCATTGCTCTAATTAAAACCTTTCATATACTATCACATACTTTCCATAAATCTCATTGCTCTAGTCAAAACCTTTCATTGCTCTAAACATCATTGTCTAAATCTCTTTTCTTAGGGACTTTAGTCACAGATTTTATGCCTTTGTCACTGAAATTCATTGGTCTAGTTGCTGATTAGCTACATTGATTAAAAATTCTTTTAGAATTGTCATCGGATTAGGTATGATAAAATGAACAATTAGCTACTCCCAGCTAGCAGGATCAATCTAGTACCTTTAAATTTTGCAATCTTAATAGAAAAAAATTAAGGAATGTGATATTGGAGAGAGTGCTTTCCTAAAAAAACTATTTCTAAAATTCAACTTTGGTTATGAACATTATCAGGAGACTACAATGCTCTCTTACCCCTATAACTAGTTTTCCTATTATTTTTATCTTTTGAGACAAATGATTCTTGTGACTAACAAGAATCATCTGGTCTCTCCCAAAAGATAAAAATAATAGGAAAACTAGTTATAGGGGTGAGAGTTTTGCAATCTCCTAATAGTGTTTACAAGAATCATCTGGTCTCTCCCAAAAGATAAAATAACAGGAAAACTAGTTATAGGGGTAAGAGTTTTGCAGTCTTTTGTTAGTGTTCATAACCAAAGTTGAATTTTAGAAATAGATTTGTTAGGAAAAAACTCTTTCCAATGTCACACATTTGATATTATTTTCTATTAGATTATCATCACAATTCTGATGGTTAGTCATTGGTTCCACAACATTGCTACCACATATATGTCTCTATTATGATAGATAGGTTTGATGTCTAGTCATTAGACCCATAGCATAGCTATCAAAAAAATGTCTCACATGTAACAGTGTCTTCAATGTATAGCCATCACAATTGTGATAGTGTATTGACCCGCCTGCCTTCAATTCACAAGAACTTTATGCATCACAATTATGACAAAAGCCCTTTCCATTGTAATTTGCAATGGAGAAAGTCTAACACCCATCCAAAGGGAGCCAATTCCTATTGGTGTCACTTGGGCGATGGGTGGCCATCACAATTTGACCCCAAAGATAGTAGTGTGTGGCCCCTATTTTTCTTCTAATTTCATCTAGTGAGGTGTGATGTTTTGATTGGTGTGGTTCCCTATGCTTACATGGCATCTTGTACACTTAGGAGTCAACTCCTAACACATGTGTGGACCTATCTCTATTTTACTCTTCTATGGTTGGACCTATATTGTACTTAAATTGTTGAATAGATGACTTGTGGCTTAGCTACCTATAAAATAAGTTTGGTTAGATGTAGGAAAGCAACATTATTAGAGGAATAGAAGATAGAAGATGCATGCTTCGACTCCAAATTGTAAAATTTCTTAATTTTGCATAAGGCCACAACTCAGAAGGCCTCACACTTTGACATGTTGTTTTTTTGTATGCGAAGTTAAATAATCACAGCTATAAATATATTGCATCTAGCCTTGTGGTCTATGTGGTTATATGATCTCTATGTATAGCTTTTCTGTGTAACTTTGTGCAAGGAAGTGTTGGTAGGTTTAAGATAAGTTTAGTCCTATCTTATTTCTTTCATACACCTTGTTCCTATTAAAATAATTTATAATAACTAGGAGGGGGAGTGAATCAGTTATCCTCTAGGCTAGATGTATCAATTCAACTTTTAATCATTCCAAATAGTTTAGATTTGATCATTAGGTAGCTTGGTTTTGTTGGATACAATTGATTAATTGTGTGTTGTCTTTGATGTTACACAAATGTCATATCAATTGATAGTCAATGCATGGTGAGCTCAGTTGGTTAGTGAAGATTGATTTCCTAGTCTACCAAACATTCCTAAGCTTACTTTGTATAGAAGGCAGTATCTACCGAGCTCACTTAGGCATCAAAGGAAGTTATGCAGAAAAGAGTGTTAACTGAGCTCACTTGGTTAATGAAGGGAAAGTTGAACAGAGTAAGTATTAATCAAGTTCACTTGGTTACCAAAGGGATTTTGTAAGTTCACAGTGTTAACCAAGATTCTATTGGTTAACACAAGAAATCACTTCAAAATCAATTTTGACCGAGCTAGGTCGGCTACCAAAGGATTTTCTTATTTTGGCATGTAAAGCTTAATTATTTTACCTATTGGTTCTAGCTGACTATGGTAATGAATATTGGTTATTCTAATTTGTATTTGAGCTGACTTGATAATCTGAAAGGTATAAGTAAAAGGTCAAGTTGTGATTTCAAAGGGTGACATGCAAGTTGAATGAGTTGAAAGAGATAAGAATAAAGGAAGTGAACTTGAAGGATAAGCAAGTATCCTTGTGGAGCAGAAAAGTATTATTCAATTAGGAAGGATCAAGTATGAACTAGAATAGAGATCTATAATTAGCAATTTAGTTGCATCACAATTAGGTCATTTCATTATTACTCTCTAACCATTGTAGAAGTGAACTAAAATCTCTTAACATAGTTGGTTTAACAACCATTTGTAAATCCTCTAACAAGGTGGCAATTCCATTGAATTGTTTCAAGACCTCTTGCAAGGCCACTCCTAATAGGATGATTAAATCATTTAATAAGGTCACACCTAATAGTTTTTTTTGTAACCTTTAACAAGGTTGGCTTCTAATAGGGCTCACTTTAGAAGAGTGAAAAATAGTAACTTGTTACATTTGGTGGTTTTTCCCAAATTGGGTTTCCACATTAAATCCTGGTATCTTATGTGTTCATGTTATTTCTTTCATGCTTTCAAATAATTATTGATAATGTCTTAATATTTTTTAAACAATACACACTCTGCATTTACTGAGTTTCAGCAATTTATGTATGCTTATCAAGTATCAGAAGTAATCAGTTTTATTAGTTTGAATTTTATTTGAAATCCAAGGGATCTAGGATATATTTTAGTAGTAATTGATTCACCCCTCCCTTCTTAGTTACTCCTCTTATATTTCCAAAAATTAGTATCAGAGCTTTTTGTGCTTGTAGGGAAGGTTTTAAGGACCTAAGCTAAAGATCAAGATGTCTTACAAGAGAGAGATTCCAAAGCTGAATAGAGACAACTTTGTAGCATGGCAAGGACTTATGAGGCTTCATCTAGCTACCATCAGTGATTTAAGATGCAAATATCTTGATGAAGAATATAAAACTCTAACTAGAACATTATCAATTGAAGATATTGCTATGAAGAAGAACCATAACATCATGATGATTGACATTGTATTTACTCTCAGTTATGCTGAATTTGATGAGGTCAAAGACTATAAAACTTCTTTTGATATATGGAACAAACTAAAAGAAATCTATGGAGGAGATGAGAATGTAAGAAGAGCCAAACTAGAAAGCCTTAGAGGATAATTTGATCAAATGAGAATGAGAGAAGATGAAAATGTCACAAAATATGTGTAAAGAATCAAAGCTAGTGATAGTGAAATCAGAGCATCTAGAGGAGAAATCAAAGAAAAAATTGTTGTAAATAAAATACATAGAACTTTGCTTCCCATTTATGAAATTAGAGTATCTTCTATTCAAGAAAAGAGATGTGATCCAAATAACAAGATAGGCTTGGATGCCCTAGTAGGAAGACTAATAGCTTTTGAACTAGACAACTTTGATAACTATGTTCCTACTTCCAAGAATATTGAGTCTGCATTTGAAGCTAAACTCTCACTCAAAGAAAAGGGCAAGAAAATAAAAGAAAATCAATTAGAAAATGAGGAAGAAACTAAAAAAAGTTTTGATAGTGATCTTGAAATTTTTGAAACTCTACTTGCAAAGAAATATTCTAGGAGCAAAGGAAAGTACAAAGGTAAAATCCCTCTAATCTATTTTTCTTGTGAAAAAATTGGTCATATTGTTGCTAGGTGTCCAAACAAAGAAAGCAAGGAAGAGAAGAAAAGCCACAAGTACAAAGGCAAGAAGGAATTTAAAGATCACAAATCCTACAAAGACAAAGGTAAGAAAACTTGTTTTATGGCTAAAGATTCTGATAATAGTGAAGATGAAATAGTGTTTATTGATGTAAAAGATGAATTTTGATGATGAAGGAGATAAGATGGCACTTGTCTCTCATGTTAGCAAAAATGACACATGGATCATAGATAGTGGATGTTCTCACCATATAACTAGAGATAAAACTAAGTTTGAACATTTTGAACACTATGATGGAGGTAGTGTAAGGTTTGAAAACAATGAACCTTGTTGCATAAAAGGAAAAGGTTGTATCTCATTAACCGATGAACTTGTTTGTGACAATGCCTATTTGGTTGAAGGACTAAAACATAATTTACTGAGTGTGGCACAACTAAACAACATTGGATTCAAGGTAGAGTTCATGAATGGAAAGGCAAGATTACTTGATAACCAATGAAATCTGATTGGATTAGGCAGGCAAATAAAAGGTAACCTATTTTATCTTGATCTTGGTGATGGTTCATGTTTTATTGAGAAAGCTGGGTATGCCACAAAATACTATGTCATGTATACTTTGATAATATGGTCAAAAAAAGAAAATTGAGAAGAGTAAGAGGTCTTCCTAGTTTGAAGAAACTTGATGTTGGATTATGCAAAAATTACCAAATTGGTAAAATAGGAAAGACTAGTTTTAAGAGAAAAAACTATCAATCAAAAGATGTCTTTGAAATTGACCACAATAATTTGTGTGGACCCATTGGAATAGAAACCTATAGTGGAGAAAAAAAATTATTTTTTTAATGATTATTCTAGAATGATGACTATTATGTATCTGAAAGAAAAATTAGAAGCTTTTGAGAAATTCAAATGGTATCTAGCTAGAGTAGAAATTTTTTTGGAAAAATATTAAAATATTTAAGATCACATAGAGGTGGTGAATTCACCTCAAATGAATTTAGAAAATTTTTTCATTGAAAGAGGAATCAAAAGACAAGTATTAGCCCCTAGTACTCCTAAGTAGAATGGAATAGTTGAAAGAAGAAATAGATCCATCATGGATTATGCAAGGAAACTAATGATTGAGAAGAATGTTGCTATCAAATACTAGAAGGAAGCTATCAGCACTATAGTTCATACTTTCAACCTAGTTCAATTGAAGAAGAACTCATACAAAACTCCCTATGAACTATGGTATGGCTACAAACCCAATGTAAGTTACTTGAAAGTATTTGGCAGCAAATTTTATATCTTGAAAGAATCTAGAAAATGAAAATTTGATTTAAAAGTTGATGAAGGTATATTTCTAAGATATTCTTGCAGAAGTAAAGTATGCAAATGTCTAAATTTGTCCACTCACAAAATCATGGAAAGTGCACATGTGAGAATTGATGAGTTTGTAGAAAAGACTAAAGAAGAAAGCAAAAAGGAGCCAAAAGATCACATAAGATTTGTCTACTATGAACTTAATTCATTGCCAAAAACATTTGACAGAAAGGAGACTTCATCTCCTGAGCTCTCCAAGTCTCCATTAGTTATCGAGTTGTAGCAAGTGCAAACCGAGTCACATTCAGGGGCTACCGAATTAGTGCATACCGAATTTGAAGAACCCAAGCGAAAAATAGAAGGACCCAAGCCTAAAGTTGAGATTCAAAATGAAGATAGTAAAATTCATTAAAAAATTAAAGAACCTTTATTGGCTAAATATCTCAAAAGGCATCATACACCTAATCAGATCATTGGAGACACATCAAATGGAACAATGACAAGAAGAAAACTAAAAGGTACATGTCTACTTGCTGAATTTGAACCTAGAAGTGTTAAAGATGCACTAGAAAATGAATGTTGGATTGAAGCTATGAATAAAGAAATAGAAAAAATAGCAAAGAATAAAACTTGGACTCTTGTACCTAGGCCCAAAGATAAAAATGTGATTGGTACAAAATGGGTATTCAAAAATAAGCTGAATGAAGATGGAAAAGTGTCAATAAAAAAATCAAGGTTGGTATGTAAAGGCTATTCTCAAGAAGAAGGTATTGATTATGGTGAAACTTTTTCCATTGTTACAAGATTAGAAGGTGTTAGGATTTTACTAGTTTATGCAGCTCATTAAGAATTCAAAGTATATCAAATGGATGTTAAATCTGCATTCTTGAATGGAATTGTTGATGAGCAAGTCGACATTGAATAGCCAAAAAAATTTGTTGATCCAAACAAAAGGGAAATGGTCTATAAATTACACAAAGCCCTATATGGTCTTAAACAAGCTCCTAGAGCTTGGTATGAAAGATTACATAACTATTTGATAAAGATTTCTTTTCAAAGACAAATGATAAAAATAGTTTGTACATCAAGGAAGGACCAGACAAGAAGATTGTATTGGTTGAAATATTTGTGGATGATACTCTATTCACAGGAAATGATGACTTATGCAAAGAATTAGAACAAATGAATAAAGAATTTGAGATATCCATTTTTGGTGAAATAAAATTCTTTGTTGGATTGCAGATATAGAAGAACATAAATGGTATATATATCACTCAATCTAAGTATATCAAAGAGATACTCAAGAAATTTGGAATGGGGGATTCAAAACTAATTGGAACCCCCAGTGTACTAGACTTAAGCTTACCAAAGATGATGACTCCAAAGAAGTAGATTAGACCTAATATAAATCAATGATTGGGAAATTAAAGTATGTGGTACATACAAGGCCTACTATTGCCTTGGCAGTTGGGATAGTGGCAAGATTCTCAACAAAACCCAGAGAAAACCATATGATGGCAATAAAAATAATCTTGAGATATCTAAAAGGTGCTGAAGACTATGGCTTATGCTACAAACTTGGAGGAAACCTTGACCTAAAAGTATTTACTGATGCTGATTGGGTAGGAAATCTTGATGACAGGAAAAGCACTAGTGGTGGAGCATTCTTTCTCAGTAAAAGGTGAGTATCTTGGACAAGCAAGAAGCAAAAATGAACATCTCAATCCATAGCAATAGTATCGAATTGCTCTAACATTATTTCATTCAAATAGATGTTGGAAGGAATGAAGGTTAAAATCAAAGAGACAATAGTCATGTATTGTGATAACTCCAACACAATTAACATATCAAAGAATCTAGTGATGCACTCCAAAACAAAGCACATTGTTATAAAATATCACTTTGTAAGAGAATTAGTACCAAACAAAGAAATCAGATTGGAATATGTGCATACAAAAGAACAAATTGCAGATATATCCACCAAGCCATTACCTAAGGATGCATTTTTGTATCTAAGAGGTAAGCTAGGCTTCATTCCCCTATTTGAAGCTCACTAAATAAATGTTAGTGATGCATCAATAGGAACTAAGTCGAAGATCAATCGGTTGATGCAGTATTGACAAGGATATATTGTAGATGAATATGTACTCAAGGTACATTGGCACTAATCAGAATTGTCTTTGGCATGTGTTGTCAAAGATGGAGAAGTTTACTATCATATTTTTTTGAAATTTTTAGAGGGAGAAGTTAAGTAGTTCATTTACAAAGAGAAAAACTTGCTGACGAAGGGAATCTTGTTCTCAAAATTTCATTGTTCTATGACATGTTGTATTGCCATCAATGCCAAAGAGGGAGATTTTTGGATACAATGGATTAATTGTGTGTTGTCTTTGATGTTACACAAATGTCATATTAGTTGATAGTCATTCCATGCTGAGCTCACTTGGTCATGAAGACAATTTTCCTAGTCTACTAAGCATTCCTAAGTTTACTCTATACAAAAGGTAGTATCTACCGAGCTCAACTGAGCATCAAAGGAAGTTATGCATAAAAGAGTGTTAATAGAGCTCACTCAATTAATGAAGGGAAACTTGAACAGAGTCATTATTAATCAAGCTCACTTGGTTACCAAAGGGATTTTGTAAGTTCGCAGTGTTAACCAAGCTTCTATTGGTTAACATAGGAAATTTCTTCAAAATCAATTTCTACCAAGTTGGGTCACCTACCAATGGATTTTCTTATTTTGGCATGTAAAGCTTAAATATTTTACCTATTGATTCTAGCTGATTGTGGTAATGAATATTGGTTATTCTGATTTGTATTTGAGCCAACTTGACAATCTGAAAGGTATAAGTAAAAGGTCAAGTTGTGATTTCAAAGGGTGATGTGCAACTTGAATGAGTCGAAAGAGATAAGAAGAAAGGAAGAAAACTTGAAGGATAAGTAGGTATCCTTGTGGAGTAGAAAAGTATTATTCAATTAAGAAGGATCAAGTATGAACCATAATAGAGATCAGTAATCAATAATTTAGTTGCATTACAATCAAGTCATTTCATTGTTACTCTCTAACCATTGTAGTAGTGAACTAAAATCTCTTAATAGAGTTGGTTTAATAGCCATTTGCAAATCCTATAAAAAGGTGGCAATTCCATTGAATTTTTTCAAGACCTCTTGCAAGGCCACTCCTACAAAGGTGATTAAATCCTTTAACAAGGTCACATCTAACAGTGTGTTTTGTAACCTTAAATAGGGTTGGCTCCTAATAAGGCTCACTTAAGAAGAGTGAAAAATAGTAACTAGTTATATTTGGTGGTTTTCCCAAATTGAGTTTCCACATTAAATCCTAATATCTTATGTGTTCATGCTATTTATTTCATGCTTGCAAGTAATTACTAATAATATCTTAAGATCTATTAAACAATACACACTCTATAGTTACCGAATTTCAGCAATTTTTATATGCTTATCAAGTATCAGCAGTAATTAGTTTTATCAATCTAAATTTTATTTGACATCCAAGGGATCTAAGATTTATTTTAGTAGTAACAGATTTACCCCTTCCCTCTCAGTCACCCCTCTTATATTTCCAATAGGTCTCTATAGAAAATAATCAACAGTTACATATAGTTCTTGTAGGCTACTGTCTTAATAGTAAAAAACATACAGAATGTAAAATATTAATAGTAAAACATCTCAAATAACATCAACATAAGTATGACATTAGGATTTAATGTGGAAACCCAATTTGGGAAAAACCACTAGTAACATGCTACCAATTATTTTTAACTCTTCTAAAGTGATCTCTATGAGGATCTAGGGTTGTTAAAGGTTACAATACACATTGTTAGGTGTGACCATATTAAAGGATTTAATCACCCTATTAAGAGTGGCTTGGTTAGAGGGCTTTAGAATATTCCATTAGAATGTCACCTTGATTAAATAATTTCAAACCGATACAATGGTTAGAAAGTAACAACAGGTTGATCTAAATAAATACAACTCACTTTGTAAAAAAAAATTCACAACATAGCCCATATGATGATCAACTAACTAACCTTCATTATCATTTCTATCTTTGATATGCTTGGCAATCCTTACAGTTATCACACTTCACATCTTCACAACTCTTCTTAACCTCCTTCTTAAGTTCACTAGTCAATAGCATCAACAAACATCTACCACCTTTTAGGTTACCTTTATGCCTCCTTAGATAGGTATTTTTGATCTTTTTTGTTTCAAACATCAATGTAGGTCTTAGGGTTAGGTAAGATTCATCAAATCCTTCCATCATTTCATTCTCCTTGTACCCTTTTAGATATTTCTTAAAATTTCTCCTTGAATCTATGCCTAGAAGTGCACAAACATAGTTTATCATGCATTAAATTCTCTAGGTCATCCATCGTTATCTTCAACACATTTTACATATTCTAAGAACTTAGTTGTGTCAATTGGAAATCAAGATTTTTTCATAATCTATCAAATGTTGACACTCGATCATCACTGTCTTCTGACACTTGATCATCACTGGATCACTTGGTCAATACTAAATGTTATATTCATTAAACTTTTTGATTTTCTATCGATAGTGATGCTTAGTCAATATTGTATTATGTTCAGCTTATACTATCACTTAATTAACACTAGCATCACTCAGAACATACTTCTAGTTCCTTAATCTTCTACTCTTTTTCTTCATCAAGCCTATGTATTTTTTCTTTGTTTGATCATTCCTTCTAGGCTTCAATATTACTATCTTCTCCACTTGGGTTATTATTAAACAGTCACATTATCTTGTCAAGGTCTAGCTAATCAAGTGCCCATTGTAGTTTTAGATAACTCAAACTTTCCTCTAGGTCTTGTTTACATCTCTTCTTCTTGAGTCCTCTTCATCAATCATCTTGATATGGCACTCTACTCACATAGAAACTATCTTACCAATAAAGTTTGACAACAATGAAAAGATAACAATTATTCCAATTGTAGTTCCAATAAACTTGCCCTTGGGCATTGATGGAAACACCTCTAGTTACCATGCAGTCCAAAACATGTAATTTCTTTGAGCAACTCCTTCTATGTTTAGTATCAAATCTTCATTAAAAAATTTAGTTTTATTTAGATTCACATCTTAGTATTCAACAATATGTCCCTTTTTAGTCTCATTCAGATTCTCATCCATGCAACTCTGATATCCAAAACATAGACTCCCTCTATCATATTAGATCATGAAATTAGTTAGCTTCCTTTTTGATATATAACTCCTTGATCGCTAGCAACACATTTCACTAATTTATCTTTCTTAATGCATTATCCCTCTAGATGGTAACTACATAATATCTCCCTCTTTGAAAACAATGTCAAAGATAATTTATCTTTCTCATACATCTTCACCATGTAGATATCTTCATGTCAGTGCTACAAATTTGATTCTTCACTTGTCATATTTTCTTATGATTAATATAACATCTTGTGCTTCTCTCTTCACTACTTTAGGTAGCTCCTAAAGTATGAAATTCTACATCAACTTGTAAGATATTTTGATCAATGCATTTGATGTAGAGCTCCATCTTAGTTTAAGTAACCTCAACTAAGGGAATCACCCCTAATATACCTCTTAGATACTCATGTACATACATAAATCATTAGCTAAAATATCAACTAATTGCTCCTTAATGTTCACATACTCTAATCTTGCTTCTTTATCTTGAACTAGTTCCCTCAAGTAATGATACTTGATAGAAATATGCCTAGTCCTTGTGTGCATCACATGGTTCTTTGATATATTTATAGAACTTGTGTTTGTTACAAGCTAGAACATTTTTTGCACCAAAAGATCAACCTAACAATGCCTAAAATAACCACTAGACTTATAGAACACAAGATGCTATTAAGCTAGGTAATGAATCTTAAAGGGGAATGTTGGCAGTTTGTCCAAAAATCCCCCCTCATCATTACCCAAGGATATTCAAACTTGTGACCAATCTTTGCTACCACTTGTTACAAGCTAGAGCTACTATTGTACAAAAATATCGACCTATCAATGCGTAATAAAACCACGAGAGTTATAGAACATATTAGGCCATTAAGCCATGTATGAATCTCAAAGGGTAATGTTAGTCATTAGTCCAATAGTGTTATCATAGTAGATAACAATTAGATCAATGATCTCTTCCTTCATTCCTTTCAACAATTGCTTGATCCACACAATGTTAGAACAATTTACTGTTGCTGCTACATATTTAGCTTCTATTGTTGATTATGAAATGTAGTTCTACTTCTTTTTTGTCCTTGAAACCAATTTATTTCCTAGAAATAAAGCTCCACCAATTATTCTCTTATTTTAACTAATATTTACTACCCAATCAACATCTGTATACACTTTCAATTCACACGTAACATTCTTTTTGTAATATATAAGTCCATAGTCTTCTATTCCTTTCAAATATCTTAGTATTCTTTTTGTGCTTCCACCATGTGATTCTCCTTGGGATTTGCAAAAAAAATTGCAACAATCTCAACTATTAGTGCAATACATGGTCTGTTGTGAGAAATGTATTGTAGCTTTCCAATCATTGATTTATACAATGTCTAGTTCACATTAGTAGAATCATCATTCTTAGAGAGCTTATATCCAATAGCCATGGGCGTGCTGACTAGTCTAAAATTTTCCACCCTAAAGGTTTTTAGTATCTCCTTGATATAGTTGGATTGAGTAATGTGGATACCATTATTCATTTAATATACTTGCAAACAAACAAATTTAATTTCACAAAACATAGACATTTCAAATTCCTTCTGCGTCTCATTAGAAAATGATTTGCATAATGTATCTTGTCCTTCAAATATGATATCATCCATAAATATTTAAGCTAACAGTATCCCTTTACCACCTTCAATCTTCAAGTATAGATTATTTTTGTCATTAGTCCTTGCAAAACCAATATTTACCAAATAGTTGTGCAACCTTTCATGCCATGCAGTAGGGGCTTGTTTTAGTCCATATAGTGTTTTGTGCAAGTTACATATCATGCTTTTTCCTTGGATCAACAAATCCTTCTAGTTTTTCAATGTAAAACTCTTCTTCCATAATTCCATTCAAAAATGTAGATTCAACATCCATTTATATATTTTAAATCCTTTGTACTTGAAGAATATGCAAGTGTTGGAAATATAGAAGGACTAATTGAGAGGGCAAGGTGAATCAATTACCACTAAAATAAATCCCAGATCCCTTAGATGTCAACAACAAAATTTGGACTGAGAAAATGGATTGCTACTATTACTTGGTAAACACACTGAAAATGTTGTAACTCAGTAAATGCAGATTGTGAATTACTTTTAGCTAATCTTAAAACATTAACAATTATTAATTTGCAAACATCAGAGAAATAACATGAACACATGAGACACCAGGATTTAACATGGAAACCCAATATGGGAAAAACCACCAATATAACTAGTTACTATTTTCACTCTTATGAAGTGAGCCCTGTTAGGAGCCAACCCAGTTAAAGGTTACAAAACACACTATTAGGTGTGACCTTGTTAAAGGATTTAATCACCCTATTAGGAGTGGCCTTGCAAGAGGTCTTAAAAAAATTTAATGCAACTATCACCTTTTTAGAGGATTTACAATTGGCTATTAAACCAACTCTGTTAAGAGATTTTAGATGACTACTACAATGGTTAAAGAGTAACAATGAAATGACCTAATTGTGATGCAACTAAATTTTTGATTATAGATCTCTATTCTACTTCATACTTGATCCCTCCTAATCGAATAACACTTTTCTGCTCCACAAGGATACTTTCTTATCCTTCAAGTTTTTTTTCACTCTTTCCTTCTTAATTCAATCAACACACATGCACACACACTAGAAATCTCAACTTGAACTTTCATTTATATCATCCAGATTGTCAAATCGGCCCCAAATTCAAATTACAATAACCAATAATCATCACCATAGTTAGCTAGAAGTAATACTTAAAATAATTAAGCTTCTTATGCCAAAACAACAAAATCCTTCATTGGCTGACCCTGCTCAATAAACACTAGTTCTAAGACAATTTCCTATGTTAACCAATAGAAGCTTGTTAACACTGCAAACTTGCAAAAATCCTTTGGAAAATGAGTGAACTCGGTGAAGACTGACTCTATCCAACTTTCCTTCACCAACCATGTGAACTCAGTTAACACTATTTCCTGCCTAAATTCTTTCGATGCCCAAGTGAGCTTGGTAGACACTATCTTCATAGAGTAAACTTTAGGAATGCTTGGTAGAAAAGGAAAACTATCTTGCTAACCAAGTGAGCTCGATAAGCTCTGACTAACAAATAATATTACATTTGTGTAACATCAAAGACAACACACAATTAGACAATTGTATCCAACAATCTCCCTCTTTGGCATTGATGGAAACACAACATGTCATAGCACAATGAAATTTAAGAACAAAACTTTCTCTGATAGAAAGTTTCTCCCTCTTAGATTTTTCACCAAATGCTTCTTCTTCTTTCATGCAGTAATCTCCCTTTGTGAAGGAATTATATAACTCCTATGGCAGTATACTTCTCCCTTCGAAAGATATAAACAAATTTTAGAAAGATATGATAGTAATCTTCTCCCTTTTTGAAAACACATGTCAAAGACAACACATACCAAATTAGTATTAATGTACCTTGAGTACTAATTCATATGCAACATTCTCTTGATTATGCTACATCAATTGATTGATCTTCCACTTGGTTCCTATTGATGCATCACTAAAAATTTATTTAGTGAGCTTTAGAGATGGAAATGACCACTAACTTACCTCTTAGATATAGGAATTCATCCTTAGGTAATGGCTTGGTGAATATGTTTGCAATCTATTCTTTTGTGTGAACATATTCCAATCTAATTTCTTTGTCTTGCACCAATTATCTGACAAAATGATATTTTATAGCAATGTGCTTAGTTTTGGAATGCATCACTGGGTTCTTTGATATGTTAATTAGGTTGGCGTTATCACAATACATGACAACTAGTTCTTTGATCTCAACCTTCATGCCTTCCAACAACTATTTAAACAAAACAATGTTAGAACAATTTACTACTACTACAACATATTCTACTTATGCTATAGATTAGGATGTGTAGTTTTCCTTCTTGCTTGTCCAAGATACCAACCTTTTACCAAGAAAGAATGCTCCACCACTTATACTTTTTCTATCATCAAGATTTCCTGCCCAATCAGCATTAGTGAATACCTTTAGGTCAAAGTTTGTACCATAAACCATAGTCTTTAGTACCTTTCAAATATCTCAAATTTCTTTTGATTGCCATCATATGATTTTCTCTGGGTTTAGCTGAGAATTTTGCCACTATCCCAACTACTAAAGCAATATTAGGCCTTGTATGAACTACATACTGTAATTTTCTAATCATTGATCTGTATAAGGTTTGATCTACCTCTTTTGAATCATCATCTCTAGTAAGCCTTAGTCCACTACACATGGGGGTTCCAACTAGTTTAGAATCTTCCATTCTAAACTTCTTGAGTATCTCCTTGATATACTTAGATTGAGTAATGTAGATACCATTCTTTTTTTTTGTATATGTAATCCAAAAAAGAACTTTATCTCACCAAACACGGACATTTCAAACTCTTTGTTCAATTGTTCTAAAAATTATTTGCATAGATCATCATTCCCTGTAAATAGAGTATCATTCACAAATATCTCTGCGAGTACAATCTTGTTATCTGGTCCTTCCTTGATTTACAAACCATTGTTATCATTAGTTCTCTAAAAATGAATCTATATAAGGTAGTTGTGAAACCTTTCATACCATGCTCTAGGAGCTTGTTTCACACCATACAATGCTTTTTGTAATTTACAGACAATGTCCCTTTTGTTTGGATCAACAAAACCTTCTAGTTGTTCAATGTATACTTCTTCATCAAGAATACCATTGAGAAATGTAGATTTAATATCCATCTGATATACTTTGAATCCTTTGTGAGTAGCATATGCAAGTAGGGTCCTAACACCTTCTAATCTTGCAACAGGAGCAAAAGTTTCACCATAGTCAATTGCTTCTTCTTGAGAGTAGCCTTTACACACCAGTCTTGCTTTGTTTCTTGATACTTGTCCATCTTCATTCAGCTTATCTCTAAATACCTATTTTATTCCAATAACATTTTAATCTTTAGGTCTAGGAACAAGGGTCCAAGTTTTGTTCTTCTCTATTTGTTCTATTTCTTCATTCATAGCCTCAATCCAACTTTCATTTTCCAATGCATCTTTAACATTTCTAGGTTCAAAATTAGGGAGTAAACATGTACCTTTTAGCTTACTTCTTGTTATAGTACATTCTGATTTATCTCAAATAATCTAATCAGGTGCATGATGCCTTCTAACATACTTAGCCAATACAGGTTCTTTTCCTTTTTAATGAATTGCACTGTCTTCATTTTGAATTTCAACTTCTGGCTTAGGTTGCTCATACTCAGTAGGCATTGGCTTGGTAGCTTCAAAATGTGACTCGAATCCTTATGACTCAGTTTGAACTTCTTGCAACTCAGTAGATGAGGAATACTCGAGAGGTGAAGTCTCCTTATTGTTAGATGTGTTTGGCAATGTATCAAGTTCAAAGTAAACAAATCTTCTATAATTTTCTGGTCCCTTTTTTCTTTCTTCTTCAGTCTTTTCTACAAACTCACCAATTCTCACATGTGCACTTTCTATGATTTATGAGTAGAAAAATTCAAACATCTATATGTCTTACTTCTACAAGAATATCCTAAGAATATACCTTCATCACCTTTCACATCAAACTTTCCTTTTCTAGACTCTTTCAAGATATAACATTTACTTCCAAATATTTTTAGGTAACTTACATTGGGTTTATAGCCATACCATAATTCATAGGGAGTTTTATACGAGTCCTTCTTCAACTAAACTCAGTTCAAAGTATTAAATGTAGTGCTGATGGCTTCCTTCCAATATCTAATATAGCAACATTCTTTTCAATCATTAGAGTCCTTACACAATCCATGATGGATCTATTTCTTCTTTTAGCTATTCCATTCTGCTTGGGAGTACCAGGGGTTGATACTTGTCTTTTAATTCCTCTTTCAATGCAAAAGTTATTGAATTCATTGGAGATAAATTCACCACCTCTGTCTGATTTTAATATTTTTTTTGTTTCCTTCTCTATTCTTGCTAGATACCATTTGAATTTCTCAAATGCTTCTGACTTTTCTCTAAGATACATAGCAATCATCATTCTTGAATAGTCATCAACAAAAAGAATAAAAAAAATTTCTACACTATAGCTTTCTATTCTAATCGGTCCACATAGGTCAGTATGCACAATTTCCAAGACACTTCAAATTGATAGTTTTTTCTCTTAAAACTAGTCTTTCCCATTTTGCCAATCTAACAATTTTTGCATAAACCAACATCTGGTTTCTTCAAACTAGGGATACCTCTTACTTTTTTCAATTTTCTTATCTTGACCATATTATCAAAGTTTACATGACATAATCTTCTATGCCATAACCAAATTTCTTCCATTTGAGCAATAAAATATAATAATCATGAAGATCAAGATAAAATAGGTTACCTCTTGTTTTTTTTCCTTATCCAATCAGATTCCCTTTGTCATCCAATAGTCTTGCCTTGTCATGCATGAATTCTACCTTGAATCAAATGTTGATTAGTTGTGCCACACTCAGTGGATTATGTTTTAGTCCTTCAACCCAATAGGCATTGTAACATGCAAGTTCTTTGGTTAATGAGATTCAACCTTTCCCTTTTATGCAACAAGGTTCACTACCTCCATCTCACTTACCTCATGAGCCCAGTCAATAGATTGAGTATCTGAATAGATAACTTGTACCAAAAAGAAATATTGTTCAATGAAATTTAGAGCTTCTACCTCACCTTTTAGTCTGTGTAGAAGAACCAGAATGTCTACAATCTCGAGTTTGAGATTAGTACCAAAAAGGGTCTTAGGGACCTTACTCTTGGTGCTCCGCGGCTTTTGAAACCATGTTTGTTTAATCTTCTTTCTCCAGACCATCTTCTTTGTGGAAAACTCAAAGACAACTCCACCAATTGTTAAGTCTGAAAACTCCTCTTGCTCTGGAATTCGTAAACAATTCACTACTATTTGTCTATCAATGGAGATCAATATCGTATCATCAGGCAATACAATCTGCTTGGTATCCACATTGTAGTGATGTATGCATTCATAGATCAATTCCAAAGCTTGGATTGCCACCAAGAAACTAGCTACTTCTACTAGCCCACATCCTCGGAGCTTATCAGTTATGGGATGAAACGGCTCTGATTTCACCCTCTTTTGAAAATCTTGCATATCATAAAAACGAAGTGAAGTATCTATGAAATTCTGCAATGTGGACTTGATTCCATTCAACCCATCAAAACCCACAAACCTAGTTGCCATTCTGTCTAAGAATAAAACAAATTAAATTTTGAATCTAGAAGAAGAATAGTATATTGAATTTACAAACATAGGCTATTTGAAAAAGTTGTGCAATTTAATAGAATAACAGTTCAAGAAAAAGCGGCAGTTTGAATAACTGTTATGTTTCCAACTATATAGGAGTCTTAATTCACCTGTTGATCTTTAGGATTCACGTCACATGAGTGAATTAATGGATAAATATGTTGAAACAATAAATGCAAGGTTCTTAATGGATAATTCAGTGTCCTTTCACTATTCCATTGGCCCAACGGTAACTTTCCATCCTTTCACACTTACTTTCCTATTTCCCATTAAGTTTTGGGAAGTTATGGATAGAGTACTCTATAAGAAAATATCCACTAGATCAAATCCTTTCTAATAGATCTTTCCCACGATGATTGGATTGTTTCCATTATCCTCTTGAAATATTTTGCATACGAAATGTGGGTCCAATTCACTTACAAACTTAATTTTCTTTTAAATGCGAAAAATTGTCCTCATGGGTTGAAAACTCACTGAGGAGAAGACGATTTTCATTTCTTTGCCTAGGCCCTTTTTTTACCTTTACCTTTTAATTTATTTCTTCCTTTGGGTTCAGAGATGTCCATAAGGAGTGCGGAACTTTGTTAGGAGTTCACCTTTTGTTTATTTCTTTTAAAATTGCCTTTTGCAGGAAATGGACTTGATGGGTTGAAAACCCACCAAGGAGAAGTCAAATTTTTTTTTTTCGCCAAAGAGGATTCTAAGAGCTATAATGAGTCTTTGATACCTATTGAGGTAGATAATCATAAAGGCAACATGAATTCATCACAAGGCACTTTATATTCCTCTCATTGTGACTCATATGCATCATTTGGTGCTCTTCGTGAGGAATCACCTTCATGAGTTGAAAACCCACCGACGAGAAGGAAAAGTTCAATTTTTCACAAGCTTCTTCTTTTCATGGAGAGTATGATAAGCCACAAGAAAACTCAACTTTGTGAATAATCTTTGCATGTTGCAAGAATCACAACATGAAGGAAAAATCGGATTAGGTACTAAACTACCCATAAGAATCACAACATGAAGGAAAACCACTCGACTATGAAATGTGGGGAAGGGAAAAATGAAAAATTTGATGAAGACTCTTTCTACCTAAGGGAACTTAAAACTAGACTGGGACATACCTAGGCTTTTCCAAGACACAAAATTCTCCACTTTTGCAAAATGGTTACAGGGTAAAAAATGGGGCAACAATAGTATAATTGTAGAGTAGTGCATGATTGTATCAAGAATGTGTTTAATTTCGAGAAGGGTGCTAGGAAGTATTCCCTGATTCCTTCGTAGAATGCAGAGATTGGTAGGAGGAAACTGAGTTTTGGTAGGTGAGTTGAGCTGAGGGATTCAGAAAGGGTTAGATATTAGCATGGAAAACAAACCCATTCCATACCAAAAATAGATGTAGAGATGACATTTGCACAAAAGTATTTGTAGAAGTGGAACAAAGGCAAGAGTGTACAAGTTGATAACTTGGAGGGCATGTATCTGAAGAGCCAGTTCGGTGTTTATGTGTTGAACCTTGGAAGATGTTCTTCTAGTTGCTAAGAACGTCTTTTCTTCACACCTGGGATGTTTGATGCAAGAGCATCCTGGGGTAGTCGACAATCTTGTATGTAAGAGCATTGAGCTCGAATTTGTGGACTTATGGTTCATGCAATTGGGATGTGTTTGATGCATATTGGGGAACCTTTTCCTAAGTATGGATAAAGTTTGGAGTAATTGTCTTGGAGTTAGAGCCATTTTGGTTACTCTTGGTAGCATGTTCCTAATTTCCTAGACAGACTTTGGAGATTATTTTCATGAGCTTCGATCTAAGGGAATTGGCTCTTACACTCTTGGATTTGGATAGTTGGAAGGCACGTGGACCTATGCCTAAGGGGGCATAATTTCATGTTGTCATTTGAGTTAGTTATTTATTGTAAACATGGGGCTTGTCCTAAGTATCTAGTTATTTCATGTATTTAATGTTTGTTGCCAAGTCGACTTGTAGCTTGAGGGTGTATTTAATGTGAGTGTTTATTTAATGTAACTTGATAGGTCGACTTGTGGCTTGGTTTAGTATAAGTAGGGGGTCTCGTCTTGTCTTGAGACATTCAATCATTTAACATGGAGCTTAGCATGCAATATATATGAGAGGAGTGAAGTTTAGCAGAGCTAGTAGCTAAGTATGGCTTGAGAAACAAGAAGATTTCTTGGTGGCTTGCGAACACAAGTATAGATTCTTCTAGGGGTTTCTATTGGATTGTGGGTCTAGGCTAGCTAGTGGCTAGATCTTGTGAGGCCTTGCATAATTGTTATAGTAATTTGCTGATGTATTTGGCCATAACCCGAAAAACCTTACAACCGGGCATGTTGGATATAAATGTTATGATTCCATTATGAGAATTGATGTTGTTTTGGATCTAAATTCATGTGTTATCATTTATATTTTGTTGTGTGGTTATTTTTTGGGGGCTAGGACATCTCCTTCAGGGATTCTCCTTCCTTGCACCACATTATATTAGTATTATTATAGTACAGATTAATATAAAAATAAATTTTATATGCTAATCACTCTCTATGATATCCTTGATAAGATTTACTTCATAGGAAAAATCATGATAATGATTTATAAAAGTGTTCATGTTTACTTTATAAACTCAAGCAACTATTGTTTTTGTCTATTTGATCCTTATTAAACTATGATCAAATTCGCTCACTCTACCAAAATATATTTTCATAAAATCCACTATCAAATTTTAACTTAAAACTAATGTGTCTTGTTCAATATCACTATATCACTTCCATAACTCATATGTGATAGAATTGGTCCACTCCACTCCACCTTACCTTAACTACACTCTCATTTCACCATATCATACTTCAAAAACAAGCACATATTGAACTATGGTCAAATTCTCTCACTCTACCAAAATATATTTTCCTAAAATCCACTATCAAATTTTAACTTAAAACCGATGTGTCTTGTTCAATATCACTATATCACTTCCATAACTCATCTATGATAGAATTGGTCCACTCCACTCCAACTTACCTTAACTACACTCTCATTTCACCATATCGTACTTCAAAAACAAGCATGTTATCTAGACAAAGATTGTATCGTTTACGTCTCATATTAAACAATAACATTTTAAACTAGATATCAGCTTAAGATTAAAAAATATATTTCTTTTATTTTAAAAAAAATTCTATTTTTTTTTCTATTTTGAATGAATCATTTGATTTATTGTAGAAGAAAAATTTAATTATAAACTCTCACACAATCTCTCTATATTCTTTCTTTTAAAATTAGACTAAAATATTCAGTTGGTTTTTTGGAAAGTCAAATAGATCATACAAATATATATATATATATATATAATACTTTTTTCCGACCATACAAGCTGCTGCTAATAATAATAATAATTATGATTATTATAATAATAAAAATTATTATAGCAGTTGGTTGGGGTCGTTGAGATTGACTTTCACCTACTTCATTATTATATTAATATTTACTAAACGATAGGCGAAGGTCGGTGAGATTTGACATAGATTTAATTATTTAATTATTATAATTTCCTTTCCTCAAAAAGACAGGATTGTTTTTAATTTATTTTAATATATTGCAGTATGTGAAAAGTTAATTAAAAAAAAGAGAAACTCAAGATATCTTCTTCCGAAGTCACTAAATATATGATTGATTTGATGAGCTTAAGGGGCTTTCTAATGAATGGTTCATAAGGCACAACACTTGGTGAAGGTTTTGCAAATGGGGTTGCAAGCTTTGGGTTTAACTGTGGAGGAAACTCCGTAGTTAAGTGCGCTCAGGCTGGAGTAGTACTGGGATGGGTGACCTCCCGGGAAGTCCCGGTGCTTCACCCCTGTGAGCATCACCTAGATCCAATGAGTGCTAAGTGTTCCATTTATTCTCATGAGAGATGGATTCATGTTGAATCACTACTCATGAAACATGGGTCATCGAGTTTGACTCAAAAATCACACAGTTAAATCCTGATATTCACATCACTATTTGACTAGCTGTGGAAATCATCTCCTACTTATCAATTGATGAGCTTAAGGGGCTTTCTAATGAATGGTTCATAAGGCACAACACTTGGTGAAGGTTTTGCAAATGGGGTTGCAAGCTTTGGGTTTAACTGTGGAGGAAACTCCGTAGTTAAGCGCGCTCAGGCTGGAGTAGTACTGGGATGGGTGACCTCCCGGGAAGTCCCGGTGCTTCACCCCTATGAGCATCACCTAGATCCAATGAGTGCTAAGTGTTCCATTTATTCTCATGAGAGATGGATTCATGTTGAATCACTACTCATGAAACATGGGTCATCGAGTTTGACTCAAAAATCACACAATTAAATCTTGATATTCACATCACTATTTGACTAGCTGTGGAAATCATCTCCTACTTATCAATGATTTGATGTTTTTAAGAATACATCGCGTTCAAGGGTCATCACGAAGAATCCGTGTAAAACGGGGTTTAGTATTATCTGAACTATTAAGAAGGGGTATTCTTTAGGACTATTGTAATCTAAACTATTATATTGACGTTAATGATAAATATGATTAAGTATATAATAATAATAATAATTTATTGTCTTTCTAAAATTATTCTTAAAAACATTTATATATGTTCTTGCATTTGGAACTATAGACAATGACATTGTTAAATAGGTGATTAAACTATGTAATCCAAACTAATCATTTCTTTCTATTTTTGTCTTTAATATCATACACTAAAAAGTAAAAATTAAAAATTGTATTTTTATACAATAAATAATTTAAATGACATTTATATTTATGTATTATTTAAATTTAAATTTAATTATTTGTATCACTAAATTTAATATTTAATATTTTGGTTATATGGTTAGTGCATTTTTTAAAAAAATTTAAAGAATTATTTTACATGTTTGATATTGTTTATTTTGTATTTAATGAGTTTGAACATTTTAAAATCATTGGATCTTGGTTATGTTAAATGAGTGAAATATTTTAACATTCCAGAGGTCACACATGGTAATATGACTTTAGCTTAAGTGCATTTAATTTCACAATGGTTAATTTAACCTTTCAAATCTATTTGTAAATTTTAAACAACTTTTTCAAATGTTAAGAAATTTGTGGAGGTAGGTATTGGCCACATTTGATGCTTATTTTTAAACAACAAATTTAATTGATTTTAAAATATTAAATTTTTAAAAAATAACTTTGATGGTTAAACAAGAAGGGAAATAATTTTAGGGAGAAAGTTTTTATGGAGACACATGGAAATTTTAAAATAATTAGTGAATGCTACATTTTTCCACAACTTATTTCATTTAAAATACAATTTGAGAATATATAAAATAAAACACTAATAAGTAATTATATAGGAACATGGTGTAAGCTCACTTAATTTATTGAAATAACAAAATTAATCTCCCACATGTCATTTGTGCACTATATTTAATTTCTTTTTATTTTACTAGATTCAATGAGTGCTAAGTGATCCAATCATTCATATTAAAGATGGGTTCTTGTGTAGTACTATTAAAATGAAAGAAAGAGAAATATGTGAGCTTGAGAAGGATCAAGCTGATCAATATTAGGAAAAACAACCCCAAATTTTTTTGGAAAGAACTTTAGCAAAAAAATTCAAATAGAGAACAACATCGCGAGGATTCAATGGCTAAGTATTTAAAATGGGGTGCTATAACTCTAGTGCCTCATATCATTAGGATTTTCAACAATGTCAATAAGGAAGGCTTCCCTAAAAACTAGACAACTAGTGTGGTGGTTCCACTCCACAAAAGCGAAGATATAAACAACCCCTCAAATTATCAAACTGCTATGATCAATCCCCTCTTTGGAAAGTTATTTGCTAGCATGGTAGAATGGAAAATCAATAAATGGGTTGAAACATAAAGTAAAAGAGCAAAGGGGCAAGCGAGTTTTAGACTGAAGCACTCCAATATAGATCACAAGATCACTCTTAAATATTCGGTTGAGAAAATTTGGGACACTTAGGGGGCCGAGGCCTTTTGTTGTTTCACGGACTTAAAAAAAGCATTTGAGAAAGTGTCACGTAACAAAATTTGGGATAGAATGAAAGAGTTGGAAATTCCTAAGGAACTTAGGATTGTTGTTCATAATTATATGAACATGTCAAAGCTAAAACTAAAATTGCAAAAGGGCTATTCAAGTGTTTTTGCAGCAATATTGGGGTTAAACGAGGGTGTACATTATCTCTAACCTTGTTTGGGCTTTACATTGACAAGTTTGAAGAATGGTTAAACAAGACCAATGGTGAGGGGGTGCAGCTAGCTAGTGATGTGATAAAACTGCTCTTATATGCAGATGACCTCAGCATACCTGCTAAGATGACTAAGTGTTTGAAAGAACACTTGAACGCACTAGAAAGTTTTTGTCATGAGGTGGGAATGCAAATGAACACAAGTAAAACCAAAGTTATGATCTTCTCATTGAAGAGGAATAGGAAATCTTTGGACGAAATTCTATTTGAGGGTAACCTTCTTGAGATTGTGAATGAGTACAAATACCTGGGAATAGATTTTCAAAACAAACTCAAATAGGATACATGTAGATAAAAAAGGATTCAAGGGGGTCGGAAGGTGTTATATTCTCTACAAAACAGGTGTAGCAATGCATAATTATGAGATTGAAAGACCATGAAAACCCCTTTTGGTCTGCTAATCACCCCAATCATTCTATACCGTTGTGAAATTTGGGGCAGCAATATGTCCGATTTGAAATGGAGACAAGTGAAAAGAATTCAAAAGCCCTTCATTATCAATAGTCTCAAAACCAAGACTACAATGCCATATGAGATGTTATTGGTTGATGTCATCTCTTTTCCGTTAGAAGCCATTCCATTGGTTCAAATGCTAAGTTATTTAAGAAAACTCAAGGTCAGGAACTTCATCATTGGCCTAAGCTAGTCACTGAAGAAAAGCGTGATAGGAGAAAAGGCACATGGATGAAGCAAAATACAAAATGGATGTGAAAATGGGATGTGAACATCCATACATGTCGGGTTAGTAATGAAGAAATAAAGTAGTTTGTTATGGAAATTTTTTGTAATATTTGAAGAAATAAAGAAGTTTGTTATGGAAAATTTTTGTAATATCATGTGGACAAGACACAAGGGACAAAACAAACGGGCATTAATATCACATTTAAACAAAATGGTTTTTTATTCAGATTAATCATTGAAATAGATACATTATCTTAGCATCATTAAGCGTTTATTGATTTAGACTAACAATATGCAATGAGTTTGGAATTTGTGATTGACACAGAGGTTAACAAGAGATCTAACTATTCCACTTAAAAAGGGGCAAGATAATGTGTGCAATATGAAAGCCCCTAAATTGGCATAAGGGCACCTATGAATGATGTCAAATTAGTTCTTGAAAAATAAAAGGGAATGCCCTTCATTTATTTATGTAAAGTGGGGTATGCCTACTTTATTCAATGTAATAATATAGGACCTTTGTCCTGAGCAAGATTGGAGGTTTTCTTCTCTACTATTTCCTACCTACCCATTTGAATGGAGAATCTAAATCTCTTTTTTATTTTTAAATTTATATATGATAAGACCTTGGTCATTTATTGATAAAAATAAAAATAAAGACACAAGGGGCAGAAAATTTCTTACTATATTAAGAAATTTAATCCCACCTCTTGTCATGATGAAATGGCTTATATAAGAGCACCTATTAAATGGCGAGCAAAAATGCTCTCAAATTAGAACTGGCTCTCAGATGTGAAATAGGTAGATGGTTCCAAAAGAAGATTGGTAGACATAACATGCTTATTCTATGATATGGGGGTGGTGGAGACAGAGCAACACTTTCTCATGGAGTGCCCAACATACAGTGACATTAGATATGGGTTTGTAGAGATATTAGAGAAAATAAACTTGAACTACTTATTTGAGGAAAAACAATTGAGTAGAACAACGAACCTAATTATCAAAATACATCGACAGAGAGACGAATTAGTCAAAAGTTTACAACTAGATTAGATTTTCACCTCTTTTGGGAGTTGGTGCTGCGTGCCGATCCCATAGACTGCCTTGACCTCATGGAAGTTATTAAAATCTTTCATTTATTCATTCGGTGCTCTAGTTTCACGAAAAATTACACAACTCAATTTTCAAAATAATATTACAATTTGACTTTCTATGAAAATAAATATATTGCATTGATGAACTATATAAAATTTCTACATTTAAAGACTGAGTGTCATTTATTCAATGTAGTGGTCATTCTTTTCCAGATTTTTATAAGATTTTTAAAAATAAAAATAAAGATTAATGTATACAGCAACAACTGCGAATTTATAAAAGTTTTAATATTTAAGAATTGAGTTTCTCTATACACAAGAGACTGAGATGTACAAGATTGACTGTAAGTGTATATCGTACCTCTAAACATAATAAATACCAAAAGATTTTCTGAAAAAAATATTATGTTTTCCTTAAATGTTAAGGACTGACATCTAAATGATCACCTTAACGGTTATAGAATTTACAAATAAGGGCAAACATAATATTCCATGCCTGCCATGCACTACTTATTCCAGGCTCTGACCACTCGTACAGTTCATAGATTTATTCACCCTGGATAAGATCTCTCCCCCAAACAAACAGATCACGTAAACAATCTACTTCTCGCAATGTGGTTGTTGATGTCACGAGTTTACCTGCCAGTCCACAAACATATTGGAGATCATTTAATTATTATTTTTATTCGTGTCTCTACTATTTTTATCTGCTCTTTTATTTTATCTTAGGTTTTAAGCTATCAAATGTAGAGGTGTAATTCTTGATCATATACTCTAAAGTATGTTAGAGAACAATCCATACTAAGCTTAATGTTATATCTCAAGTCTTTCTCTCAAATAGATCTTCACAAAATATGCATTGTTCAAATTTTTTAATATTAGAAAGAAAAAGAAAATGGAAAACAAAAATAAAAAATTGCATCTTACTTGAGATGATGAAAATTTCTCCATCTTCTAATGTTGCTAGCTTATAAAATAAAATTAGTTCAAAGTACTGGAAAAAAATTAGTAACACCACATCAAGATTCATTACTAAAAGACTTCTCATTTGTTGAATCTTCATCTCCAATGTATATAACATCACTTGCATCAAATTTTTCTTTCGGTTTTCTCTTAAGAATGTCATACAAACCCATGTTTAGTGACCCTTTTTCTTATACTAGAGACATGTATTGTCTCCTTTGTTTTTATTTGGTCATCTCTTATTAGTATGCGAACTTTGAACATAATGCTTTACCTAAGAGAAGATATTATTTTGATTCTTCTATCATCCTTTATTCTTTTACTAGAAGGGATTAAAGCATATCTTCTAGAGATTGAAGTGATTTGACTAAGTGCAAAAGTAACACTATTTTATTTTGAAGGCAATTTGTTCAACAAGATGTCCTTAGAATTATCATCATTCGCTAGAGCCTTAACATGTGCTAGCTACTTAATGAGTGATTCCAAAAATCTGGTTTGGTTTGACATTGTGATTGCATCTTCCATTTTGAACCTAAATAATGGAAGCTTCAAAGATAACTTTTTAGTAACTTTTCTTTTTGAATAATTATTTAATATTATCCCAAATTTGTGTAGATGTATCATTGAAATCTATATAATGTTTTATTTGCTTTAATAGCATTTGGATTTTCATTCTCCATGCATGAAAACCAAATCTAGAATACTTATCTCATGTGGAATCTCCATAACATATGTAAAAGAGTGTCAAACAACGTATGTACTTTCATGAAGCAATAGAATTCCACCACAAAGTCTCAATTTCACCCTGAATCTTTATGCATTCTCCTTGCCACATTAATGTGCACTCACTAAGAATTATGTTAGTTGTTACAAGCTATATTTGATTGATTCAAAAATGTTATTTTCTTGGAAAGCATACAACCTTTGTGACATCCATAGAAAAAAGACCAAAATTTATCTCTTTAATTATTTCAAATAATGCTTAAAAACTTCAAATATTTCAAAAATGATTTTACCTTTCTATCTCTTCTTCTCATGTCTTCTCGTGTCATGTTTCTTCTAGTGTATGACCATGAATTTTCTTTACTCAACCACTTTTTTCATAGAGTTCAAATACCATTCCTTTTTTTATTCCATCCTCTCTTAACGAGGGCTTAATTTTACATATTATGCGACACTATGAGTATTTCCCTTCCCAATATAACTCTAAATCTAAATCTAAATCTAAATCTAGGACCTCCTTTTTTTCATTAAGGGTGAGAAAATGACTAAACTTGAGTAATCTAAAAATTTAAATTCCAAAGGAAAATATTGGAAAACTATGGTGGAGTCTATGTCACTCTCCCTAGAGGGGGAATGGAGAATTCATAAAGTTAAAAAGAAGAAAATGTTTAAACATATGAGAGGTTTCCCTTCTCTACTCCCTTATGTTAATCCCCTAGAAGATTATTCCTAACATGCTCAATTGGTAGATGCGATGTCAAACTCTAAACAAGTGGAGCCAAATTTAAAGAAATTAGGAAGGTGTCCTTATGTAGGGACAAGGTTTACAGGAGGAATAAGAGAGGACCAAACTTAGCTTAAACCTACCAACACTTCCCTACATAGAATTACACATAGAAGCTATACACATAAATAAGATACCAAAAGAGAACACAAGGTCAGATGCAACATATTATAGGTGTAATCATTTAACTTCACATACAAAACAATAACATGCTTGGTTGTGAGGCCTTTTGAGTTCCAACCCTATACATAATTAAGAATTACAATTCAAATTCTAAGCTTTCTTCTTCTATCTTCTATTTCCTCTAAGAACATTTCTTTCCTACATCTAACCAAGTTTCTTTTCTAGCTTGCTAAGCCACAAGTTAGATAGTTGAGAATTTAATTACAATATAGGTCCAGACTTGGAAGAGTAAACCAAAATCCAAGAAAAAGACAAAATTAAGTCATGCACACATAGAGATAGGCCCATAGGTGTGTTAGGGGTCAACTCCTGACTGCACAAGATGTCACATAAGTGTAGGGAACTACGCCAATCAAATAAACATGCCTTACTGGATAAAATCAATAGGAAAATGGGGACCAAAAATATTGACACAAAATTCGAGAAATATGAAAAATTAGAACTTGTACACTTAGAAAAGGGATCCAAGATAGGTCCTCGACATGAGATCGACTACTCACAAAGAGAAACCAAAAGCTACAATGACTACTTTGCAAATAATAGACTAGTATATAAAATAAGAAATATTGTTTTGGTAGATGTAAGATTTCTAAAAGACCCAAGATGCTCTTACATTAGATACTTGGGCTTAATAAATAATCAATGTCCACATTAAGCAGTCTTGTTATTCTAACTTGAATCATAAAGTTCTGACTCAGCTTGTGTAATCCATGAATTGTCTTCAACTAGTTTGTCTTTCCACTAAACTAAGTATTCCATGTAGTCTTTTCCTCTAGTTCTTTTAATTATTCTTCTATTCAAAATCCTTTTAATGCTATATGTCTTCTTCTTAGGATAATCCAAGTTATTTTTCAATTCATCATCTAATTCAAAATACTCAAAGATATCTACAATGTTGAATATAGGTGAAATATCCATATCCTGGTAATTCAACTTCAAAAGCATTTCCACTATCAAACCTCCTTAAAATCTTACAAGGACCAAAAAATTTCATCTTCATCTTAGTGTAGGCATCAATTGGAAATCTATTCTTCTTTAGATGAATCATAACCTCATCTCCAAATTCAAAAGATTTGTGTCTCTTATTTGTATCAACTCTTTATTTCTATCTCACATTATTGTCCTCCAAGTTCATTTTCAGTTCCTCATGTAAAGTGTTCATGAAATCTAAAAATTCCTTAGCTTGAACAAATCCCTAGATTTGGTAGTTTCCTTAGGATTCATTCCAGTAATAATATCAAAAGTTGTCTTCTTAGAGCTCATATTCATAGAATTATTATATGTGAACTCTGCTTGTGCCAAAATGAAATCCTCATTAGTAGGCTTATCTCTGACCAAACATCTCAACAAGTTACCCAAACTTATGTTAACAACATCAGTTTGTCCATGTGTTTGTAGATGAAATGTAGAACTTAACTTTAACTATGTATTTAGCTTCTTCCAAAGTGTCCTCTATAAATTACCAATAAAGCTAGTATCTCTATCTAAAACAATAGTTTTAGGATAACCATGCAATCTTACCTCTTCCTTAAATAAAAATTCTTCTACGTGTATTGTATAAAATATCTTCATGGAAGGTGTGAAACGAGCCATTTTTGAAAATCTATCAACTACTACCAAAATAGAATCATTACCTCTCCGAGTTCTAGGAAATCCAAGAGAAAAATCCATACTGATATATTCCCATGGCTTATCAAGTATAGGAAATGGTGAATATAATCCCAAGGTTTGACTAGTTCCTTTTATTGTTTGACAAATTCTGCAACTTCTAACCATCTTCTACACATCCTTATAAATCTATGGCCAAAAGTATCCATCTAAAATCAACCTTACTATCTTATCAATCCAAAAATGTCCAACAAGTCTGCCAGTATGCTTCTCCTTCATGATGTTTTCTCTCATAGATCCTCTAGGTGTGCACAACTAAATTCCCTTAAATACATTTTCTTCCTAAATGAAATAATCATTCCACTTATCGCACACCATCTGACCTTTATAAGCTTTCCAAGGTTATACAAAATCAAGACCAGTTTCATACAAATTCTTCAAATCATTAAATCCAATCACATCAATTCTCATTTCTGTCACTAAATTCCTTCTTTTTATCAAAGCATGAATAACCTTGTTTAATTGTCTACTCTTATGTTTCAATGAAAAGGAAAAGTTATACAATAATTTTTCCTACTTAATGTTTCTTTGATTCAATTTATTCAAACTTCACATATACTTCAAAGCTTTATGTTTAGTATACAACACAAAGTCTTTAGGCATCAAATAATGTATGCATTTCTTCAAAGCCTGAACAATAGAATATAATACCTGATCATAATCTTAATATTTTATTTTAGCATCATTCAATTCCTCACTAAAGAAATCTACAAGTCTTCCTTGTTGACTCAAAATAGCTCCTATAACATTGTCACTAGCATCACATTCAACTTGAAAAACTTTCTAAAATCAAGTAAAGCAAGTACAAGAAATTCTACAATCTTTTGTGCTCCATGTATCCACTTCAAATTCTTTTTATTTCCTCTCATTATTTCAGTCATAGTGTTACAAATAGAACTAAATTTTTTGATGAACTTTCTATAAAAACTTGTCAATCCATAAAATGTTCTTACCTCTCCAACATTCATGTGTAGGCCGATCAAGAATAACTTTTACCTTTTCAAGATCCATATTTAAACCATTAGATGAAATTAAAAAAACCAAGATATACACAATTTCTTCCTTCATGAATGGACATTTCTTCAAGCTATTCAACAATTTCTCCTCCAATTTTTGCAATACTTGTTTGATATGCTCAAGATGTTCTTCCTTATTTTTATTGAATTTATCAAAATGACATCTAGATATATAATTACAAGTTTACCCAAGAATATTTTTAAAACCCCATTTACATGCATCATAAAAGTCCTAGGTGCATTAGTTAGACTAAAAGGCATAACCAAACACTCGTACAAACCCTGATTAGTCTTAAAAGAAATTTTCCATTTATCCCCTTCTCTAATTTTGATATGATGATATTGATTTTTTAAATCAATCTTTGTAAAATACTTCGCTCCACTCAAACTATCCATTATGTCATCCATTCTCGGTAAAGGGAATCTTTATTTCATAGTTATCTTGTTTATATCTCTAAAATTAGTGCACATTCTATATTCTCCATTCTTCTTAGGTGCTACAATGACAAGTACTGCACAAGGACTCAAAATTTCTTTAATCAAATATTTCTCAAGAAACTCTTGTATTGTCTATTCAATTCAACCTTTTCATCAGGTGTCAATCTATGTGGTGCTTTGTAAAAAAAACTAGCTCTAGGTGTCAAATCCATACAATGACTTATGCTTTTAGACACCTAAATTTGATTACACCATTAGCTAATCTTATTTAGTCATCCTCTAGGATATTATTGATTAAGTATTTATTATTTAATTAATTAATCACCATCCCCTAGTTAATTAATTAATATAATTAACTATAGTCCAATTGATAAAATCAAATGATAACCCAAAATCAATTTATCAATTAAACCCTTTTTCCTCTATTAAATTAACTAAATGCCAAAATCTATTTAATTTAATTTCTCAACCCCCTTTTAATTAAATAAATCATTTAATAAATCATCCTAAACCCTTAAACCATCCCTAAACCTTATCAATACCCCTAATCCAACCCATCCACACATACTAACCTCACTTAGCCAACTAACCAACCCATCCCATCAAAGCTAAACCACTTACCTCTTAACCCCCTTCCTAAGCTAAGCCTAATCCCCCTCCTAGTCATGTGCACAACTTTAAGTAAGTGTTAAGACTTACTAACCCAAGCCAAAGTCAATAGTCTCCCTTGTCCTCTTCCTTTCCTATCCAAGAGCATTAATAGCTCTTACATGTCATTAATGCCTCTTACATCTTTCTTACAGACTCTTCATCCCTCATTACTCCCCTTGACCCTCCAGTTTGAACACCCAATCCCCTTGTGACACTTGTCACAAGGGTAGAGCTTTGAAGAAGCACAATCCATGTGCTCTCATCTCATTGTATCCTAGCCCTTCCTCACCTTTTCTCCATCCTCACATCTTGTCCCTCCATCTCACTACTCTTAGCCTATAAATTGTGCCCTTCCCCTCTCACAATATATCATCTACCAAGGAAAACTTATAATGCTCCACTGGCCACTATAGCATAGCCATTTCACACCCTTCCCATGTTAAAACCCACCCACACATCCATTCTTAAAACCTTCACTCATCTCCATGCATGATAAAAAACCCACCACTTGAAGCTTGAGCACAACGGAGCACACATCCATTCATACCTAGACATATCTATGTCATCAAAAGGTCACACTCAAGGAGCTTACCATTTTTGCTCTACCTTCCTTCATGGTGTCCACCTTTGTCTTATCATAAGTGTTGTTATTTTATTTAGTTCAGATGTTAATCTAGTTATTAATGTTCTTAGCATACTAGGTTTTTATAGCATTACACTTATAGGAGGAAAATCATTAGGTACATTATCAAAAATAATGTCTTGAAATTTTGCCAATAAAGATTTAAACTCAGGTGCATGTTCTAACTCATCTTGTTTGTCAGTCTTTCTAGGAATAAAATAAAAATAAACATTATGTTCTTTCACATCCTTAATGAATTGATTACCTTCAACCAAGCACATTTTTACTATGGTACAATGATTCTTATCACATTTTTTTACCAAAGACAACAATACCTTTTTCTTTCCATCAATCCAAATAGTATACTAATTCAATATACCATTGTGCAAGGCTTGTCTATCATACTGCCAAGGTCTACCCAAAAGAATATGAGAATAATTCATAGGCATAATATCACACAGGACTTCATCATGATAATTCCCAATTTTGAATTTAACAAGGCATTCCTTAGAATTATTTTTTTCTCCTTCTAGATCTAAGCAACATGATAAGGCTTAGGATGTCTCAACCTCTATATCTTCAATTTCTTAACCAACTCTTGAGACTCTTATTTATCAGAACTTCAACTATCAATGATTATCTTGCAACATTTTCTAGTGATCTTACATCTAGTTTTGAACAAAATTCTTCTCAAAATAGGCTCTCCATTAGCTTCTTCATTCCACAAGATCCTTCTTAACATTAGGTTCTTACTTTTTTTAGGTTCATTAAGTGTTTCAAAAAATTATTCAAAAGTGCTTTTGGTATTCCCTCCAATATTCTTTCTAGATGCAGTATATTCAAAATTTCATTGTACTTCTTGACACTTTCATAACAAGTTCCCTTAAACCAAGACCTTTTTGAACTCTTTTTCCACCATTATTATTCCTAGAGTAATCAGTTTAGATACCTCTAGTATAATTACCTCTTCTTCTAGTAGTGTAATTACTTCTTCTACTAGTAGGTTCTTCCTTCCATTCTAATTTTCCTTTATCTTTCATTGCATTGTCAAGTTTGCTAACTTCTCCATATGTTCTACCTCTGCGTCTTTGAAATCTTCCACCTCTTCCTCTCTATCTTTGATAATGTCTCTTCAACAATCTTTCTTCTACTTTTAGAGAATATTGATATGCTTCTTAAACACTATCCATCTTCACATAGTTGATCTCATCTTGAATTGATGTCCTCAAAATATTAAGGTATCTAGCCACCTTCTCAACTTCACCATCTACATGTCTAGATATGATATCCAACTTGTAGAATTATTTAGTATATTCTTTCACACTCATATCTTTTTGTCTCAAATTTTGCATTTTCTTCAAAAAATTAACTCGGTAATCCATAAGGAGAAATTTACTTTCAAATCATCTTCACCCATGTCTTGATTTTTTCTTTTCCTCTTTTCTGTCTCTTAGTTTGCAAATGATCCCACCAAAGTGAAGCACGATCCTTCAACTTGGTGACTGCTATCTTGACCTTCTTGTTATCAAGAGTACCTTTATCCTCAAAGTATTTATCTATATTAGTGATCCAATCCAACACCACATTAGTCTAAAGCCATCCATCATAAAAAGCAACTTCAAAAGTAGGTTTAGAGTTGGCCCTAGACAAAATCCTTAAAAACCTGTCTTCATCTTGTTCAACCTTAGGTTCAAGATTATGGTTTGATGTTGCTTCTTTATCATCACTAACATCCTCAAGATGTATAACTCTTATTTGTGTTGTCTCAACAACTTCAAGTTTTGCTACAATCTGCATCAGTATATCCATAATGGCATTGCCAACATTTCCTCTTCCTCTAACCATTTTGATAACTATTCGTGGAAGATTGTAACCTTTTGCAAGTTATAGGTTATATCTCATATCTTCCACCCTACAACCAATATAACAAGGTTCTCCATGATTCAAGCCACAAGAAATAACTACACTCTGATACACCTAATGTAGGGACTCTTGGAACTACAATTGATAATTTTTTATCTTGTCATTGATGTCTAACCTTATTGGTAACATATTTTCTATATGAATAGAGTATCATATCAAGATGATTGATGAAGAATATTTGAGAAGAAGAGATAACAATAGGACCAAGAGGAAATGTTAAGCTATGTGAAACTACAATGAGCACTTGATTAATTAGACCTGACAAGATAATGTGATTTTTTAATCATAACCCAAGTGCAGAAGATAGTAATATTGAAGTCTAGAAAGAATGATCAAAGAAAGACCAAATGCATAGGCTTGACTAAGCAAGAGACAAGAAGAATTATGTGTTGAGTGATGCTAGTGTTGACTGAGTGATAGTATAAACTAAGAAAAATACAATATCAACTAAGCATTAGTATCGATCGAGTATTAGGAAGTGCATCAAACATTACAGTTAGTTTTGACCGAGTAATTTAGTGATGACCAAGTGTTAGGAAACATGATTATTGAGTGTCAAAATTTGATATATTATGAGAAAACCTTGATTTCTAGTTGACAAAATTGACTTCTTGGAATATGTAAAACATGTTGAAGATAAGGATGGATGACCTATAACATTTAATGCATGATAAACTATATTTTTTCACTCCTAGGCATAGATTCAAAGAGAAGTTTAAAGAAGTATCTAGAAGTGGAGAAGGAGAACAAAATGATGGAAAGAATCAAGGAATCTAACCTAAACCTAACATCTTTGGTGATGTTTAAGTTGAAACAGATCAAAACTACCTATTTAAGAAGATATAAGGGAATCCTAAATGATGGAGGATTTGTGTTGATGCTATTGACTAGAAAACTTAAGTAGGAGGCTGAGAAGAGTTGTGAAGAGGTGATGTGTGACCACTTGAAGGATTCCCAAGAAGATCAGAGACATAGATGATAATGGAGGTTAGTTAGTGGATCAGCATATGAGCTACATTGTGATCTATATTTAGAAAGTGTGTTATATTTATTCAGTTCAACCTACTATTGCTTTCTAACCATTATATCAATTTGAAATCCTTTAATCAAGCTTGACCTAATAGTCATTTGTAAATCCTTTAATCAAGGTGACATTCTAATAGAATGTTCTAAAGCCCTCTAACTAGTCCACTCTTAATAAGGTGATTAAATCCTTTAATAGGGAAACACCTAGTAGTGTGTATTGTAACCTTTACTAGGGTTGGCTCCTCATAGAGCTCACTTTAGAAGAGTGGTAGCATGTTACTGCAGATTTTTGCTAGATTGGTTTCCACATTAAAGCTTGGTGTCATACTTGTGTGGATGTTATTAGAGACATTTTACTATTAATTCTTTATATTCTAAAAATTTGTTAGTATTAGGAAAGTGGAGTGCAAGTTTTATATTGCTGATTATTTTCTATAAAGACTAAGCTACCTAATGATCAAATACAGAGTATTTGAAATGATTAAAAGTTGAATTGGTAAATCTGTACCTAAGGATAATTGATTCACCCACTCCCTCCCTCTCCCCTTAGTTATTCTAAATCATTCTAATAATTGGTATTAGAGCATTAGTACTTGTAAAAAAATGTTTTAAGGTACTTCAAGCTAAAGATCAAGATGTAAAAGAAGGAAGTACCAAGGCTAAACAAGGGGAACCTCCCTACATGGTAGATTCTAATGAAGTTGCATATGATAGGAATTGGAGAAGGATCAATATACTATGTGGAACATGCATACATATAGATACCAAGACCTATGACGACTCAACAAATGAAAGAGAAGTAAGAACACAATCATTCAATGTTGGAGATTGCATCAGCCCTAAGTTATACCAATGTTGGTGATATAAAGGAGTGTAATACTACCAAAAAAAGGTGGGATACGTTGCATACTATCTATGGAGGAGACACAAATGTTTTAAGAGCATAATAAAAAAAGCTTGAGAGGCAAGTTTCATGAGATGAGAATGATAGAAGGTGAAACTATTGCTTAATACTATGGATGAGTCAACGAGGTGGTAAATGCTATAAGATGATCCAATAGAAATATTGATGTTGAAGTTGTGATTAGCAAGGTACTAAGATCCCTACTTCCTATTTATGCTATTAGAGTTTCTGCAATACAAGAACTGAGATGTACTCCTGGTAACAATTTGACTTTGGAAGGATTCTTTGCTAGACCTACTACTTTTGAATTGTCAAATTTTGATAATTTTACTCCTACTATGGAATTGACTTTGAAATCTCAATTGCTTCTTAATAAGAAAGGAAAAATAAAGTGTGTAAATAATGATAGTGATATATTAGAAAATGATCTTGATGAGCTTGAAGCAATAATGGCTAGGAGACTTCCAAAATGAAAAGGAAAATTTAATGTTAAACTTCCTATAATTTTTTTTTCATGTAACAAAGTTGGACATATTGCTGCAAGGTTTCCTGATAGAGAGGACAAGGATGAAACAAGGGAAATCAAGTATAAAGGAAAAATAGATGAAAAAGTCAACGGAAGAAACACAGGCTACAAGGATAAAGGTAAGAAATATTGTTATATTTTTGAAGAAGAAAATGGCAACGAGTCTCATAGTAATTATGAAGAAGTTGTTTATGTTTCTATGAAAGATTATTCTGATGAGATTGAGAAAATTGCATTAATTTCATGTGTGTAAAGGTGATAGATGGATAATTGATAGTGACTTCTCACATCACATGACTGGTGATAAAAGTAAGTTACAAACCTTGGAATAATATAAAGGTAGTTGTGTGAAGTTTGGTAATGATGCACCATGTCTTGTGAAAGGTAAATGATCAATAAAACTTACTAATAAGATTAGGTGTGACAATGTTTATTCAGTTGAAGGACTTAACTATATTTTTTTGAGTGTTTCATAGTTGAACAATTGAGGATATAGAGTTTAATTCCATCACAAGAAGGCCAAGATATTTGATGCTAATGGTGAACTAATTGGACGTGGAGAACAAATAAGAGGCAACTTGTCCTATCTAGATATACCTAATGAGACATGCATGTTTGCAAAACTTGATGATATATGGTTATGGGATAAGAGGTTATGTCATGTGAAATTTTATAATTTGGTAAGCATTAGTAAGATGAAAAGAGTAAGAGCATTTCCAAAATTGAGGAAACTTGGTCATGTCATGTGTAAACAATGTCAGTTGGGTAGAATGAAAAAGTTTAGTTTCAAGATCAAGACCTACTCATCTAATGATATTTTAGAATTGGTTCATGCTTACCTTTGTGATAAATATTTCATTTTATTTGTTGATGACCACTATAGAATGATGATTGTGATATCTCTAAACAAAAATCTAATGCTTTTCAATTGTTTAAGTGGTATTTGGCAAGAGTTGAAAATGAAATAGGTAAAAGTACGAAGTGCTTGCAGAGATCTTAAGAGGAGGAGATTTTATATCTAATGAATTCAACATATTTTACAATGATAGAGGAATCAAGAGACAAATATCAACACCCAAGACCCCTCCATAGAATGAAATAGTTGAAAGAAGGAACAAATAAATTATGGATTGTGCTAGAAAACTGATGATGGAGAAGAATGTATCAAAAAAATCCCAAAGAGAAGTTGTAAGTATAGCTATTTATAACTTGAACTAAGTACAAGTCAAGAAAGGTACAAATGTTACATTGTTTGACTTATGGTATGGGTATGCACCTAATGTGAAATACTTTAAAGTTTTTGGAAGTAATTCTATATACTGAAGGACAATATAAGAAATGGAAAAATTGATGCTAATAGTGATGAAGGATTATTCCTAGGGTATTCCACTAAGAGATAAGCTTACACATTTTTGAATTCTAATACTAACAAAGTTGTGGAATGTGCAAATGTTAGAGTTGATGAATATGCAAAAAAGAATGAAGTTGAATGCAAGAAAGAATCTGAATACTACAACACATTTATATATGTCAATGAAGGTTTTCCTTGCATCTTACCTAACTTAGAGAATAAGGCTACTAAGAAACAACAAACTTTGAATGTCAAGTTGCACCAATTGGCTACTAAGTAATAGATTGTAGGTGTCAAGCATTAACAAAATGATGCCAAGATACAAGAAGAGTCATCGACTGTCAAAAATCTAGTGCCAAGAAGCTAGAAGAAGAAGTTGAGATACATGAAGTACTACTTGGAGTAAATCTAGAAGATGAAGTTGAAGAAGAAGAAAGAAGAAAAGATCCCACTTTAGCAAAATATGTTAGAAGACATCATACACATGAGAAAATCATTGGAAAAAAAGACTCTGGAGTTATGACAAGAAAAAGACTAAGAAGTGACACATGTTTAATTTGTGAGTTTGAACCCAAATAAGTGAAGGATGAACTTTGGATAATGAAGATTGGATTCAAGCAATGAATGAAGAGATTGAACAAATAGAGAAGAACAAAACCTGGTCACTAGTACCTAGATCAAAGGACAAGAATATTATTAGAACTAAATGGGTATTCAAGAATAAGCTGAATGAGATAGGAGAAGTCACAAGGAACAAAGATAGATTGACCTATGCAAAGGATATGCACAAGAAGAAGCCATTGATTATGGAGAGACATTGGTCCAAGTTTCAAGATTGGAAGGAGTTAGAACTATACTTGCATATTCTTCAAGTAAAAAGGATTTAAAGTATATCAAATGGATGTTGAATCTACATTTTTGAATGGAATTATGGAAGAAGAGTTTTACATTGAAAAAATAGAAGGATTTGTTGATCCAAGGAAAAAAGCATGATATGTAACTTACACAAAACACTATATGGACTGAAACAACCCCCTAGAGCATGGTATGAAAGGTTGCATAACTATTTGGTAAATATTTGTTTTGTAAGGACTAATGACAACAATAATCTATGCTTGAAGACTGAAGGTGGTAAAGGGATACTGCTAGCTTAAATATTTATGGATGATATCATATTCAGAGGACAAGATGAATTATGCAAATCATTTTCTAATGAGATATAGAAGGAATTTGAAATGTCTATGTTTGATGAAATCAAATTTGTTGGTTTGCAAGTATATTAGATGAATAATGGTATCCACATTACTCAATCCAACTATATCAAGGAGATATTGTAAACCTTTAGGGTGGAAGATTCTAGGCCAGTAAAAACTCTCATGGATATTGGATAGAAGCTCTCTAAGAATGATGATTCTATTGATGTGAACCAGACATTGTATAGAACAATGATTGGAAAGCTACAATACATTGTTAACAATAGACCATGTATTGCATTAGTAGTTGAGATTATTGCAAAATGTTTTGTAAATCATAAGGAGAACCACATGGTGGAAGCACAAAAAGAATACTAGGATATTTGAAAGGAATAGAAGACTATGGACTTATATATTACAAAAAGAATGATAAGTGTGAATTGAAAGTGTATACAGATGTTGATTAGGTAGTAAATATTGATGAAAAAAAAAGTATAATTGGTGGAGCTTTATTTCTAGGAAAAAAATTGGTTTCATGGACAAAAAAGAAGAAGAACTACATTTCACAATAAAAAATAGAAGCTAAATATGTAGCAGCAACAGTAGATTGTTCTAACATTATGTGGATCAAGCAATTGTTGAAAGGAATGAAGGAAGAAATCATTGATCCAATTGTTATCTACTATGGTAACACTATTGGACTAACCATCAACATTCACCTTCAAGATTTGTGATGTGGCTTAATGGCTTAATGTGTTCTATAAGTCTAGTGGTTTTATTAGGCATTGATAGGTCAATATTTTGGTACAATAGTAGCTCTAGCTTGTAACAAGTGGTAGCAGAGCTTGGTCACAAGTTTGAATATCCTTGGGTATTGATGAGGGGGGGATTTTTGGACTAACCACCAATGTTCCCCTTCAAGATTTGTTACATGGCTTAACTGTCTCTTGTGTTCTCTAAGTCTTGTGGTTGTATTGAGAATTGATAGGTCGATCTTTTGGTGCAACAAAAGCTCTAGCTTGTAATAAACACAAGTTCTATAAATACATCAAAGAACCATGTGATGCACACAAAGACCAAGCATATTTCTATCAAGTATCACTACTTGAGGGAACTAGTTCAGGATATAGTATGTGGACATTAAGGAGCAATTAGTTGATATTTTAACTAACCATTTATGTAAGTATGTACATGAGTATCTAAGATGTATATTAGGGGTGCTTCCCCTAGTTGAGGTTACTTAAACTAAGATGGAGCTCTGCATCAAATGAATTGATCAAAATATATTACAAGTTGATGCAGAAAGTCATACATTAGGAGCTACCTAAAGTAGTGAAGAGAGAAGCACAAGATGTTGTATTAATCATAAGAAAAGATGATAAGTGAAGAATCAAATTTGTAGCACTGAAATGAAGATATCTACATGGTGAAGATGTATGAGAAAGATAAAGTATCTTTGACATTGTTTTCAAAGAGGGAGATATTATGTAGTTACCATCTAGAGGGATAATGCATTAAGAAAGATAAATTAGTGAAATGTGTTGCTAGCAATCAAGGAGTTGTATATCAAAGAGGGAGCTAACTGATTTCATGATATGATATGATAGAGGGAGTCTATGTTTTGGATATCAGAGTTGCATTAATGAGAATTAGAATGAAACTAAAAAGGGAGATATTATTAAACACTAAGATGCAAATCTGAATAAAAGTAACAATGTTAATGAAGATTTGATACTAAACACAGAAGGAGTTTCTCAAAGAAATTAAATGTTTTGGATTGCATGGTAACTAGAAGTGTTTCCATTAATGCCCAAGAGGGAGTTTTTTGGAACTACAATTGGAATAATTATTATGTTTTCATTGATGTCAAACATTATTGGCAAGATAGTTTCTATGTGAGTAGAGTTCCATATCAAGATGATTGATGAAGATGATTCAAGAAGAAGAGATGAAAAAAGGACCTAGAGGAAAGGGTGAGTTATCTGAAACTACAATGGGCACTTGATTAGCTAGACCTTGATAAGATAATGTGATTGTTTAATAATAACCCAAGTGGAGAAGATAGCAATATTGAAGCCTAGAAGGAATGATCAAAGGAAGACCAAATACATAGGCTTGACCGAGAAAAAGAGTAGAAGATTAAGGAACTAGAAGAATGTTCCGAGTGATGCTAATGTTGACTGAGTGACAATATAAGTTGAACATAATACAATATTGGCTAAGCATTAGTATCAATTTAGAATTAAAAAGTGTATTAAACATAACATTTAGTATTGACTAAGGGATTCAGTGATGATAAAGTGTCAAAAGATACTGATGATCGAGCATTAGCATTTGATAGATTATGAGGAAATCTTGATTTCCAATTGACACAATTGAGTTCTTGGAATATGTAAAATGTGTTGAAGATAAGGATGGATGACCTAGAGCATTTAATGCATGATAAACTATGTTTGTGCACTCCTAGGCATAGATCCAAAGAGAAATTTTAAGAAATATCTAGAAGGGGAGAAGGAGAATGAAATGATGGAAGGATTTGATGAATCTGACCTAACCCTAAGACCTATACTAATGTTTAAGATGGAAAAGATAAAAACTACCTATCTTAGGAGGCATAAGGGTAACCTAAAAGGTGGTATATTTTTGTTGATGCTATTAACTAGCGAACTTAAGAAGGAGGCTGAGAAGAGTTCTGAAGATGTGAAGTGTGATAATTGTAAGGATTGCCAAGCATATAAAAGATACATATGATAATGGAGATTAGTTAGTGGATCATCATATGAGCTATTCCGTGATTTGTTTTTACAAAGTGAGTTGTATTTATTCAGATCAACCTATTGTTACTTTCCAACCATTGTATCAATTTGAAATTATATTATCAAGGTGACATTCAAATGGAATATCCTAAAGCCCTCTAACCAAGCCACTCTTAATAGGGTGATTAAATCCTTTAATAGGGTCACACCTAATAGTGCATATTGTAACCTTTAACAGGCCTACGTATCTAATGATCAAATCTAGAGTATTTGGAATGATTAAAAGTTGAATTGGTAGATTTGGACTAGAGGATAATTGATTTACTCCCCTCCCAGTTATTCTAAATTATTCTAATAAGAACAAGGTGTATGAGGGGAATAAGATAGCACTAAACTTAGCTTAAACCCACCAACACTTCCTTGCACAAAGTTACATAGAAAAGCTATACATAGAGATCATATAACCACATATACCACAAGGCCAGATGAAATATATTCATAGGTGTAATTATTTAACTTCACATACAAAAAAACAACATGCCTGAGTGTGAGGCCTTCTGAGTTGCAACCTTATGCAAAATTAAGAAATTTTACAATTTGGAGTCCAAGCATGCATCTTCTATCTTCTATTCCTCTAATAATGTTGCTTTCCTACATCTAACCAAACTTATTTTATAGGTAGCTAAGCCACAAGTCATCTATTCAAGAATTTAATTACAATATAGGTCCAACCGTAGAAGCATAAAACAAAGATAGGTCCACACGTGTGTTAGGAGTTGACTCTCGAGTGTACAAGATGCCACATAAGCATAGGGAACCACACCAATCAAAACATCACACTTCACTAGATGAAATTAGAAGAAAAATGGGGGCCACACACTACTATATTTGGGGTCAAATTTTGATGGCCACCCATCACCCAAGCGATACCAACAAGAATTGGCTCCTATTGGATGGGTGTTAGACTTTCTCCATCACAAATTGCAATGGAAAGGACTTCTATCATAATTGTGATGCATAAAGTTGTTGTAAATTGAAGCCAAATAGATCAATACACTGTCACAATTGTGACAGCTATATGTCAAAGACACTGTTACATGTGAGACATTTTTGTGACAACTATTATGTGGGTTTGATGACTAGCCAAAAAATAACCATTGAAATTGTGATGATAATCTAATAGAAAATAATATCGAACGTGTGACATTGGAAAGAGTTTTTTCCTAACAAATCTATTTCTAAAATTTAACTTTGGTTATGAACACTATCAAGAGACTGCAAAACTCTTACCCCTATAACTGGTTTTCCTATTATTTTATCTTTTGGGAGAGACCCAATGATTCTTGTGAACACTATCAGGAGACTGCAAAACTCTTACCCCTATAACTAGTTTTCCTATTATTTTATCTTTTGGGAGAGACCCAATGATTCTTGTGAATGTTTATCTTTTGGGAGAGATTAGATGATTCTTGTGACTAACAAGAATCATCTAATCTCTCCCAAAAGATAAAAATAATAGGAAAACTAGTTATAGGGGTAAGAGCATTGTAGTCTCCTAATAATGTTGATAACCAAAGTTGAATTTTAGAAATAGTTTTGTTAGGAAAGAACTCTCTCCAATATCATACATTCCATAGTTTTTTTCTATTACGATTGCAAAATTTAAAGTTACTAGATTGATCTTGCTAGCTAGGAGTAGCTGATTGTTCATTTTATCATAAATAATCTGATGATAGTTCTGAAAGAATTTTTAATCAACCTAGCTAATAAAAAACTAGACCAATGAATCACAGTGATAAAGGCATAAAATCTTACAAAAGAGATTTAGACAATGAATCATTTGAGAGGGTGCTAGAAAAAAGGGAGAAAAGGAGAAGATATGATCATGACCATGATAGTGAAAGTAAAAACTATGGACATACTGGAATGAGTTTAGAGAAATATAATAGAAATTATATGAAAGGTTTTGATTAGAGGAATTAGATTGATGGAGGTACTAGACATGATGATATTAAATATGATGTAGAGGGAAAATACAACAATATAGATATGGAAAATAATTTTTCTGATCTTAGAACTAGTAAGCACCATAACTTTGTAAAAATTGAAGATGATATAGAGCCTAGAAGGGTTGAGATAATGGGAAAAAGAAGTAATTGGGATATAGATGCTAAGGGTGATAGGTAAATAGTATGAGGAAGACTGTAATAAGAAAGTTTTGCTAGCTAGGAACAATTGATTGTTCATTTTATCATACCTAATTTGATGATAGTTCTACAAGAATTTGTAATCAACCCAGCTAATCAACAACTAGACCAATCAATCACAGTGAAAAAGGCATAAAATCTATGACTAAAGTTCCTAAGAAAAGAGATTCAGAGAATGAATCATTTGAGGGTATAGGACAAAAGCGAGAAAAGAAGAAGATATGATCATTGACCACGATAGTGAAAATAAAAACAATGGACATACTAGAATGAATTCAAAGAAATATAATAGAATGTCTATGAAAGGTTTTGATTAGAGGAATGAGATTTATGGAGGTGCCAAACATGATGATACTATATATGATCTAG